>CM073763.1:5005559-5623059 GCA_037127475.1 Arma custos
CGCATTAAAAAAAAGTAAGGGTTCAAATAAACAACAATATTGGTTTCAGAAACTATACTACTTTATTCTGTACTTAATCCTCCTTGTATAGATTTGTGACAATGGATGTTTGGGATTTGTCCATATACTGTTGTGCCCTGGTTTATTTTTTTTTCACCCAGATAGATAGGGTAAAGTTGGACAAAGATTCACTCAAAAAAATAATAATTGGCTCTTAGAATAATGAATAATAATAACTTATAAAGCCTTGAAGCAGCTTGAGTGAGTGAGTGTAGCCCGCTGTGGTTATTGTATGAGTTGCTAAGTTGCTAAGCTGAAGATATAGTTTTGCTTCATCCGAGATAGTTTACTAATTTAAGCCCACTCCAATAGCTCATTAAATTCTCGAGTACCTGCTGGTCTTTGTCAGACTTTGTCACCTTAAGTGCTCTTCTCCGAATGTCCGCCTTTGAGAATGCAATTAAGCATTTGTGTCATTGATTTTGTCGAAAGCCGATTCCAGGTTAAGTAATTTACTATAACTATTATTATTACTAAACACTCGTATTAATTTAGTTAGTATTGCCAAATTTAAGTGAGTTCCTTTAATCATCTCAATTTTATGGTCCTGTTACTTATCAAATTTAAGCCATGTACGCAGATATGTTCCCTCTCACTCACTCTCTCTCTCTCTCTCTCTCTCTCTCTCTCTCTCTCTCTCTCTCTCTCTCTCTCTCTCTTCTCTCTCTCTCTCTCTCTCTCTCTCTCTCCTCTCTCTCTCTCTCTCGTCTCTCTCTCTCTCTCTCTCTCTCTCTCTCTCTCTCTCTCTCTCTCTCTCTTTTTATTAAATTTTCATTAAATAGTTATTGGACATTACTATCGCAAAATAAAATCCTTTATAAGTTTAAAACTTAATTACTTTATTTTTTGTATATTAAGAATAAAATATAAATTCCTCTTTGATATTCAAGAACAAATCGATGTAATTACAATAAAGTTTATTCCGTCGAAACCTACAACCGAATGAAAATTAAATTATTATTTCAAAAATAAAACTTTATTAACTGAACAAGTCTTTCTCACTTTAAGAGAATAATATATATTTTATGGTAAATGCTTTTATATTATTAATGCAATGTTCATTTTCTCCGGGTCCTCGGCGATATTAGTTTCCAAGGACCATTATTATTATTTGCTAAAGGCACACTGTGCGGTTGAATATTTCCATTAGTAATGTATATGGAGAGGAGGAGGCGCGGCCATCAAGTAATTTAGCCCCGATTCTCCTCAATCTTTTAGCAGTCGTAGCCATTTACACCAGCAAGGAAACGAACACACAGGTTCAGGCCTCAGCTCAAAGTATGCAGCGATTCAACTTTACCTTAAGCGTCTGTGCATTTGTAATAATTATCACAGAGACCATCAACTTCTAATAGATATGGTATTTATATTCATATAAATAAATATATATATTCATTAACTTATCACAAAATGACCACTAAGTATGTTCCACTAGCTCCACACCTTCTGTTTTGGTTATCCACCAGATGCGTTCTTCACTCGTTCAAGATTCGACTAGACAATCACATCATGGATCTGAAGACGAACATGGAAGGTCTGAGAACTGAGAAGGCCAAAGACAGCGTTGATAACATGTTGTGAGACTTGATTATTTTATCTCATGAGATCTTAAAATTTACAATTCCATTGAAAACTGATATCGGATTTTTATATTTTATAATCGCGAACCATCCCCTTGGTGCATAATTCATCAAATAGATTATAAAAAAAATTGATTTGTTTTTAAATATTATTGGATTGAATAGGAGGAGATAGATATTTGAAACGCAAAACAAATGTGACATTTATGATGATATTCTAAAGACGGCGGAGGTGGAGATGAGAAGACGCTAAGGAAGACGAAGCGCCGCCATTGTGTGGTCATCACCGGGGCCCTGGTGGTCATCCTTCTTGTGTGGTCATCACCGGGGCCCTGGTGGTCATCCTTCTTGTGTGGTCATCACCGGGGGCCCTGGTGGTCATCCTTCTTGTGTGGTCATCACCGGGGCCCTGGTGTCATCCTTCTTGTGTGGTCATCACCGGGGCCCTGGTGGTCATCCTTCTTGTGTGGTCATCACCGGGGCCCTGGTGGTCATCCTTCTTGTGTGGTCATCACCGGGGCCCTGGTGGTCATCCTTCTTGTGTGGTCATCACCGGGGGCCCTGGTGGTCATCCTTCTTGTGTGGTCATCACCCGGACCCTGGTGGTCATCCTTCTTGTGTGGTCATCACCGGGGCCCTGGTGGTCATCCTTCTTGTGTGGTCATCACCGGGGCCCTGGTGGTCATCCTTCTTGTGTGGTCATCACCGGGGCCCTGGTGGTCATCCTTCTTGTGTGGTCATCACCGGGGCCCTGGTGGTCATCCTTCTTGTGTGGTCATCACCGGGGCCCTGGTGGTCATCCTTCTTGTGTGGTCATCACCGGGGCCCTGGTGGTCATCCTTCTTGTGTGGTCATCACCGGGGCCCTGGTGGTCATCCTTCTTGTGTGGTCATCACCGGGGCCCTGGTGGTCATCCTTCTTGTGTGGTCATCACCGGGGCCCTGGTGGTCATCCTTCTTGTGTGGTCATCACCGGGGCCCTGGTGGTCATCCTTCTTGTGTGGTCATCACCGGGGCCCTGGTGGTCATCCTTCTTGTGTGGTCATCACCGGGGCCCTGGTGGTCATCCTTCTTGTGTGGTCATCACCGGGGCCCTGGTGGTCATCCTTCTTGTGTGGTCATCACCGGGGCCCTGGTGGTCATCCTTCTTGTGTGGTCATCACCGGGGCCCTGGTGGTCATCCTTCTTGTGTGGTCATCACCGGGGCCCTGGTGGTCATCCTTCTTGTGTGGTCATCACCGGGGCCCTGGTGGTCATCCTTCTTGTGTGGTCATCACCGGGGCCCTGGTGGTCATCCTTCTTGTGTGGTCATCACCGGGGCCCTGGTGGTCATCCTTCTTGTGTGGTCATCACCGGGGCCCTGGTGGTCATCCTTCTTGTGTGGTCATCACCGGGGCCCTGGTGGTCATCCTTCTTGTGTGGTCATCACCGGGGCCCTGGTGGTCATCCTTCTTGTGTGGTCATCACCGGGGCCCTGGTGGTCATCCTTCTTGTGTGGTCATCACCGGGGCCCTGGTGGTCATCCTTCTTGTGTGGTCATCACCGGGGCCCTGGTGGTCATCCTTCTTGTGTGGTCATCACCGGGGCCCTGGTGGTCATCCTTCTTGTGTGGTCATCACCGGGGCCCTGGTGGTCATCCTTCTTGTGTGGTCATCACCGGGGCCCTGGTGGTCATCCTTCTTGTGTGGTCATCACCGGGGCCCTGGTGGTCATCCTTCTTGTGTGGTCATCACCGGGGCCCTGGTGGTCATCCTTCATGTGTGGTCATCACCGGGGCCCTGGTGGTCATCCTTCTTGTGTGGTCATCACCGGGGCCCTGGTGGTCATCCTTCTTGTGTGGTCATCACCGGGGCCCTGGTGGTCATCCTTCTTGTGTGGTCATCACCGGGGCCCTGGTGGTCATCCTTCTTGTGTGGTCATCACCGGGGCCCTGGTGGTCATCCTTCTTGTGTGGTCATCACCGGGGTCCTGGTGGTCATCCTTCTTGTGTGGTCATCACCGGGGTCCTGGTGGTCATCCTTCTTCTGTGGTCATCACCGGGGCCCTGGTGGTCATCCTTCTTGTGTGGTCATCACCGGGGCCCTGGTGGTCATCCTTCTTGTGTGGTCATCACCGGGGCCCTGGTGGTCATCCTTCTTGTGTGGTCATCACCGGGGTCCTGGTGGTCATCCTTCTTGTGTGGTCATCACCGGGGTCCTGGTGGTCATCCTTCTTGCCTTTCATCCTTCCAGGCCTCCCTCTTATATTCCTCTCTCTTTATTTTGTCGATTGTAAAGCAGCCTAATCGTTATCAGTCGTCTCACAGGGAGGGCTGTCCTTAGCAACCTATATACCGTTTTATGAGTGAACATTTGAACGGAATATATAACCTCTTTGAATCGATCCTATTCAATATCTTTAGAGTTTCACCTCATTTTGACAGCATATTCTAATAAAAACTAAAACAGGAATATCTTTTGAATCTTGAAGCTATCCGTGTCGAGGTTCATAATTGACTTTGAGCTTGTCCACTTCAATTCGATGTCCGTTGTCTTGCAGATTCGTATGCCCTAAGATAGCCACTGTTTGTACAAACTTGGCCAAAAATTGGCGTCTAAAGTGATGTAAGGTAACCGGGTACCGCATCAAATAAATCGAGTCCACTCGCAACCATCAATGGTCACATAACTGCACTACTTACCGTAAGGCTGTTACTTGTCCAAGGTAAATACTATCGATATCATCTTGGAGCTTTATTTTGGTTAGGGGGGGGGAGAGGAGAGGAAAAGGATATCTGTAGACCATCTGCATATATAAAAGAAAAGAAATTAGTTGACTGGAACTTCTAATGTAAGGATAGAGATAGTTTGGGGTGCAGTCAATTAAAACACCATAATAAGTGTGCATACTTATTTATTGTGTGCCGACGTTTTGACCTACATTGTAGGTCATCTTCAGGGCTCTGAGAGAAAACAGACAAAACAAAATAACTATAAAATTACATTACAGTGCATGCATATATACAAATTCGATGACTGGATTGAATTCGAAGGAGCTTTCTTATGTGGAAAATTAGATTTGACTTGAACAACTGTTTGGAAAGTAAAAAACTGGAAAGTTTTTTCCAGCAATAAAGCATCATAAAGCACTGCTGCTAATAAACTATTAAGTAGATGAGAAGGGAATAGTACGATCAATGGAATCAATGAATTTTTTAAAATCAAAATGTTTTTAAGCCTTTTAACAATTTATTCTAGAAATCACCAGCGGAAACTGAGTGAGTTCTAATATTCTATAGTTCTATGTAATATATATGTATATAAACATCTATACAAGGGATCTCCCCGTTCAAATGAAAGCCATCCTCGCTCCCTTGCACAACAAATTGTATGGTCGTATGAAAAAAACCCACAAGTATTACATTGAATGCAAAGCATTTAGTTTTGATGGCACAACTACTGGTAAGAGAAATATAACTAAACTAAGTGAGCATCTGTTTTTTTTTCAGCTGGTCTCGCGCCCCCCCCTACTGGAAAAGTGTATTATGACCCTTATAAGCGTGTGTATATATAGGGAGCGGAGTGGCTCAGTGGTAGAGCACTGAGTTGTCATGCCGGAAATCCTGGTTCAAATCCCGCTGCGGCAAGACTTTTATTTAGTCTATTTGCAGCCGGAGAAGGATCTTATAGGATCTAGGCCCCTCCTGGGGCTCACTCAGCTCTATAAAATATTATAAAAATATAGTACCCAAAATAAGGGGAGAAAATCTGGCGGTTGAGCGTGACCTAGGACAAGTCACCTCCTTGCATAATCGTTGTCCATGAAACAGTATAGTCTCTACCATGTACTGAACCCCAGACCCGTTCACGAGCTGTAGTGATGGAGGTTTTTTTCTGTTTTTTCTATATATCTGTTACATGGGTAACATATGTGTGGTGATTTAATCCCACTCTTGTGGGGGAAACTTTTCCTACTGTTGTCTAACCTGACAGATAACAGTTGATAGTTTATCAAGACAGAAATCTCTTGGTTGCTCTCCGAAGGAGTGATTGAGCCTTGCAATTCACCATTGAGAGCTCGGGTATTGGTTGTAAATAACAAAGGAAAAAAAGAGCTGGTGGTGGACTATATAGGATGAGCCGAGAAGAGGGTCAGGAAGGAAGTAGCGAGAGAGAAATGCCTTCTCATGGTACATGGCAGAGAGGCATGAGCGTTACAGTGTTCTACTTCCCCCCCCCCGCCCCCCACACTCCGCCAGCTCTCGCCACTGACTGGCTGGTCGCTATCACCACGTGACCTACGA
The DNA here is from genome assembly GCA_037127475.1 of Arma custos. Classification (NCBI taxonomy): domain Eukaryota; kingdom Metazoa; phylum Arthropoda; class Insecta; order Hemiptera; family Pentatomidae; genus Arma; species Arma custos. Next base: position 5,011,481 of record CM073763.1, read on the forward strand.
GACAAAGTACCCAGGCTGGTCATTCATAAACATAGGGGGATATTATTTTTATGAAAATAAAATTAAAAACTAACAATTGGTACTTAACACCATCTGTTCATAGCTCTCTCTCCAATGAAATTGTAATCCCATTGTGCCCCTCAAGACCTCAACGTGTGACGAAGGCTCCTTCTTACCTCAAAGACTATGTTACTAATTGAAAACCGACCCTGGTGGTACAAATCTTGAATAAAGTTTTAAATCTTTCTTTTGTATCTCAAATATTGTACTTAAATTTTGCCAAATGTTTTCTTAATACAGGCTGAATGTGGTGATTTAATGCCACTCGTGTGGAGGAAACTTTTCCTACCGTTGTCTAATCAGGCAGATAACGGTTGATATGTTCTGTACGCTCACCCTTCTTGTACATTTGTTGTTTTAAGCTGATACATATATATATATATATATATATATATATATATATATATATATATATATATATATATATAATATTTAAAAATAAATAATATATATTGAGTTAATCAAAGTGAAACCAGTTGGCTGTTAATTCGACAAAGTTTGCAAGAGAGGTTGGCTCAACTAGCAATAACTTAGAAGTTGATTGGTTCTCGAGCCTGATAACAACCTTCCCTTATCTCCAGTTCTTGTGCCGAGTCCCAGTCCGAGTTCTCGTCCTCTCAACCGGAACCGATCCTTTAGACCCAAAATCGAGGAATCATTTTATGAATATCTCAGGTCATGCCGAGATATCCTGACATATATTTTTTTTAACATAAACTTTATATAAGGACAGTACAATTTACTAAATACTATTAAATCAATAATTCTAGATGATTGACCCGGATGATCCCATAATATTTTTATTTCAGCATTTGATAATGAATGACAGCTGTTGAGGCCACAAAGCCAGAATGTTTTAAAATGTTATAATTATGTTTTGAGATTTTTAAATTGTTCTTCGTTATTTAAAAATACGTGTCGACTTATTTAGTCATTTTTGATTTTCTTTTCTTACAAGTGTATTTTTATTTAATTTAAATATGTTTACTCTTAAATTTGTACATAGTGTATAAATTAATATGTATAAAGTATATCAAGTTTGTTTATGTAAGAGCTGAGCAGCCGATGCGTAAACAGACTTGCTTATTTATTACGGCAACTCGCACCGCCGGACGGGATTAACACACAGTGCAGAGTTCTCTCCAGTTCTACCGTTACGTTCGCAGTGTACACAGTGTAATAATATTGGGACCGTGCCCTCACTTCTTCACTCCAGTATCTTCCGCGTAGGAACAATCAATACGATTCTGGTCGTGATGAACTGCAAACGGTTTTATCATTATCATTACTATTTTCAAAATATATTTAATTTTTATTAACATTTTTTTTTGTATAGATATTTTTATTTGGTTATGTCTTTTTTATTTTATTGCAATTATTATGTTGTCTTTTTTTCCAATTTATGATCATTAGCATTGTTTTGTTTTTTTTGTCATTAGTGTATGTGTGTGAGATATTATTATTATTTTTCATTTTTGGTTTGCTCACAAGACATCATTTATTTTGAATAAGCAATAAATATTTTGTTATTTCTTTTTGTTTTATATAAATCTCATTATTTTATTTCCATGAAGAGCCCATTGCACTATCCAGCCACTTTAACACAACATTTATTTGACGGTTCTTGCTCAACCTTTTAATTTGCGAAAGGCAGACGGCCGCCACAAGATAAAGTTGCTTTAAAGTTTTTAAAGTTATGTTACCTGCGGCCTCTCTCTTATTCTTCATAGACACCTGAAAAAGGCTGAGTGGGGACAAGGTATAGTCGAGGACACATAGGCAAACTTGGTAAAGAAAAAAACCCGCACAATCCTTACATCAAAAATAAAACTCTACTATTAATTAAAATTACACTCAAATACTATCAATAATAATAATCTTAAAGGCATTAATCTTACTAATATTATAAATGTGAAAGTTTGTATGTTTGTCTCTCTTTCACGCAAAAACTACTGAACGGATTTGGATGAAACTTTACAGTAATATAGGTTATACATCAGAATAACACATAGGCTACAGCAAGAGCGGTTTTATTGGGAGGGGCGCACGGGTACACGTGCCCCCCCCCCCGACATTTTTTTAGATACTGTGGAGAATCCATTATAGTACATAATTAAAGGCAAATCACATGATCATAGTTGTTAAAATGGCATTTGGCATGTGCCCCCCCCCCGTTATAGTACATACTTAAAGGCAAATCAGGAACTTAGCATGTTGAAATTTGTAGATAGGTTCTTTGTATAGTTTAAGAAAGAAATTTGGATAATTCCACCCCAAGGGTTTCCCCTTTAATATAATAGGGGTTCAAAGGCTGTATAGAATCCGTCAGTTTTGAAGTTAGACATCTGAAATTTTGGATGAAGGAGTAAATTATATTTTAAAAAAATAATTAAATTTTTTTTTTTTTTTTTTCTTTGCCCCTATAAGTTTGAAGATTTCTAATCTGGATTAGGATTAGGTTGGAGAGGAATCTCTTTTACTGTACTGCGCACATTTTAAGAGGAGGATGAGAAAACTGAAGGCGCTAATTTCTTTCTTTATTTCTTAACTTTGGATTTTTCCGATGATGGGGCACACCGTGTCCTTTTCCTTTTATTGTTTATTTTATTTATTTCTCAGTTCAGGCTGAGACTTTGAACGTGATCTTGCCACGTTTGTGGCCGTCCTGCTGGGGTGAGTGTCCTGAAAAGAGGGTTAGTACTGTATTTCAGACTGTCAAAAAATTTGATGTGTCTGCGTTTTATGAAGTCTGTAACTGTCGGTAAGTCGAGAGTAGTGTGTAGGAGGTCCATTTTTGTTTTGTTTAATGTCGTGTGTCTCACTATGCGTTGTAGTACGCCGTTCTGAAACTGTTGGAGCTTTTTTGCTGTCGCCGGTGTGATGGTACTTAAAAGTGGTGCTCCGTAGAGGAGCGCCGGTCTTAAGAAGCTCAGTTGGTAACTCCTCTGGTAGCTCAGTTGGTAGAGCGGTGGACTGTAGTTGGTGTAATATAATAGAAATCCATAGGTCGCTGGTTCAAATTATTTATTTAAAATGATCTTTCACGAAACTTTATGTGGTAGACCAAATTCCACGCGAGCGAAGCCGCGGGCATAAGCTAGTAAAATAATAAATCCAATTTTAAACCAAAATTCACCATCAACAAAATAATCTCTAATAAAATAAATGAAATAAGGTTCCTATCCCATCTGATAAACCTTAACAGAAACCTTAACAGGAACCTTACAAAAGAGAGAAGAAAAATAAAATATTTAGTTGTCAGATTTGAGTGGCTCTATCGTCAAGTTAACTGTCATCTACACTACACCCCAAATCTAGTCGGATAGAGATTTTTTTTTTTTTTTTTTTTTTTCCATAACCCCTAAATATGTTTTGTTTTTTTATTGTGCAACTGGGTTTTGTGCTCTCTTATGGGCACATTTATTTTTCTGAGTTCTTCTCCTTCTACTGTAGTATGACTACATTTTAAGGAGTTGAGGTGGTTGGAATTTTTGTTGTTTTAGTTGTATTTCTTATTTGTTCAAGTGCCGGGGCACACTTAATTTTTGTGTTTATTTTTATAATTACAATCTTACACACTACTTTCATCAATCTTACGAGTTTCTTCCATTACTTGTTGCCACCTTATTGGAGCTGAAGCAGGTATAGAGAAAAATGGAGACTCTTATTTATCGGGGAAATTTAACGCTCGTAGAAAGGCACATTCGAGCTAACATAAGCATTTTGACCCCTGAGTCCGGAATCTGCTGTCCCTAACGGACAGAGTTTCCTAATTTATCTGATAATAATGGGGAAATCCCTGACTAGTGTTCGGTGTCTGTTAACAGAGCATGGGAAATGATTTGTAAACTGAGAGACTTAACAATATAATTTCTTAATATGAATTACCATTTCATTTATCTCTTTTTTTTTTTTTAGTTTATTACAACACTCTCCCATTTCCAAAAGAGGCGACTATAATCGGACCTTTTCACTGAGTGTATATTACTCTTATGAAGAAGAAGAATCGGAAGATGAGAGCCTCTATTATAATTTGGTCAGCAGATGACAAGCTTGAACCAGATGACGATGAGATTGGTGAAGCTATCGACAAGGTGAATGAATGAATGAGCCTTTATTTATGCGGGTATTTTACAATTACTATAAAAAAAAATAAATGTATAAACAACATAAAAACAATTCTTTACTATATTTATACACATTTTTCTCGCATAGGCTTTCCTTTGAATAGTCTTTAACACCTCTCTGGGTGACTAGCCCTATTGGAATGCGGAATTCGTAAGGGCCAACCATTTTATTTTCTACTCATCTCTATCCTTATCAGCTCTCGACAAGGGTCCTGCTCCACCCCTCCACCAGAGGGGTCCTGCCAATGGATCTCTCCATCTCTTCTATTCTCTGCCTCTCATCCTTTTTCGGTCATATGGTGTCCATTCCGTGACTACTCTTGACCATCTGTTGTCACTGCACCGCAAGAGATGTCCAGCCCATTTCCATTTGCCTTCCATTATCTGCAAGGATGTGTCTTTGAGCCCTATTTCTTTTTCTAGCATTTTGCATCTTATTCTGTCCTTTTTCTTCACTTTCATTATATTTCTTTATGATATTCTGCCATACCTTGATCTTCTTCTCTCGGGCTTTTGTCAAAGACCATGCTTGGGAGCCATAGGTCACACAGAATACATCTGTCGAAAATCTGTCGTTTTAGGTCAATGTTATACCTACTTATGTATCCTTTCATTATGTACTTCAGAGACCAGAACTTGTTCCAACCAAATACTATTCGTCTCTGAACTTCTTTTGTTGCTCTATCTGAAAAGGAAACTGACTGACCCAATTATAACATATTCCTCCACCTATTCCAGGGCGAATTTGTTCATTTTTATTTCTTCCCTTGAACTATTGGCCAACAATTTCTTCGCAGAGTTTTAGAAGCTGTGTAATTTAGCTGTTCGCATTTGGAGGGTATTATTGGCGAAAAGCACAATATCGTCTACAAACCGTTACTACAAATGGTTGCTTAACCTTTAAACATTTAATTTTACGCCTGCTTTTTCTCATCCAAGAGACCAGAAAAATGGCAGTTTTTTACCAGTGTGATCAAACAACATCTTACTAAAAGAGTCATGGAATGTGTAGTGGAAGAACAAGCAGGATTTAGGAAAGGTTTCTCAACTATGGATCACATTCACACAGTAAATCAAATGATTGAGAAAGGTAAAGAATATAAATTCCCTTTGTATTTCTGTTTTCTCGATTTTAAAAAGGCCTTCGACAATGTCCTACATAATGGCGTTCTTAAAGCTTTAAGAGTCATAGGAATCGAAGAGAAATATGTGAGAATTATTGCAGAGTTTATAATTATTTGCTCAATATTATTTAAATTAGTTTCGGATAAAACAAGGGTGTTGATTGATTTTGTAATTAGTGTAGAAGCATCTTCCGAATGACCTCGTAAACTTTACACATCGAAAGTTATCATCAAGAAATCACGTTGGCTCATAATAAAATTCGAGATTTCATCAGCAATAGTAATCTTTCGATTCAACCAAAGTCGCTCCAATTCTATTCTTAAATCCTGTATTTGTTTTATAACTCGATGGCCAGCATGATTAAAAAAATTTCTTGACATCTACCGATACGATGTAAAGGCCGTTTAAACTAGTGACTAAATTAAAATACTTCATCAAATATTCACATGAAATAAGTTAAAATAAATTCAATCACTCAAAATTAAAATTAATACACACTGATAAAAGGATTTGATAGTCTTTGAAGAGATTTGTTAATAGTAAACAAATATCCACCGGCAGAAAGATCTAATAATTCTATTAAATTTACTATTTTTTTTTTTTTTTAAATTATTTTATTGAGTTGTACAACTGTAATGCATACATCTAGTATAATACAATTGCTATAAGAGTAAATAATATATGATAGGACATGTAGAGATACTACCCACTGGCAGCACTCTAATTAAGTTCTATAATAGAAGGTCCCGAGGCCATCTTCTCTTCAGACGCCTAGGAGGATTGTCCGGGATGGAATTGGATGCAAGGATGGAAACTAGTGGGTTTGGATGGGTTTGAAGTTTTTGTGGAATGATAGGTATCTGGAATGGGCTAAATCGGTAACATATGGAACGTTAAGGTCATTATGGATGGTTTTATTTGTGACAAAATAAGGAGCGTTTAGGATTTTGCGAAGGATTTTGGATTGCAAGGATTGGATACGAGAGGAATTCACTATAAAAATTAAACCAACTCACCGAGAGCCTTTTTCCTTTCCCTATTAGTCTAGGATCCATTAGCTATCAAGCTGAATCTTCGTGAATAGCTTCGTTTTGATGAGAAGCCCAACAATTTTCCTTTGCGAAAATTCTCGATTGTGGTAGCTAACAGAGCTAGCAATGATGACAGATTTGATGATTCTCAAAAATTTATTACTAACTGGATTTTTTTGGTTAAGTCTCAAGATAATTATCTAAATTATTTGAAAAAATGTTTGTCCTACAAAATGTATGGTTTGATCAAAGAGTCCCCTCCTTCCAACATTTATCGATAACGAGGTCATCAAAAATGATTACTAACTAGCTGATTTTTTTTTTACTTAGTTAATCTATATATATAAAAGTGGCGTTAGTTACTGACCTAATAACTCAAGAACGCCTGGACCGATTTCGAAGATTCAAACCATTTAGGACTGCTCTTCGGCCAAAAAAGACGAATAACCAAGAAAAATCGAAATCGGTCGAGGCTTTCGAAGAATAAATTGATAAAATTGAATAAATAAAGATAATAAATTGATTTTTAATTTAACGAATTTCAAATATGTATTCCATTGGAGCACGGAAATAACGTACCACGCAATTTGTAGGACAATGAGACTGTTAAATTATATAAATACTAGCATTTGCCCACGGCTTCGCTCGCGTCGACTTTGTTCTGCCCAAAAAGTTTCGTGACAGATCAATTTAAATAAATAATTTAATTTTTGCTTTACTATAAGTTATTTGTACATCCAAAATTTCAGATGTCTAACTTCAAAACTGACGGATTCCATACAGTCTTTGAACCCCTATCATATTTAGGAGGAAACTCTTGGAGGTGGCATTATCCAAATTTCTTTCTTAAATTATACAAAGAAAGTATCTGCAAATTTCAACATGCTAAGTTCCTGATTTGCCTTTAATTATGTAACGCAATGGATTCTCCACAGAACACAAAAAACTGTCTGGGGGACATGTGCTCCTGTGACCCCCTAAAGCTGCCCTTGCTGTAGCCTATGTTATTATGATGTATAACCTATATTACTCAATAAGTTTCATCCAAATACTTTCAGTAGTATTTGCGTGAATAAGTAACAAACATACATACAAACTTTCGCATTAATATATAATAGTAGGATATCGAAACAGTAGTTTCATTCATATTATTTTAACAACTATTATTATGTGATTTGCCTTTAATTATGTACTACTAGCTTTTGCTCGCGGCTTCGCTCGCATAGAATTTGGTCTGCCACACGAAGTTTCGTTACAGATCATTTTATAAAGAATTTAATATTTTTTTTAACTATAAGTTACTCGTACATCCGAAATTCCAGATGTCTAACTTCAAAACTGACAGAATGCATACAACCTTTGAACTCCTATTATATTAAGGGGGAAACCCTTGAGGTTGGAATTATCCAAATTTCTTTCTTAAATTATACGAAGAACCTATCAGCAAATTTCAAAATGCTAAATTCCTGATTTGCCTTTAATTATGTACTATAATGGATTCTCCACAGTACCTCTAAAACTGGCGGGGGTGGGGAGGGGCACGTGCCCCCGAGTCCCCCCCCAAATACACCCTTGTTGTAGCCTATGTGCTATTCTGATTATAACCTATATTACCTATCTGATGTATTACCTATATTAGGGGGGGGGCTCGTGCGCCCCTCCGCTATATTCGCGCTTGCTATAGCCTATGTGTTATTCTGATGTATAACCTATATTACTGTCAAGTTTCATCCAAATCCGTTCATTAGTTTATGCGTGAAAGAGAGACAAACATACAAACTTTCACATTTATAATATTAGTAAGATAATGGATTCTAAAAAACTGTCGGGAGGCACATGCCCCCATGCCCTTCCCCCATAAATCCGCACTTGCTGCAGCTTATGTGTTATTCTGATGTATAACCTATATTACTGTCAAGTTTCATCCAAATCCGTTCATTAGTTTATGCGTGAAAGAGAGACAAACATACAAACTTTCACATTTATAATATTAGTAAGATAATGGATTCTAAAAAACTGTCGGGAGGCACGTGCCCCCATGCCCCTCCCCCATAAATCCGCACTTGCTGCAGCTTATGTGTTATTCTGATGTATAAACTATATCACTGTAATGTTTTATCCAAATCCGGTCAGTAGTTTTTGCGTGAAAGAGAGACAAACATACAAACTTTCGCATTTATAATGTTAGTAGGATTAACTAAGTAAAAAAAAAAATCTTTGTCAGGCGCTTTCACTTTACCCCTTCTTCAGGTGTGACGATCGACATGCTGAAGGTGACGGAAATATTTTGGCGCAATACAATTAAAGTTTCACTTTAAAAATATTTAAAATATTTATTTATAGTGTTTTAGGCTTTTTGTTATGTCTACAGCCCCGGTGAATAAGTAATTTTTTTTTTTTTATATTAACACTTCATTGAAATATTACAATCTGCCACTTGTGGGCAATAAGTAATAGTGCTATGTAGCTTACAGTCATTCCATAACAAAACAATAATATAAACAAAATAATATAAATAAATATATACATGCGGAAAAATATATACATGCGGTAACAGAAAGAAACTAATGCGGAAATGATAATAAAAAAATAATAATAATAATAATAAAATAAAATAAATAATAATAATAATACTAATAATAAAAAAAAAAATGTACACATTCATACCCTATTTACAATTTGCCTGGGGTCCCCGAACTGAGCTTCTTCCCCAGGAATGAGGGCAAAGCAGGAGTCCGGGAGGCCCCAGCCCCCTTTCCCAGCCGCGTCACTGGCATTAAACGCCAATGGAAGCTGGTTAAGGGCGCTTCACACACACACAGGTCGTGAGTGGAGAATCTGGCCAGTGCCAGTACTCCAAATAACAAATAAGTAATTAACTCAAATTATCTCCATAAGAGTTTCTTGTACTTCTACTGCTTTAGAGAAGCAGGATCGTGAAATTTTCATATTGGATAAGGAGTTATCAAGTATTCGCTTCAAAATGAGTTATTGTTTATATTACAACTCAATATCGAGACCGGCACGGCACGATTCTGCTTCCCTGAGTAGAATTAACTCTCTCTGGATAAAATTCGACTTGACCACCTTCACTTATTCACCGCGGCTGTAGGAACTACTAAATCGTTTTCCAAAGCCACCCTGACAGAAGATAATGGTTGTAGATGAAATGAAAAATTGGAGGAAATTTGCAAAATCATACGGGATCATTTTAACGAGTTGAATATATGGGATTAGGTTTGGAATAAGTTTGTTTTGTCTGTTTTTTGATTGATGGGAAGGGGTTCTAATTGGATATGGGTGCTTTTTGGGGGGGTCGTTAGTGATGGTTAGCGCCCGTGGTGAGAGCTGTCAAAGTAAAATATATAGAGCAAATAAAAGCAAATATAAAGCGTATTCCCTATGAAAGCAGTAAAGCTCTCTACGCTACTCAGAAGAAATGGCATGTTTATGTCAACTGATGCGATCTCTATGTTAGGCTGAAACGTTGGAGCAAAACATATGAGTAAGTTTAATTCATTAGTGTAAAATTCACAGGGTTTCAATGTGTACATTATTTTATTTATTTTTATTTTTATTATTTTTATCTAGACTTTATTTTATTATCATTTTTGCTTTAATTTCCTTTTATTTTATATATGTTTGCGTATGTATATATTTATTACATTCACTTATTTTATTTTGTTTATACCACTTTTTTGTTTTGTTATGGAATGGTTATAGCTATATAGCACCATTACTTATTGCCCACAAGTGGGAGATTGTAATGTCTGAATAAAGTGTTTAAAAAAAAAAAAAAAAAAGTGTAAGATTCATGGACCGCTTTCGTTTGTACTAAAAAAATTATTATATAATAAAACAAAGTATAGATTTAGATGTTGGTTTTGATTAAAACTATTCATGAAATAAATAAATAATAATGAATAAATTTCACCCAACAGGAATAATTTTTTATAAGATAGCAGCAGATCCATAAAACTATACATGTTATCATAGTTTCAGTTTTCTTACTGTTACATAAACCATTATTCCATACTCACTTACACCCTCATGGTATTGGAACCACTTGTGCCATTGTTTCCGAAGTATTATTACTGTTTAGAGAAGAATTGGTTGACTGTAACTTCTAATATAAGGAAGAAATAGTTGGGGGTGCAGTCAATAAAAACACCTTAATAAGTGTAACTTATTTATTGTGTGCCGACGTTTCGGCCTACAATGTAGGCCATCTTCAGGGCTAAGAGAGAGAAACAGACAGAAATACATATAAAAAACGTTGCAGTAACATGAATATGGTGACAAGTAATGTAGTAATGTGGTACAAGTGTGGAAATTAAAATAGTGAGATATGATGAAATAGTGAATAGATATGATGATTATAAAGTAACGAATATAAAAGTGGTTGCAGAATATAATAAAATTAAAATAGTGACAGATAATAATGAAATTATAGGTGATGAACAGAAATTAAAATAGTGACAGATATAATAATTAAAGAATACGAATATAAAATACAGAAAATAAATGTACAGAAAGGATAAAATGTAAACATAATATAAAGGGAAAGATACAAAATGAGAAGATTAAAATATAGAAAAAGGGGTGCAATATGAAGGATTTGGAAAAAACTAGTTTAATTATAGATATAAATGGTATGATACCAGACTTCTAGAAGTTCCATGAGTAAAATGTAATAATATAAGCATATGTAGAAAGAAAAGATTGATAAATTTCAAAAATTAAAAATTGAAAATAATGTTTATAGATATGAACTAAAGTATGAAAAGAAAATAGAAAATATAAGTAAGAGAAGTTAATATTATAACTGTATACAGTTAGAAAGAAGTTGTATAAATATAAAATATGATGTGAATATGACATAAACAAATAGAAAATAGGTATAGAAATTCAGTAGATGTAAAAATATAAAGCTAAATAATAATGAACTCTATGCTATTAACATATGATGGATGCCAAAAATAGGTGTGAGAACAGGTGCGAAGAAAGGTGAAGGTGGAAAGGATGGAGGTAAGATAAATATTAAGATGTGTACTAACCGAATATAGCAAGCGGCGGCGAGGACGATCAGCGGCCCAAGTGAAAAATACGTTGGGAATGTCGGAAGCGCTAACCGCGATCTCTGACGGCCAAAAAAATAACTAAGAAGGGGGAAGGGGAAATGCAGATGCAGTGAATATAAGTGACACGTAAATAGTGTAAAAAGCGTAAAAAAATTGTAAAAAAAAATTAAAAACAAGGTGAAGAAAGAAAATCAGGAGAAATAAGGACTAAATTAATGGGAAATGGTGGAAAGATAAAAATAAAATAAAAGTCAATGGTCAAAATCTTACTATAATATTATAAATATGAAAGTTTGTATGTTTGTCTCTCTTTCACGCAAAAACTACTGAACGAATTTGGATGAAACTTTACAGTAATATAGGTTATACATCAGAATAACACATGGGCTATAGCAAGCGCGGATTTAGGGGGGCGCACGGGGGCAGGCGCCCCCCTCCCCCCGACAGTTTTATAGGAAATGTGGAGAATCCATTATAGTACATAATTAAAGGAAAATAACATGATCATAGTTGTTAAAATATCAGAAAGAACAAGAGTGAAACTATTTGTTTTGATATACTACTAACCTTACAAATATTATAAATGTGAAAGTTTGTATGTTTGTCTCTCTTTCACGCAAAAACTACTGAACGGATTTGGATGAAACTTTACAGTAATATAGGTTATACATCAGAATAACACATGAAGTATAGCAAGCGCGGATTGAGGGGGGCGCACGGGGGCACGTGCCCCTCCCCACCCCCGACAGTTTTAGAGGTACTGTGGAGAATCCATTATAGTACATAATTAAAGGCAAATCAGGAATTTAGCACCTTGAAATTTGCAGATAGGTCCTTTGTATGATTTAAGAAAGAAGTTTGGATAATTCCACCCTTATTATAATAAGGGTTCAAAGGTTGTATGGAATCCGTCAGTTTTGAAGTTAGACATATGAAATTTTGTACGCGTAACCTATAATGAAAAAAATTAAATTATTTAAATAATTAAATTATTTATTATTTTAAATTATTGTTAAAAAGCACTGTCAAGAAACTTTATGCGGTTGTCCAAATTCGATGCGAGCGAAGCCGCGGGCAAAAGCTAGTGTGTATATATAGGTGAGATGATAGGAGAACAATATGGTAATAGATAATGGAAAATAAAATATGAATATAGATAATATGATAATGGAAAATAGGTGATAAATGTGTATGTAGGAGATGATATATAGACATGTAAGGATCCTAGAATAATTTAAGAATGTAAGGTGTTTTTAATATTAAGGTGTTTTTATTGACTGCACCCCCAACTATTTCTTCCTTATATTATTACTGTTGTTCATGATCAATTATTATGAATATTTTAGCCATTAAGATATTTCGTTTACTTTTAGTAAAAGTAAAAACGTTAATTGTTATTATTTTTAAAGAGAAAAGATAGGCCCTCGGCCGGGATTCGAACCCGGATCCTCTGTCATTCCGTGACAGTCAGCCTATCTTTTCTCTTTAAGAATAAAAATATTTAAAAAATAAAAAAATTGACCAATAATCATAAAAAATTAAAAGTGTTAATCAATAAATATGTGTGCGCGGTTGTGTGTGTGTGTGTGTGTAAGTATGTTTCATTTATTGTTTGCCATAGTTGTAGGTATCGTTGATTCAGCATGCCTTGCCTATGAATGTCTTTAATCATATGTTAATGATATGTATTAAAATAATAAGAAAGGTGCGATAAGGAAATCATAACAGAAAGTCTGTATAAGGAATTTCTACGCGATTTATCTTTAGAATTGTACCATATCTGTATTTTTTAGGTATTGGTTTAAGAAGTTAACAGTTGAGGGAGAGTCCTTGGACGGCCTTTTCCTGAGAGCTAGAACTGCTAGTGCAGCCGGACCCCGACAGAGCGAGCTAGTGGTGCTAGTGTCGCCGGACCCCGACAGAGCGAGCTGTTATGTTGAGAGGCCGCGCGGGGGGCACTTAGGGCGAGGGGGGCGCATGGTCTTGCTCGCTGCTTCAAGGCCACCTCAAACGATCCTTTTTTTTGTTCTTTTTTTTTTTAAATAACTCCAACTATGTTTTTTTAAACTCAGTTATATTAATGTTTAGTTAAGATGTTTAATATCGCTCATAGAAATAGCGTTGCAGCGTTCCAGTTCCAAATATTCTTTCCCTTTAGTATATTTAAATTTGTTATTTAAAATAATTAGGAAGTGAAGTGGCTCAGTGGCTAGAGCACTGAGTTGCCATGCCGGAAATCTTGGTTCAAATCCCGCTGCAGGCAGTGCTTTTATTTTATTATTTTATTTATATCCTGTTTGCTGCGGGAGATGGATGATATGGGTTCCAGGACCTTCCTGGGGCTCACCCAGCCTCTATAGGTACATATTATAAAAATAGGGAGCTCGAAATAAGGGGGGAAAATCTGGCGGTTGAGCGTGACCTAGGACAAGTCACCTCCTTGCAGAACCGTTGTCCATGAAACAGTACAGTCTCTGTTTTTGTTTCAGGTATGGGGCTCATAGGATGTGCATCTTTTCTTTTCCTTTCATATGCATCTTGAGCATTTTTCCTCATTCTCGAAATTATAAGAAATTTGTCCCATAAACCACCCAGTTTCGTTCAAGCTTTATGAGGAATTCGAGGGTAATAACCAAGTAATAACTTCTCCGTGAAACTTTCTATCAATTTATAACTCTTTAATCAAAATCCATCACTGATGAGGGCCGGAAATGGGTTATGTACTAATGCACAAATATTGTATGATGAGGATATTATATTAAGCATCAATCTATAATGAGAAAATATTTACCGCATCAAACAATTCGGAGAAAATATTTAATGCAACAAAATGTTATAACAGAAAATGTTTGCTGTAACATCTTCAAAGTGGACAAATCATTTTTATTAAGTGCAGACTAGTTTTGTCCACGATAAGACCCTTTGTAATCTATCCCCCTGTATCTATCTATTGTTTGTTTGTTTCTTTGTTCATTTAACCTCACTTTATGCTGCTATGGCTAATCGGACGATGCTACAGTGGGAGCTCTAAATTTTGCCTATCCAGGTTTAATAAGGATAGGAATTTTTAACGAGTACCTGACATCGTACAGGCTCGGGACCCCCGTTTAACGTCCCTTCCGAAGGACGGCGTAATTAAGGATTTTTTACTCCCTTAAAAAAATCCTAGGGCCACCTACCGGGCTACGAACGATCTGTATCTATCTATTTATTCGCTTATATTGTACTTTCGTTTATTTATTTGTTTTCTATTTTCTGATATTTATATATAAATTCATTCCAAAGCTGTTGGTATATGATTCTTGACTATGATTGTTGTGGAGAGTATAAAGCCTGTTTATACGTTATATATATATATATATATATATATATATATATAACGTATAATGTAATTTGAAGAAGAACGCGATTTGAATAAGCAGAACAATTTAGATTGACCCACTTTTAGGCGGACAGGGAGTAGAGCCTAGTATTAATGAAATGTGATTATCATTATTACTATTAATGAATGGAGATTATACAAGTATACAGAATGTATTTACTTAATTCTTTGATCAAATTAGATCATTTTGTGTCCCTTTGAGTATTTAATAGCATGGATTATTTTCTTAATAATGAAGAAACGTTGGATCACATCGACTGCAATTTGTTAAAGTTTGATATTAAAACTTAACAACTTAGAATGACTTAATGATGAAAAAACACTCACCGAAGATAGCCGAAGTCGCACATGACGAAGACTCGTGCATACTTTGCCACAGATCAAGTCCCGACCCCCGTCTTTCTTTTCTTGCACTTATACATCTCGAACATGAGATCACCGCGCGTTGGCTGTCACACCTACTACAACAAACGGCAAAGCATTAATATCATTTATGGTTTATTTCAATCTGTGTTTGGGACTGCCCTAATTTTGATTAATAAAACTAAAAAAAAAATTAAACTTGTTAGGATACAATTAATATCCAACAAATCGGTTGATTTCTATAATCTGTATATAGGGTGGCTAGATGCCGAAAACCGGACGGTCCGGTTCGGTCCGGTCATTTTTTATGTTTGTCCGGACAAGAAAATCTGGGTAAACCGGACATAACAATGTTTTTCTTGCAAAAACCTTAGTTGAAAGCAGTGTCATAGAATGCTAAATCTATCCAAAACTAGACTGTAAGATGTTTTGTCATTTTCTATAATATTTATGAGCTAATAAAAACAATTATTTCTCGAACCCATCTGGCAACCCTATCTGTATATCAAGATGAAATAATTTTCAATTGGAGAGTCAAAAATAATAATTTTTAATTGAAATGATTTTATTTACAATTTAAATAATTTTCAATTGGAGATTACTAGCGATTGTCTGTGCTCACTAATAGTTTCGTATTTACATTACGGCGCCCGATTCCAATTATTATAATATGTATAATGCTATGTATTGTCGGCACCGTGAAAGGGATGCGAAGCGGGGAAAATGTGTCATGTCGGGGCACATGAAAGGGAATATGTTTGGGACAAAGAACAGACCCTTGGTCCCCTTATGGTTTTATGGTCCAAGATGTTGGAGAAGGAAGGAGAGCGGGAGAGAAGAAAACTCTTGAAAACGAGGCTGAAGAGGGGACTCGAGAGATAGACGGTAGAGCAGGAAGGTACTCGGGAGACGAGGCCGGAAAGAAGGACGGGTACCCCGAGAGAGAAGAGCGGCCGAACGAAGCGGGTGGAGATGTCAAGGAAGAAGACCGACCTGTAACCCAATCTACCCTTGTCCACAGATAAGTTTAAGTTATTTCCTGTAATAAATAAATAAATTCCTGTAAATGGCAATCCTTTTTATATATATTAAAATCTGAATCATTAACCTTGTTGAAATTAAATAAATAAACGATCCTTATTGTAATTCTTTTGGTGCTTACATACCAGATACACTATTTATTTATAAATAATATATTGAAGGTATAATAGATAAGTAAATTGGTAAACACAAGAACAGACCTTTGGAAAGGAACCCAATTAAGATTAAGGAATATAAATAATAATTTGAGTACTCATCCTAAATGAGACTCTGGCATCCCAAATACCA
Source organism: Arma custos (assembly GCA_037127475.1). NCBI lineage: Eukaryota > Metazoa > Arthropoda > Insecta > Hemiptera > Pentatomidae > Arma > Arma custos. The sequence continues at coordinate 5,027,979 of CM073763.1, forward strand.
ATATATATATTTAAGAGTAGAAACATAGCATTATTAAATGGCATCCAGCTTGTGGGGAACTTACTATCCAATTTACTAATTACAATTTGTTTGATTATTTATCTTTATTCACTTTATGTTCTCAATAGTTTTACAATCAAATTGGTTTAATGATTCAGACTAATAGATTGCTTTTTTTATTCTTTAACTTTTTCTAGGGACATAATCATAGTTGATCATTCTTATTATTTATATTCGACTATTTATGTAATGTTATCCGCGTGGCATAATCCGAATATTCAAGCTCTGAATGAAAGCCATACCAACTCGTTCGGCGACTAATGATCTAAAAGAAGCATAGATGGATCCTCAAAACACCGGAAGTATAGAACAGGTGCATAGCGCTCAGGGATTGATGTCGGAGACTGACGGCGAAGTGGCAATGAACATGAAAGGAAGAACCGACGCAGATACAACAGGAAAAACGGATAGAACACAGGAAATGATAAATATGATGATGAGACTGATGGAAACTACTGAAAAACATGCAAAAGAAATAAAGGCAAGTGCAGAGAAATATAGAGAGAAGATAGGTACAATGGTGGAAGAAATAAATACAAGTATAAAGAAAAGGATAGAAGATATGGATAATAACACGAACAGGGTAGAAGGGATAAAGAAGAAGGGAACAAACCAAAATGAGGTGGTAAACAATGTAGAAAATATAAGTCTGAAAGAAGACGTTACCCAGGTTGCTCAAGAAAAGAAAGAAAATTGCTCGTTAGAGGGACCTATTAGTAATTATGACGATCTAAGAGACAGTAAGATAAATTTAAAAAAGGATAACACGCTGATGCTGAAGTACCTCCAACTAACGGACAAATAAGGGGAAACACAAACTTTAATAATCATATATTGTCAAGTAACGAAAAAATAACAGCAGAAGGTCAATGTGAAATAGGAAACACTCCGGTTGAAGAAGATCTCAAAGAGAACAGTCCCAAGAAAATCGAGTATGAGGACAAATACGGAAATACACCGACTGGCAACTACTAAGAATGTCGATCATTATAAATGTGAATGTTTGTATGTTTGTCTCTCTTTCACGCAAAAACTACTGGACGGATTTGGATGAAACTTTACAGTAATATAGGTTATACATCAGAATAACACATAGGCTATAGGAAGCGCGGATTTATGGGAGGGTGCAAGAGGGCACGTGCCCCCCCCCCGACAGTATTTTAGGTACTGTGGAGAATCCATTATTGTACACTAGCTTATGCCAGCGGCTTCGCACGCGTGGAATTTGGTCTGCCACGTAAAGTTTCGTGAAAGATCATTTTAAATAAATAATTTAATTATTTTTTTTAAATATAAGTTACTCGAACATCCGAAATTTCAGATGTCTAACTTCAAAACTGACGGATTCTATACAACCTCTGAACCCCTATTGTATTAAAGGGGAAACCCTTGGAGTGGAATTATCCGAATTGCTTTCTTAAACTATACACAGAACCTAACTACAAATTTCAAGATGCTAAGTTCCTGATTTACCTTGAATTATTTACTATAACGGGGGGAGGGGCACATGCCCCCGTGCCCCCACATAGATCATCATGTGATTTGCCTTTATTTATGTACAATAATGGATTCTCGACAGTACCTAAAATACTGTCGGGGCGGGGGTGGGGGGCACGTGCCCCCTTGCACCCTCCCATAAATCCGCGCTTGCTGTAGCCTATGTGTTATTCTGATGTATAACCTATATTACTGTAAAGTTTCATCCAAATCCGTCCAGTAGTTTTTGCATGAAAGAGAGACAAACATACAAACATTCACATTTATAATATTAGTAAGATAAATAAAGGCAAATCACATGATAATAGTTGTTAAAATAACAGACAGAACATGAGTGAAACTATTTGTTTTGATATCCTACTAATCTTACTAATATTATAAATGTGAATGTTTGTATGTTTGTCTCTCTTTCACGCAAAAACTACTGGACGGATTTGGATGAAACTTTACAGTAATATAGATTATACATCAGAATAACACATAGGCTATAGCAAGCGCGGATTCATGGGAGGGTGCAAGGGGGCACGTCCCCCCCCCACCAGTATTTTAGGTACTGTGGAGAATCCATTATTGTACATAAATAAAGGCAAATCACATGATGATCTATGTGGAGGCACGGGGGCATGTGACCACCCCGTTATGGTACATAATTAAAGGTAAATCAGGAACTTAGCATCTTGAAATTTGTAGTTAGGTTCTGTGGATAGTTTAAGGAAGAAATTCGGATAATTCCACCCCAAGGGTTTCCCCTTTAATATAATAGGGGTTCAAAGGTTGTATAGAATCCGTCAGTTTTGAAGTTAGACATCTGAAATTTCGGATGTTCGAGTAACTTATATTTTAAAAAAATAATTAAATTATTTATTTAAAATGATCTTTCACGAAACATTATGTGGCAGGCCGAATTCCGCGCGAGCGAAGCCGCGGGCATAAGCTAGTATTTCATATTGTTTTAAAGGCATAGCGTCCATGATGGTTGGGGTGCATCCAAAGGATGGGTGATAACAGAACGGCCAAGGCAAGGTACGATATGATGTACGTCCTAGAAGTATGTACTAGAACTGGCAGAATAGAAGTGGATAGACTAGTAGAGGACAGCTTTGTGTGGGTACCAAGAATATATAATATATAATTATTATGATATATAATTATTATAATATATAATTCCATGTAGTGGAAGGGTGTACCATTAGTTGTAGATATATGTACTGTTCACGTAGGCTTCGACGGTCTGCGGTATTGTCCATATGTTCTTTTTCCGGGATGGACCGGGTGGTGTTGGTTTTGTTTGCCAAGCTTTCGCTCATCGTGTTGTGAGCTTCCTCAGGGCTGGTCAGTAAATGAAGAAAATTTCATTTATTGACCAGCCCTGAGGAAGCTCACAACACGATGAGCGAAAGCTTGGCAAACAAAACCAACACCACACGGTCCATCCCGGAAAAAGAACATATGGACGATATATGTACTGTTTCAACTACCTAAGGCATAGGTAAAAATAATTCAACTTAAACTGCACAATATTTAAGTTCACAGCTGCTGAGAATATAATAAATATCTTCAATACAAAATCTCATAAGGATAAAATAAATGGTGCCAAAGAAACGAGACGACATTTGGATGAGATCCAAGGCAGAAGGAACATCATCTGGATATCTTTTTTTTTTGGGTTTACTCCTTAAGAAACGATTTTCATATTTAGCCCACGGCACAAAACTTTTATGAGTAGTAAAATCGAATGTAGCTAAAAGTTTTGCGTTACGTTCCTTTCTCGATAATATTGTATTATTTGTTTTACATAATAGATAGAAATTAAAAGTTAAATTCCCGGACCAATCGGGAAGAGATACGTGTGGTATCTATGGCTACAGTGTATTCTATTGATTTATTCTCCAAATCTTTTGTTTAGGAGCCTTTTTAAAAACACCTCTCCAACAACAACAACAAACAACACTATTACTACTCTTATTTAGAATCCGCCTTAAGCTGTTGGGGTCCATTCATATATACACATAAGCGTAGGAAATTGACTAGCTATCTAACAAGTCTGTGCAGTGACTATTTAATAGTGTACAGTGTGTAGTGTGTAGTGCTACTAGGACAGGAGATTGGTGTATTAGGAAGAGGACAGGCATTGATCATGCTGGGCTTAAACACACCTCTACCGGACACAGAAGATGAACCTCCCTTCAAAAAAGTAAAGACAGGGAAGAAATCGGCCAAGAGGAAGACAAGGAAAGCAGAATAAGCGCCACCGGTAGTGACATCCAACAGCTTTACCACTCTAGCTAATTTACCACCAACTGAGGAACCTATGGCGGCCCAACCGAAGAATATTCCTCCAATTATAATGGACCGAGAAAACTTCACGTTAAATGAGGTGAGTGATTTCATGAACAAAATTAATATTAATCAATATTTTATCAAACAGACGAGGGCAGAGTTCCAAATTTACATCCAATTAGAGACCGACCGACCCACCTTAGAAGGACATCCAAAAACTGGCGGAATTGGTTACTGTAGTTTTGCACCCAAAAACCCGACAAAACTCTCAAATAAAATTGTGATAAAAATCTTGATCTTTCTATTCCCATATCTGATGACAGGAAGGCATTTAAACCTATTAAGGCTTCGGACACAAGGCGTGTCTGCATTTAGTGTAGGCATTTAAACCTATTAAGGCTTCAGGCGCAAACACTGCACCGGACGGAAAGAAAATGTTGTTGTTTGTTGTTTGTTAATTTAACGTCACTCTATGCTGATATGGCTAATCGGACGATGCTACATTGGGAGCTATAAATTTTGCCTATCCACGTTTAATTAGGATAGGTATTTTTAACGAGTACCTGACATCGTACAGGCTCGGGTCCCCCAGTTTAACGTCCCTTCCGAAGGAAGGCGTACTAATGATGTTTTACTCCCTATAAAAAAATCCTAGGGCCACATGCTTAGAGACCGTGATTTATAATAATCTAAAATCTACATATCGTGATTGGCCGCCATACTGAGAGCATCGTTTAGCGTCCCTCATAGCGTCCTTTGCCAAGTGGTTTAACGGTTTTTCTTAGCGTGTTTTATAAACACGCTAAAATGTGAGTAATATCTTTTATCATATATTATCAGTTTTACTTTAAACTAAGTGTTTAATTGTTAGTTTAGTAAGTAGTAAGGAGATGGTTTTATTTGTATTTCTATTTTATTTACTTACAATCATGACGAAGAACCAGGCCATGGCCATGGTCATTTCACAACCCTCTACCTCACAAACAGATACACCAAAACCAAAAATCAAATCACATAGACTTAAAAGGCAACTCATTCAACAAACTGACGATGAAGGTCACACGTTAGTACAAGCAAAGAAAGCTATGGCTTTCGTACCGAGACCAAACTCTCCAAATAACACACCTATCACAACTACGAATTCTTTCGCACCACTGACTCAACACAATACAGAAAACACCACTAATACACCACCACAAACAACAATCAAAACACACAAGCCGGCTCCTATCATAATTAAACCGGCAATGTCAGCAGTGGCTTTAAAAAGCCATTTAATCGATGCTGGTATAGCATCGTTTTTTATTAGGTCGAATCAGACCGAAAATAAAATTTTCCTTAATAACATCGACGACTACAAAACTGTTGTAGGTCAATTTGAAAAAGCTAACAATATTAGCTATCACTCTTATGCTAAACCTCTGAGAAGATAGGTATTTAAGGGTTTTGACTTGGGTCACCCTATTGAATCTATCACAAAACACCTCCAGACCCCACCTACCAGGGTTCAAAAACGCATGGAGGATGACTAAATCTGACGAGTTCGGAAACAAAAGAACGCTAAGCAACATCATGGTTACTGCTGACTACGATATAACTCTAGACGAAATTTCCAAACTGGGCCCTATTGATTATATGGGCTACAGAATGGAAAATATGAGAAATATCAATGGCCCCATGCTTGTCAGGAATTTGGCCACACACAGAATTATTGCGGGCGCATTGTTAAATACGTTCGATGTGGTAAAAACCTCAGTCACTCTGACTCAAGATCCTACTCTACAAAGCAGTCCTCAGACCCACACTACTACACGAAGCCCCACTCCTTCATTACCTATATCCGTCAGCCCTGAAGTCACTTATCAAAACAGCATCCTACAAAGGATCACCAGAGGCACTACATTAGAAAGACGAAATTTAAGGAAGAAATAGTTGGGGGTCAATCAAAACACCAAAATAAGTTATGCTTATTTTGGTGTTTTGATTGACTGCACCCCCAACTATTTCTTCCTTAAATTTAGAAAATGAAGGATTTAGAAAAAACAGTTTAATAATAGATATGGATAAGATACCAGACATGAGGGGTTACATAGGTAAAGTGTAATAATACAAGCATATATAGAAAGAAATTGGTGTTTTCATTGACTGCACCCCCAACTATTTCTTCCTTAAATTAGAAGATACAGTCGACCAATTCTTCTCTAACTAGAAAGACGAAACATGGAACACATACAGAACGAACTACAGCTAAACACTGTACAGACACACATCACCAGGTGTAACTTGAAATTCTTTGACAACCTTCCCGTATCTCACAACCCACTCTTCCGAGCCATAACCCCCCCCCCCTTCCTGCGAGGTGACAGGGTAGGAAGGGGCCCCTAAACCCCGTTAACATCACAGCATAATTACCCTTCCCTTTTCTCCCTCTCCTATCCCCTCCTATCTCCTTTCCTTTCCCATCAACCCCCCCTCCTTTTAGAGAAGGCCCCTCACCTTCAGATAATAATTTACCTGAAAATTGACAATTTTATTATTTTTACAAGTCATTATACCATCCAATACTTTTAAGTAGAATGAGGATAATTTTAAGCTATAAATATTTTACTAATTACTTGTTTTTATTATGTTTCATGTTTTCCGGAAAAAAAAAATGCTGGGCTACGAACCCGCGCTTTTGGGCTTAGTAGTTTGTTACGCTAACCACTAGACCACAGGTCGCCCCCCTCGGAAAGAAAATGGAATTATCACCTATAGGGAAAACTCTTCCACAAGGTTTCACTATAAAAGATATACAAGAGAAAGTACGCCACCTCAATAGATTTGTATTCGCGGTCGTGAAATACATCCCAAGAAAGGTTAGTCTACCCCCCCCCCCCCAGTGCTTTAAATGTCAGCAATTTGGACACACAAAAAACTATTACAACAGCACAGTAAAATGTGTAAGATACAGCGGCTCGCGCAACTTTTCTGAACGTCCGCGCAAAGGTGAACCAAAATGCTCGAATTGCGAGGGAGCTCACGTCGCTACTTATAGAAAATGTCTCCATAGAAAAAAATTATTACAAAAAATGACTAAAAGGATGGAAGAAACGAGACCTAAGCAGATCAGTACTAACCAAAACATACCCAAACTAATGACTAACAGCACAACAACAGGGTACCAAAATGACAACCGAATCACAACCATCAACCAGTCAATCCATGCTCCACCACCATCAGAGCCTCCACAGACTTTTGCTTATATACCTCAACCACCGCAGACGGACCAATCGAATCTCATGACAGATCTTGTGAATTAGAAGGCTCAGCTCATGGCACAATTTACTTCCAGGATGTGAGAACTTACAACCAAAATTTAAGGATTAACAGGACAAAATATAACCAAATAAATAAATTCACAATATTAATTAACAATTAATTAATATATAATAATAAATTAATAAATTAATTAATAATATATTAACAATATTAATCTCAACTGTTAAATTACAGGTAATGATATAAAAATATATGATTATTTACGTATTGGAATAAATATATGAATTTATATTAACACAAATTGTGATTTTAATATATATGTGTGTTAATTTATATGTGATAATTTATGTGTGTGTATGAGTTCAGTTGACAGTTTTAGTTTAGTAACAAGTCACCGCACCCACTATTTGCCCTGAAGATGGCAACGTAGGCACGATTAATAAAATTATATATATATATATATATATATATATATATATATATATATATATATATAATATAATATAATATATATATAATATTATATAATATATATAAAATATTTCTGCCCGTTGTGCCCCCCCCCAAAAAAAAACAAATCCTGGATCCGCTCTTGAAAGGTTTAGTTTTGTAAAACTTCCATCCACCAAATCTTTTAACAAAATCTTCCTACCTACGTCTTGTCCTATCCCTGAGATTTTTACTTGTAGGCTCTGCTTTTATTATCTTTTTAAGGATTTGTTCGTTACTAAATCAAACGAATTTACAAGCCTGTCTCAGCCGTCGCTATGAAACATCTTCAATCACATCAATAGGTTACGTAATCTGCAAATACACGTAAATGCCTCAATTCTTAGATCGACTAATCCTTTTTTGGACCGAATATTCTACCATCTCAGTTATTTTCGAAGATCTTAAGTTGTTCTTCCTCCTGATTTAACGACCCATGCAGAACATGGGTTTTACTTTTTGGGATAATAGACACAATGCTGAGACGGAAAAATAACAAACATTTCCGGCCTTCACCGCGCCCTTATTTTCCAATTCATCGTAGACTTCTAACACTAGCATCATTATCCTATATCATAGACTACCAACACTAACACCATAATGCCATGATATAATATCTTCAAGCGTTCGAGCCTCAATTCATATCACTATTTTCATTAACTTCATTCACTCAATAATTGCAAGATCTAGAACTAGAACTGTATGTTTCATCATTTCGATATTTCCTAAGTGCTATAATCGCTTCTGCTCAATGTTACCGACGTATTAATTGTAGAGGTAATTGTGGGCATTTCAGGCACATATATTAATTAATAGAGGTAATTGTGGGCATTTCGGGCACAGATATTAATTGTAGTTGTAATTGTGGGCATTTCAGGCACAGATATTAATTGTAGAGGTGATTGTGGGCATTTCAGGCACAGATATTAATTGTAGTTGTAATTGTGGGCATTTCAGGCACAGATATTAATTGTAGAGGTAATTGTGGGCATTTCAGACACAGATATTAATTGTAGAGGTCACTGTGGCCATTTCAGGCTCAGATATTAATTGTAGAGGTCACTGTGGGCATTTCAGGCACGTATATTAATTGTAGAGGTAATTGTGAGCATTTCTGTCACAGATATTAATTGTAGAGGTCATTTTGGGCATTTCAGGCACAGATATTAATTGTAGAGGTCATTTTGGGCATTTCAGGCACAGATATTAATTGTAGAAGTCACTGTGGGCATTTCAGGCACGTATATTAATTGTAGAGGTCATTTTGGGCATTTCAGGCACAGATATTAATTGTAGAGGTGATTGTGGGCATGTCAGGCACAGATATTAATTGTAGTTGTAATTGTGGGCATTTCAGGCACAAATATTAATTGTAAAGGTCATTGTGGCCATTTCAGGCTCAGATATTAAGTGTAGAGGTCACTGTGGGCATTTCAGGCACGTATATTAATTGTAGAGGTAATTGTGAGCATTTCAGGCACAGATATTAATTGTAGAGGTCATTTTGGGCATTTCAGGCACAGATATTAATTGTAGAGGTGATTGTGGGCATGTCAGGCACAGATATTAATTGTAGAGGTCACTGTGGGCATTTCAGGCACAGATATTAATTGTAGAGGTCATTGTGGGGATTTCAGGCGCAGATATTCAAAATATGTGGTGATTTACATTTTTCACACATTTAAGTGGCATCAAATGTTTACTAAACAGAATATAACTTGAAGGGTAAATATCGGGATGTCCGGAAAATAATGCAGGAGTACATGTTTTCTTCAAAATATCCCCCCAAATAGTAAAATATTTATATTGATGATAATTGTTGACCTATGATAATTTATGTTGAAGAAATTGGTCCGGGTAGAGGTCAGTGAATGAAATTCTCAAGTAATTTCAGAAGATCTTTATTGATAGTCAACGTTTCGACCTACGCTGTAGGTCTTCTTCAGGGCTGTGGGGGTGGGACGGGGGGGGTGGGTCCTCTCTGACTATGAAACACTGACTGTTTTCCACCCCCCCCCCCCGTCCCACCCCCACAGCCCTGAAGAAGACCTACAGTGTAGGTCGAAACGTTGGCTATCAATAAAGATCTTCTGAAATTACTTGAGAATTTCATTCACTGACCTCTACCCGGACCAATTTCTTCAACGTAAAATATTTATGTTTGTTGGAATTTAGACTTTTATAAAGGGCGTCAAAGCACTTTTTTCTTCGGGGATCAGTTTTTCACTTTCGGCCCAATCCTGTAATCCATAAGCCAAAATAGCTGTGAATAGTTTTGTGATATTGCTGATCAGGGACATACCTCGGTAATTATCTACATCTTTTTTGTTCCCCTTTTTGTGTAGTAGAATTAGTTTTGATTTAGACCATAAGATCAGAATTTCTTCCGTTTCCATTATATTATTGAAGAGATTTAGCAGGTAATGTTCCCACTCCGGAGTTAAACTTTTAAAGACTTCATAGGTTATATTATCGAAACCGGGAGATTTATTATTTTTCCTAGGTTTAATACAGTTTTGGAGTTCATCTAAAGAAAATGGCAGATCTAAAACTTAATTTCTAAAATATGTTTTTGTCCATACAGTAAACTATAATGATTTACCCACTCATCAATACTTATTTCATTAGGCGACATTTTAAAAAATCTAAAAGAATTCACTGCTTTCCAAAATTCGTTGCTATTCTTAACATTCTGCAATTCCATAATGATGTTTTCCCTGTATTCCTTTTTTTTATTGTTTAGCAGTTTTCTAAAATTATCCTTAGAATGAAAATAATCTACGACCGCATTGTGAGAGAAATCGTGTTTTAGCATGAGTTGGTATTTTCTTCGGAGACTTCATTTTAGTTTCCAACATTCGGTGTCAAACCATTTATTTTTTGCCTCAAAAATCACCTTATTATTTTTGGTTTTTGTATACCGTTAGGCCAGAGTCAATTAAAGATTCGGACATGCATCTAACAAAGTTATCGTAGACTGCATTCAAATCGCCTGAGCGGAAGTAAATTCTGTTTGACGAGGAGGTATTTTTTTGAAAATATTTAGCTTTATTACAATCCCATTTTAAACACTTCAGTGATTTTTGACCGGAGTTTTGAAGTTTAATGTTTCTCGTTGGATAATAGTTAATTGTGGAAAAGCAGGAAAAATCGGAAAAAATCGAAATATTCATATCTCTAAATAACCCGATGCAATTTTCCTTTATCCAAATCACGTCTATTGTGCTCCTGCCTTTCTTTGAGATATATGTGAATTTGCCCGGCCTATCAGATAGTGACCGTCCATTACACAGAATCAGACCCAGTGACTCCATTGCATCTTCGAGTATTTTACCGCGCATATTAGTGGTTTTATGACTAACTACTCTTGTTCCGTAGAGCTATGAGTTTTCGAATCTACTTTCATCCAAATTATTTAAACGGCCTAACGTGACTGATAAAATCGCCGCATAAGATTATATAGCTGTTAGGAAAATCAGTTATAATATTTGACAATAAATGAATAAAGCTATCTATGCAGTTATCAAACTCACATTCTTGTGGTAAATAAAAATGTCCCAGTATTATGATCTTATCATTAATATAAAATTTCACTATCACCATATATTGATTACATTCTATTATAGTAAGACTGTCAGCCATAGCTTTGTTTATAAAAGTAATAATGCCTCCGCTTGCTCTACCAGTACGTTTCGTTTTAATACCATTATTAATAACAGAGTTATAGTTCCTCAACCAAAATGGAGTAATAAATTTATTATCAGTTAATCACGTTTTACGATGCATACTCCTAAACTGTTATCGGAGATATTAATATCAGAAGGATTTACATTTAATAGATTTGAATAGCATTTTATATTACAAAAAATTATATTAGTTGTTAGTGTGTTAGTGAAATTTTTTATACCAGTTTGTATTTCCTGTACATCAAATTGTAGTGTCCGATGGTTCGAGAGGAATAGGTCAAGAACTGTTTATCTGTGTCGATGCTGAAGTAGAAGCAGCCGCTGAATTAGATCTTGGCCGCAACCGAAACTCCTCCAACTTTTCTTCTATTTTCCTTTTCTTGTGTGAAATATTTTCTACCGCACTGTTATTTCCAAAGGAAATATTTGCAATTTCTTCTGCTTCTTCTAAACGATAATTAATTCCTCTGAATTTAAAAAATCCTCGTTTATAGGTAGCATTATTATCAATCTCTTTTAGTTTAGTAATGCAGTTATAAATTCGCTTCCCTTCTTCCCTTTCCTCTAAAGTTCTGTCATGGCTGATTCTTAGGCCTCTCTTCTGAAAGCCTCTCTTTTCTCTTCTCTCGATCATGTTTAATGTAAAAATTTACAACTTAATTAATTATCTTATGAATATTACGCATTTTTTCTTTCATTCAGAGTTTTAAATAACGCAATAACAAACCATACAAGCTTTCGTCCATATATTATAATGATGGTATAGTATAATTAACCAGATTAAAAAGTCGTTGTAATCATAGCAGCTTTGATTTGTACATAATTATTAATCTTACAAACATGCATATTCCGGTAGCCCTGCGTAAACGGTAGGGTAATTCCAACCATTGTTTCACTATCCAAAGTATGGTACACTGTAAATTAAATTATTACTTAGGTAAATATTGATAAAGGTTCATGATGTTTATGATTATGTTTAATTATGATGTTATAATATTAATTAATATCAATTCATTAAGTTTTATTAGAGGGAATACTTTTTTCGTTTGAATAATACTGTGTAGTATCTCTTTCATTAATAATAATGAATAATTGTGTGATTAGTGAATACGCAGCCTTAAACGATGCGGAAAATCCCCAGCGCTGGCAAATACCTTTTGTATAAAAATTTGTGAGGAATAAATTAAAATATTTACAATTTTCTGGATTTATTTACATGAGATATAACAATACACAAAGAATAATATTTATTGATAATAATATGTAGTTATATAATTTTTTTTCTAGGCTAACCAATTATAATTTAAGAATGTACCGGTAATTATATTTAAAAAAATTTCACTTACCGAAAATTTCGCAAATCTGGACTTGCTTTATCGTAAACTACACCTACAGATTTTTTTCCCGAAAAGTTTTTAAAAATACGTAAAAAGGTCTCGGAAGAGACTGAGAGATATCCCAGCTGTCGGGATCTCGGCGGCGGCAGAACTGGCGGGAAGTCTGACGCTGCCCTCCCTCATCTCTACGCATGCGTCGATCTTCGCTAGTCTCGTCGTATTTTACATTTCGTACTTTTTTTTGTTTTATTACATTGGTTTGTAGGAGTGTTTTTGGTACTAGTATGTTTAAGGGCCTGCTGGCATCAGCGCGCTCAGGTGTCACTTACCTCAACTATTTGGACCTTGTCAGGCTATGTATGAATTTTAAATAGGCATTGCCTTTCATTATGATACAACAGATTTATAGGAAATTAAATAAATGAGAAACATGTAGACAAAATTAAACTAGAAATAATAAAACATTTATTACAAGCAATATTCATTAAATAACAATTTGTAACTAAAATATGATATTTTGTTTAATTTTTAAATGTTTTTATTTTTTTTTTTTTAATTCAATTTATTGATATTTACAACTATAATACTATTACAATAAGTAAATTTGCTATATGTACAATACGACTTGAAAAGCACTTGTGGAGAAACTACCCATCGATAGCACTCCAAAAAGTTCTATAGTAGATGGTCTCGAGGCCATCTTCTTTTCAGACGCCTCGGAGGGTTATCAGGAATAGTATGGGAAGCAAGTTGAGAGACTAGCGGATTCAAGTGTGTATGGAGCTTGTCATGGAAGGATAGGTATCTAGTTTGGGCCAAATCAGTAACATATGGGATATTAAGATCATGATGGATGAGTTTGTTTGTGACATAATAAGGAGCATTGAGGATTTTACGAAGGATTTTGGATTTCAAGGATTGGATACGAGATGAATTGGATGGTTTAGTAGAGCCCAAAGCTCAACTCCGTATGTCCAAATAGGCCTGATAACTGTCATGTAAATGAGTCTTTTGTAATTTATTGGGAGCTTAGAGCGTTTGTCCAGTAAATGTTGAAGTTGGCGAAAACGACGAGCAGTTTCTTGTCTTTTCAGTCATGTATGAGGAGTTTTTATTTTAAAGAGAAAAGATTTGCCCGGGTCTTGTTGCATCCTTTTTTCTGGCATCTCCATCTAGTTTTATTCCCCACTTGCAGTTTCATGTCCATTTCCATAACGCATTTTCTGCTGAATGACAATCCGCTCCTGAAGAAACCTAACAGCTGATTTTTCATCGTTCACCGTGCGATTCTTCGTCAAATTCCAAGTCATATTTAAAAGAAAATAATCAAAAACACATTCACGTTCAACTTCACATAAACAATAACAAAACAATAGAAAGGTTACTATAACAGTAGGAGATGGTTAAGAAAAGTGACACCTGAGCGCGCTGATGAGAGCAGGCCCTTAAACATACTAGTACCGTGTTGTTCTAGATCTAGATATCTAGATAAACAAATGAAAGTTCACTATGACTGTCTAATTGCTCCCAATGAATCACGTGTCGGCGTTGGTTATTCGTCTGCCTTGGTTATAATCAAAAACTTCTCAACAATAGGTCAAACTAGACATGTAGTGGAATCAGATTTTTCAAAAAGATGGAATAGGCACTGTCGGAATAACAACAGTAAACTAACCGAATAAATATAAGGAAGAAATAGTTGAGGGTGCAGTCAATAAAAACACCTAAATAAGTGTAACTTATTTATTGTGTGCCGATGTTTCGGCCTACAATGTAGCCCATCTTCAGGGCTAAGAGAGAGAAACAAACAGAAGAACATATAAAAAACGTTGCAGTAACAAGAATATAGTGACAAGTAATGTAGTAAAGTGGTACAAGTGTGGAAATTAAAATAGTGAATAGATATGATAAATAAAGATAATGAATATAAGAGTGGTTACAGAATATAATAAACTTAAAATAGTGATAGATAAAAATAAAATTGTAGATGATGAACAGAAATTCAAATAGTGACAGATATAATAATTAAAGAATACGAATATAAAATACAGAAAATAAATGTCCAGAAAGGATAAAATGTAAATATAATATAAAGGGAAAGAAAAATGAGGAGGTAAACGAAAAGATACAAAATGAGAAGATTGAAATATAGAAAAAGGGGGTGGAATATGAAGGATTTAGAAAAAACTAGTTTAATTATAGATATGGATAAGATACCAGACATCTAGAGGTTACATAGGTAAAATGTAATAATACAAGCATATATAGAAAGAAAAGATTGATAAATTACAAAAAATTAAAAATTGAAAATAGTGTTTATAAATATGAACTCTAAAGTATGAAAAGAAAATATAAGTAAGGGAAGTTAATATATAACTGTATACAGTTAGAAAGAAGTGGCATTAATAAAAAATAAGATGTGAATATATGTAACATAAACAATTAGAAAATAGGTAAAGAAATACAGTAGATGAAAAATATGAGGCTAAATAATAATGAACTCTATGCTATTAACATATGATGGATGCCAAAAATAGGTGTGAGAACAGGTGCGAAGAAAGGTGAAGGTGGAAAGGATGGAGATAAGATAAATATTAAGATCTTTTACACATCTTTTTTCTTTCCCTTTATATTATGTTAACATTTTATCCTTTCTTGACATTTATTTTCTCTATTTTATATTCGTATTCTTTAATTATTATATCTGTCACTATTTGAATTTCTGTTCATCATCTACAATTTTATTTTTATCTTTCACTATTTTAAGTTTATTATATTCTGTATCCACTCTTATATTCATTATCTTTATTTATCATATCTATTCACTATTTCATCATATCTAGTCACTATTTTAATTTCCACACTTGTACCACTTTACTACATTCATTGTCACTATATTCTTGTTACTGCAACGTTTTTTATATATTTCTGTTGGTTTCTCTCTCTTAGCCCTGAAGATGGCCTACATTGTAGGCCGAAACGTCGGCACACAATAAATAAGTTACACTTATTTAGGTGTTTTTATTGACTGCGCCCCCAACTATTTCTTCCTTACATATTGATAATAATTGTTGACCTATGATAATTTATGTTGAAGAAATTGGTCCGGGTAGAGGTCACTGAATGAAATTCTCAAGTAATTTCAGATGATATTTATTGTTAGCCAACGTTTCGACCTACGTTGTAGGTCTTCTTCAGGGCTATAAGCAAAATACAGACAATTTAAGAAAGCGGTATGAATATAATAAAACATTTTAAATATAGATAAACTAAAAGAAGGTGAAAACAGGCAAAAATTGATAATTATGTGTAATAATGATGATAAAATTTGATAAAGGTGTACAGTAAAGTAATTATGAAGTTTAAAATGTAGAAAATAATAATAAAACATGAAGAAAATAATAATAAAACAGAAAGTGTTGACAGTTAAAAAATTAAGGTATTACAGATAAATAAAAACTGAATATACAATAGGAATGTGAAATGATATGGGTAAATTAGAAAGTGATAAGAATTACGCACTAAAATTATAGGTAATAAAAATTGTAAAATTATAAAAATCTAGAAACGAATTATATAAAATAGAATAAAATTGAAAATAAAAATTATTTTAGAAAATACAGTATTAATATTAATAGGTAGATTTTTAGGTAGGTAGATTTTTATAGGTAGATATTTATAGGTAGGTAGGTAGATTTTTATAGGTAGATATTTCTTCCTTACATTAGAAGATACAGTCGACCAATTCTTCTCTAACTGAATCAATGGATAGGAGCTTCATCTAATGTGGCTGAGGACCTTAGAAATAAGACGTAGACGTTTTCATTCGGAGAAACAGTTTAAGACAATATCTCCTTCATAATAAAAATCTTTTATATCAAATTTAGAAACATAAGACTAAAACCATGCGATACATTGTTTGTTCACCATCTCTTGTTTAGAGTTTGTGTGCTCCAAGCAATCAACTTCTTTTCAGTACTTAATTTTTTTTCCGAAGATACATTAAACATTCGCGTGCTGAGTCGAAATCTGTCGTCAATTTTCGAGTATTTTTTTTTTATCTAAAGTAGCTCCGAAATTGTGCTCTCTGAAACTCACTTTTCCATTCATCACATTTTCCAATTTTTTTCATCTACACAGCCTTATCTTCATTCACTTTAAGATCCAGTTAAATGACTGCCTCTTCAATTCCTTGAAATGTAATAGAGACACTTGGGTTCGAACGGTAATGACATTATCAGCATATTCCAGATGTTAGATGTTGGGACATGTTATTGTAAATTGTTCCTCCAGGATTTGTTTTTATAGAACAGATGGCTGCTTCGATTGTTAAATTTAAGAGGAAAGGGACTAGAGAATCACTCTGCCTCAAGCCAATTCTTACTTAAAAGTCTTTCGGCAGTGTATTTCTAAGCTTAACTCGACATGGTCTTTAATAGAGCCGTTTTTGTTAGCCTGACTAATTTCTTGGGTACGCCAACATTATGTGTTCATGGCACTTTTCCATTGCTTGCCTTAGAGAGAATACCTAGTCTCTTTTAGGCCTTCCTTGTCTGAAGCCTCCTTGCTATTCCGCTTAATTATCACATTCCAGCTTATCTCCTTTCTTGTGTATTTGGCATAATACATATATCCTAAATTAGCTCATAACTTTCTTCCCATGGTCATTGCCAACATATTTTAAAAACCCTAGAGTGATCTCGACCGCAGCTGTTGACTTATTATATATTCTTCATTGACATTATAATGATAGAAACTCAGGAGTTTCCACTTTTTCTACTCATTCCTGTGCATTCATTTCCGATATTTTTTCCCTGGTTCTCTTACTCAGTAATTCACTGAAATATTGGCTCCATCTTTCGAGAATGGCCAAATGTTCTCCAATATATTCTTCTTCTTTCATTGTTCATTATTCAGTTGGATCATGAAATCCTTTTTATCTACTTTACTTGTTTATTTTCTTGTATCACTGTTCTCTTGCAACTTCTCAAATCTTTCTCTTCCCTGTACCCTCTCTTCTGCCTGAACACTCTTTCGGATTTTCTCCTTTTCATTATGATATTCTGTTGACTTCTTCTGTTCTTTCTTTTTAAGTGAATTCATCTTCACTCTCTCTCTCTGTTTCTGTCCTCCAACAAACTCACACAATCTTCTTCAAAAGAGGTATTTCTATGACTTGGTTATTTCTTTCCAAGTACCTCTTTTGCACTTTCTACCACTGCCCTTTTCCCATTTATGATTCAAGTTCGTGTCATGATGTATCCATTTTCCCATGAGAACTTCCCTTACTTTGTTTTTGAAGGCTTCCACTACTTCACTGTTAAGTAGCTTTTCTGATTCATAGTTGTTTGTTCTACATCCTTTAGTGCGCAGTATTTTGGCTAGCTTTTGTTACTATCGTTAATTTACTATAGGGTGGTCTGTATCACACTCCACTCCTCTAAATCCTCTGGCATTTCTGATATCCGACACATGTCTTGATTCAATGAGGACATGGTATATTTGGTTCCTGGTTAGGCAACTTGGCGAGACTCAAACCTCTTTGTGTATGTCTTTATGCGTGACTTTAGTGCTGCTGACACTAAAGTCACGCATAAATCTTTTAAATTGCAAAATTAATAAACGGTGACCATTATCATTAGAACAATCATGCTTGCTTTCTGTACCTATTTTGGGTCTAAATATATCTTCTTTCTCTATCTTTTCAATAAATATAATTTAATTACCAATGTAAACTTATTTAATGAAATGAAAAAGGATCTTTATTTTATAAACAACTCCTAGACAGTCAACCTTTGGAGAAGAGAGGGATATGTCTCTTATTCATCAATGATATAGAATTACTATACATTAAACATAACGTATTGTAATTTAAGGTGGCATCCCATTTTATTATTTAAATATAATTAAGATCGAAGGATCTGAATTTTCCTTGAGATCTTTGCTTGGGCAGTGAAGCCAATATAGCACGAAAATTAGAAGATACCTATTCCTCGAGTTTTTAGGAAGGGACTACCCTTGAAATAAAAATCCAAGCGTTGTAATAGCTAAGTGGCCTTCATGTCTGAAGAAGTGCGGCTTCACTTCTAAGCAGATCTTACACATTGGCGTAACTAGAGTTGACTCATTGGGGGAGGGGGAGGATTAACCCCCTACAGTCAACCACTCCAACATATTACTCCCTTATTATATTATATATATTATACTATAATCATTTAGCTTCTAATTAAATAAATAGATTATAATTTTTTATAAATGTTATTTTGGAAGTTATAAATATTATTTTTGGAAGGGTTGGGGAAGAAGCTCAGTTCGGGGACCCCAGGCAAATTGTAAACAGGGTATGAATGTGTACATTTTATTTTATTTTTTATTATTAGTATTATTATTATTATTATTTTTATGTTTTTTTTACTTTATTTTATTATCATTTCCGCATTAATTTCTTTCTGTTACCGCATGTATATATTTTTCCGCATGTATATATTTATTTATTTTATTTTGTTTATATTATTGTTTTGTTATGGAATGACTGTAAGCTACATAGCACTATTACTTATTGCCCACAAGTGGCAGATTGTAATATTTCAATTAAGTGTTAATATAAAAAAAAAAAAAATTTTGGAAAGGCAATCAAGAAGTATCTTTTTAAATACAAAGGAACTTTCTAGACCCATCCAGACTTTACTTCTAAATTCTAAGAATTGTCTAAACTGTTCTTCTCACATTTGAGAACTTATTGTTGCCGCTAGATGCTACTACTGCCGCTATAATAATATAATTAATTGTAAAGAAACAGTATTGCGTTTTGGTTTGTCATTTTAGTGTACCTTTTATTCATTGAAATAACTGTGTTTGCACTTTCTTTGTTGTTTTTTTGGCATTATTGACCCTTACTTCTGTAATCCCACAATTATGCCAGTCGACAGGTCGCAAGAAATGAGCTTAGGTGGAAAAAGGTCGGAATTTTATGAAACTTGGAGATGTTGTTCAGCGATGGTTAATTAACATTTTCTCAAGTTTTGGACCTCGAGGACCCTGTGCAAAAAGAGGAGGGGGAAGCAGTAATCTCGACCGTCCGTCAGTTTTTCGTCAATAATTTTTTTTTCTTACTTCCTGCGGAAAAAATGTCACTACATTTTTTGTGGAACGTTAAATTTCCTACAATTTCTACTATTTAAACATGTCTGTATGTCAATTCCTTACTGAGATATAGCGCTTCGAAAAAATAAAAATTTTCCAAATTCGCTAAAAAATACCTAAAAATGCAGAATTCCACCTTATTTCTTCTGTTATACCAGAATTATGATGAAATGTTGTTGTAATTATGGTTCCAGGTTACAATAAATAACTTTGGACCCCCCTTTCCCCACCCAACCCCAATTCTCAAAACCTAATTTTCTTCCCTGATGAAAGTTATCATGTTGGTATTGAAATAAGTTACTTTACTTAGGGTCCATATTTCCCTTCCCTTCCCCCCGTTCTCCCCACTGCATTAGTATCTCATGGTAGGTAAAAAAAAGACGCAGTCCTTTCGTGGACAAAATTGATGTAATTAACAATATTAAGGCAACAAAGATATTTTTATTTATAGGTACTCATATATATATATATATATATATATATATATATATATATATATTTGTAGGTGGTACTCATTTGTACTTATTACAGTTCCTGTCGGAACAGCGGTTTTTCCCAGATGGTTACCGCCTGCTTTTCTCAGGCGGTCACCCATCCGAGTGCTAACCACGCCCGACGTTGCTTAACTTTGGTGATCTGACGGAAACCGGTGTGTTCAACGTGGTTTGGCCGTTGGCCTCAGTGAAGAGTGACATAGGAAACGGTGCGAGTTCAAACTTCAAGAGTTCTTTTAGATCTTCTTCAGATTTTTTGGGAAAGCAGACACATTGGAAGATCTAAAAAGTAAGTTATTTCTATACCAGCATGGTAACTTTCATCAGAGAAGAAAATTAGGTTTTGAGAATTGTGGTTGGGTGAGGAAGGGGGGGGTCCAAAAATAGTTATTGTAGCCAGTAACCATAATTACAACAACACTTCATCATAATTCTGGTATAACAGAAGAAATAAGGTGGAATTCCGCATTTTTCGGTATTTTTTAGCGAATTTCGAAAAATGTTATTTTTTTTAATTGACATACAGACATGTTTGAATAGTAAAAATTGTAGGAAATTTAACGGTCTACAAAAAATGTATTGACATTTTTTCCGCAGGATGTAAGAAAAAAAAGTTATTGACGAAAAACTGACGGTAATTAACCAACTTTTGGCTTATAAAACTGGAAGAACTCTTCTTGTGAACACTCCGCCCTGGTTTTGAGAAAGAAGTGCCCGAAAGGTCCGATACCAGTGGTGCCGTTATTTGCTGGCTGATGATGACTCGGGGTCGATGTCCAATCTTACAGGGGGGAGTAGATGATCCACCAGAATGATTTATGATTGTAATTTATTATTTACTATTATTTATTAATTGATAGATTAGAATCAATCACAAGATATTAACTCAATATTAAACTCACTTGCATAGACCACACTTAAAAAAACGTAAACATTTTTTTCCATTAGTTCATTCACTACTAAATGTAAAAGTTAACTCAATCGTATTCAATAAATTGAAAAAGAAATTAATATCTCTTAAAAGATTTTAATGAATAGAATTCCCCACATAGACAAACTACATTGCATGGCTTGTAAACAACTATAAAAGGTAATCATAAACTGAGAAGGTTATGTAAAGAACATATCTGTGACACCTGTGCATAGTGGGCTAAGTCGAATTTTGTGAATTTCAAGCTATCTACTTAGAATCGTAATTTGTCTGAACTTATTTCAAGTTCAAGATTTGAGTATCAGCCCACGATTCGCAAAGTAATATCCTTCATTACAATGGATGAAACACTTAGCGTGTTAGACACAAGGAAGAGAAAAAAATTACGATTCAAAGTAGATCGCTTGAAATTCACAAAATTCGACTTAGCCCACTATGCACAGGTGCCACAGATATAAGAGAAATAGGTACAAATGTAATAAAATGATTAACTACATGACCATTATTTTCAAAAATATTCTTTTGAGCCATTGATAATTATAATACAACTTTCATTGATAATTTTATATTGTATTATCTTGTGCCCGATTGATTTTCTAATCATAAATCTCACATTATCATGATATCCACTGTTGATAAGAAGATAATTCTCAAAGTCCATGGTTTTCACGTTCCCCCAACATATCTCTTGTAGAGCTGCATTATCAATCTGATATTTATCAAGTTCCTTCACCTAGTTCGGTATAATCCTCTTGCATCCCAAGAAGCTGTATTAAGTCCATGTTTCTTTTCTGGGCTCAAATAACCGTTGACTATCCATATACCCAAAACTGTGTGTTTTCTGAATTGAAGGATTTTTGCCGGTTGGTGGGTAGCTAGCCCGTTCGGAGTACATAAAAACGATTAGTTAAAATAATTTAAATAAAATGATGCAGTAACACTGTAATCCTAAAAAAGCTACAAAAATTACAACAGCTATTCGCAACAAATCAATATCCTAATTTTGCGAAGTTCTAAAAAACATACTCCTTTCATTAAATTTAGTCTCGAAAATTCAATTAGGTAATTATTAAATTGGAATAATAATAATAACTTAGTACAATAATTACTTTAAAAATAAATAGCAATGCAAATCACGGGCATATTATTTACAAACTTTGTTTCTTTCACTTTATATTTCTGTGCTTTGTCTGTACTAACGTACCTCTTTGGAACGAGAATTCCCGCGCTGTTTAGTTCATTTTTTTGGTTCAGTGGACTAATTGTTCTGTTCTATGTGTGTGGTTTTATGTACATTTATCACAAATCCTAGCTTTTGTGAAAGGGGACTCTCATTTTTATGTTAACAGTAACTGTTATTAAATTGAATCCCGTTTTTTTTTCTTTTGGTGGGTTAATTTCTTATTTGCACTTCAATTCTTTCATTTGCATTTAGTTTGTTTTTAGGTAATATATTGGCTATTCAGTCATCAATTAACCAATCATCAATTAAAGTTAAAACTTAATTGTTATTCTGTGTTAAATGAATAAACTATTTATATTGTATTCATCAACCATTCCATAACTTTTCTTTGTATTTTGCCCTTAAGCAAGAATCTAAACCAAGAAGGATGTCTTCAAGTAGGCCTGGAACACCTCATAGACCAGGTACACCTCACAATCGACCAAGAACCCCAAGAAGGGCGAGAACACCCAGGAGTAGGCCAGATGATTTCATTATTGAAGCATCGGATCCATTTTCATTACCATTGTCTGCTTCTGATGATCGAATGAGACCTACTAGCCCATTTGGTATTTGATCTGTTATTGTATTATATATCTAATTATTCATTGAAAGTAGTGATCAAGAGTACCTAGTAAAATGTGTAAAACAGAAAAATAACTAAGTTTTGAGTTAATAATGACTGTCAGACAGATCACCTTCTCATAATGTCTATTTTAGTTTCAGATGGTATTATTATTTGTTTGTGTATGAGCTGTTATGTTACTTTTGCCACTTTTATTCTGAATTTGTTTTTTAATGATTTTATAGTACTAATTTTTTTTTTTATTAAAACTTAAATTTTTATATCGTCTGCTTTATGAACTGAAGTATTACTGTTTCCATTCATGTACATAGGTGATTATATAGTGACAATAGAAATACTGAGGACATTATAACATTAATAAGTAGTGTTTTCTTCTTCCGAAGTTCGCTCTGATTCCATATCAGGGTAACAATTCCACAGGTTGTTGTTTTAACTTTTGATTCGTTTCCCTTTTAATTTTTTCCTATTATACAATTTATCATGAGCTTTAATATGGAAAATAGAATATATTTATGGGAAATGTGTATACTTTGGTAATCATTTCATCTAGAAATGAACGTTTCAACAAATATAGTTCTTGATACTCTTACTCTATACTTATAATTTAGATCGAAACTTTTATTTCTTAATGAGATGATTACCAAAATTTACTCATTACCTATAATTATGGTATCTTTTCTGTACTAAAGCTCACAATAACTTGTATTTTTGAATAATTTTAAAAATGAAAGAAATATACAGTTAAAACAGTTTTTACTTACCTGAAACAGATCTGCTGAACTCAAAATATTTCTAAAAATTATTTTCTTACATTAAATATGCATTATTTTCTTTAAAATACTTATATTCCCTCTGAAACCATTTGTAATAACTACAGAAAACTGTGTTCTTATTTGATAAATATAACATAATATAGATGTTACGTTTACTCTGAAAATTGTTTCTAAGATAATTTGTGTGTCTTCTTGTTGCTCATATTTGTTAATAACTGGAGTGTCAAGCGATAATATTTCTTAAGTCGTGACAAAACTGAATTCAACCTTGAACCACCATTAGGCCGGTGTACATCATCACTTGACGTGTTCATTAAATTTATTATTGAGTTTTTGTGAATGTAAGGAGAATATATAACTGTACATCCCTTATCCTTGCCAATAATTTTTTTTTTTTAATATCACTCTTAAACTTTTTCACTTGGTCCTTCAAGTATTGAATTATTTCTAAGCACTTATTCATTAATATAGAAACAATAAATTTTTGATCTATTTGAGAAAATTATTCAATGTTTTCCTTTTAATATTATAAATGCAAAAGTTTGTATGTATGTTCGTTACTCTTTTCTCTTGTTACGCAAAAACTGCTGAACGGATTAGGATGAAACTTTACAGTAATACAGGTTATACATCAGAATTTATAATTTATTTTTTGTAATTCGATCATAATCTAATGATAAATATCATTAAAAAGTACTTGGATATAACATATTACCAATATTACCTCCAACATATGATCAGTAGGTAATCGCGGTTATTTAATTTAATTGTTAAATATTAGCATTGCTACAGGGCTCCCCCCTGAGTAGCTCGCTCATCTATTTCTTACTCGCAAAATCTACATATTTTTGCTGAACGAACAATTCAAATCACATAGTTTACAGATAGGTAAGTAGGATCGCCAAAGCTAAAAACACATCGATAGATTGCCTACATATGTACAATATTCTAATCCTTTCAGTTTTAATTTCTTGCTGCTGCTGTACGACAAGTGAAACCGTTATACTAAGTACTTATATATGTTATACTTTTCAATAAATTCAAATACATTACATACTAATCCTTTACTGACACAAACAACAGTAAACGAAAGTAACTTCTGTTCGTCCCGTTTGTTAATCAGTGTCAATGTATGTTTCACAGCTGTGCAGATCCGTTTGTGATGAAATTTGATATGGATAATCTCAAGTCTGAGGAAGGACATATGCTATTTTTTATCAACACACCACACAGACAAAGTTTATATACATCTGTAACCTAATTGACTGACACATCCTGCCGTCAAATCACAGCAGAAACCACTGAACTTATAGTCCAGGCAACGAAGACCAAAAAATGCCAAATGGCGGAAATAATTTTTGTAGAAGCCAATTTTGGCACACTTGTAGGGAAAGGTGTCCTATACAACATATTAAAAGTATTGAGGGCTGAGGGTTGGTGGTGGAGCTGAGGGTGGGGGGCCCTCTAAAGGTCCCTTTTTTCAGTTTTTTGTTAATAACTCGAAAAATACTGCCTCTAGCGAAAGAATATTTATATAACATATTAATTTGCATAAAATTTTCTATAAAGAAGGTTCTATACACTTTTTTGCTAAGATCAATACTTAAGGAGATATGGAGGGGGGAAGATGGAAAATGAAAAAAAAAAACGTTTTTATTGTTAAAAATGAAATTTTTGTAGTTAAAAATAATATTTTTATTGCTGAAAATTAAGTAATTAATGTTTAATGATGTATTTTGAACATTAAATTTTGTCGAAATCTAAACTTTCATCTTCTAATCTCGAAAAATACTGCCTAGCGAAAACAAATTCATATATTAAATTAATGTACATAAAATTCTCTATAAAAAAGGTTTTATACACTTTTTTCGCTAGAGGACAGTCCTAAATCTTGAAATGATCGCAGATATAAATTCGTATAACATTACATTTAAACAATCCTTTAAGGAATTTTTGTCTCTACATGATACAATAAACAGAGTAGAACCAGAGGAAAATATTGCACTGACGGTTTATAAGCATAGGGAATCTTTAAACACAGATTTTTTAAAGTTTAAGTCGCCACCACCAGCTAAGAATCAAGAAAAAAATCAAAGAAGAAAGGCAAAAGTGCAAGACTTATGTCAGTTTTACCTCATTTTGTGGTTTATACCACAACTAAAACAATTAGCTGCAACTAGTTTACACTGCACTTTTTATCAGAAAAAAATGGAACTCCAATAATCATGGAATAATAAACATACAGAAAATAAATATAAACATTTTAAAAATGAGTGAGTTAAATATTATGAATGATATGGTAGCACATAATATTTTGTTTGGCACAGTGGACGTCCGAAATTATCTTAGGGGTAAGGTAAAGAAAATGCAATATTACCGCCAGATGGAATATTGCTTAACGAAAAGGAATGTTTCGTTTTTTTAGACTTTAGATATCGCTTGAAGGAGTAGTTGATTATTTTTTATATGACAGAACGATTCGTAAATTGTCTGTAATTAAGAATAGTCAACTGTTTCTGAGAGACACTCTTTCAGATCAACCTTCAACATCACGTGATGTCTCGTCTTTGCGTTCAGGACAAGTGAAATTTGATTTTAAAACAAAATATTTTTTCTGCACAGAAACGTATGACGAAGAGAAGGAGATAAAAAAACCTTATGCTAAGCGTCGAACAGTTTTTCATGTTCGTACCAGTGCGTTTCACAATCCCATTATCGATTGTGGAATCCCACTGGTACGAACGGGTTTTCCCTACCCCAGAAAGGATGAGTGGGGAAACGACATAATAAGACGTAAGTATCTGCACTGTTTTTGATCTACATGCAGCAGATGCAATATATCATGACGATTGTTACAAAAGATTCTTGTTGACCTTCAAAAAGAAAATCTGGACAGCCTCAAGATATAGGGATTTCAAATGCAATGGAAGAAATCTTCGATTATATTGAAGGTACTGATAATTGCCAATATTCTATGGACGAGTTGTTGGAACAGGTTATTACAGAACCAACCCATATGTGAAGACCATTAAGGTGAGATTGATTGAAAAATATGGGGACCAAATTTTTTTTAGTACAATTAGCACCAGACAAACTGTCTCCCCCTTTCCTAGTTTTAGTGATAACATCTTGAGCGACTCGTGGTACACCCCAAGGTGTAAAGATGAACAAAGGGAACGTGGGAGAAATGTACAAAAAGCTGCCAAAATTATCTTGGAAGAAATAGAATCCATGACTTAGGACAACGGTACCTATCCTCCTTCAGCTAGCTTCTGCAGTGAGGCTGAACAATTAATACCTAAGTCTTTCAGAGTCTTCATGGACTGCATTGCAGTGACCCTGTGGCACCCTACTCCGTTTTGAAAATGATCTTTTGCCGATACACGACAAGGTGTGGGGTGCGCTGTGGTTGTCGCCTAGCAGGGATTGCCTGCTCCGGTGCCTGTCGATGCCTCAGCTCATGTACGAACGCAGCCCCCGTCAAAGACAACTTCGATGAAGATGAAAGTTTAGATTTCGACCAAATTTAATGTTCAATATACATCATTAAACATTAATTACTTAATTTTCAACAATAAACATATTCTTCTTAACTACAAAAATTTCATTTTTAACAATAAAAACTTTTTTTTTTCATTTTTCATCTTCTCCCCTCTATATCTCCTTAAGCATTGATCCTAGCAAAAAAAATTATAGAACCTTTTTTATAGAAAATTTTATGTAGATTAATTTATTATATATATATATATATATATATATATATATATATATATATATATATATATATTCTTTTGCTAGAGGCAGTATTTTTCGAGTTATTAACAAAAAACTGAAAAAAGGGACCTTTAGAGGGCCCCCCACCCTTAGCTCCACCCCCACCCCTCAGTACTTTTAGTATGTTGTTCAGGACACCTTTCCCTACAAGTGTGCCAAAATTGGCTTCTACAAAAATTATTTCCGCCATTTGGCATTTTTTGGTCTTCGTTGCCTGGACTAATAGCATCTTAAAATTTGTAGATAGGCTCTTTGTATAGCTTAAATGAGCCCTAAGATATGAATTTGGATAATTGCACCCCCAAGGGTTTCCCCCTTAATATGAGAGAGGTTCAAAGATTGTATGGACTCCGTCAGTTTTGAAGTTAAACATCTGAAATTTTGGATGTACAAGTAACTTATAGTTTAAAAAAAATTAAATTATTAATTTAAAATGATCTGTCACAAAAATTTATGTGGCAGGCCAAATTCCACGCGAGCAAAGCCGTGGGCAAAAGCTAGTTTTTTATATTATATTTATTTTTAATTTATTTCATGTTATAATGAAAAATCCACAATTTACTTCTAGTTGGAGGAAATGAAAATGTGAGCTCACCTCTCAATTATGGAACGCCTAGTTCAATATATGGTTCAATGAGAACACCAAGATCTGTCGTTCGTAATACTCCTTTAAAGGCTAGACCAGACATTCTAATGGATAAACGTGTTCGACAGCTTAATGTACAATCTGAGGTATGTATTTAATCTTTTTAGGCCGAGTTAGCTTTTAATGTATAAAATTAGGTAGCAATGAAATTATCATTTGGGATTAATGTATTGAAACAATAGTTATTATTTAAAGTACAATATATTCATCTTGAATAATAATAGTTGACTGGATGATCTAATGTAAAGGAGATAGTTGGGGGGTGCAGTCAATAAGAACACAGAATAAGTATTGAACTTATATTATGTGCCAACGTTTCGACCTACAGTGTAGGTCATCTTCAGGGCGATTTTGGAGAGCGATGCCGTTAGATTTAACGGCTGGCTAGTACTCGGAGTAGTACTGGCTAGTACTAGCCAGCCGTTAAATCTAACAGTAATAGTGGCTAGTACTAGCCAGCCGTTAAATCTAACGGCATCGCTCTCCAAAATCGCCCTGAAGATGACCTACACTGTAGGTCGAAACGTCGGCACATAATATAAGTTCATTACTTATTCTGTGTTCTTATTGACTGCACCCCCCAACTATCTCCTTTACATTGAATAATAATAGTTGACCTTGTATTTATAAGTGGAAGAAAATACTGAGATTGTAACGTGAGTAGAGTTAGTGGCGAAGTTACGCATCTATTCTTTATTAGGCTGGAGTTGTAGGCATTTTATAACAATTGGTTTATAATATATCTTGATGCCTGTATTTGTATAAACCTGTTTTTTATTATTTTTAGTTATTATTATTTATTTTTATAAATTTCAGGGAGATGAGCTCAGTTCTGAAACTGATAAAAATGAGCCAACTCTTGTCATTTGGGGAACAGATGTAGTTGTTGCAAGGTGCAAGTCAAAATTTAAAGATTTTATTTGTAATTTTATTGGTAAATATTCTGAGGATTCTGAACCTGAATTGTTGTATCTTAATGACTTAGAAAAGGTAAAAACATTCATATTTCAAATTTATTCATTAGATTAAATTTTATTATTCAGAAAGAATGATTTTTGTACAAATACAAATTCCTTAAATTTTACACACATGAATTTCAGTTGACCTAGAGTTGTAATATTTCATGTTTCAAATAGTTGCAAATAACTTTAAAATTAAATTATAAATTTATCAACTATGTTTTCTAATAGTTTTTACTCATTGCTGCACCCTCAATGAAAGAAAAATTTGTTTCTTCAAAACAGAACACATTCCAACAACAATTAAAAAATGTATTTTCGTGACACATTAAATAATGTGTGACTATTGAAACAAAAGTTTTTCATTGTATTTTATGAAAACCAAATATAAAACCAACTCTGTGTATGCATACACAGAACTAGATTTTACAATCTAGGTAATCCTAAGTAAACAATTTCAACTTACTGCAGATAATTATTTTTGATTTATGTGATACAAGTAATCATTCATATAAAGGTCAGGAAGAAAGTAATCAAAGGCTTCAGTGATGGTCAAAATGGGCATTGAAATTTAAAAACTGAAAAAGTTGTGTACAAGGAACGATGTTTTTGTGTGTGTACGTTTGTGCGCGTGTGTGTGGTACGTGTGTGTGTGTGGAAATAAATAATATTGCTACCTTAAAATCTGGAAAGAGCTATAAAAAAAAAAATTGAAGCCAACCAAAAACATTTAGCTAAACCTTAAAAAGTCGTTTAGCTTTAGATTGTCATAGAAACATGCTTAAAGCTGTAAATTGTAGCTTACTAACCATATATGCGTAGATATAAATGCATGTTGCAACTTTTATATAACTAGGTTATTATTAACATAACAATATCATCAGTGATACTAATAGTATACTTGAATTTGTTAAACTATATGTTAATGTTGTATGTTATTTATCTCTTTTGTTGATTTTTTTAGATAAGTGTAGTTGAAAAACCTTTTTTGAATGTTAACTGTGCCCACATCGAACAGTATAATCAAGATCTATATAGGCAGCTAGTTTCATACCCACAAGAAGTGATCACCTCATTTGACATGGCTGCTAATGAATTATTTTTTCAAAAACATCCTGATCATGTCTTACCTCATCAAATACAAGTTCGCCCTTATAACACAGAAAAAACTTTGAATATGAGAGAACTTAATCCTGAAGGTAAAATTTGTTATTTTTGTTTAGTTAAGTTATTTGTTAGTTAATAGTTAAATTTTGAATGTAAATAAATTTTTGTTTTATTATAATTTGAGAAACTAAATCCCTTATAAAAGAAAATTCATACTATAAAATAGTAAAACGTTTTTTAAAGAAAGTGAATGGGTTTTCTTGGAAACAATGTGTACTTTAACACTTTAGTATCTGCACGAATCTATGTCCATGTAAATGTCGCCAGAGAGAGGCCAGCGGTATTTTAGAAGAATTGATTTTAAAAACTTGATGTAAAATCATGAATAATGCATATAAACACTTTAAACAACAAATTTACGGCAATGACAACACATTAACTTATTTGTAATGGTATTTGTCAAATCTTGCATTTAAAATACGTAGGTTTTCTAATTTTATTTGCATTACAAATACGATAAACCCTTCATAGATCTATTTTTATTTCCAAATACAGTCGTTATTAATATGTTCATATACACTGAATGAGTCATAGGACAATTTATTAAATAAGAAGAAAGTTCATTTGTCCAGTTTTTTTGTTTTTTAAATTTTGATAAGTACATCATATTTTTTTTCTTTTTTCCCTGTATTCTACCTGTTTTAGCCTGGTTGGTATAGTGTTAATTAAAAATATTAAATTAAAATCACAATAAAACAATAATTATATAAAGTCAAATACACAATATCCATACTTATTTGCGTTCATAAATCATTGCCCAGAAATTGTGGTATGTGCCAAAAACTTTGGGCAGTAGCATCACAGACATCTTGTGTGAGCAGACGCAAAGAGCATTTTCGACCATCACGCATAGTTGTAGTAGTAGCCATTAAAGTGTGAATAATAGAATAAGAATTGTGTGTGTGCACTTAGGGGTAGGCAATATGCTACTGATCCATTGGTCTCATATTGAAAATCGGCTGTTACATGGATTTACCCCTAAACTACATAATACTTTTAAATAATAACCTAATTATAATAAATAGACAAAGCTGGCACTAACATAACTTCATACAAAATATATATACACAAAAACTTTTCACATTCATCAAAAACTTTAATCTATGGAGACATTTTCCCGGAGAAAAGTGGATGCCAATGTAGAAAATGCTCTGATTAGTGAAGTTTTTTTTTTTTTGGTGTGCAATAGTTCAACCTAATTCATCGCTCTTCATCAGGTTTAAGCTAAAAAAAAAAATATTAATAACAATAAACTATTAAAAAAGCTGAAGATGTGAAAGAAATGGACAGAGGAAAGAAGCGAGCAAGCAGCACCAGTGACGAATGACCCGTGCAGTAAACAAGGACAATGTTGAAATGTTATGTTTTGATTATCAACAAAATATGCCGTGTTACCAAGGTTTAATTAGCATGATAATGCTTAGCTACTTGCTTACATTTGGACCAAGGAAAAATTGAAAAACCTTCAGCGTATCAAACTTGTACCTTACCTACTTGTTATAAGTGGCTTATCTATGATTAACATTGTACTACTTTGCATTTCGCACAACCACATCATCAAATTTTAATTACGAAATTTAGGGAACTTCAGCTTTTCGCAGTCAAGGGCCTTACATCAAGGATGGTTACAATATAGGTTAAAAACAATAGAAACCTGCAGAACCTCCTTGCTTAGCAATTTATTATTAACACAAATGCCGAGTTTAAGTCAGTCAATAAGAAATGAATTCAAGTTATACCAAATTCGGCTTGGATTGATTTATTGAACCCCTCACTTCCAGTTAAGGATAGCTGCTGATGTAATAAAAAATTAAATTAAACAAGTAATTGAAGGGTTTGCTGCAAAAAGGTGGTAGCTCCTTCTTATAGCTGTTGCAAGTTATAAACAATATCTTGTGCCAAAAAAAAACTCTTTTAACGCATATACTACTAAACGCGATGTAACTTTTTGTCGCGAAAAACTTTTTGCGATGTAAACACGAGAATGAATGTTCTTTGAACATCACTTTTAATTTTTGGATCTTGTTGACTTACGTCATAACTATTTATAATTTTTTATAATTATTGGTCAGCCATTGTGAATTTTTAAATATTTTTATTTTAAAGAGAAAAGATATGCCCCCAGCCGGGATTCGAATCCGGACCTCTGTCTCTCCGTGACAGCGCTCCGAACAATTGAGCCACCAGGGTCGCATGCCGGCCAGGGACAAATCTTATCTCTTATCCGATCCTATGTCCCCGTGTTCTCGCAACTTTTTGCAATGTAAACACGAGAACGTATGTTCTTTGAACATTACTTTTAATTTTTGGATCTTGTTGATTTACGTCATATTACTATTTATAATTTTTTATAATTATTGGTCAGCTGTTGTCCCTGGCCGGCAGGTGACCCTGGTGGCTCAATTGCTCGGAGTGCTGTCACGGAGAGACAGAGGTTCCGGGTTGAAATCCCGGCCGGGAGCATATTGTTTCTCTTTAAAATAAAAATATTTAAAAATTCACAACGGCTGACCAATAATTTAAGAAAATTATAAATAGTAATATGAAGTAAGTCAACAAGATCCAAAAATTAAAAGTAATGTTGAAAGAACATTCATTCTCGGGTTTACATCGCAAAAATTTGCGAGAACGCGGGGGCATAGGATCCGATAATAAAAAGATTTGTCCCTGGCCGGCAGGCGACCCTGGTGGCTCCATTGGTCAGTGCGCTGTCACGGAGTGACAGAGGTTCCGGGTTCGAATCCCGGCGGGGGCCATATCTTTTCTTTTTAAAATAAAAATATTTAAAAATTCACAACAGCTGACCAATAATTATAAAAAATTATAAATATAAAATAGTTCTAAAATTATTTATTTTAACATTTTAGGAATATAAAATGAATAATATTACAATACCGCCATTTAACATTTAAAATAACAGAGTGCTGATTATGAAATTCGATCTAGGTGGCTTTTACTATTCCTCATTCCTGCAGTCTTTTAATTATTGCAGTTATCCTATACGATGATGATAGTATTGATGTATCATCAGCGAACAGTGCGATATCTACATTATTGATTTTTGTAATATCATTAATAAACAAATTAAAGAATTTAGGGCTGCGACAGGAACCTTGTGGTAGACCCGCATTTGTGTATCTATTTGTTGAGTGGCTATTGGTAAGATTGAATATATTGTTAGAATTAAGTATCTTGGGATATTGTATTGTATTAATTTGTGGATGAGGAATTGAGTGGAAATCCTGTCGAATGCTTTTTCTATGTCAACGAGGATCATGCCTGTATGCTTTCTTAGGTTGAAATTTTTAGTGATTATGTCAACCACTCTCGCCAATGGACTGGTTGTAGAGTGAAATTACCTAAAGCCAAATTGTTCATTTATTAGTATATTGTTATCTGTTATATACTGGACCAGTCGATATTTTATAATTTTTTTTACTGTTTAGACAGGATGTTAAGTAAACTAATGGGTCTAAAATTGGATGTAATTTCAGGGTCTTTATGTGGTTTGGGTATGGCTATCACTTTTGCTCTTTCCCAAATATTCGGGAAATAATTTAATCTGAGGCAGGTATTAAAGATTTTGGTAACATGTATTATCGTTTTCTTGGAGAGGTGTTTTATTAATATTGCTGGAATATTATCGGGTCCGGGTGATTTGTTAATGTTTAAGGATTTAATTAATTTTGCGATTTCTTGAGGTGAGGTATATTTAAAGTTGTTTTGTTCAGGTCTGATTGATATATAATAGTTTACAGGTTTTTTTTCATTTTTTTTTTATATGTTGCGGTTAAGTTGTTTGGTGAGTTTTAGATATTCTCAAAATGATCGGCAATCCGTGAAAGTTTTTCTTTCGTGTCAAATATACATTTATTATTAACTATTTTTAGTGGGTGAATGTTCGGTTTGGTTTTTGTAAAAATCTTGTGGATTTTCTAGAAGGGTTTATCGCCAGTTTTAATATATTTGTTTCTTTTATATTGTTTTATATATTTGGGGAATTCATCTGTGTGGGTAGCAGCGTAGCTTTTGGGGATTGCTAGATGGGCTGATCTTTTGATTATAGAAGTTAACATTTTTATGGCAGATTCTATTTCATCAGGATTTGAGATTATAGGATTGATGTCTAAGGAGTTATCTAAGTGTTTTATAAATTGGAGCCAATTTGCGAATTTATAATTGTATTTGGCGATAGGTGTTTGGGTTATAGGTTTTAATTTTATCCGATTCAAAACCGGGTTGTGATCAGAACTTAATGCTGGTATGGAAATTAGCCTAGAAATCGCACTGAAGGATTTAGTCACTAGTATATCTAGTGTGCTAGGTCTTGATTTCCCATTGGTAGGGAAATAAGTAGGTGAACTTGGATTACTATTTCAAGTTTAAAGTGGGTAGCAAACTTTAACAGTTGATTACCAATTTTATTGTTATTGTGACAATTCCACATTTTATTTTTGCTATTGAGGTCTCCCATTAGTAACATACATTTATTTAATTTCATAAGGGTTTTGATTTCTGTTTTAATTACAGGTTTTTTAGGAGGTAAATATGCTGATATAATTGTGATTATTTGGTTATTATTTAAGTTTAAGTTTATAGCAACGGCTTCAATGTATTTTAAGGTTGGTATTGGACAATATGTGTGTTTCAGTGATTTATGGGTGATCAACATAACTCCGCCGCCTGATAATGATCTGATCTGTAAACTTTATAATTTAGGATAGATATTTTGTCTATTTCGGATAAATGTGTTTCTGTAACTGATAATATTGAGGAAAAGTGGTTTCCCTCACTAGTGGGGGAAAGTGGGACTTTTCACACCAGTTTTAGTTAAGTAATGGATAGCATTACTCAATGTTTGCAGGAAAATGCTTTTATTTACTTTATTGTGATGGATAACAATACATTTAGTGAGTTAAACAAACCGGTCAACGAGGGAAAAACCAAGAATAGTGCGAAAAGATCCGACGATGAATTAATTTTACGCCATAAAATTGTTAACATAAAAGTAAATATGTGGTTAAATTTGTAAAATAGAAAATATTTAATATTTTTAAAAATATTGATTGAATATATATCGCAACAAAAAATATTGACATTTCGGATGGAATTGCTAACGGTAATGTAGGAAAGTTGATGCATCTTGAATTTGATGATACTAAATTAACTAAGAGTATGATTACTCTTTAAAATTCACGAGAAACATATTTGTGAATGCCTGTTATTTTATCTGGTGATTTCAATACAGATTTTAAGAAAGAGGAATCTGCTCCACTTGCTAAATACTTGAGAGAACTATTCGATCTTGAAATGACAAATGATAAAAATGTACCAACTATTGAGATATGGTTTTTTCTTAGTACATTAAAACAATAAATTTTTTTTTTAATTTAAGACATTATTTACTTATTTTAGTTACCATAAAATGTTAATTAAATCTATAAACTGTGTGACTCGAGGCGAAGATGAAGTTATTGATAGAATAATTGAAGTTGACAACGGTCCAATGATTTAAATAAATATTGCTCTTACTTTTTAATATGCGCTTATCATTAAATGATTTTATTAATTATGTATTCCGTACTCTAATACGCAAATTGAAATTAAATTTTATAATGGAATATTTTGTCTACTATTGATTTCCCATTTTTCAATAATTAAGTTAAGATTAAAAACGTAATTTTAATACCCTAAATCGAATAATTTTCCAAAAAAATTTAGTTAAATGCCTACGAACCGAAAAAAAGTTTCACTTTCATCGTGGTTTCAGAAAACCACAGGTTTTTTTACTTCCTGCCTCTCCCAACCACAGAGCTCATTTGGACCATGTGTACAAATTTTCATAAAAAATATTTCATTCATTAATTCATTGTATGTAATTTCATAAAAATGTGCATTTATATTATTTTTTTTAGATATTGACAAGCTGATAACTGTAAATGGAATGGTTATTAGGACTAGCTACATAATACCTGAAATGGGAGAAGCTTTTTTCAAGTGTAGCGTATGTGATTCTTCAAGAGTGGTTGAAATGGATCATGGTCGAATTTCCGAACCAACTTTGTGTACTAATTGTAATACAAACCATTGTTTCAATTTAATTCACAACAGATCTGAATTTAATGATAAACAAATGATAAAGTTACAAGAGTCACCAGGTAATCAAAATACTGTTCTTTCATTTTATTTAAAGTATGATATAAACTTAAATATAAAACATTCTGATATGTTTATTGTAACTTATAATCATATACTCCTGTAATAGGATCTATATTCTGTTTATTGAATAATTTATAATTTTTAGATGATATGCCTGCTGGACAAACTCCACATACAGTAACATTATATGCACACAATGATCTTGTCGATTATGTTACTCCTGGTCAGAGGGTAAGTATAACAGGAATATATAGGGCTGTTCCAATGCAAGCTAATCCTAGAACAAGAAATTTAAATTCAGTTTATAGAACATATGTCGATATTTTACATATTTCTAAGATTGGTACAACATGCATCCGTGATACTGATCAGTAAGTTATTTATTATATGTTTTTAATATTTAAATTTTTATTTGAGCAAAAACCATCTCATGTTTCATTGTTTAGTACATTTAAACCTACACCTGAAAGATTGGAACTTTTGACGGCATTAAGTAAAAGGCCTGATCTTTATGATAGAT
Organism: Arma custos; assembly: GCA_037127475.1. NCBI lineage: Eukaryota > Metazoa > Arthropoda > Insecta > Hemiptera > Pentatomidae > Arma > Arma custos. The sequence continues at coordinate 5,064,963 of CM073763.1, forward strand.
TGGCAAATGCAATCGCTCCATCGATTTTTGAGAATGAAGATATAAAAAAAGGAATTTTGTTACAATTATTTGGTGGAACAAGAAAAACATTCAATAGCTCAGGGCGAACTGCTTTTAGGTAATGTGTATTTTAATGTATTATTGTAATCTTAGATGACATTAGTAGTATTTTAGCTTTAACGTGGAAGAAACTAAATTCAGTTAAATAATTAGATATGCTCCTAGTTGTGATAAAATCTTTTACCAGTTTTATGAGAATAGTCTTTATAAATTTTTCTAAAAATGATATCAACCTGTATTTAACTCAACTGAATATTCTTTAAAAAATCATCATTGATGTTTAAACAAAACAATGTATGTTTTCAAACAACTCGTATATTTTCAAAATTACATTACACCCATTCAATTTTCACTTCCTTCATTTTCCTTTGTTTTGGATTATGGTGTCTATTTTCATGTCCCTTTCTTCTTTTTCATTATGTTGTTAGCAGAACTAAAATAGATACATCATTTTCGAATAGTTATTATATTTTCTTTCTCTTAAGCTGCATTTCAAAATGTGTCTTGCCAAGTATTTCGACTTATTTCTGACTACTTATTCTTTCAACCTAGGTCTGAGATCAATATCTTGTTATGTGGTGATCCTGGAACCACTAAGTCACAACTTTTGTCACATGTATATAACCTAGTGCCAAGATCACAGTACACAAGTGGAAAAGGATCTTCAGCTGTTGGTCTTACTGCTTATGTAACTAAAGATCCTGAGACAAGACAACTAGTCCTTCAAACGTATTTTTTTTCTTTTTTTTTTTCAACAAAGTATATTATAATGTATTTTTTCAATATGCTAATTTCTGTTTATTAAATCAGAGGGGCATTAGTACTAGCTGATAATGGTGTCTGCTGTATTGATGAATTTGATAAAATGAATGAGGCCACCAGGAGTGTTTTACACGAGGTAAGTTGTTTTTTAATGGCATTTATTGAGTGATTTACTTTTTTGGCTTCACCCGACTCCAACAAGTACGTGCCTCTTTTTTAATTGCTGTAGTACAGAGCTTAGGCAACAATTAATTAAATATTTAATTAAAAGAACGAAAATTGACTGTATTTCTTATAATAAAATGGTTAAGCTTTCATTTAAATCATTGCTGTATTTAATTTATTTGGTCTCATTTTTTGCAAGTTTGCTATTGATTGATTAAATTTCATTTTTTTTATTGATTCTTTTGAACATTTATGGAATTAATATTTTTTAGTGCGATTTTGGTTTTAAGTATTTAAAATTGTACTTTATTTATGCATTTAAAATTTACAGTGAGGTAAACACACACTATATTTTAAAAAGTTGAGTTTCACATGTGTATAAAACCTTTGATTTTGAAGTTAGATTTTTCCCCTTTTTTTTAATATTTCTAAGGCATTCATGTTTAAATATTACATTCAAGCCTTTGCTTCAACCACATCTATTTTGTTAAGATTGATAATTTAATTTAGTAGTACTCAGTACATAATCTTTGCCTTTAAAAAGATAAGTGTGTAAAAAGTATTTGGGAGACTCATTTTAACAGTTGTGGTTGTGTGACAAGTACAAGGCTTCCAATAGGTATTTCTAAAGTATTGTTATACTCTTGTAATAACCTAAACAGAAAAATCAATGCTAACTGTTCATGGAAATACTTCTAGTAATATCTAACATGTTGTTTTATTAAAAAAAGAACAAGCTGGAATGATTAGAAGTGGTATGCACATGTTATTAGAAATTGTAACTAGGTTTCATTGATTGAGCTAACTATTAAGAGTAAAATTATTGTAAACTAAATCTTACTATAATTGTATACTACAACGTTGTTATCAGTTACTATTATTTAATAAAATGATATTTATATTCATTGATAGGTAATGGAACAGCAAACATTGAGCATCGCTAAAGCCGGTATTGTTTGTCAGCTTAACGCAAGAACTTCTATTTTAGCAGCTGCTAATCCTTTAGAATCAGAATGGAATAAGAATAAGACAATCATTGACAACATTAGACTTCCTCATACTCTTTTGTCTAGGTATTGACAATCGTCATTTCATTTTATAATTATTTATAGTATTTAGTTTTAGTGTTTTATTCTTCTTCTTGCTTATAAGTTCTTCTTCAGAAAAAAATCTCTTAAATAAGGAGAAGTATTTATTTTGAAGCCAACATTTGTCCCCTGCAGGGATAAATATACCAGATACATACAAATTAAAATGATACACAGTAAAGAATATAGGCTCCAGGGATATAAGTGATAAAAATTAAAATGGGGAACACTTTAAATAAATATATTTACAGGGGGATAATAATAGAGTATTATCAAATAAGTAATAAAGAGAATAATTTAAAATTAAAGGCCTTCTACACGGTCGGGACAAACCGCAGACCAGTGTGACCTTGGTCGTATCGACCAATTTTTGTATTTTTCAATTTTCAATTAGGAGTTAGCACGCAATAATGACTTAAATGTAAGAAAAAATATAAATGCGTTAGTATAACAATAATTATAAAGAAAGAAAATATTTACATATATGCAAGTTTAATGAAAAACAAAACAACAAAAGAATTTAAGAAATTAAAGAAACAAAAACTACAATTATTTTAAAAATAAGTGTGTATGTGTGTGTGTATTTCTATATTCTACTATATTTCTATGGATTCATTACTTCGGACTCTATTACTGACAAGATGAAGTGTGCCAGGCATAAATATTAGATTTCTAGGTTCTGAATAGATTCTTTACAATATTCCAAGAATAAATCTAAACACTGTCGTTGGCCGACAGCGTTCTAGGTGGTCAGGATCGACCACAGACACGGCCGGTCGCCCAACCACCAACGAACAGGCGGGCTCAACCAAATATTGGTCGGTCAACCGACTTCTACACTGTCTATTTTTACATCAACCCGACCAAGGTCACGCTGGTCGGCGGTTGGTCCCAACCGTGTAGAAGGCCTTTTACTCTCAAATCAAGTTTCAAACAAGTTTTTTGATAAAAATGCCTCAATTAACGACAGAACGAGTAACAGCGTTCAAACAGAAGATTTCAACTGGTTATAAGGATATCTCGGGCATGAGTACTGAAGTGAAAGCTGTTGAAACGGACAGAAGTAAATTCGATTCATTCAGGGGAAAATATAAAATGCTGGATTGTTTATTTAAGGACGTTGTTTTAGCATGGGAGCAGCTTTATAAATTGTTGCTTTCAGAAGGAAAAGAAAGTACTTTTCCATATGAAGAAAAATTTATGGCTAAGATAAAATCTTATGTTAGGGACTGTCATTCCGTTTTTGAGAAAATTATGAATCCCGTTTCTTCCGCACTCCCGAGACAAAATGAAACTTCTTCTTTAGATTTTTCTACAAATTCATTTGACCGCTCTAGATTGCCTAAAATTCAAATACCTTCATTTAATGGGGATATTTTGTTATGGCCCCAGTTTCGGGATTTATTTATTTCGTTAATACATGAGGAAAGCGGTATTAGCTCGTTAGAGAAATATCACCATCTGATTGACCAGCCGGCTTACTGGAGAGCCATTGCAGATAGTTTCGGCATTTTCTATATCTGAACTAAACTATACCGAAGTGTGGAATGCCTTGAAGAAGCATTACGATAATAAAAGAGTCCTTGGAGCGGCTTACATGCGAAAAATAAGACAGTTCAAACCGCATAACGCACAAGGTTCTACTCTTATTCATTTGAGGTCCTTCTTAAAAAATATAGCAGAGAATTTTTGGCTATAAAGGCCTTTGATATAGATAATTAAGCTGATTTTTTTAAACTTAACATCGCACTGGAAGCATTACACCCGGGCATAAGACAGCTTTATGAAGAGAGGACAAGAATTTCCCACTTGTGAATCGCTTATCAGCTTTATTCATCAGAGATGTCAGATTCTCGAACTTTCGGATTCAAATATAGCAACAGCTGCTCATGTGAAAACGAATATTTTCGCCGGTAATCGACCGAAAATATTAACCTCTTTCGATACTCAGGCTTCTAAAATTCAACAAAGAAGGCAGAATATTGCAGACAGAATCATTTGCTGTTTAGGTGCTTTGTCTTTAAAGCACTCTCACCTAAAGATAGGGCAGATGTAATTCGAAAGGTTCACCGGTGCTTCAATTGCCTTCGGGATGGCCACACCATGAACAAATGTACATCAAACTTTGTTTGCTCTCAATGTAAGAATCAGCACCATATCCTACTTCATGAAGCCATAAAATTAAGATTAACAACGGGAACACTCAATAGCTCTCAAATTTCTTCTCCTGACCAAGCATCAGCTATTCAACTGAATAATAAGGAAACAGAGGGAGTTGTGGCTACAACAGCCAGTTGTAAAACCATATTATAAGGAACGGCCATCGTTAATATTAAAAACTGGAAAGGGAATCTGGAACCAGTACGCATTGTGATAGATTCTGGATCACAATTTTCTATTATCACCGTGAGCTGCGCTTGTCACCTTGGACTCACATGGTCCCGAAAAAAACGTCACATGCCAGGAATTGGTTTATCACAGATAACGTCTTCAAAGGGCATGATTCGATGTCACATTTCTCATCCTGGTTATGCCATCCATAACGAAATTTCGAATTTGCCTTCAACTCTATTGCCATCCTCACAAACAATGGGAAACTTCCCTTCCTGGATGTCCTGGTCGAGAAGAAAGGAAACCACCTTGGACACACCGTCAACCGTAAACCTACACATACAGACAGATACCTTCATGCCACATCACACCACCATCCGTCTCAGAAGGAAGGAATCATCAACACTCTACTCAACAGAGCTGAAGTGATAGCTGAACCGTCACAGCTCCCTAAAGAGAAGAGGCACTTGAGAACAGCCTTCCTGAAAAACGGATACAACAAAAAACTATTAAACGGGTAGAACGCAAGAGAAAACTCAAAAACCAAGACAATAAAGAAACCGACAACGAACCTAAAACCCAGACAACCATTCCTTACATCAAAGGTACCTCAGAAAAGATCGCCAGGATTCTAAAGAACCACGACATCAAGACCACATTCTCCAAAGACAAAACAATAGCTCACATCCTACCGAAACCCAAAGACAAGTTAGGACTACGTACTCCAGGCATCTATAGCATACCCTGTTGCTGTGGCAAGGTCTACATTGGACAAACCGGAAGGACCATCGAAAGAAGGTTAAAAGAACACATATCGAGTGTCAAAAACTTCAAGACGGAAAATTCGGCTATAGCAGAACACTTCTACAACACCAACCACCACATACCTTTCGAAAACACAACCACACTGGTTAAAGAAAATAATTATCACCTCCGCACCATAAGAGAGGCCATTGAAATTATTAAAGAACCCAATAATTTCAATAAGGAAGACGGTTACAAACTTAGCAAAAACTGGTATCCTGCCATAAAACAAAAGACCAACACATCAACCTACCATCCACACACATACGACAATACCGAACACACACGAACCCACCCGAACACAACACAGCCCACGGACTCGACACAAGCGAGTCAATGGGAAGGCAGACTTCGACCGAGGCCCCCCCCCATCCCTAAGGTATATACACCCTGACTCCACCATCCGCTCTTCATTTACTGACTAGCCCTGAGGAAGCTTACAACACGATGTGCGAAAGCTTGGCAAACAAAACCAACCCCACACGGTCCATCCCGGAAAAAGAACATATGGACTATAATGAAGTAAGTCAACAAGATCCAAAAATAAAAGTAATATTTAATGAACATTCTCCCCGTGTATACATTGCAAATTGCCAGAACACGGAGATATAGAGTCAGTGAAAAGAAAGGATATGTCTGACCGAGAAGCGAACTAGGATGGCTGAGGTGGCTAAGTACCACGACAGATACGTGAGAGACCCGGGTCCTGGTCCTGGTTATATCTTTTCTTTTCAAATAAAATGTTTAAAAATTATAACATCTAACAATAAAATAAAAGAAATAATTTTCTATACATTTTAATTAATGTGTTATCAAATTTTCATTCCCAGAACTGAAAAATTCATTGTTTATTAATGAAATAAAGTCTAGAAAGGCGTTGTTTTCATGAGAATCGTTTTCAAAAATTTATATTAATGAAGTTGTCCAAATTTCTGAAATTATGGAAATTTGTTGGAGATAAATCTGGTGGATATGGAAGGACTTCGTAACCCAGCTCGTGTAGTTTCTCCACTGTCTGTCATGAAACATGAATAATTGGCCGTATTTTGGGTTCTTTATAAGTAATATCATATATTTAGCTAATGATATATCTGCTAATTAGGTATTTTCAACATTATAAAGGTAATAAAACTACATTAAAAAATGCAATACAACCCCAAAATAACAAAATTTGAATAGGTATTCCTAGTTTAGCTGTCGACAAACAAGCTAAAGATATTGATATTGTGGTCATATTTTTTTTATTATAAAATAAACGCACAGCCTAGCTATCATGAAATATGAATTTTTAGTTTATAATTATATTTCATTCACCAATAGCACCAATCCTATAAATACCATTACAGGAATATTTTTATACAATCATGACCACAAAGCTTTTATTAAATAGTAATGAGAAATGTGAAAAAGGGGATTTAAAAGCATTTATATGATTTTTTTTTGTTAAGATGATTTATTTGCTCTAAAAGTAATTTTTTATTACTTCCCCATGCTGAAAATATTAATTACAATAACCTAACCCTGTTGACAATATTTTAAACTATGTTTTTTATAAAATATTTAAAATTATTTATAAACATTAATGATATTTGTAATTTTACAGATTTGATCTCATTTTTCTTATGTTGGATCCTCAAAGTGAACACTATGATCGTAAACTTGGCAAACATCTTGTTTCATTGTATTATCAGTCCAAAGAAAAAGAACAAGATGAGTTAATGGTATGTATTTTTTAAAATCAATTTGCAAGTACAAACTGAAAAATCTATGCATTATTTATTACTTTTGCTTACTTATATATGAAATATAGTAATGGAAAGTATTGTTTCCTAAAATTGTGTAATCTAGGGTTTCAATGTTAATATATGTTTTAAAATTCCAAGAGTCAAAACAACCTATTCAGTCTAAGTTTTTCATGGAGCAGCCGATCCACCACTACCACAGTGCTTGTCGCAGCATAAACAGCACTTTCAGTGAATCGGTCAAAAGAGCAAGAAGAACTGCAGAAGGAAAGCCGTGGGAAGGCATTGCAAAATCAAACATACCATGCGATCTTCCAAGAGACGTAGCAGTAGCAACTTTCCGAATGACAACTGGACATGACTTCCTTCAGAAGCACTTGCATCGGATTGGGATGGTGGACTCACCATTATGCCTTATTACTTATTATGTTCCAATGCTAAAGGAACTGCAGAACACATTACGACCTGTGATGGCCTTAAGGACGTCACTTGTGAGGTAACGATCGGGCGTTGGCTGAAAGAAAGAAAGTATAAGTGGATGCCTGGGATGTTACAGCAATGCATTGCAATGGATGTTGCAGCGCTACTTTATTTAAATGAATTTACACTTTCTTGAAAATGGGCACACATCTAAAGGCTTCTACTTAAAAACCTTTAACGTTTCATTTGCTTAGTACATCACCAATAAAATGGAGTGTTAAAACAACGATAATATTAAAATTTTATCTGCACATAACTTAAGTAGTTTCAAACATTTTATAATAAATCTTACATAAAGTCATATAATTATAATCTTTATGAAGCATCATCCAAATTTGACACTTCTATCTATATATATAAAAGAGAGTGGCGTTAGTTATTGACCTAATAACTCAAGAATGCCTGGACCGATTTCGATGATTTGCACCATTTAGGACTGGTCTCCAGCCAAAAAAGAAGAATACCCAAGAAAAATCAAAATTGGTCCAGGCGTTCTTGAGTTATACTCGTAGTAATTTTTTTTTTTGTTTTTTAGTTTCCCCTAAGGAGGGAAGGCTTAGTTACCAGGTAAGGGTGAGTCATCCAAACGCCCAACGTATTCACTTTTTTGCCCTCTACTCCCTGGCCTTTCATCTTCCCTAATAAGATGAAAGGGTGACAAACGTTAGTAATAAAAAAAAAAAACATCATTTTTAGTGTGAGCACCATGAAATTTTAGATTTAACCTCAACATTAAAAATAAAGAAATAAGTGTTTTTATTTTTGGAAAATCAACCCATAAAAGATAAATACGAGAAATCGTAACACGTTAAGTTAATAAGTAAGCATGCTTTAAATTTTACTATAATAATAATTGTATACATGATTTTGCAAAATCAACCACTAAATATTACACTTTTGGATATTATATCCAAACGGCGGATTTCAATAGAAAACTTATCGATAGTTCTGTTATTATGCCATTTAATAGGAAAGTTTATTAAAGTCTATCAACAAAGGGCCAGATTGGTAATCTGGCTGAATTCACAAATGCTTTAAGTCATTGTTTATAATATGGGGTTCATTTATGGAATTCAAAATTCACTCCTCGTTTAAACTCAACATAAATTTCTATTTAAATCAATGCGGACGAAGTCGCTGGCAAAAGCTAGAACAGTCCATTAATACGTGGGTGAATCAAATATAAGCGAGACTTATTTTTTTATTTTTTTACTTTTACTTTGAACACAAAGAAAAGTACACCTCATTTTTCTACATAGTCTCCTGATTTGGAAATACATTTTTCCCAGCGCATAGGTAATTTTCCAATCCCGTCCTCATAGAATGAAGTAGGTTGTGTCTTCAGCCAATTGAGCACGTAGGCTTCAACCTCATCGTCACTGACGAATTTCTGACCTCCCAAAGCTTCCTTGAGTGGGCCAAACAGGTGAAAGTCACATGGTGATAAGTCTGGACTGTAGGGAGGGTGTTCTAGCGTCTCCCAGCCCAGTTGCTCCAATTTTTCTCTCGTCAGGGCCGCAGTATGCGGGCGAGCATTGTCCTGAAGAAGAATAACTTCTCTCATCGGTAGATCCATTCTTTTGCGGCGATATGCAAGTCTGACTTCATTCAAAATGTCGCAGTAGTATGCGGCATTGATAGTCCTGCGTTCATGCAAAAAATCAAGATGCTGCAAGCCACGCTGGTCAAAAAACACTGTAGCCAAAACCTTCCCAGCTGACAGCCGTGACTTGGCTTTCACTGGTCCAGGTTCCCCTTTCAGTCTCCACTCCATACTCGCTTGTTTTGATTCAGGGGTGTAATGGTGCACCCAAGTTTCATCACAGGTGATAATGTGAGTGAGAAATGAGGTTCCCTCAGCCTGAAATCTTGCAAGAAGACCTTCACTGACCTGCAAACGGTTCAGCTTCTGCTCAGCTGTGAGAAGTCGAGGAACACACCTTACGAAACCCTAGCTCCTCTGTGAGTATGGAAAAAGTGCTTCCATAGCTTATCCCAACCTCACTTGCAATGGCACTGGTGGTTAGACGTCTGTCACCTTCAATAAGCTGTCGAACACGGCTGATATTGTCTGCTGTGAAGCTGGAGCGGGGTCTGAGGTCATGGCTTTCATTCTGAACACGATCACGACCCTCCACAAACTGTTTATGCCATGCTAACACTCTGGCATGAGAAAGTGTCTCTTCCCCAAGCTGTACAGTCAACCTTCTCAAGATTTCAGCCGGTTTTACACCTTCAGCAGCAAGAAATTTGATGATAATACGTTGCGCAATCGAGGGGGATACATCCTGCTCAGACATCGTCACGACGGTAACTGGTGAGTTCGAGCGCATCCGCCCGCCTGCTTCCCCCACTCCTGGCATCCCTACCCAACACCCCTAAACGCGGGGACGTTCCCGCACCTTCGCTGGGCTTCCAGGACAAAAAGTCTCGTTTATATTTGATTCACCCACGTAACTATTTAACAATTTTATAATCCTAATGTTTCACTTAAACAGTTAAACCATTTTTGAGATGCCCTTAGAATTACCTATGTATGTTATATTTCCGACGTTAGGGTACTGGAATAATTAAACAAGAGAGATATAAAGAAAATTCAATTCATTGTGTAAAGGTAATAATAAAAACATCTGTCGACTCTTTCCTAATTTATTAATAAATTATTTGAAAAATCCCTCCATTTTTATTATTTCTTTTAATAGCCTTATCGAACTTTTAAAGTGAAACTTTTATTCTATCGCCCCAAAATTTTTCATTCATCTACCACATGTCACATTACACCTGGGAAAGGGGTAAAGTGAAAGGCGCATGACAGGTATAGCCAAGGCCAATATGACAGGGTCCAATCAGCTGACCGTGCAGCATTTATATTCTCACTTATTTGTGTAGGTGTTCCGCGTATACCGCGTACTTGGGTGTTTTGATCTGTGTATTAATCTAAATGCATTTACTTACTTTATCGTAAATGTTTTAATGTTCATTGACTTTAAATAAAAGTAAAAAATAAATAAATAAATAAAAACGATTTGTTTACTATTAACAAATCTTTTCAAAGACTATCAAATACTTTTATCAGTGTTTATTCATTTTAATTTTGATATACAGTAAAACCTCGAATTAACGGACAGCCCTGGTGCAAATATTTTTGTCCGTTATTTAGAGGTGTCCGTTAAAGGGAGGTTTTATTTTTTTATAAATATCTATTTGTACAAATTAATTCTCTCTTATTCAATTTCCCATGTGTTTAAAAGGTAAGTAGAAAAAAAAAACATCGCACGGTTTTTGAGTGTTCCCGAAACTTGTGTCCTACCGATATTGAGTCTTTCCGCTAGCGCACGTACCTTTTCAAGGTCATAAAAGTCGATTACATTTATTTTTTGTTCTAAAGTGAGTGTCTTACGTGAGGGAGACATTTTCAGCCGCCTGCCACGAGGGTTAGAGCAGAACTAAATTTTAATAAAGCAAGTCCGAGAATAAAAAAAAAGTATTTATGTGGAAAACCTTTACTCAAAAGTAAACACAACTGTCCCTGTTTCCTTAGACCGGAAACAACTAATTGTTTCAGAGAAACGGGAAAGGGATAAAGTCATACTGTCCGTCTTTTAGAGGTTTTTTTAATCGATTTCTAACCAACACAGCCTGTCCGTGACCGTTAATGGGAGGTTTCGTTAAATAGAGGTTAAAATGCCTTAAAAATTGTATTAAAATGTTGGTGCAAAAAAAATCGTCCGGTAATGGGGAGTGACCGCTATTTAGGGGTGTCCGTTAGTAGAGGTTTTACTGTATAATAATATATTTAATTGTTTTTATACTCTAAGGCATAATAGCTTACAACACCTGTTATTCTAAAGGGACTTGTCCTAGAATAAATAAAGACATTATTATTATCTTGTTCTTTTTCTCGGTTTCTACCGGAAAATGGACCTACCCGGACATAAGTCAACGGTTAGGCTAGACTTTGTATAATGATAAAATACAATCGCGGACAAAAAAACCGGCGCACCTAGAATTTTATGTGAAAAATGCAGATTAGAGCATTTTTCTGGTGCGTGAAGTAATAACTACAGTTAGCCAGGTCAAAGCAGATTACTATCCTTTATACATTTACACAAAAGGTATTAATTCTCTCGAGGATTGGGGATTAAAACTGAAAGATAAGGTATGGAGTTCAATTCAGTTACTCTTCGGGCGACTTTTCAGATGCACTATCCAGAGGTTTTTCTTTCCTACGGCAATATTCTTCCAATAGGAACTTTTTTAAGAGTAAAAATGGTTTTGCCGCCTGAAGTTGTCGCCCGCATTATCGCTTTTATCCAAGACGGCTGAAGTCAACGTTATGCGGCCAGAGTGCATGGAATTCCTGAAACAACCGTTTGCCGTGCAGTCCAGTGGTTCCGGGAAACTGTTAGCTATGGCAGGAGACCCGGATCAGGCCGTCTGAGGGCGACAGACCCAGGAGATGACCGATTTATTGATGTTCAGACCCGAAATCGTTTCCAATCACTGGTTGAGACCTCCCACCGACTACGTGGGGCTCGGGGTACACATGTCAGCGAGCGGACAGTAAGGAGAAGGCTTGCTGAACTCAACTTGCTTTCCAGAGTCCCCGCATCCGGCCCTCAACTCACCCCAGCGCACCGTACAGCACGCCTCAACTTGTGTCGCAAACATGGTGCTTGGACTGTGGACGACTGAGACTCTGTTCTTTTTTCAGTTCGTTCCGTCCTATATGGTCCAGTTACAGTCCATATGGTGCAGATGACCGAGTTAGAGGGTGGAGAAGACAAGGAGAGCGATTTGCTCAGTGTAACATAACGGAAAGAGTAGTGTTCGGAGGAGGCTCTGAGATGGTTTGGGGAGGGATTTCTTTAGAGGCTGTGACAGAGCTCCATGTGTTCCGGAGGCCAACCCTTGATGCAGGCATGTACATTACGGACATTCTAGAGGTATATGTGGTAGCATTTGCCCCATTCATCGGCCCCAATTTCCTTTTAATGCACAGCCACACGTGGTACGGGACTACTTGAACGAGGTCGCTATCTGAACCTTGGACTGGCCAGCTCGCAGCCCCGACCTTAACCCGATTGAACATCTTTGGGACCAACTTGGGACCTCGATCCGGCGACAATTGAACTCGCCTAGGACCTCCAAGAGCTGAGGACTGCTCTTGTACGCGAATGGGATCAGATCCCTCAAGATGGTGTTGCCAACCTCATTAGAAGCATGCCTAGAAAAGTCCAGGATGTCATCCGAGCAATAGGAGGCAATACTCGATATTAAAGGCTTAGATTTCGAACAATAGAGGCTTTTTTTTTTTGTTAACAGTGAATTTAAGTGAACTTTCTTCTTTATTTTCGATTAAAAGCTTGGTTGTCTATTGAAGTTGTGTTTTTTATTGTTTATTCTTCTTCAAGAATACATTCCTGATAAAAAGGTAATAAAAGTTTGGCCATTTGCCTTTTTGTATTCATTTTTTATATAAAAATGTAGGTGCGCCGGTTTTTTTTTGTTGATATTTCTGCCATGTTTTTGCCCTCTAACATGTCACTGCTGCAGCCTATGGGTCAAGGGGTAATTGAAGCACTAAAACGTCGCTACCGAAAAAAATTTCTTGAAAATCTTGTTTTGCAGAATGACTGTGATCTTTCAGATTTTTGAAAAGTTACAATATTAAGGATGCCATTTATAACATGGCAGAAGCCTGGCAGTACGTTACACCTACCATTCTCCAACGATGCTGGAATAAGGTTTTGCCAGCTGAAGGAAACCACCTGGAAGCTGGGCCGCTTGCTAACAGAATGGAACTGTCTGACCTTACGAATCTTTGTTCTAATATTCCAGACACAGGAAATCTTACTCAAGATGATATAATCGAATGGGTAAACATCGATGAACTGGATATGGGGTATGAATTATTGAATGGTGATGAAATTGTTGAAAATGTTTTGAAAGCTAATGTGGACGATGAAGACCAATCTGATCAATGCCACGAAAGCGATGTAGTAATTAGTCACTCAGAAGCAGAAAAGATGTCAAGGAGCTGTATTTTATGGTATGAAAATCAAGAGGAAGCTGAACCTACACAGATATTATTTCTAAGAAAAATGAGGAATCCAAGAAACAAAAGAAAATTTCTGACTATTTTAAATTATGATTCATATATTTTATTATACGTCGATGACTTAAAGCACAATCATTGTATGTCCATTTTTTCCCTCTAAGAGAAATTATTATCAATTTAAAGGTGATGTTTACCTCTTTCCTCTTACACAAACGTAGTATGTCTCTTCTATATAATCATTTAATGACTATTAAGAAAGGGCATACTTCGTTTGTGCACGAGGAAAGCGTTAAACTCCACCTTTAAATTGATATAAATTTCTCAAGAGGGAAAAAATGGTCATACAATGATTGTGCTTTTAGCCATCAATGTATGTAATTATTATTATTTAAAAAAAAAAAAAATATTTTTACTACATATGTATACCTTATAAGTAAGCGCAAAAACCCGTGCAGTTAAAGCGCCCTACCTAAAACCCTTACCCTTATTAGTAAGTAAATAAATTACGAGTACATACACTATGTCGAATGTTTGAAATACTTATATATCTTGTTCAATTTATGTGTGTATATACATAACATGTCTCACTCCCATATCCGTCTATTTCCCAAATCCGTCACCACCTTGGTCCCATACTCTGACGGTTAATCGAGGTTCTACTACTAGTACTAGGTACTAAAAGTACTAGGTATCTTTTTGTGAAAGGGAGATATCAAGTTAGGATCTCAGAGTCATCTATATTGTAGTGGTTTTTGCACATTACTTTTTTGGTTTCTATATAAATAAAAGAGGCTATGATATATCATTGCTGATTACAGGACCGTTTGGTGTTACGAGATTATATTACATACTGTCGTGATAACCTAATGCCATCACTGAGCCCAGAAGCTTCTGAGCATCTTGTTTGTGCCTATGTCGAAATGAGAAGAGTTGGTAGTGGTAAAGGACAGATTAGCGCCTATCCAAGGCAGCTCGAATCTTTGATAAGGTTATCAGAAGCTCATGCCAAAATGAGGATGTCTGAAACAGTTGAAGTAGTAGATGTTCTTGAAGCCCAGAGGTATGTCTATATATAACAGTTTTTACCTTTGAGTTTTAAATACTTATTGGTCAATGTATTCATTGTGAATTATTATTTAAAGAAACAACATTCTTATTTGAAAATTATTCCGAGGTAAAATAAGGGGGAAAATAAATTTTTAAAGTAACCTTTTGACTAGCAATTAAATATTGTGGCGTTATTAGTTATTTATCTTTTAACTGTGTATTATATTGTTTCAAGGTTATTGTGCTGTTGTGTTTTATTTTTAGCCTGCTTGTCATTTTACTCTAATGAAGTTTCATTAGATTTGAAACAGTAGTTTAAATTTAAAAAAAAAAAAATAGACAGTCATAAGAACTGCTGACAGAAGTGACAAGTCAAAACTTTGGAATAAAATTGTGTTCTTTCTTGTATTTCTAAATCAAGTATAGAGAAGAATTGGTTGACTGTAACTTCTAATGTAAGGAAGAAAATTTACTTTCTTCCTTAAATAAATCAAGTATAGTTTGAATTATTTAAATTCCATGATTTTGAAATTGAAATTATTAGCATTGGTCTCTTTTTCACATTTATTGGCACTCCGAGCAATTTTATAATATAGTATATAGTGGTATAGTATAATATTTTTATTATCAAGTAGTTTTTTTTATTAATCAAAACATAAGATGGGCTGGACTAGCTCGATATCAATGTAGTTTGATTGAATTAATATTAGTATACAGTCATATTATGTGTACCTTGTATTTGTATTTACAGTAATCAACTTTATTTTTTTAGAATGATCGTTCAATAAGCTTATTTGTATTTTCATTCATTTCATGTTCTAAATAAGATGCAATAGGCTTTTACGAATATAAAATACAAATATGAGATGAAAATAGTTGACTGGATGATCTAATGTAAAGGAGATAGTTGGGGGGTGCAGTCAAAAAGAACACTGAATAAGTAATAAACTTATATTATGTGCCGACGTTTCGACCTACAGTGTAGGTCATCTTCAGGGCTATGAGAGAGAAACAAACAGAACAAAAAATATAAAAATGTACAGTAACAATATTATATCTGTCATTATTTTCATTTTCTTTTCATTATCATTAATTTTGTTATATCTGTCTTTATCTTATTTTTATTATATCTGTCACTATTTTAATTTCTTTTCATTATCATTAATTTTTTTAAATCTGTCTATATCTTAATTTTATTATATTTTGTCACTTTTTTAATATTCGTTATCTTTCATCTTCATATCTGCCACTATTTTAATTTTCTACATTACTTGTCACCATATTATTGTTACTGTACATTTTTATATTTTTTGTTCTGTTTGTTTCTCTCTCATAGCCCTGAAGATGACCTACACTGTAGGTCGAAACGTCGGCACATAATTATAATTTTATTACTTATTCAGTGTTCTTTTTGACTGCACCCCCCAACTATCTCCTTTACAATAAAATACAAATATGTGTGATGGATTTTGAGGAAGTATCGGTTGAAATTTGCATTGACCGCTGTTTTATATTTTGTAGTACATACTGAATTTTCAACCTCTTTTGATGTTCTAATGGAGAAACTAAGTTATTTATGTTTATAAATAATCATTTTGCAAAAAGCAACAAGACATTTTATTTCTGACAATTTTTTTTTTTTCGGGTTTTTATAATCTCGGTCTTCCCAATCTCCCGCTGCCAAGCCTCTTGCCTTTTGCTGCCACTTTGGCAAACTATTCTCGCCCGCCATCCAACACTCCTACAATATATTCTATTCATAAGTAACAAATTGAAAATTAAATGAACTGAGACTGCTTTATAAGGACCTGGACGTAGTACAGTTTAAAAGTTAGCAAGACTGAGGTGGACATGTGATTAGGATGGGGCAGGATGAAATCCCAACCATAGTCCTCAAGGAGCGAATGTATGGTGTAAGAAGAGCAGGCCGACCATGACTTCGGACCGTATTGGATGTCCGCAATTGGACGGTAGCAGCACTTGACACAGAGAACTGGCGGTCGATGGTGGAGCAGGCCAAGACTCGACTACAAGGGTCGTAGCGCCGAATAATAATAATAATATCTCTCTACCATTTCTCATTAATTTAGTCATTATTTCTTTTGGTTTTCTTTCTTCCTTATTCAGTTAATTTTTTTACATTATTTACGTGTCACAAAATTCACATTTTCAATTCGCAAAATTCGCATTTTCCTATACTCTCTTAGTTATTTTTTTGGCCGTCAGAGATTGCAGTTAGCACTTCGGACTTACTTTGTAACGTATTTTAGTTGCCAGTTACTGTTCCCTGCAGCTGCTCCTTCTATTTGGTTCGTAACTTTTGAATATTTATATCTTTTGTTTATCCTTCTCCATCTCCATTCTCACACCTATTTCTCACATCATCACTTTGGCATCCATCACATGTTAATATCTTAGAGTTCATTATAATTGAGCATCATATTTTTGCAAAATATTTCATTATTTTTAGCATTATACATAACTCCCAGGGTCTGCAAAGGTCAAATAAAAAAGCTAGGCGTCCGGAAAGGTCAAATAAAAAATTTTCATAATAACGTTCGAAACGTTAGGTACCGTATGTAACCACATCTAACCACCAAAAAAAAACCTAATGTAATCTAACCTAACCCATCCAAACCATGAAAAACCACTTAACCAAACCATAAAAAAAAAAAACCTAACCATCTAACCACCAAAAAACCACCTAACCATAAAAAACCTAACATAATTTAACCTAACCTAACCAAACCACCAAAAAAAAACGCCTAACCACCAAAAAACCACCCCTAACCTAACCTAGCATCCAACACCCGGGTCTTGCTCGATGACACTCATGGCGATCGTATGGGTGTTGCAATTCTGCGTAGAAGGAGGAAGGCCATGCTGTTGAGTCCAAGTAATGCTGTCCATCGGTGTTTTTGGAAGGGAATTCAGATTCCACAGACGCACATAATTTGCAGCCATGATAATAAATCAAAAACACGAGTCACAAAAAGTTTTTTTTATTTTTTTAATTTATTTATTGATTTCTACAACTGTATGTGCCTCTTGCCTCTTACATGCCACTGTACTCTAGGAGTCTGTTATCATACATGTTATATTTTATCTGTATTAAACTAGGTTTTACATACTTGTATATCTCACCCTTATATCTCACCTTGTTATGTTTATACTTTTTTCATTTTGTAACTTTCTGTTTACTTTTTTTTTCTCTTTGTATTTTGTTTGCATTATCACCTTTGTGTATATTTATTCTTTGATAATTTTTATTCATATAATTCCTTCACTATTTCGTTCAACTTTTCTGTTACTCTACATAATTATATGATTATATTCTTGGTACTGTAATGTAATGTATTTTTATAGTTATTTTGTTTTGTCTCTCATAGCCTTGAAGATGACCTACAAA
Source organism: Arma custos (assembly GCA_037127475.1). Classification (NCBI taxonomy): domain Eukaryota; kingdom Metazoa; phylum Arthropoda; class Insecta; order Hemiptera; family Pentatomidae; genus Arma; species Arma custos. The sequence goes on from CM073763.1 coordinate 5,082,912, forward strand.
GTAGGTCGAAACGTCGGCACACAATAAATAAGTATTCACTTATTTGGTGTTTCATTTGACTGCATCCCCAACTATCTCTATCCTTACATTAGAAGTAACAGTCGACTAATTTCTTCTCTAACAATTAATTAAATATTTGTTTCCTAGTTTTTAAAATTTTGCTTTGTTGTCAGATTGCATAGAGAAGCTTTAAAACAATCTGCTACTGATCCTCTATCTGGTAAAATTGATGTTAACATATTAACTACTGGTTTGAGCACGGCTGCAAGAAAGAAAAAACAAATGGTGGTGGATGGACTTCGGACTATTATCGAAAAGAAAAGTGGTCCTGCCACTCTTGTCTATCGTAAACTTTTTAATGACTTGAAAGATGTGCTTCAAGTGGTATGTATTATACATAAACATATTTTTTTTGGACTATTTAAATTAGATGTCAACTAGATAATTAGGGGCGACCTGTGGTCTAGTGGTTAGCGTAACAACCTACTAAGCCCAAGATCGCGGGTTCACAGCCCGGCAGGTGGCCCTAGGATTTTTTAAAGAGAGTAAAAAATCCTTAGTACGCCATCTTTCGGAAGGAACGTTAAAAGGGGCTACCGAGCCTGTACGTCAGGTACTCGTTAAAAATCCCTATCCTAATTAAACCTGGATAGGCAAAATTTAGAGATCCCAATGTAGCATCGTCCGATTAGCCATAGCAGCACAAAGTGACGTTAAATGAACAAACAACTAGATAATAGGTAGATTCAACTGATGATCAGAAATCGTGGATTTAGTGGAACTAAATGTCTCCAAATTGTCCCTCATTAGTTCTATATAAATGTCAACTGGCTTATGATTCTGTTTAACTTTGTAGTTTTATAATATTTTTATGGAATTTAGTTCCGACAGAAATTGATTAAATCTTGTTTTGCATGTATTGTATTTAACATTTATCAGATTTCGAATTAACACTTTTCATTCGAAATAGTTAGAGGTATATTCTGGTTTATAACTGGACAATATCCTTTCTTTTGTATTATTGAATTTAGCTATAGGATATGTCATCAAAAAAGTAATTCGTATTGAAGGAGTCTCATTTTAAACAGTAATATAAAGGGCTAGCTCCATCACCGATTTAATTTTGTCGGCTTAATTTAGTTAATGCCTGCAAAGATCCTACCCAACCATGATTTTTATTTTACTCCCTGATATACAAAGAAGCCCTCTACAATTATAAATCATTATAATTCTATTATGGACAATATATCATAACTGATCAGCAGTTCAACCTCATAGATGATATAATGAAAATTTTAAGAAATAAAATTCAAGATTTTTATGAGCTATCAATAGTTTCTTATTTATAGGTATGTTGACACAAGTGCAAAGATTTTTGAAATTGATTTGTGCATTTTTTATAACAACAGCACTGAACAATTTATTTCTTCTTATGACCTGATTTAATGTCAATAATTTAGTCTTCATTTTCTTTAAGTCATGAAGTTTTATAGTGGTCTTATCCTCTAAAATCTGCAGGTAATTTCTGTTCTAATCAAAAACACTTTCAGTCATGTTGTTATGAAAGTAAATGGCCGACATTACCTTCACTTGCTTGCTTAATAAAATATAATATATATACTAAAATATAATTTTTGCTTTGAGTGTTGAGTTGAGGTTTAGAGCAAAATACGGGTACTAAGGATACTAATAAGATTGCTGGTAAGCATTTGAATCATGAAATCAGATGTCCCTAGATTTCAGTATTTCAAAGAAGGTTAAGATGTTTTCACAGGTTTTTGGACTAAGTTGTGCAGAGCCACTTTGCATAACATAACTGCCTGGTAGGTAGGCCTATTGGCTTGAAAGGATTGCACATATCGTCAGAGCCTGTTCTCTGTACCTATCCACTATGTTGCTCATAATGCTCGACATCCATAACAGATGGTTTTAAAATTATTGGTCTTAAAGGTTTAAGATTTTGTATAGGATCCTTTCCTATGGTTAGGTGGGTCCTGTTGTGAAAGTGTTGATATGCATACACGACCTGATTTATATATATCTTGATAATAAACAGTACAATTTTTAATGCAAACTTTCTCATAATTTTAGGTAGTTTCACGTGATATGTTTGATGAGGCATTGAAAGAATTACAGGAAGGAGGACTTGTGAAGGTAACAGGGAGACAATCTGTGAAAATACTTGGTTGAAAATACATTAAGAAATTGTAATAAATTTTTATATTATTTTTCAATTTTTATTATAATACATGTTTATTAAAAATGTCTTTTTTGTAATAACATAACTATTATTAATATAAAAGTAATTACAAATTAAACTAAATAAATGTTTTTTTTTTTAAAGAATGTTTTGTCTATGCCAGTGTATATATTCTTAAACATATTTGGTTAAATACCTACCAAATCACGAAGAAGAAAAATTAGGTTACAAGCCTTAGGATAAAGCTTCGTAAAAAAATATAAAATTCTGTTAGCCCATAAATCAATAAAGCCCTTAAAATTACAAATATTTTGTTTTTAATTGTATAATTTGAAGATGAAAAAAGCACTATCCCCATTTTTCTACTTACCTTCAACATTTTAGAAATCATAAGAATGTTCAAATACATCTGATTTATTGGGGGACTTAAAATTTCTGATCATTGAATGATTTTATTGACTATTTTATTGTGAAAGCATGAAGGTACAACATATTTTGAGTAAGGGTTTTTCTACTTTAGGCACCACAATTATTTATTAATTTTATCAATTCATTGTAGTAATATATGCTATTAATTGTTACTTTAAAAAGATTCCATTAAAAGAAATTAAATTTTTTTTAATGTTTTTCTCTGCTAAAAATTTTGGATGTGATAATTTTTTGGTATCATGTGATTGATGACTTAATTTTTGTAATCAATTTCATCGAGTTATTTTCAATAACTGCTATATAAGAGAGAGAAGGGACTGGGCTACTGAAGAAATATCAACTAATCTTCAATATGACCAGAATTAAAAGGAAGCAACGTTCCCATAGGATTCTTACTTCGTCTATTGAAATTATTTATAGACTAATTAAAAAAAACTAATTATTTGATAATTATAGACATGGAGCACTGAAACTGATCTTAGATGAATTAGACTAATAGAAGATTAACATTGCTACTATCCTGGGAAATCAGGTAGATTGGTCAAGAATCTGGAGATGAGTTTTCAGGAAAACTCATTCAATTCAATTCAACGAATTCAAAACAGGATTTGTTATAAAGGAAAGTCATTTTTAAGTTATACATAAGTGGACAGTACTTCAAATGTTCATTCTCTAAGCTGTCAATTTATGACAACAGTATTTCAAAAAAAAGATTGAGCTCCTGCCCACCAAACGAAATATTTCACGTCGGAATTGCCACCAGAGGCTGGTGAAAAATTTTGAGGTCCTATTACTACCTAATATCCTAACCAACAATAAATGCTTGGACCCTACTGACACCTAAAAAGGGCTGGGAGAGGACTGGGTATAGTCGAGGATATATCAGGAAACTGGGTAAAGAAATGAACCCTAAATATCATTGTATAAAGATTAATCTCTACTATATTAAAATTAAATTACATTCAACTACTATTACTAAAATAATAATTACAAATTTAAATCGAAATTCCCAGTCAACAAAAAAAATTATAAAACACTAATTTAACCTAAGATTCACCATCAATAATAGTACTAAATAATAACATAGGGGGGCAAATCCGATCTCCACCTCCACGTGGTGCTCCCTGGATAACGCTAACGGAGACGGACCGAGAAATGGCGGTATAACCATTGTGGAGTGAAGGAAATGTTGCTCCAGGGGCAGATGAGGCTCCCAGCCGTAGTGAAGGCAGCTCGTCTAGGGGTAGGAGACCCCGAAATCAAAACCCTGGTTCTCCAGGTTGGGGATTTCTGATAGGCCAGCACCCTATCAGAGTAAAAAAGAAACTTCGCTTTCAAAACCAAAAAGATAGCCTCGGATGTTAGATTGATCAATAGGAAGCGACAACGGAACAGGAAAAGGACTCTAAAAATCGGAACATGGAATGTACAAGGATTAAGTACGAAGAGGGGAGAGATAAAGGAAGAACTACACAAACACAAAATAGATATTGTGGTCCTCTCGGAAACTAAGTTAAAAGGGGAGGGTGAAGAACGTTTTGGCGATTATGAACACTTTAGTGGAGTCGAAAAAAGTGAAAGAGCCAAAGCTGGTGTTTCAATTTGTATCAAGTCTTCACTAAAACGGCACATTAAAGACATCGAATATATAAATGAATGAATAATAAAAATATAACTAAATCTGTTTGGTCATGACACTGTATTATTAGGACTGTATGGTCCGAATGACGGGGCAAACGTACAAGAAAAAGAACTATTTTTCAATACATTGGAAGAAGTGGCAGAGAAAATCTCAAACCGAAAACTAATGATATGGATGGGAGATTTAAATGCTAGGGTAGGAAGAAAAGTAGGAGATGATACAGTCGGTCGCTATGGGGAAGACGCAAACAATGAAAATGGCAATCTGTTGATAAATACTTGCATAATGGACTTCTGGAGAAGAAGTAGCAGGATCTCAAAGCTTGACCACGTCCCGAACGCTGAAATAAGAAGGACAGTTAACCAAGAAAAGACAATGCTTTACTCCATAGAAACCAAACAGCTCAGTTGGTATGGGCATGTCATGAGGATGCGAGCTGACCGATGGCCCAGACGCATGCTTGAGTTCACTCCAGAAGAGAGAAGAAAGAGAGGACGACCAAAGGAGCAATGGATGGAGGCGGTGTATGCAGGGATGGCTGTACGAGGGCTTAGAGAAGGCCAATGGCAGGACAAGAACCAATGGAATACTATTCTTTTTGGAAACGACATATGAACACAATGTTTGTCAATAAAGTCGTTAAAAAAAAAATAATAATAATAATAACATATGAACTAAAATCATACACCAGGTTCTCCATCAATAATCATAATCCCTAAAACCACTAATAAAATAATAATTTCAATTTAAAACATGATCCATCATCCCTAGCCATAATTCCGTCTGCACTATTAATGATTACAACTTAAATAAAAGATTCCCATCTGTTTTGTGGCCGAACGCGACGAACGACAAAGAAAATATTTAACTGGCTCTATCAACAACTGAGCCACCATCTGGCTTCACCCCAGATCTAGTCTGACTACAGTATAGAGAAAATTTCCTACCTTTCTTCTGGCTTCTTGCTCAGGTCCCGATACTTCTCACGGATACCAGTCTTCAACTCTACTTACTGGCGTCAGTAGTTAATACCATCGGTTTCGAAAAATCAGGGTGAATTAATATTGGGGAATTCAATAGATTTTAAATTTTGAAACGCGGCTTTATATAATTTTGGATTTATGTTTTCGGTTTTCCTTAGACTTGAAGTTAATGGTTGAGCAATGCGTGGGAAATTATGAATGAATTTACGATAATAACCTGCTAAACCTAGAAATTGCTTAATTTCTTTTTCCGTAGTTGGTAGTGGGAACTTTTCGATTGCTTCTAATTTTCGCGGATCTGTTTTGATTCCGTCGGGTGTAAGCATGTCTCCTAGGAATGGCAATTCTGAATGGAAGAATTCTGTTTCGGCAAGTTGGATAGATAAATCATGCTTATTTAATTTTGATAGTACGTCCTCTATATGTTTAAAGTGCTCTTCCTTTGGGTAATTGTGGAGAAAGAGTCTCCCTTCGATAACCTCCAGTTTTGTGACGTAATTTTGACGTCACAGGGGGAGTGCCTTAGGCGATAACCAGCGAGCTCTACATTTGACTACGGGCACTTCTCACTCGCCACACAGCGTTTGGATTAGTAGGACCTAGCTGGACTTTTTTTTTCGGCATTTTTGCATTTCTTTCGACTAATTAAGTATTATAATTATAAAAAATGGTAATTACCAACTGAATTTAAGAGAATTGCAAGGATAATAATTAGAAAATTAAAAAAAAAAACATTTATAACTAAGACAATATGTAATAATAAAACTGATAAAAATCCATATTTATTCAAATGGGACAAGTTTCTTTAGAATAGTGATATGGAACATAAAATACAAACCATAACGTCTTACAGTATACAATTACAATTTAATAAATACATGAAAATAAAAAAATAATGAATATAAATTTGGAGTTACCTCGCAATAACCAATTAAATGAAAGAAAATATATAAATACCATAACAATAATTATAAAGAAGAAGAACTATTAATATTTACACATATACAAATTTTATGGAAAAGAAAAAAATAAAAAAAATAATTTAAGATAGTAAATATATATATATATATATATATATATATATATATACATATATTTGTATACATTCCTAACTGTACTACTGCTCATCATTCATCCATTCAAAAAATTTTAATCATAAAACTAATTAAATTTGTTTTGTGGTAAATAAATGCTAAATAAGATATATAATAAATTGGAAGAATTCCTTGCCAAAATCATTTTTATTTTCCTTTCAGAGTCCTCTGTAATGTTTTCAAAACTAATTTTGGTCGAAAGCAACTCAAAGAGATTTCTTCAGACTTAATTAGAATAGAAACAGACGTAGCCGATAATGGCTAATTGCTAAAAAAAAAAAAAAGTTTTAAAACCATAAAACTGCCTTAGACGTTATTCATGTGGCGCTATCTACGTTATCGAAGAAGTTATCGGAACTATTAAAGAGTTATTGGCTTCGTTGCCTATTTTTTGCGAATATAGAAGTATTTCATTCCCAATTACTGATTTACTTGGCATTTTTTCCATTTTTTTGTGCGAATTAGCAAGTTTGATTTTTTTGTTAATTTTTCAATCAGTAATTGTGAATGAAATCCTTCTATATTCGCAAAAAAAAAAAAAAAAAGAGGCAACGAAGCCAATAACTGTTTAATAGTTCCGATAACTTCTTCGACAACGTAGATAGCGGCACATGATTACGTCTAAGGCAGTTTTATGGTTTTAAAACACATTTACTTGGCATTTTTTCCATTTTTTTGTGCGAATTAGCAAGTTTGATTTTTTGTAAATTTTTCAATCAGTAATTGGGAACGAAATACTTCTATATTCGCAAAAAATAGGCAATGAAGCCAATAACTCTTTAATAGTTCCGATAACTTCTTCGACAACGTAGATAGCGCCACATGAATAACGTCTAAGGCAGTTTTATGGTTTTAAAATATATTTACTTGGCATTTTTTCCATTTATTTGTGCGAATTAGCAAGTTTGATTTTTTTGTTAATTTTTCAATCAGTAATTGGGAATGAAAACGCCTCGGCCTTCAGCTCTTATTGAAATCATGTCGAAATGCTATTTGGTTATTGGCGAGTGAAACGATGAAGGAGTTATTCCAAAAACGAGCTCGTTCTGGTAACACGTTATCACAGTAACCGTTATTTTCCAATAACACGTTATTTTAGACTGTTACGTTATTTCGACCCCACCACTATTATATACAGCCGAGTTGATTGTTGTAGTTTTTAAGTATTTCATATGTACATGCATAAAAAATTTAAACTATTATTTGGATAAAACATTATTTGTAAGCATCAATGAAATACGCATTTTCGAAACTTTAGCTTTCTGAAAACAATTCTAGAAATTCCTGTTAATATGTATGTAACACGGCGGGAGGTTTCGTTATGGATTAAGGTCTGTCAATAGCTGGTAAAAATAGAATTTTAGAATTGCAAAAAATTATCGTTGATAATTTTTTTTTTAAATCAAAATTAAACTGAAGTTGTTTAATACTTTGCTTGGATTTATTGATGTGCACCCATTTCATTTAGGTTAATTTTCTATTTCAGGATTTATCCTGGTACATCCTCTTTTATGATTTCGACATCTACTAGAAATATTGTGTTATTTTTTTCGAACATTGTTGTAATATCTTTTTTGCTGGGTAACAGCATGGCTTGGAGATCTCATGGCAAAAGTAATCTAGATCTTGTTCAGAATTTAAGAAGTGAGAACATACCATTTATCTTTTGATCAACTAAGATTATAGTTGCCTTATAAATTTACCAAAACGAAATTTATTCTAATTTAGGAAATAATATTATTAGAAGTGATGTTGTCGAAAGGGTGATGGCACAAGTCGACCGAGCAAATTATGTAGCTCATAATCCTTACATGGATGTACCTCAAGGTATCGGATATGGAGTCACAATAAGTGCCCCACACATGGTAAGCTTTAGAGTCCATATAAGTAATTCTAGTAAAACTGTTATTACACTCTTAATTCCATGTAGCACGCTCATGCTCTCGAACTATTGAGGGAAAAACTGGTTGACGGTGCGAAAGCTCTAGATGTTGGGTCAGGTTCGGGATATTTAACCGCATGTATGGCTCTCATGGTTGGACCATCTGGATTAGCTGTCGGAATTGATCATATCAAAGAACTTGTTGATGCTTCCATAGCTAATATTAAATCAGATCACCCTGAACTCCTTGAATCTAACCGTCTTAAACTAATCGGTAAGTGATAATTAGTGACAATAGTGATCTTATGAAGTTTTTTATGTTAAGCCTTGGCACAATTTTTAGTAACAATCAAGTGTATGTTATTAAAAATAATCTATATTGAACCAACAAAATTTAATATACTTATGTAATGGAAAGAAACTATTTATAGCGGCAAGTTTGATTAAATTTCAATGAAATTTGGAAAAAATCTTAGCTCTTTTAGGTATATGTTCTACATGTTGTGGCTTTGAGTTGAGTCACAACAAGTTTTAACTTTTCATTTGTTTTTCTTTTAATATTTTACAAAAATACAAGTTATTTTAAGTTTTAGTATGGAAAAGGGTAATGTAATTATCGGTAATGTGTATACTTCGGCAATCAGTTCATCTAGAAATGAAAGTTTCAACAAATATATATCATCTACATGTGGAAGAAAGGGCCGGGTAGAGGTCAATGAATTTCTCTTAAAATTGGAGAAAAGTCTATTAAGTAGCCAATATTTCGACCTACTTTGTAGATCTTCTTCAGGGCTATATGCAAAATACAGACAATTGAGAATTAAAAAGTGGTACAAAAAATTTTTTAAACATAGTAAACATCGCTGTGCCAGACACCATACTTTTGTTTATTTATATTTACTATGTTTTAAATATATTTGTACCATTTTTATTCTTAATTGTCTGTATTTTTGCATATAGCCCAGAAGAAGACCTACAAAGTAGGTCGAAACGTTGGCTACTCAATAAAGTTTTCTCCAATTCTACAAGAAATTCATTGACCTTTACCCGGACCACTTTCTTCAACATATATTATCAAGGTCAACAATTATCATTCAGGCCAAACACTTTGCTTTCACGTTGTCCCTTTTTGTTCCTATTACTACACCCGCATCGTAATTTTGGCAGGTAATTCTCATGATCTTGTCCAGCACAACATTAAACAGAATCGGTGACAGGCCGTCTTCTTGTCTAAGCCCAGTTGTTTTAAAAATTTAATATTTGTTAAGCGATGAAAATTTGTCATTTAATGTTTTTTTAAAAATTATGTTTAAATTTATTTTTCCGTATGGATATACATTTTGATTCATTTCCTATCCATTTGATGTGTCTTTGTGTGACAGGTTTCAGTAAAAAAAAAATATATATTTATAAATAATAATTAAACAGTGGCTGAAATATTTCACTAAAAATATAATTTCATCAAAATTTGAGTGTTTCAGCCTAATTTCGCAAAATTAATTAAGATGAGACATATATAGTTTTTACAATTTGTTGACATACTTAAATTATTGATCATTAGGTTCAATTTTATACTTAATTAATCAATTTTAGTATTAGGTTTAATTTTATACTTAATTAATCAATTTCAATATAATATATTTGTGTGGGAGTTAGATCTTCCAGTCAACTATTTTCCTCTCAATAATATATTTATATGTATTTATTTTATTGAGATATGCCTGGTGAAAAATATCAGCCTTTATTTATGTAATTTCAATTTCACATAATAAAAGAAATGTGTTCGCTAGTCTATCAAACACATTGTAAATTGATTTTTATGTAATACAGTGCATAAATTCTTTATAAACAAACACATTTTGAAGAATTTATATTTTAATGCACAAACAATAATTTATACCTCATAGTTAAATTTATTTGAATTTTTTTTCTTGTAATACTAGAAAATTCTTCTTTTCCTTTTGGAGAAGGAAAATGATTCTGTTGAATTATTTTCCCCAATATATATGTTTTCAATAAACATTTTTAATTTATTTCAATTTTTTAAGTGGGAGACGGGCGTCTCGGTAGCCCAGAAGATGCTCCATTCGATGCCATTCACGTGGGTGCGGCATCACCGGATTTGCCTAAAGAAGTAAGTAGGATTATCATCTCTTTGTCAGGAATAAAATAAGGGTACCTGTATGTTATGGTACCACCACTTTATAATTTATTGAATTACATGATTATAAAACACATGTGATGTAAGCATATATATATATATATATATATATATATATATATATATATATATATATATATATATATATACACATACTAAAATTGGTAATTATGTGGTTTTTACACAGTGAGTTTTATTTGTGTGAAAATGTACACTTTAAAAAGCATATCGCGAGGTTCAAAATGAAAACGCCCATAACATTCCTCCCCAAGGTAATGGATTGTTACCTAACACAAAGGTCATGATATGGCTATATATTATGGTACAAAAATATATTAGAGCTGCCCCAAACGAAACTGCAGGGAAAGTGTGGTCAGAAAAGACAGCTGGTTTGGTGATTCCAAAATTAAGCTAGAAAACGCCATACATTTCATTTACTCACAGACATATAGATATGTACATAAAACTGTAAACCATTGCTAAAATTTTGTTGACCCAAGAGCGTTAGCAATTACGCGGAAGATTGAACGATTATGGGGATCTGTTAAGTGGGGTAACAAACGAAGACAAGGAACAAACCGTACTCTTTTGACTTTCTATCTTGCTGAGTTTATGTGGTGTATACAACTCAAGGGTAAAGGCCCATTAGCCCGAATTTTATTAGATTTTAGAGATTCTTGGATTGATGTAATCAATTAAAATTAGTTCTAAAAAACTTCTAGAAGTTAGGAATAATTCCAAAGATAAAATTATGTGAAAAGGGTCATTAAATAGATCTTGACAAGGATAGAAATGTGTATGTTTCCATCGAAAGAGTTGGGAAAACAATTATAAAAGAAGAGGAACGTGGCTAGACGGGCCTAGAATTATCATTTCATTATTACATTTTGTATATTTCAATTTCCATTAATACAAATAAAAAGGTAGGTGTTGTCAGTATCAGGATTATCATTGTTCAGGTTATAAACAAAGGCAGTTAACAGTCCTTGCTGACCGGCTAATACACAAGTACCTAAAATAGTTTTATTGTTTTTGTTCTTTGTTTATCCATTGTTCTAAATATTATTATTGTTGTTTTATTATTGATATTTTAGTGTAATTTTTTGTTATATATGTTTGTTAATGTAAGAATAATTTTATTAGCTAGTAGAGCAACTCGCCCCCGGTGGTAGACTAATTGTACCGATAGGACCGGCCAGTGGCGACCAACGACTAGAACAGATCGACAAGAATATGGACGGTTCCATCTCGAGAGTAGCTCTCATGGGAGTAGTCTATGTTCCATTAACCGATAAAAATTCCCAGTGGCCTTCGACTAGGTCTGTATAGTTTTTATTTTTTCTGTATTGAATTTAAAATAATGATAGTATGATATATATTTGATTTATGTAATTGCAGGGCAGAAAAAAATAAAGCTGCTGCCTGCACTCCTAATTGTATAGTTTTAATTATTGTTTTCTTGTTATTATATTGAATAAAAATTATTCATCATTAAGTAGCTCTTTGGTTAATTATATAAAGGTTATAAACGATAAATTTTGCATTTTAATTGAGTAGCCTCTATAAACAAATTAAACAATATGATTTGCGAATTGCCACCATTTTTCGTGTTAATTCTTTTCATATTTTATCAGGATTTTTAATGTTAATAAACGTTTAGTTATTCGGATAATTTATGATATTTATCAAAAAACTAAGTTTTATCAAATTTAAAAAAAACAGAGACGTATGAATACTTGTTTAATATTTTCATCAAATTTAGATTCTTACCTAGCCCTGCTTGTAAAGTTCTGTTATAGGAAGAAATTGGTGGAAAAAACAAACACAGAAATTTATTTATATAATATGTTTTGCGTTTAAATGATTAGAACAAAACTATTCTTCAGGTTATCCCTATGATTCACACAAGTTTGTTGTCTATTAGTATGCTACAATATGTGCAACTATTATGCTGTGCAAAATATACAAACAGATTGTGTTATTTTGTTATCCAATGAAAAAAAAAATGTTATTAAAATGACATTGATTTCATGAACTGTTCATATGTTTGGTGAGCAAATATATTGTTTTCCTTTTATCCACACTCGCACCGTTTTGAACAGAAGAAACATATCACTGGTTGTATTTGTATACAACTACTAAATTATTAAATATTGTAATTGGTTTATTTATATTTTGTATACATCAATTGTTAATAAATCAGATTAATTTTTTTTTTTTAAGTTGACCAATTTTGAGAGTTATTAGTGTCATAGATAACTCAGGCTAGAAACTATCACTACATTAAAAGATAATTTATCAATTCCAGCTATCAATTCTTTTGAAATTGTGTTAAAGTAACATAAATAGTAGCATGTCGGAAAACATAGAAGAATTACAAACAAAACTCAATAGTCATCTTTACGATAGTCTCTTTCTCTATTGCTCAGGTTTGCTTAATTATTTAACTTTTATTTACCAGTTAATGTTTTGTAGAAGTTTAATTGTAGCTTTATTATTTTATTGGTTTGTAGTTTCATCAAAAATCTTGGTAACTGTTATCCATTAAAAACGTTTCGTAATCAAAATTTGTTGTGTAATAATTAATTATATTCAGTTAATGCTCTTCCTATTGTATAATTTATGTATATCCCATTAATTCACAATAGTGGTATTAATATATTCATTTAAATATTTGTAGAATATAATTATTATAAAATATGTTTTTGTATATAAACCCGAGCATAAATCAGTATTTTCCTATTTTAAAAATGTTCATTTGTAGTAATAGTCTGTAGGGCCAATGAAATATTATTTTACTAGTAGAATTATATTTTATCCAAGTTGCTCCATTTTATTGTTCAACTGTTTAGGAAAGATTATCAGTTAGGGTTAGGATTTTATCTGGCAGTTTTTAACCAACTCTTTTCCAATTTATTATTTTGTCTTTAGTTTTTCTTTTTTATTATACACGTTAACTGCCAGGCGCATTTTCCATGGTTTGCCCTAGGCGCCAACATGATTTTATATACTGCAATTCATACTATGTTGAAATATTATTTGCAGTAAATAAAGTGAGTTATAATATCATGTTTGACATTTTTTCGTGGTGGGGATCACCGGTAGCCCCAAAGGCGCTATAGCCAGGTCGAGTGCCGGTCACCGGTGACCCCCATGGCAGTTGTGTTAACTTCCTTTAGAAAAGGATTCCATACCCAAATAAATAAACTTAAAAAAATAATTTATTTTGTCATTGTCAGAAAATAAAAGATTGTACAACTTCTGAAACTTGATTGGAATTAAGGTAAGATATTGTCGTTGAGAACTTTTTGTTTTTATGTTTTATTTTTTATTGTGCAAGAGAAAAATTTAATTGTTAATAAATAGTTATTATTTATTTTTCTAACAAATCTTTTTCCAGACATCCTCAAAAGGCAACAAAAGTTGAACTATAAACTGACGGACGCCCTGGAAGTAGGTTTGTTAGCTATAATTTTTAAGTATATGTTAAATGTTTAAGTTTACACTGAAATATAATAACAAAGACTGACATTTTCAAAACGATTATTATTGATATATGATTTTTTAATTTTTAATTTATTGATATTTAGAATGTGTCTTCTAATGTAATAGTAGTGGAAGGTGGGAAAGGCTAAGAAGAATAATCCTAAACGAAAGGAAGAGAAAAAAGTTGTTGAAGAAACTCGATGAATAGAATATATCACTCGAGGTATGCTCAAATCATTTAAAAAAAAAAATAATAATATAAGGAGTAGAAAAAAATATTTGATTGTTTATTGTATATTTAGGTTATAAGCTTTTTTTTATGAGAATTTGTCTAATTAATTTTCTAAACAAATAATATTATTTTTTTAATTTATTTGAAAAAGTGACGACTATTGATTGTTCTATTGAACTATCGCTAATCCTAGTAAATATGAGAGTTATTGATAAAAGGTGTTGAAAGTAATCGATGAAGTGCTTTATAGAGGTGATTGTTGGATGCATATTCTTTGTGGGAAAGAGTTCTGTTTTTTTTTGGTTACTCATCTTAACTGCTCATTACTTATTATATGTTATAATTTTTTTTTTCATTTAATATAATTGGACATTCGGGGGTTATTTAATCGTATATTTCGACGTTTAGTAAAGCGATCATGAATAAAAGGTTAATAATGGATTGAATAGGTCAGGGGGTGAATAAATGGTAAAGTCGAATTTTTCTCAAAATGAATTAGTTGTACTGAAGGAAACATTATTATTCTCTTGTGCATAAGTCAGTGCTTGGCTTGAAATAGAGTTATAATGTCAGAAACTACTCCGTTGCATGCCAAATACTATGGCAATGACTTGATTCTGCTTCTCTCGAAACAATTAACACATTTTGAATAAATCAGAAAGGCGAGATCTTGTTTCCTGGTGCTGGACTGAGGATTTGAATTGAAAGAGACTTGTTATAGGATGGGTGTTGAGAGTTAATGGATTGCTATTAGAATGCACCGAGGAAATATTGTCTACGAATAGGAGGAAAGAGCCAATTTAACTTAAAGTCGGAACTGCCTCGGGCAGTGAAGACAATATCTTAGAGAGCAGTTCGTTATTTGCTACCCCCTTCTACAAAATTTGTACGAGCATAATAAAAAAAAAACAAATGTTGCATTGAAAACAAAACATTTAGTTTAGTTTTAAGACACAAAATTATAAGTTTCAATATATGATAAAGAAGTATTGGTAAGAGAAAAATAATTAAAATCAAGTGATAATTTTCTATTTTCAACTGGTCTCGCATACCCCCTGACTTGTCTTTTTAGAACTACTTGATTAGAGAATGGATCTATGTCTGATTTTTTGTACATTGATTTTGATATGGCTCTGTCATATTCCTAAAATATACAGTCCACACTGGGTGTATCCATGACAACCAGTGAAAACACCTGACCAGAAGATTCCAGCTGTTGCTAGGTTTTTCTTCAGTTACTTATAACCTTATTACTTCATGTTCATGTTCAAATGTTATGACTATTATTAATTTAATGTATTGTTCAAAGTAACTAATGTTCTTTTTATATCATATAGAGATCACTGACAGGAAATAAATAAATAATGTTTATTCATTATTCATGTCTTTTATAGGAAAGTTGTCTTATCACAAATGAATAGATTACATGGAGAACTTTTATTTCTGAATATCAAAAGATAATATTTTTTTTTCTTTTTAAGCATTGTCAAATTGAATGGTTTTAATTCTTCGTAAATGTTTGAAAAAAAATTTATTATTAAGATTAAAGATATTTAGTGCCATTAAATTTTAATAAATATATATACTTTGCTAAGTATTTCTTCTGTTAGAATTCATATCTCAAGTTGATGCAATTTATGAATGTCAGTCTTTGTTATAAATAAATTATTTTCTAGTATTTCGAGGGAATCGAGTTTGGCGTGCCAACGACAGGTAATATATTATTGGTTTTTCCCAGGGGCCAGGTGTGAAATATGCTGACGTCGGGAGCGCTCTACCTCAGCATCTCTATTGTAAATCTCATAAAGTTTATTTTCACGCGAGCACACACACGAGGAAGCGATTTTGGATATATTTATACACAATCAAATAATAAATAATTAAATAAATCCAATGCATACAATTCTGTAGTGATTATGGACTAATGAGTGTTATGTTGTTTTGTTTTTTGTTTTTATTTTAACCAAATGATATATTTAAAGGAATTTCTTGACTCTCTCGATTTTTTAAAGGAATCATTAGATGATGCATTAATTAGGGATTCCCTAAAATATTTCTTACATAGTGTAATTGCTATTTATATTATTTTTTAACAAAGCCTATGTATTGCTATGAGAATCAAATAAACAAATATACAAAAAAAAAAAAGATAGTGATTTCTTACCATAATTTTTATATTGTTGTTTATCTATATTATAAGGAAGAAAATGGTCCGGGTGGAGGTAAAAAAAAATTTCTTAAATAGGGAGAACTGTTTATTGGGAAGCCAACGTTCCTATCCATTCAGGGTTAGTTCATCTTCAGGGTTAGTAGGTTCAGGGATTGTTGTTGTTTGTTCATTTAACGTCACTTTATGTTGCTATGGCTAATCGGACGATGCTACAATGGGAGCTCTAAATTTTGCCTATCCAGGTTTAATTAGGATAGGGATTTTTAACGAGTACCTGACATCGTACAGGCTCGGAATCCCCGTTTAACGTCCCTTCCGAAGGACGGCGTAACTAAGAATTTTTTACTTCCTTAAAAAAATCCTAGGGCCACCTGCCGGGCTATGAACCCGCGATCTTGGGCTTAGTAGTTTGTTACGCTAACCACTAGACCACATATGACCATGTAGGTGCAGGGGTTAACCCTAGACTAGAAACGTTGGCTTTCCAATAAACAGTTCTCCCTACTTAAGAGAAATTTTTTTTACCTCCACCTAAACCATTTTCTTCTTCATTATATGCAAGACAACTAATATTATTCAACATGTATCTATATTATACTTCCACCATTGTTCATTCAATATCAGACGTACATACATGTAGCTTTTTCAGTAAAGTATTTATTTTTGCTTTTTTAATCTACTTTGGCCAAATATTATTTTGTGTTTTATATGATAACAAAATTGTTAGTTGAAAGTATGAAATTTCATTTGCGAAATAGCACTATCGGAAATTACATCTTGATTAATTACGTCTTAATTTGACTATAAGGGAATGGAGTGGCTCAATGGTAGAGCACTGAGTTGCCATGCCGAAAATCCTGGTTCAAATCCCGCTGCAGGCAAGACTTTTATTTAGTCTGTTTGCAGCCGGAGATGGATCATATAGGATCTAGGACCCTCCTGGGGATCACCCAGCCTCTATAAAATATTATAAATATAGGGTACCCAAAATAAGGGGAAAAATCTGGCGGTTGAGCGTGACAAGGGACAAGTCACCTCCTTGCAGAAACGTTGTCCATGAAACAGTACAGTCTCTACCTGAACCCCAGGCCCGTTCACGGATTGTAGTGGTAAAGGTTTTTTTTTTAATTTGTCTATATACAAATTATTGACGATTATAAATTATTTTGAATAATCTTTCCAATTATAGCTGCAAAAATTTTTATTATATTTCTGAGATTTAATCTTATTAATTTTCATTGAGGACGTATATTGTCTAATCAAGGTATATTGTCTAATAAACATCCCCTGCCAAGCCTAAAATCAGAAGGAATACAATTTGAACTGACAAATTTTCAATTACTACTAGTTTACGTGTGTATTATTCATGTTACAGATATTCGTTACTTTATTATTTTGTTTATATTTATAAATTCATGGTATCTCACTAGTGCCACCTAGTTGAATATGTGGTAACTGAATATTTTGAATGTAACTGAACTTTTTATTCATTAGTTGTTACTCCTATTATGTGATATTCTTTAAAAGTTCCTGGTTGCTTTGGCTTCTGTGGAAGTTGTGTGTCCAAAGCAGTAATAATTTTAATTGCAGTTTAGGCCTGACCTTGTACTCATATGCCTGTTGTTTTTTCTGTATAATTTATTTTTAACCAGCAAAGGCTCCATGTGTTTGAGAGAAAAATTCTACATTGAATCTACAGTCCATTGAAAAGAGGCGAGAACTGGAAACCGGGGAGTAACTTGGAGTTTTACACACTGACAGGAGAACTGGACATCATTATGGTTCAATGGAATATACCAATGCCATCCATATTGGGGAAAAAAAAACAAAAAAAAATGGACATCATGAGAGTCATGCCCATAGAGAGGGGATAAAAGGGTTCCAAAAAATTAAGCAGGATAACTGTATATTCAAATTTAAGCATAACCTTAACTGCTTTTTAGTCATGGGACCATGGCGCAAAATGTAAATTTTAACCTTAACCAAATGGTTTTCTGCCCTTTCAGTCAAGTAACTGGATAGAGGTTAAAATACAAATTAAAAATTGCCATGAGTCCCCTTCATAAAGTTTCCGGAATAAAAATTGCGACAGTGTGAGTCCTAAATCTTACCTATCGAGTTATAATTAGGATTAGGATCGTTAACGAGTACCCGGCATTGCACAGGCTCAGCACCACAATTTTATGCCTACTTGAAAGGACGGCAATACTAAAGATTTTCTTTTAAAAATTCTAAGGCCACCTGCCAGGCTGCTAACCACTAGATCACAATTCACCCCTATTTATTTAAATTTGTTTTTATTTATCAAAACCCTCATACAAGACTGAAAAGATAAGAAACCGCTCGACGTTTCAGACTACTTACTAGGCAAACGCTCTAAGCTCCCAATTAGCTACAAAAGACTCATCTACATGACCATCATACGACCTATTTGGACTTAGGGAGTAGAGCTTTGGGGCTCCACTAAGCCATCGAATTCCTCTCGTATCCAATCCCTACAATCCAAAATCCTTCGTAAAATCCTCAATGCTCCTTATTTTGTTAAGAATAAATTCATCCATAACGACCTTAATGTCCCATTTGTTGCTGATTTGTCCCGAACCCGGTATCTATCCTTTCATAACAAACTTCATTCCCACTCAAACCATCTAGTTTCAAACCTAGCTTCCTCTTCAATTCCCGATAATCCTCCGAGGCGTCTGAAAAGAAGATGGCCACGTGACCTTCTTAGTTGAACTTGTGATTTGAGTACTACCAGTGGGTAGTTTCTCTACTTGTCATTCTCATGGCATTATGTATCACTTATCCTATTTACTTGTTGTAAATATCAATAAATAAATTTTTAAAAAAGAAAGAAATTATTATAACAAAAGGAGTGATTGCTAAAACATTAAGAGAGTAAGGGTATGTATTGCGGATTAGAGGAAGAAAGAAAGTGAGTCAACAAAAAGAGTAGATAATGATTAAGTTTGGTATATTTTTAATATATCAAAGATTCGTATACATTTTTCGTTTATCTGAAATAAACCTAATCATATCCTAGCTTCAAAGCCAAAGTGATGTATCTGAAAATGTTTTAATTGTCGTAGTAGAAGAATTTGGCTATCACCTTGCTTAAATTGGTCGTATTTTAATTACTAACGTCACATATTTACTTGAGTTTTTTTGGCATTGAGAAATAAGTAGTAAATAACCCGTTAATTCCGAATTAAGAAAAGTTACAGATACGCCACTTTGACCATGTATAAATAAAAATTATAAAAAAATTCAATGCATCTACAAAACATACATTTGGACTAAAATACATACCTACATAAATACTAAATATATTTACAAAATACTGTTATTCTAACATAAATAGGTACTTTTTCATTTTCAAAAAGACATTGGCACTGTTTTCCCTAATATATCAATTAGGTATTTGTTTTTGAACGATTTTCACATGTCATAGTTAAGGCCGCTACACACGGCCAGTTTGGTGTGTTCACATCGAACTGACCGTGTGTAGGCTAAATTGATGTGAGCTCAAATCGAAAAAGTGAACTGCTTGACTGATGAAAATTCATCATTTCGGTGTGACACCGAAGTGAGCGTGTGTGCCGTCGCGTCAGCTCGGTGTGTCACATTAGTTATCTGAGCATGCGTACAGGTGTCGTTTGGATAGGCATCACACTTTCAATCGCTTTTCCAGACCTCGCCTGTGTGTTTGTTATTATAGTGATAATATGGTTAGTTGGGGAAAAGATTTTCTGTTAGGATTTATAGAACTGTTCAGAGGGGGAGGAATGTTTGTGGGAAGTAACTTCAAAGGACTATCATAACAAACAAAAACGAGAGGAATCATATAAAAAGCTTAAACAGATAGATCTCCTCGCAAACAAGTCGTTAGTAACGAGGAAAATCAACAGTTTGAGAAGTGTCTTTCGGAAGGAATTAAAAAAAGTAGGGAAGTTGGTGAGTGGTATGGGTGTGGATGACGCTTACCAACCGAAATTGTGGTACTACGACCAGCTTGGAGCTTCTTGTACACCTTGGGGCTTCCGAAGTGAGCGTGTGGATGCGAATTTTCATGCCATCATACACTATTAATATTGCAGTTGCATTCATTGTAGTTATACTGACAGTTATTATGACATTAAAGGCACGTGTATATATGCTTCTACAATAGGTACAAAAGGTAGATACCTTTTCCACTCTGAAAGTAATGATGGCCGATTAGAAAAAGGTTGCTTTAGATTTGAACAACCTAAACCGGAAATCGACGTTTTGGCGTTATTTAATTTGGTCCGTTTAGACAAGGGCACAGCTATACTGTCTCACTGTCGTGTTAAAGAATTTTCAAATCTTTAAGGAGTCTTTATGCATGTGAGTCTGTTAAGAACAGCATCTTAGTTATTACCGCTAAGTTGAATATTTATTGAGATATTTTACTGCAAAGAGAAAAAAAAATACAGTTTATTAAAAGAGTTAGGTTATTACATCGGAATTATAAAAAGTGTAATTCTCAATTTTAGTTAAAGAACATATATTATCAGATTTTAAAACGAAGGAGAATTATAGAAAAGTCTTCTGAAGTTTGAAGAGTATCTCACATATTTCAAATTTGTTCGATAACTTTAAGAAATTTTCCAGTTGAATCATATCCATGATATTTTGCGCAGAACGTTAACTGATGAATACAACATAAATACTGGGTTATAATTAATCATATAAGAATGATATTTGTTCTCATTATTTATGTCAAGGTTAGGTTAGGTTTTATTGTTTATATACGCACGACAACCATGGTCATCAGCCTCTTCTCTCTTTTGGTTCAATATTTATTTCCACTTCACATATAATTATTATATGCTACTGAATATGTTATTATGTTTAAGAAAAGTTATCACTTTATCTATATTTGTGATGTTATCACCCAGGGTAGTCGGGGTTTTTCTATCAATTCCCTAGCCTTGAAAATATTTTTCATACTGGGGGCAGTCTTCCAAGATGTGGGTGATAGTTAATTTCACTCTGCAACTTCCACACTTTGGTGGTGCGTCAGACGCGTATGGCCAATTCTTAGTCTTGTGATGACTACTTGTTCTCATGGTTTTATTTCTGCTTTAATTCTTTTCAGTTCCCTCAGTTGCTCCTCGTATTCCCCTGAATTACGTTGTCTTTCGCATAAATATATATTGCAGACAAAGAGTCCGTGAAAATTCCT
This sequence comes from Arma custos, assembly GCA_037127475.1. Classification (NCBI taxonomy): domain Eukaryota; kingdom Metazoa; phylum Arthropoda; class Insecta; order Hemiptera; family Pentatomidae; genus Arma; species Arma custos. The sequence goes on from CM073763.1 coordinate 5,104,397, forward strand.
TTCTTGACGTTGCATAATATGATATAGGGCTGCTTTGATTTCATAACATTCTGCGGTAAAATTACTGGTTGTGTCTGTATTTGATTGTATTAGAACCGAAAATTATAGAACATCCAATTTTATTGTTTGATTTGGACCCATCTGTATAAATGTGCTGGCTATTTCTGTATTTATCAACTATTTTTTTAAATTCTAAAAGATATGTGTGTTCTTTATTTATGTCAATATTTACTTTGACTAATCTCTTGTGTCTTTAGTAGGCTTTGTGGAGTCTAATTAAATTTTTAAAACGCGCGTGTAATGTTTGGGGGGAAATCGTGATTCGCGTTTTTCTGAGAGATTATTGGAAAAAAAGATTTAACGCAAAGGCAGCTTTCTATAATATAGAAATATATTAATTTAATATAGCTGCTGAAGACATTTATGCCATAGAAGGAGAGTCAGTTAGCCACGGAAGTACTTCCACAGTTTGGTTTCAACAACAGGAACATGACCCCTGCAGACGTATCTATATCAAGTCTCCTCATCGGTTGGAGATGGGCCCTTGTGGTTTAGCAGTGGACTCTAACCTTTACTTTGTACAGCTAGACAGACTTTATGCAGTTACAAGCGCTTAAGTATTCCACTTTTGTCAAGAAGAATCAGGAAATATTGCAATCGTTTTGCACATAAAAATGTCCCCGCAAATCATTCTCCTTTGGCCAAATAAACATTATCAGAAATGCAAGGAGTAAACGTTTTGCCTCATCCTGCTTCTAGCACAGGTATCGCACTATCAGATTATGGTTTATTTAGACCATTGACTAGTTTTTTTAAAAATCTGATCTTGATAATTACGAGGATGTAAAAGTTGTAAGTGAAGTGTTCTTTGTCTCAAAACCGAAGGTTACTGGCTGACGTATAAACGAAAGTAGTTAAAAAGCAATGGACTCTACTTTAACGAGTAGTATTCATTAACGTTTAAAATATGTAATCTGAAATAAAGCTATACTAATGCACAAATACTTTTTCAACAACCTAATTACAACATTATTTGACGTACTACATGGAGTCGAGATAAGTGTAGTGTATAAATTAAAACAATGGTTAGAAACCTCCCGACAGTTCAAATAATGGTTACCATCTGGTTATGTATGCTCCAATATGGCAGTCCTTTGGCCAAAGGTGAGTCGTAATTGGTTTCTACTTTGTATGTTCCTTGAACCCTGAAAAATATTATTATTATTATTACTATTTTACATTGCATAAAAAGGTGTTGTAATGTGACACTTTAGTGGCGTTGCCTAGCAACGGATCCAGGGACTATTTTTTTGTTTTGTCATTTGTCTTGCTCGATCAGTTAAATTATATATTTTTTAAATGGTGTCATATATTTCTATTTAAATTAAAATTATTTAACATGTGATTTAGCACTTTCTTCTTCTTTGCAGAAGTCAAACAGTTATATTAAATTCATATTGTCAATTACTAATGCAGAAAATAGAACTAACCTATCAGCATACATTCATGATAATTATCATATCAGTATACATTAATCAGAAAAATAACGTAGTTAACAGACCTAACTAAAAAGTAACTGGAATTCCTAAAGTAGAAATTAATTTGTAAAACGTTACTTGGTCCGCCGTTAGGAGCGCCCCTCTTATTTTATTATTATTTGCTTAGTTTCTAGTACTTACTTAGGGCTAACGTATTCTCCAGCTCTGACTAGTAAGTTCTTTTGCCCAATATAAGGGCATATCTCTGTGGACAATCCAGTGAGGTAGGAGAGAATTCCTGGTGAGCATGATTCGCCATAAAAACCTTTTTCGGAGTTTATGGACTCGGCGTACATTATCACAGCCCTGTGATGATCGCAGGTGGCATCTATGGAAATATTGGAAAAAAACAATTTAATTTTGTATAAATACATTCATCAAATAACAAACTAAACCTCCCCTAAAAAATTGCATTGTGTTTAAGTTAAATTACCGGAAGTAATGCTTTCAGACAATATTTGCAAATGACTAATTCTCAGATAAATTTGTTTACTTATCAAATAAGGCAAATACGAAAAATTGAAATATAATCTATAAATATAAAATGCTTTGTCCTGATTGACTGAGGGATCAACGCACAGCCTAAACCGCTGATTGTAGAGATCTGAAACGTGGAGGGTGTGTTTTTTGTATGATGTGGGCATCCGATAAGAAAGGATTTTCCGAAATTCTACCCCTAAGGGGGTGAAAAGGGGGGGCAAATTTTGTATGCTTGCTCACATGTATCTTACTCGCAAAATCTAAATATTTTCGCTGTACAAATCAAATTAGGTCACTTCTCGCTGCTGCCATACAAGTGAAACCGTTATACTATGTAATCTTTTTCAATAAATTCAATAAAATTACATACTAATCCTTTACTGGCATGAACAATAGAAATTTCTGTCCGTCCCGTTTGTTAATCGGTGTTAATGTATGTTTCACGGCTGTGCTGGACACCGCTTCAAGCCAGGGGAAGGACGCAGGCTACTTTTTATCAACGCACCTCACAGGCGAAGTTTATATAAAACTGTAACCCGATTGACTAACACACCCAGCGATCAACGCACTGCAGAGACCACTGAACTTAGCATCTTGAAATTCGCAGATAGGTTCTTTGCATAGCTTAAATGAGTACTAAGAAAGGAATTTGGAATGGAAGTTAGACACCTGAAATTACGGATCTACGAGTCCCTACTGTGTATTGAGCCTATTTCCGGTATTTATTCCTCAGGTTGTCGCTTCGAGTTGAGTTACAACAAGCTTTAACTATTTATTAGTTTCATTTTATATATTTTTCATATGAAGTTATCGTGAGCTTTAGTATGGAAAAGAAAACGTACTTATGGATATTGAGTAGATTTCGGTGATCAATTCGTCAAAAAATGATTTCCGAAGTATACGCATTTCCCATAATTACACTCACTTTTCCATGCTAAAGCTAATGGTAACTTGTATTTTTGGAAAATATTTAATGAATGAGCAGTTAAAATTTGTTGTAAGAGACAATCTGCGGAACATATACTCTAATTCCCTTCATGTTTGTAGTTGTATAAGTTAGATATGAGGAGATACTTACTGAAATGGCATCCAGGTTGGGTGGCCCCACTGTTGACGTAGAAGTCGACATGCCCAACAGTTCCCAGTCTTCCTTGCCAGCCACCATTGGTATGGTAGACATCGACGAAGTTGGCATCCGTCGAATCTAACCTGTTCTCAACGCGCGATGTTAGCGATGAGAAAAGTGGAAAAGCGGGATCCAGTCCTAGAAAAATATTATTAATTTTCAATACATTTTTCAGATAACTAATTTATTGAATGCTATTGGTAAAATATAGGAAACAATGCCTTAATCTCTCTAACTTCTTCTTAGGGTTCCATGTCTCCTCAGAAGTTGGCAGCCTTCAAGGCTATTCTGATCTTTGATGTTCCTGCTCAAAACAAGTTAATAGATTTGCATTGGTACCATTCCCCCCGGAAATTTCTCAGGATATTTGTCCTCTTCCTATGGATCATTTTCTTCTGGACTATTAGTTCCAGTATTTCATTTATTAAGTAGCATTTCTGTGATCATGTAGTGACCAAAAAGGGAGATATAAAACAATATGTTACACCAATAACATGGTTTTAGTGTGGTTATCATCATCATCATCTGTCTGTCCTCTCGAACCGCCAATGCAGTGTGAGGAGGAATTCTGTACAGCCTTCTTCAGCTCTGCTGGTCTTCCGCCAACTGTGCTCCTCTGTTCTACTGGAGTCCTTTCTTTTCACAAACTTTCCTCACCTTTTCCTAGATCATCCTCTTCCTCGTTTTCCCTCAACTTTATATGTGTTACATCTCGCTAGCAATTATGTTAGGATCCATCTTTAGGAGGTGTCCTAGCCGTCTCAATCAGTTTTTCTTACATAACCTCGTTGGCTGGCTTAACATTTAGTTTTAAACTAATTGTGATGTACCGGTCTCTTCTTGTTTTGCCTTCTATTTTCGTAAGAAATGTCATTTCTGCTAACTGTATTCTGGATTGGCACTTCTTTGCCAGCGGCTATGATTCTGAGAGTACCTGAGGATAGGGAGAAATGTTGACTTGAATACAGCCATTTTTTGTTTCCTTTTCTACTTCTCTTAGGTTTAGAAATCCTCTCTAATCTAAACCGCTTCAAACATCCTGCCCGTAGCTCCGATTCGCTCGGCCACTTCCAAAACAATGTATCCGTTTTCGTTTAGGTGCCCAGATTAGCTCCCTATTTGAAGTTCTCCACTTTTTACAGGACTTTATCCTCGACTCTAAAGGCATTCATTATCCTCCTTAGCTTCTTTCCTACCCTCATCACTTTTGTTTTGTATGGTCATAACTTTCTGCATTTTGGAGTTATGCGACAAACGTACGAATTTACCCACAGACATACCGTCGAATCTAATCAAAATGGATTGGAGATGGATTTATCCCTTGAAATATGAAAAACTATTGTATTAGCTATAGTAATTCTTGTTTAATTTCGTACAAGGAAATAAAACTGTCAAATCATAATAGAGCTTTTGAGAATATATTCGACAGAACTATGTTTACGTTTCAATACCTGTGATCCTTGGAAGTTTTGGCAGGTAATAGCCAAGAATACCGGCAACGTGCGCTCCCAAGCTGAATCCTATGACGTGGGTGGCGTTCTTCCAATGCATCCCTCTTCTCATGTACAGCTGTTGGATTAGCCTCGCCGTGCATCGGCCTGCAACCGGTGCGTTGTAGGCTGAATGAACGTAGCACCCGTCCAATGCGATATTACCCCAATCAACGGAGATAATATTGTAGTCCCCGCGGGCCAGGTAAGCTAAAAGAAAACAATATTAAAAATTAACACCAATAAGTAAGTAATTACCCAAAACAGATAATGGTCTGAATACGTGGGTGAATCAAATATAAACGAGACTTATTTTTTAATTTTTTTATTTTTACTTTGAACACAAAGAAAAGTACACCTCATTTTTCTACATAGTCTCCTGATTTGGAAATACATTTTTCCCAGCGCATAGGTAATTTTCCAATCCCGTCCTCATAGAATGAAGTAGGTTGTGTCTTCAGCCAATTGAGCACTTAGGCTTCAACCTCATCGTCACTGACGAATCTCTGACCTCCCAAAGCTTCCTTGAGTGGGCCAAACAGGTGAAAGTCACATGGTGATAAGTCTGGACTGTAGGGAGGGTGTTCTAGCTTCTCCCAGCCCAGTTGCTCCAATTTTTCTCTCGTCAGGGCCGCAGTATGCGGGCGAGCATTGTCCTGAAGAAGAATCACTTCTCTCATCGGTAGATCCCTTCTTTTGCGGCGATATGCAAGTCTGACTTCATTCAAAATGTCGCAGTGGTATGCGGCATTGATAGTCCTGCGTTCATGCAAAAAATCAAGATGCAGCAAGCCAAGCTGGTCAAAAAACACGGTAGCCAAAACCTTCCCAGCTGACAGCCGTGACTTGGCTTTCACTGGTCCAGGTTCCCCTTTCAGTCTCCACTCCATACTCGCTTGTTTTGATTCAGGGGTGTAATGGTGCACCCAAATTTCATCACAGGTGATAATGTGAGTGAGAAATGAGGCTCGATCACGACCCTCCACAAACTGTTTATGCCATGCAAACACTCTGGCACGAGAAAATGTCTCTTTCCCAAACTGTACAGTCAACCTTCTCAAGATTTCAGCCGGTTTTACACCTTCAGCAGCAAGAAATTTGATGATAATACGTTGCGCAATCGAGGGGGATACATCCTGCTCAGACATCGTCACGACGGTAACTGGTGAGTTCGAGCGCATCCGCCCGCCTGCTTCCCCCACTCCTGGCATCCCTACCCAACACCCCTAAACGCGGGAACGTTCCCGCACCTTCGCTGGGCTTCCAGGACAAAAAGTCTCGTTTATATTTGATTCACCCACGTATATACAAATATTCAAGCTAATATAAGTAATTAGATTACTAGTAATGTGGATGTCATATATAAATAAGATCACATTTAATATTATAATATCACTGTATTGGATAACATAATATTAAGCACAAAAGCTAAATACAAACACTCCAAACAAAGGCACTATCACTCCCATGGTGTCCATGTCAACAACTGCTGACCAATGGCGCATGTCTACTGTGCAAGAACAAACCAGTCAAGGGCTGTGATCGGGCATAACAGTGGGTAGTTAAATACAAAGTCCCTATGTAATTTTTGATAACACCTTCGTCATTAAAGTGTCTAAATTTGCTACCAGGATTGAAGCAAGTTTCTTTGATCCATTTTAAATAATTGAGACAATAGATCCGGTGCATATGCAGTCTAAATGATGAATACTGAATGATTGCTGTAGAATATGCAGAAGGTCTTGGGGATATATCATTCCACATCTTCCAGGTCGATGCAGAAGTATGAATTTCATACACACTAAAATTTCTACTTTAAATTATACTTTTTCAATAAAGGTACGAATAAATCAATTGATAAAACGAAATGACTAAGCAATAATACATATTTGACGATTAGAAACACTTCTCATAGATAGTAACTTCCCTTCTTATGATCACCACTCAGAAAACTACAAATTTGCTACACTCCTGAGTCTGTTTCTTTCCTTTGCCATGATTTTGAGGAAAAATATTTTAAAAAGTGCAGAAGAATGTTGCCTAGTTATTTCTTATTATCCTTTCAAGGACCTAGCGGTTCTTTTATAATTATTTATAACGAAATACGGATGTAAGAGATGGAAAGAAAGTCCCAGGAAACAATAATACCCGTCATTATTTCGCTTATTAAGGATAGAAAGAGAATAACAGCAAATTAAATAAAAAAATGTCGCAGAACCAAACCTCAAAATGCAGTAATACCAGTGTTGATAAACCAGAAGAAACGTCCCTCCACAATTGAATTACAAGGAAGGTTATATGACATCTGGAAAAGGTTAAATAAAAACAGCTGATAAAAAATATAGAAAATGCACTCATCAAACTTCTATAAGCACAAAGGAAAATAAATATAAACCATCGCAAAAATAAAATACAATAAACCAAATCAAAAAGGGAGGTAGAAGTGCAGGATAAAAATAACACAATCAAGAACTCAGTGGGCATTCGGTTATTCCACAAAACTGATTATATTGAAGAGCAATAACTCAAAGGAGATAGAAAATAGTAAAGACATGAGTGGAAAAATTCCAAACCAAAATCTAAGTCTCTTAGAAACGGGAAACAAAAATAATTGTCAATAGCTTAGTTTCTATTGAGCCATCTTCAGGCAAAATATTTAAATATATTTTGTTTCCTGTTTAATATATTAATACATTAAAATAATTAAAATATATTAATATATTAATACATTTTATATTTATATAATTTATGAATACCTAAATCGTACCTGGTATTATCTCTGGGTTCGGAGAGTAGTTTTTGTGGCCAGTCCATCCGTGGATCAGTATTATCAAAGGGGCATTGTCGATGAGAGGAATATCGTCGAGGTTTTCTTCCGTTATTTCGATCCCCTCCCAATCAGTTTCCCTGTAACACACATGCAACTTATTGTATTAGTGTATTAGCCGGTCTGCATAAAACATACTTCCTTATCTTCTTATGACTCATTTCTGAATTGTTTTTCAGTCTTTTTGTCTTGTTAATTTTGTTTATTCCTTTTGTTATTTTCTATTGAAAATGAACAGAATGACATTGTTAGAATAGAAGAAGGTTTGAAATACTTCCAAAAGCTCGTTATAATTCCAAAGACGAAATTATTTGAAAAAGGTCATCAAATGGAATTTGAAAAGGATAGGTCTGGAGATGTTTTCGTCTTAAGTTTAGGGAAAACGTTTATATAAGAAGAGGGAAGTGGTTTTGTATATTTAATTTCCCATTAATATGAATGAGAAGATATCAGTATCTGAATTATCATTATTCAGATTATATATAATGGTGCATAACAGTCCCTGCAGACCGGGTAACGCACAAGTACCGAAAAAAATATATTCTTATAAATAATTGATTTAATTCGTTAAAACTCATTCATTATTTATTTAAACAAAAAAAATATGTACTTCTGTTAATAATTATTATTCTTAGCCTCTTAGGGTCATTCGGGATTCTTCTAAGAAGAAAGTACTTACAGGCCTCTACACTCTGCCTTCGTGATCTGAAAACAATAACAGCTACCTTGACACCATCGCCTTGCAATCAAAACTTTCAACACTAAAAATATTCTACTCGCGTTGGCTTTTGCAGCGGTAAAATATAATAATTCCTAAAATAGTAGCGTTTTTTTTCTAATAAGAAAATTAAGATTCTTAATTATGACATCAGCAGAAATTTCATTGCAATAAAAAGAGATGCTGCCTGCTCAGTATTAAGAGAACTAGTAAGTTTGAAATTACAATTATGAATTATCATTCGTAAACGAAACAAATAATATTCAAAAATGATAAGAGACCTTACATAAATGTTAAGACCGTGGAAAAAATCCCAACGAAAAGCCATTTAGTCTCCAAGCTAAAACAGAAATTGAAATTATCTGTCCACTATTTCGCCTGTTCAGGCATCCTCAGGGTAGAAAGAGAATAACAGCAAAACAAAACATGAATAATGCACCCAAGAAACATCCCACCACCTTCATGGAGCTTTGAATAGCCGAAATATTGGACAGGTATTTTCAATTACTCTTCTAGTTTGGAGACTTGAGGGCTTTTCGTTGGAATTTCTCCAAGGTCTGAACATTCATGTAAGGTCTCTCTCATGGGATTAGTGACTTCTAAATCCCTAGTTACAGAACGGGGATTTTATCTGTTAACATAATAAAAACTATTTATTATGTTTACAGAAGTGAATTCCTCCTAGTTCTCATCCATCCTCGATAAAGTGGGTACCATTAATTGAGGGAAAACCTGGCAAGTGTGCGTAATCTCGGCCAAATCACCTCCAGGCACAACCAGTGGCTTAGGGAACATTTGATCCTATCTTGTAATGAACCAAATATTCTTCATGGTTGTATGGTTGTAGAGGTACAGGTTATTGATATTTAATAATTAATGAACAAGATGTAGAGGGCGTTACAAATAGTGATATGTCGGACATCCGAGGGAGAAGAGAAGTCCGTATTCGTACCGTATCCGTGACTTGTTTGGCGTATCTTTTACGGATCTTTTACGTTATTCATTTTCAATACATAGATGAAATTTTATACAGGGTTATGTTATATTCACTGGAAAACTCTAACTCTTAGTTGCGTGTTATTATCCCTGTAAACAGCAACTTTTGTTCTGGCCAACGTCGAAATGAAAAAAAAATACAATCCTCCATTCAAATGACCGATCAGCTGATCTTAGTTTGTATGGAAAAACGAATTTTTTTCTTTCGTTTTTGATGTTTTTCCAGAACGAATTTTGTGTTACTAACACGTACCTAAGACGTTTTCAGTAAATTTAAAATAAACCTTGAATAAAGGTTATTTGGTAGCAGTGAAAAACTATTGACATTTAACATTTGGCTCAGGCAATATTTTTAAGGTTTAAAGAAAAACTTCTGTGTTGAAAATTTTATAACTCACTACCAAACACAAACGTTACCTATGTTGCCAAGTGTCACACTAATCTATAAACAAAACGAAAGAACCGCGCAGTGCTAGTCGAGAACTCGAAAAATGTACCGTCTTGTCTGTCACGCAAAGCGTACAACCATAGGCGGACCCAGGCGGTTTTTTGTGTACTATGGGGAATCCATTACAGTACATACTTATAGGGAAATCATGTGGTGATAGTTGTTAAAACAACTAAGGTGTAGACCTAAAGTGCACAGCCCTGCACTGGGCTGTTGAACCTCCACTGGAGGTAAAACCCTGTATGCCTCACAACCGAAATAACATGAGTGAAACTATTGTTTAGATATTTTAATAAACCTTTCTATAAATACTACAAGTGTATTCTAAGATATTGTTGATTTTTCGCCCATCTGCCCGTTGTGCTCCCCCCCCAGAAAAAAATCCTGGATCCGCCCTGGCGTACAACTATCAAGGTCACGCGGACCGACATCGATCGGGTAAAAAAGTTAAGATCCGTATTCGGATCAGTACCCGCGGATATACTTTGATAACGATCCGGCACATCACTAGTTACAGAACGGGGTACTTCCACCAGAGTTTAAAGTATTCGCTATGAATACAAAATGCTTATAGCTTTTTTGACGAGAAACAATTTTGTTACCTTAACAAATTCGGGAGCACGTTTATTATTTGCTTTGAAATTTCATAAACTAAATGCTGAATATTCGATATTCTTATTTGATAAATTGTTCCCATTATACTTTTCAAATATATGTTTAAATGTTTACCTTGTACGGAGCCAAAAAGAGATATTTCCATTAGGACATATATTTTCCACATAAAAGCAGGTCTCTCCGAATACCGCTGCTGGCATGGTGACTACAAGGATGCCTGCAAAAACGGAAATTTGTTTTAACGATTCATCTTAATCGATTAATTATCAAAGAGATTACATGAACAAAATTAGATACAATCAGGAATTAGTTATGTTGTACTTGATAAATGTTTATGCTCATGCATTAATCTTTATTAGCATTTTTGCACTACTCACAGTAGAGTAGTGGTTCGCATAATAACCAAAAAATCCTTGGTTATGCCTTCCTTCGGAGGGGATGTACAATAGCGACCAAGAGCTGATGCGGTGAATATTAAAAAAATATAATAAAAACACTGGAATTATTTTTTGAAACATGTAATGATGTTCAATAAAACTTTACATAAGAGAAAAGAAAAAACGCCATATCGATGTGAGAACCTTTTGATTGTCCTGTTGTATAACAATGTTATAAATTATAATTTTGTTTTAGCAGCATTATCATCTCTACAATAGAATTGTTAATTATATTTCATTGATTAAATCATAGGAAGTTAATAATATTCAAGCATTTTTTTTTATGTTTATTCTTGTAATGGAATGAATATTGAGTTGTATAAAGATGGCAGTGGTTATCAAGGTGCTTTAGATCTTAAGAAGGCATGTCCAGAACTATTTGAAGTGATTTTTTACTCTTTTAAATTTTACTTTTGGTAAAATAATATGATGAGGTCGAGCCCATACTCTTTTCAAAGTCAATTCAACTACAAACAGTTATTTATTTTAACGCCGTTTAGATATTTATTTTATTTTCGATGATAAACTAAGTATTATTTAAGTAAATCTAAACGAACATAATTAATTTCAATTCATCTGATACAAAGTGAATGTTCGATATTTTAATTAGTGAATTTGATTAGTAAAGTAAAGTATAATTTTATCATTAATTCAGCTGACCTTAATTTTGAATACGTTTAGTATTATTAAAATAATTGATTAATTTAGATTTTAAAGAACTTATTCAATACGTCATATATATATATTTATTTCTGCTAACCTATTAGCCTATTAATTAGATTTTGATCTCATTTTAACTTTAACCTTCTTGGTTATCACAGCCATTGACAAGGCGGAATTCAATAAAAATTACTTAATAAGATCCGTTAATTAGGTTGACTTAGTGATAGTTAATTATTGTTTTAATAAAGCTACCATCTATGAAGAGGAAAAGGTTGCAACCTTGTATCATATTAGCTTTAGATAATCGATATTTCAGGTTATCTTGTTAACCAGGTATCGATTATTCTACATTGAAACACCATCCAAGTTTTAAATTTATAAAAAAAAACTGTACTACTACTGGATAGTGGATACATTTATGGTTAGATTTATGGATATAAAGGTTCTTACATTTTAGATATGTTAGAGACTGTTTCTAGGTTAGAAATGTACTGATTCTAAGCCAACGGTTGAGCAAAGAGGTGTTTGGCTAAGATCACACTCAACCCACTTCGTGGAGACTAGATGAGTACCCATCTATGACTGTTAACAGATTGTATAATTTGTCTGCAACTGACGATTCAAACCGGCGACCTTCATCACATCAACTCTTCTCTCTTTATAGCTATTCTTCAAAGCTTAAAAACAATACTTAACATCAAAATTCAATACTAATTGTTATTTTTTTATCTTGTTGCGACAACTGTATGTTCGCATTGTTTTGTTCCACTTTTTCAAAATTTTTCAAGGTGACAGGCTGATTCCCAAAGTGGTTGCTATCTATTCTGCGTCTTGATCAAGTCCTCTTATTCTAAGATCAGTGAGTATTCAAATTGGATGTGGTATATTTGTTGTAGAATTGAAAAAATATTAATAAATAGGTTTCTATTATTGGCTTATTACTATGCTTTACGTTGAATACTAATCGTTCTTGAACGTACAACTGTATTCATACTCTTAACTCCTCTTTGGATATGCTGCAACATTTAATTAGTTCTAAACTTTTAGTATATCCTAAAGACAAGATCGCATTCTATTATGGTACTAGATAACCGGGCAATAGCACCATGCAGATATATTTTGTTGATGTAACTCATCTCCATACAATACTAATTAAAAAGGATACGGAAAGATAATTTTGAGATTACGAAAGCTACACTAACTGACCACTTAAGGTATGAATATTCTAAAGTGATATGAATTGGTGGTTTTTGGAGGAAAACAGCTTAATCCTTTAATACAACTGAAGGACAAGCTGTCTTCTTTGTTTCCTCAGACTTAGATCCTCTAGAAGCACTTGGATAGGATCGATTTGCTTTTTCTTCAATTGCGCCATTTGTAACAATGCATTTATTAGCACCTGTATAAAGACCCCGATTCGGTCTCATATATTAAAAAAGGGAGAATAAAATCGAATGGATCAGGAAAGACTACCAAGGAAGATAATGGAGGGACACCCGGACAGTAGGAGAGGAAGAAGAGGCCCAGGCTGAGGAGAATTTTTGAGTAGGCCAAGGTCCTTCAAGGACCATAACTCCGTTAGAGATAGAGATTTATTATTAAAGAAAACTCCACGCCTATTCTTCAAATGAGTGCATAAGTTTTCATTTTCAAAATCACGAAAGAATATACGCTAGAAAAGCTAAATTATATAAGGCTGCAATGGAACGAATGGATTAACACAGCGAATGGATTAGCATCCATTTTAGCCCATAGGGTTTAGCGGCAACCCCCTAAAAATAACGTGCATCGTGGGGAGCAGCGAGGGCCTGAGGGCCCTTGATCGAAGCTATGAATATTATCCCGCTACAAAGAAGAGCTGAGTATCCAAGCTTAACATGAGTGGCTCTGAGAATCATCATGCCCTTTGCAACATCCTACCTCTGCGAACTCGGATTTGCTACATTGGTCAACATTAAAACCAAGCAAGATATCGACTAGACAAGACGACCTTGTTGTACGTAAATCTAAAACTAAGCTAAATTTTAAGAAACTTGTCGACAAAAAACTGGCCCATGTTTCTCACTAAAGAAATCTTTTTTACTTAGAAATGTATTAACAATTACATATCAAAATTATTAAATGATTCTGTTCTGTTTTGACAAAATCTATTTAAAATATATTGATATTTTGTAAATGTACAAAATTATTCAATTTAAAACTCCCGATGGCCGTTCCAGTTTAAGTACATAGTTCACCATTATACCAGTTAACCCCCAGTTTGGGAACCGCTGGATTAGTCAACGTAAGAAAACAAAATTAAATTCTTTAAAAATTTTATTTTGAAAAGAAAATATATGACCAGGACCGGGACTCGAACCTGGGTCTCCCACCTCTCCGTCGTGGTTCTTTAACCATCTCAGCCATCCTGGTTCGCTTCTCGGTCCGTCATATCCCTTCTTTTCACTGATCCTATATCTCCGTGTTCTCGCAATTTGCGATTAAATAAAATAAATAAATGTTAAGACCGTGGAAAAATTCCTGCGAAAAGCCTTAAGTCTCCAAACTAAAACAGAAATAGAAATTATCTGTCCAATATTTCGCCCATTCAGGCATCCTCAGGGTAGAAAGAGAATAACAGCAAAACAAAACATGAATAATATACCCAAGAAACATCCCACCACCTCGAAGGCTCAAATGCAACTAATGAATCATAAGGAAGGCTACTCGACCCCAGCTGGTTAAGGTTAGATAAAAACAGCTGATAGATACTTCAGAAATTCAATATACACTCACCAAATTTCAAAAAGCACCATAGGAAAAATAAATAATAGAAAACATCACAAAACTTAAGACGAAAGACCATATGAAAAAATGAAAGTAAAATGCAAGAAAAAAGAAATCATTATCAAGAAACCAGTGGACCTACGGCTACTCCACATAATATATTAATATTGAAAAGTAAAAAAGAGACCTTACATAAATGTTAAGACCGTGGAAAAATTCCAACGAAAATAAAATAAATAAATTATATTAAATAAAATAAATTATAATAAAATTAAATTCTCTTTGTGTTAGATTCTAGCCAAAGAGGTTCAATTCGGTAAAAAGTGACGGGATTTGTAGGGTAATGCAGGAATTTTAGATTCCAATATATGATTCTCACACCTACTTTACCATATAAGTAGATAAAAGAAAAAAACCTACAACCCAAAAGCAGTATTAGGCTTATTACATGGCGGGAACCGTACTGTTTCTAGTCAACTGTTGTGCAATTGGATGCTTTGACCGAGATCACTCTCAACCGACAGGTTTTTCTCGCAATTAATGGTGATTTGAGGGTTAGATAAGCTACAGTGTTACAGTTGTTAACAGAATAAGTAATTTATGTTCACCATCCGGTCTCGAATACAGAACCAACCTACAGCAACCCAAATAAATCGCTAATCTACATTCTTGTTTTTAGTTGTCATGTCTTTTATTTTTAAATATACCATGTTCTTTGTATTCTAATTTTTAAATTTCTTTACCAAAGGCTTATAGTATAGTATGCTCTCTTTGGAACTCGCTCCCGCCTCATATCCGTCATGCCTCTTCTTTAACCACATTCAAATCCAAACTATTCCTACATCTTCTTAATTCCCAAACAGATGCTCTCTAAACAATAAAATTTGTATTTTATAATATTCAATACTGAAGAAATATTGTAAAAATTCCACACTCATTATTAATAGTATCATAATAATAGATGTTCCTATCTACTTTTTTTATTTTTCACTAGCCAATTTCTGTTTATTGTAAATTTGTATTCTATTATTTATATATATATATATATATATATATATATATATATATATATATATATATATATATCTTACTAATATTATAAATGTGAATGTTTGTATGTTTGACTTCCTTTCACGCAAAAACTACTGGACGGATTTGGATGAAACTTTACAGTAATATAGGTTATACATCAGATTAACATATAGCCTATAACAAGCACGGATTTATAGGGGGGTGCAATGGGGCACGTTCCCCCCCTGCAGTATTTTAAGTACTGTGGAGAATCCATTATTGTTTTTAAATAAAGGCAATTCACATGATAATAGTTGTTAAAATAACAGAAAGAACATGAGTGAAACTATTTGTTTTGATATCCTACTAATCTTACTAATATTATAAATGTGAATGTTTGTATGTTTGTCTCTCTTTCACGCAAAAACTACTGGACGGATTTGGATGAAAGTTTACAGTAATATAGGTGGTACATCAGAATAACACATAAGCTATATTAAGCGCGGATTTATGGGAGGGTGCAAGGGGGCACGTGCCCCTCCGACAGTATTTTAGGTATTGTGGAGAATCCATTACTGTACATAAATAAAGGCAAATCGCATGATGATCTATGTGAGGGCACGGGGGCATGTACCCTCCCCCCGTTATAGTACATAATTATAGGTAAATCAGGAACTTAGCATCTTGAAATTTGTAGTTAGGTTCTGTGTATAGTTTAAGAAAGAAATTCGGATAATTCCACTCCAAGGGTTTCCCCTTTTAATATAATAGGGGTTCAAAGGTTGTATAGAATCCGTCAGTTTTGAAGTTAGACATCTGAAATTTCGGATGTTCGAGTAACTTATATTTAAAAAAGATAATTAAATTATTTATTTAAAATGATCTTTCACGAAACTTTACGTGGCAGACCAAATTCCACGCGTGCGAAGCCGCGGGCATAAGCTAGTATATATATATATATATATATATATATATATATATACATATATATATATATTTTTTTTTTATTCTCAATCACATCATACGTTTTAATTCATATTTAATTGTAGTATTCCAACAATGTAGCCGTTTGGCCAGATCTTTTCTATTAATTTCTGTACAATATTATTATTCTTAAGGTATCTGGTCCCAGAGTAAAATTATTTTTGTATTCTATTATATAGTTATATCGAGACATCAAATTAACAATGATATCCCCTTGTAACCTAGGTTTTATTCCCTCTTAACTGATTTTTTTTTTTTAAATAAAACAAGGGCTCCACTAAGCCATCGAATTCCTCTCGTATCCAATCCTTACAATCCAAAATCCTTCGTAAAATCCTCAATGCTCCTTATTTTGTTAAGAATAAAGTCATCCATAACGACCTTAATGTCCCTTTTGTTGCTGATTTGGCCCGAACCCGGTATCTATCTTTTCATGGCAAACTTCATTCCCACTCAAACCCTCTAGTTTCAAACCTAGCTTCCTCTTCAATTCCCGATAATCCTCCGAGGCGTCTGAAAAGAAGATGGCCACGTGACCTTCTTACTTGAACTTTGTTTTGAGTACTACCAGTGGGTAGTTTCTCTACTTGTCATTCTCATGTCATTATGTAACATGCATTCTATTTACTTGTTGTATAATTGTAATACAGTTGTAAATATCAATAAATAAATTTTTTTTAAAAATAAAATAAAATAAAAAAAAATGTTTTAAACCTAATGAAAAATTACTAATAAGGTCTAGCGGTTAGGTCGCTGTAATTCGATATGTTCGTAATTACTGATATAACCTTACAGTACTTCCTGACATACGATAACACAATACAATCACAAAATTTTACATATCATATTTCTTATATCACTCATAAATATTCACTTTAAATTAAATATTGCCGGTTTTCAAAGGAATAATACGTAAAAACTTTCAAAAAGAGTAAAAATTAATGTATGAAATGATCTCAACCTGCTCTACAATTATAAAAATTTCTGATACAAAGCGAAAATTTTATTTTTTGAGTAAAAATTATGTTTTTCCTAGCTTTTTGATTGTATTTACCTTAAACCAGTAAATATTTATATTTCAGGCGATGATGTTATTCGTTACGAAATAATGATAACAATAAATTTTTATCTTTATCGCAGAATGGAAACTATCTGGCAATCTAAACAATTTTTTTTTTCTTTTTAAGGGCCAAAAAAAAACTCTGAGTTTTGCTATAGAAAAAAATGTTCAGGAAATTAAAAAGTACAATATTAATTGTAAAATTGAACAGCTTAAGGAATTATCAAAGATAAAAATGTAAGATTGCAAACTTTCAGCCTATACCCTATCTCGGAAGGAGTGACGACTGAGAGGATGGAGAAATATTGGACATAGAGGAAGAAACATCACGCAAGGAAAGTATGGAATCATCGTATGTCAAAGAGGGTGAAACGAAAAAAGAATAAAAAGTGCTTGGTTATGTTGTCTTTTGTAGGGTACATAAAATGGCGGTCTTGAGCCTATGCTGTGTCAGGTATTCGTTAAAGATATTTATTCTTTTGGCATTGTCCAATTGGCCATAGCAGTATGAAGTGGCGTTAAATTTAAGAGTTCAATACTACATGTAAAACGGGGAGTTCGGTAGGATGCTGAGACGCTGGTTGGCTGAAGCTGTAGGGTTTCATTCGAGGCCAGATAAGTTAGTTATAATGTTAATAGTGGATCATATTTTGGATATGCGGACCCTTCTGTGGGTCATCCGGCCTTAAATGAAGTTGGTATACTTAATTTAGGAGGGATATATATATATATATATATATATATATATATATATAGCAATATAGTGTGATCTCGGGTAAATACCGTCTTAAATAGTACTGTCCTCACTATGTACTAGATCCAATAATCATACATCATATGTTTTAGTTACTATTTTTTGTTTGTTTGTTTGTTCATTTAACGTCACTTTATGCTGCTATGGCTAATCGGACGATGCTCAGTGGGAGCTCTACATTTTGCCTATCCAGGTTTAATTAGGATAGGGATTTTTAACGAGTACCTGACATCGTACAGGCTCGGGACCCCCGTTTAACGTCCCTTCCGAAGGACGGCGTAACTAAGGATTTTTTACTCTCTTAAAAAATTCCTAGGGCTACCTGCCGGGCTACGAACCCGCGATCTTAGGCTTAGTAGTTTGTTACTATTTTTTTATATTATACCTATTTACTTATTCATAATCTAGGGATAAGAACTGTGTTAAATATAAGAATAGTACTGAACAGTACATACCCCATTGCTTCAAAAATACCTAAATAGCTTTATTAGAGCACAATTTTTTTTTTTTAATTTTTAATCTCGGCTAAATACCCTCCCTATTTTTAAACAATACAGTCCTTACTCTGTATTGAACCCAAACCCCATAATAGGTTTCATGAATACAGATCATGTTATAATTACTAGAATAGTAATGCAGGTATACGAATTTTGTTAGAAATGCAATGCTTCACAATGCTTTAAAAAAGACCTAAACAGCTTTATTTGAACACTATTTTTATTTTGGTTGACTAGGGATAATAATGTAAAAGAAAAAAGGCTGGTGGTAGTTTTAGACACTCGCACAAATGGAGTGACCCCCTCCTTGTTAAATCCGTCAACTAACAAGCAAACTATTAATATTAACTATTAAAATGCACATTATCTCTTTTGATAAATAAACTATTTATTTATTTTCATTGTTTTGACGAGAACTTCCCACTTCATCCCTCGTATAAAGAAGTTTTCAGTAGACATTACAGATTACTCACCAACTAGCAGTGGACAGAGACCCATCCTGGATACTGTCTTCGGATCCCTGAAGACCACTCTTATAAGGATTTAACCTCCCAAGGACAGGATGGATGTGGTAGGGGGTTCGTCGATGCGCTGAGGAGATCGGTTCAGTTTTAGTTCATTCTCTGTTGAACTTCGATGAACTTTATGTCTGGATCTCATAATGTTGACAATTTGAAATTGTATATGAGAATAGTAATGAAAATATTAGCGAATCCACAGGTACTATGTCAATATCACCAATCTTCACCTAAGTCTGTCCAAACCCTGCAAGATACTGTATTTAAGGATTTCTGTAATCCTCTCACATACGCTTCGATATTTTTGGGTTTTTGTTAGTTGCCAAGTCCAACATTAGAAGCTCTTTTCATTCAGCAAAATTCTATCACTATAGCTGGGTGAAATTTCAGCAAACCTCATAAATTTTCTAGGGGAATATCCGTTTTTTTCCGATCTAATACTATATGCAATCTGATTCGCTTGTGAGGACTTTATTTATGTTAATTATTGAGTTGAAACTTGCTCCAGTTTCACACAAGATAGTCATAAGCAATCAAAATTTTGAGACTTGGAGATCTTAATTAAATTTGAACTTAAACAGTTTATTTTATATTTATTTAAATAAAATCTTGGAAAAAAAACTCACCACTTGTTTATGTCACCAAAGTCCTAAATTTTGTTGTCACTTTTTCACCAGAATTCTCATTTTAGTTTAAGAATTAATATATGTTGTTTGTTGATATTAATTAAAATTTTATTGATGGAGATGTTCTTTATTTGGGCATGATAATACTAAAAATTTTAGGCTTCATCCCATTCCGAATACAATTTGTATGTCACAGAGGGCAACGCTTTTAATCTTTTAGCTAATCAAGTACCATTAGGAGGCTGAGTCGACCCAGTTCTTAGAATAACAGTATAATAATAATATAACAACAGAATAATTAATAATAACTCGGAGGCAGGGGATGAATAACATAATTCGCTATATATGCATCTCCGGTGAAGAATCGGTTAAGTCGAATTTTGTCCAAAGAGAGTTGACTGTATTGAGGGATGCATTATTGTGTCATTCTCGTAGTTTTGCCTTGAAATGGAGTGGTAATATACACAATAACTCCTTTTCAAGAAAGACTCCAATCAGACAGAACTAGTGAGCCCCATCACTGGATCCCCCACTCCTTCCATTTAATTAATGTTCAGAAAATCCTTCAGACAATTCTCTCTTAAAATGCAGCTGGTGCAGTAGAAGAGATACAATCTATCATTAGTAATTTTTAATATGTTATTTTTTCAAATATTTATAACAACCAAAGGGGTTAAGAAAAAAGAAAAAAAAAAAAAAAAAATTGAAGAAAGAAATAAAGCCCCTTAATCTCTACGAAAATGACTCGATTCCTTTACTTAAGTACAAGAAACTCATTTTGGAGATAATTCGACATAACCATTTATTCACCGTGGCTATATATTACATACACCGATATTACATTATATTTTCAGAAGGGTGAAAGGGGAGTTTAGAGACTAACAATATTTCTTCTCTATCTCCTACTTTAGCATGAAAAGCTAAACTATGTTTTTTTATAAAATTATTTATTGAAATTTACAGCTGTATAATATAATACATCCAGTAAATATAATGAAAGATGAATAATGAAACGATACAAAGACTAGTTTAGAAACAACGCAATGGTAGTACTCAAATAGCAAGTTCAACTTAGTAGATCACGAGACCATCTTCTTTTCAGACGCCTTGGAGGATTATCAGGAAGCTAGGTTTGAAACTAGTGGGTTTGACTGGGAATAAAGTTTGTCATGAAAAGATTGATATCGGATTCGGGCCAAATTAGCAACAGACGGGACATTAAGGTCGTTATGGATTACTTTGTTCGTAACAAAGTAAGGAGCATTGAGGATTTTACGAAGGATTTTGGATTGAAAGGATTGAATACGAGAGGAATTCGATGTCTTAGTAGAGACCCGAAGCTCAATTCCGTATGTCAAGATGGGTCTAATAATTGTCATGTATAAAAGTCTTTTGTAATTGATTGGGAGCTTAGAAGGTTTGTCTAGTAAACGTAGAAGTAGCTTGAAACGGCGTACTGTTTCTTGTCGTTTCAGTCCAGTATGAGGATTCCAAGTTAATCTTTTGTCAAGGTCCTAAGTACCGGAACTGTTTTACAGGAATCAGTGGGATGTTATTAAACGATACAGGAGGACAGGAAGTCATTGGTTTACGACGGAGGGTAAAAGTGATTTGACGGAATTTGTGGGATTTTATCATGTCAATCAGTTTTGAGACCATTCATAATAATCTCAAAATTATTTAACAATTAAATAAGGAATGAAGTCTAAAGACATCGGATTCTGAAATAACTACCAAAAAGTGCAATTGTCAGAGACCTCACATTTTTTTACGACACGAAGTCTCGCCAGAAAAAAGTTGTTCCTACTTACGAAGGTAAAAAAGATAAATAGTCATGAATTCTAATAAAGTAATAACCGTGATTAAGGAAGGCTTCCCTTATCAGGGCTGATAAGGGAACATAACCTTACAAAATGTTGAGACTGCCTCGTGGGAGGTATCTGTCATGGGAGTTTAACTTTAATTACACAAGTACTTAATATTAACAAGGTCGAAGTATATGTGCTTGTTCAAGACGAGCTTGATGAATACAAAACACACATCAAAATCCAATGCCTCATACAACGGTCCGTATGTGTGTAGTAAATCCAGCTCAATAGTAAAACTGAAATAACGTAAATTAAGATGATATTCTGGTTTTGAAAAGAAAAGATTCGAACACGGTCGCGTGGTACCCCTGGTAGCTCAGTGGTTTAGAGCACCGCTACGGAGAAGCAGACGATCCGGGTTCGAATCCCGGCCAGGGCAAATCTTTTCTCTTCAAAACAAAAATATTAAAAAATAATTACCTTAAAATAACAATAAAAGTGATTAAGATAAGTTTATTGCGTTGAATACTCGATATAAAAAGGACGAGTCTACGGAGACCGTAAAAGGTTACACAGTGCAAAATTGCAGAGCATGCACCCGGTCAATTTAATTGAAGTGATGGCGAAAATTAAAATGGGCTAATGAGGTTTTTTGGCTTAGATGCGAACCTACGTTTTACAACTTATACAACTGTTTATTCAATTGTACTACAATGGGTACCTAACATTAAGTGGAGCTACTCTGATCTTATTCTAGAAATAGTAGTTCAGTTTACAGAGGTGACCTGTGGCATAGTGGTTAGCATAACACCCTAATTGGTCCAAGATCGCTGGATCGTAACCCGGCAGGTGACCCTAGGGTTTTTAAAGGGGGTAAAAAACCATTGGTATGCCGTCCTTCGGAAGGGACGTCAAACGGGGTTCCTGAGCCTGTACGATGTCAGACACCTGTTAAAAATCCCTATCCTAATTTAAATGTAGATCTCCCACTGTAGCACTGCCCGATTAGCCATAGCAGCATAAAGTGACTCAAAATGAACAAACAAACTTTTTATCCCCTGTTAAAAAATATATACCCTCTTAGATATTGTTTTCAGATATTGAGTATTTGCAATAAATAAAATGTTTATGAGGTATAAAAAAAATGTCTTAATCTTAAATACTCTCTTAAAATGCCACGGCCAATATTTTTAATCCAATCACCAGGTATTTGCTTTCGACCGTGCACTCAAGTTCTTTACCCACGTTTCGATGGCCATACTGCTTCCTCAGGTCTTAATCCGAGATTAATTACATCTTAATCTTATTACATTACCCTGTATTGAAATAACGGTGTTTTCTAGAAGACCCCCACCAGTTACTTTTATTGATAACTGTTATAACCTAATAGAAATAAAATAACATATCTTTGTATTTATGTATAATATAAAACACAATAAATAACCAAGACAATTATAGATATACATTTTCAATTTGGAGGACAAAATCCACAATCTTCTTCAGGATCTACTCAAAATTTTTTTTTTTAATTTAATTTATTGATATTTATAACTATAATAACATTACAATAAGTAAATCTGGTATATGTATGTACAATACGACTTGAAAAGCACTTGTGGAGAAACTACCCATCGGTAGCACTCCAAAAAGTTCTAAAAATAGATGGTCTCGAGGCCATCGTCTTTTCAGACGCCTCGGAGGGTTATCAGGAATAGTATGGGAAGCAAGTTGAGAGACTAGCGGATTCAAGTGTGTATGGAGCTTGTCATGGAAGGATAGGTATCTAGTTTGGACCAAATCAGTAACATATGGGATATTAAGATCATGATGGATGAGTTTGTTTGTGACATAATAAGGAGCATTGAGGATTTTACGAAGGATTTTGGATTGCAAGGATTGGATACGAGATGAATTGGATGGTTTAGTAGAGCCCCAAAGCTCAACTCCGTATGTCCAAATAGGCCTTATAACTGTCATGTAAATGAGTCTTTTGTAATTAATTGGGAGCTTAGAGCGTTTGTCCAGTAAATGTTGAAGTAGGCGAAAACGACGAGCAGTTTCTTGTCTTTTCAGTCTTGTATGAGGATTCCAAGTGAGACGTTTGTCCAGATGGAGTCCTAGGTAACGTACCTGTTCGACAGGGTTCAGAGGAATATTATTAAAGGATACAGTAGGGCAGGAATTTGTAGGTTTACGACGAAGGGTGAAGGTAATTTGATGGGATTTGTTAGGATTAATTTTAATTCTCCAATTTTGACACCATTCTTGAAGGTTTGAGATATGGTATTGAAGAGTTTGGGATGCAACAAATGGATCATTATTTACTGATAACACACATGTGTCATCAGCGTACGTAGTGAGGACAGCTACTCAAATTAATCCTTTTTTTCGTACCTCCTTTCTCAAATATATTTACACAGGTACGAATCTATCTTCGTCCGATGGGTGCCGCATAAGTTGTGGATGAACCTATAGGTCATTAGCACATACTTCCCTCAGGAAGTTTTTCCAGTCAGTAATTGTACTATTGGACATGCTTAATTAATGTTTGCAGAATTTCGTAGAAGTTTATTCATGACACCAAGAGTATATAAATAAAATAGATGATGTTATAGGTACTGCATTTCCATCTTGAATAACGACTTTCACTAATACTGAGGTCCATTTCATGTCCCTTGGAACAGACTTTTTTTTTTTTATAATAACCTTATCTTGAGCATATTTTATGGTTAATTCTTGATTTTTAACTATTTTCGCCAATTCTAAGAAATTAATTTTAATGACTGAGTAAATCGCATTTGCTATAAGTAAACTACATGATCTTATCCTTCTTTACATTTTTATTTCTATTATATTATAACAGTTATCAATAAAAGTAACTGATACTAAAAGTAACTTGTGGGGGTTTTCTAGAAAAGACCCAAAATAACAGTACTAAAATGGGATTATTGGATGTGGCTTTGTTTTATGTTTTTTACTCGATATATTCCATTTTTCTATTCAGTTAAAAAACAGTGCTATATTTTTTGTAATAGCTAACAGAAGTCTAATACAGTGGCTTCCTGATTTGCCATTTTTTAAAAATTTTTATAATTTAACTGATCGAACACGACAAAAAGTAGTTCCTCCAACCGTTGCTAGGCAACACAATTACACATCACTTGTTTGTTTGTTCATTTAACGTCACTTTATGCTGCTATGGCTAATCGAACGATGCTACAGTGGGAGCTCTAAATTTTGCCTATCCAGGTTTAATTAAGATAGGGATTTTTAACGAGTACCTGACATCGTACAGGCTCGGGACCCCCGTTTAACGTCCCTTCCGAAGGACGGCGTAACTAAGGATTTTTTACTCCCTTAAAAAAATCCTAGGGCCACCTGCCGGGCTACGAACCCGCGATCTTGGGTTTAGTAGTTTGTTACGCTAACCACTAGACCACAGGTGACCTTATTACACATCACTAAAAACATTTTACAATTGTCTAAGGAAGAAAAATGAAAAAATATTTATTTTATTTTAATAAGAAATGTAGCATTTTAAAAATGTTTTCAAACTTGTACATCATAATATGGAGTAAGTATGTATGGTTTACTTATAAGATGGAATGTTTAGCCTACCAAATGGGATCAACTATGGTGTAGTGTTTTGCATAACAACCTTCTATGTCCAAGATCGCGGGTTCTCAACCCGACAGGTGGTTTCAGGAGTTTTTCGTGGCGGTGGCAGCCTGTGCAGTGTCAGTTTCTCGTTAAAGATCCCTTTCCTAATTATTCCTGTATTGGCAAACTATACAACTCCCACTGCAGCATCGTCTGATTAGCCATTGTAGCATAAAGTTAGGTTAAATAAAAATAATTAAAAAAAAAACCTACCTAACATCATTCATTATTAACTGGATCAGTGTAAATTGCATAAGGAAATGTTAATTAACTATGCCAATAATTTTTTTCCAAATTTTAATTGTAGTAATCTATACAATTTTTAATTTCTTGTTTTATGTTTATGTTTATTTAAGATATACTTATATAATTATAGCAAAACTACCAAATGTTCGGCACTGGGTCAGTCAAAATCGCCCAAGGCGATAGTTTTTCCCGAGCGACCTGGATATTGGACGTGTGTCAAAACTACAATGGTACGCTTCAAGATATCCTTTGTCCTTAATTATCAATTTAAATTTCCCGCCTAAAGAATGTTAGAAGACTATCAGGAGTGAGAGAGTACTGTCAGGAGCTCATATATAACATGATAGAACAGATATCGACATTATCACCTCCCTTTAATATGGATATTAGAGTTACCTAAGGTCGTTCAACGAGGTTGAATTTCGCTTCCTTTCTCATATATATATATATATATTGGAATGTATTTTTGTTGTGTCAGTTAATAAAATAAATTGACTTTTTCCTTCATTTCTTGAGTGGATTCAGCCAATAAATTAGTTCTAAAATCAAACGTCAGATATGAAATCATATTTGAATACAACTGCGTTAAATTCTACTTTGGAACATCTTAATTAATTATTATACCTAAAATGTAGAGCAGAGGTTCCCAGACTTTTTTTCTCGTAGACCACTTTAAAAATTTAGCTGGTTCCGGTGGATCTCCTGTAGCTACATTTCTACGATATTCCCAAAACTCGACAAAAAATGTGAAGATCTATTAATCATAAAGCGGTCTTGCTCAACAAGATATGGCTATTTTAACAGAATAGGATTACCTAAATAATTATTGCAATGAAATAAACAAAGTACCGACGGAAAACTGATTATAATTATTAAAACCATTTTTTTGTTACACTAACGTAGAGCCTCGGGGACCCCTGGGAGTCCACATTGACCACTTTGGGAACTAAGGATTTAGAGCAGGGGTTCCCAAACTTTTTTGTACCACGCCCCCCTTTTGTTGAAATGGAAGCTTCTCGCCCCCCCCCCCCCCGTCTTAACAATAAATTGTCCCCTAGGAACAAAACAAAAACAAATAAGTATTATGTGTAAAGGAGATAGTTGGGGGGTGCAGTCAATAAGAACACTGAATAAGTAATACACTTATAATTATGTGCCGACGTTTCGACCTACAGTGTAGGTCATCTTCAGGGCTAAGAGAGAGAAACAAACCGAACATAAAATATAAAAATGTACAGTAATATGGTGACAAGTAATGTAGAATATTAAAATAGTGGCAGATATGAAGATGGAAGATAACGGATATTAAAAAAGTGACAGAATAAAATTAAGATATCGACAGATTTAAAAAATAACGATAATGAAAAGAAATTAAAATAGTGACACATATAATAAAATTAAGATAAAGACAGATATAACAAAATTAATGATAATGAAAAGAAAATGAAAATAATGACAGATATAATAAAGTAAGACAGATTTAATAAAATTAAAGAGAATGAGCAGAAATGATAAATTATAAATAACGCATATAAAATACAATACAGAAAATAAGTACAGAAAGGATAGTAAAGTAAAATTAATATAAAGGAAAATCAGAAAGGAGGAGGTAAACAAAAGAAACAAAATGAGAGTATTTACATATACAAAAAAAGGTTGGAACATGAAGAATAAAGAAAAACTAGTGAAATAAAGATATAAAATGTAAGATAACGGACTTAAAGATGTTAAATGTTACAGAAAAGTATGGAACTGTATGTACAATAACTAATGTGAATAATAGAAATACTATTGTACAGTAACAATAGTGTACAATGACTGTTTGAAAAATAGTAGATAGGATTAATGAATAGTATGCCTATTCGTAGCTGAGTTTTAGTAAGTGCACAACGCAAGTCAATAGCAACATCAAGTTTATTCCGATACTTTGTTTTAATTGCCACAAGTGTTTAAAATGCTTTTTTGCACAAATAGGTGCTTGAAAAAGGAAAATATAAACGAAGAGCTTCCCGTGATATTCTAGGATACACTTTGAAATATTTTAACCAAAATGAAGGTTTGTCCATTATATCAAAGTGGTAAAGTTTCTAAACATCATGGTTAATTTAGAATTTCAGAAAGACTACTTAAATTTAATTTAATGTTCGATTAGTCTCGCGCCCCCTCTGACATGTCCTCACGCCCCCCTAGGCGTGCTCCCCCCCAGTTCCCCAGGGAACCGCTGATTTAGAGTATACCAAGAAAAATATAGTTGCAATTCGATAATACATAACTCAAATAAACCTGGTCAATCTCAGTACACATCCAGGTATCTGCTCCGCTGGTTGTCGCTTCGATTTGTGTCAAAAGTTTTATATATATTTTCATTTCTTTCCCTTTTAATATTTTCTAAAAATACAAGTTATCACGAGCTTTAGTATGGAAAAGAAATCAGTGTGGTCAATGTTTATACTTCGGTAGTAATTTCATCTAGAAATGAACGTTTGTTTATTTCTTGATGAAGTGATTACTGAAATCTGCTCATTAGACTCATAATTACATTATTTTTCCATCCTTCAACGGCCTTCGATAATCGATTATTTTCAGGGAAAACACAACCTAAAAAAAATTTTTAAACATTAGCATAATATTTAGTGTCAATGAAAAAAAGAAATCATTACTCAGAGTTTACTGTTCTTGAATTTTGTCATCGTAAGGTAAAAACATTATCAATTAGTACACAAAGATTCGTTATTTCCAAAGAGATAATAATTGAGATTTTTTTTTTATATTTAACAGAGATTATACGTACATCTACTGAACTACACCTAGAAAAGATCTCAAATTTTAAGAGGGATAAAAAAATAGGTCGATTACAAGGGTTCATTATTGAAAGCAAAAAACCAAAACAAAATTTGTTTGTTTTGTTATTTCACTTAATGAAGATTTAATAACCGTAAGAATGTTACATCAAAAGCTATTTATGGAATTCAGATTAATGTTATTAAATCTTCGGTTAATTAAATGATAAAGTTGATAGGCCTCATCAAATAATGGTGTACAATTACTTAGATCATAGCATTGTTGTTTTGTTGTTTTCTCCATTTCCCAATCAGTAAAAAATAACAAAACTCAAAATAACATTGTTGATATTAAAGCTCTTAAAATTATCCTCAGAATGCCTTCTTTTACCGATGACATTTTAATAACTGTATTTATGTATTTATAATTGTATCGTTTTTTCGTGTTTATATTATTTACAGTTCTTCTCGGAACGTGAGATTAATATTTACGAAACAAGAGTAATAAGTTGGACAAGAAGTCATTCAATCCATTAGATGCATTTTTTGATGAAATTAAGAAATCGGGGGTCTTGCTTTAGTGAGGATAAATCACCTCCTTGGACAGCCGTTTACTGCAGTATAACCTTTACCGTTTACCGACCAATACACCCTTCATGTCTTACTGATGTACTGGCAATTTTTTTCGGCAACTCTGGCTGTTCTGTTGGAGAAAGAGTTCTCAATTCAAGGATGAGGTTATCAACAACTTTTTTATGTTTCGATTTGATAAAGTACAAGGTTAGATCCTCAATACTCAATACTAATTTCATGGTACTCAAAAATGAATTAATCTGCCGATGGATTGCAAACTGTGTCGTGATAAGAGATTGCATATTTTATTCAAGCAGAATCTAACATGAAAAAAGAATTAATGATGTATTCATATATAACTTAGAGAAACATTTTTTCTCGACTCTGATGACAATGTTCGCAATAATTGACAAGTTATCCGATAGTATTTTAAAAACATAAATAGCAACAATTAAGGTTTGGTATCTGTTCCGCAGGCTGTCGCTTCGAGTTGAGTCACAAGTTTTAACTTTTCATTCCTTTACCTTTCAATATTTTCCAAAAATAAAAGCTGTCATGAGTATGGAGTGTAATTATGGGAAATGTGTATACTTCTGTAATCATTTCATTTAGAAATGAACGTTTAAATAAACATATATCATCTATCCTTCGAGGTTAGGTAGAATTGCTTATGGACACTCAACATCAATGGTCTTCAGTGTCCGTCCTTCAATCTATATTATTTCTTTGTTTCTTTATTCTTTATATTCTTGACCATTTTTTAAATTTTGTTAAAAAGATTATACTGTTTTAGAAATTTGATGACTGTGTCTATATGTTTGTTATTATCACCAAGAATAGTTGGGAGGTCTCTTTGTAATTGAGCTTCCTGAAAATAACTATCCCAGAGGGGGCAGTCCTCCAGTATGTGTTTAATAGTTACTTCGAAATGCTAGTTGAAACTTTTATTTCTTGATGAAATCAGTCCCGGAACCTACTCATTACCCATTACTACATTCTCTTCCCGATACTAAAACTCATGATAACTTGTATTTTTATAAAATATTTTAAGGGAAACGAATGAAAATTTAAAACTTGTGACTCAACTGGAAGCGACAACTTGCGGAACTGATACCAAAAGCAATTCGGTATAATTTGCTTTTAAAAACATAAATAACAACATAGCAGGTTTGGATACGTTTATCTCATATGGTCCAGCTCAGTCAATGGATTAGATGGGTCATCGATGAGTAAAGAGTCAGCTAGATTGTTTTTATTGGTGAGTTTTGAGATGGCCTAATGGATTTTCGAGACGTCACGTATGAACTCTTTGCTTTGTTTAGTTACTTACTAATTTTTACTTTATTCCAGGTTTAGTAATCTTTACCACTTTAGCGCGTAGTGAAACCAATAGCGTAGAGTCACCTGTGGCCTTGAGGTTAGTTTAATAAACTTCAGAAGGGACGTAAAATGGGGGGTCTCTAGCCTGGACGGTGTCAGGTACTCGTTAATAGCTTCGTCCGATTAGCCATAGCAACCTAAAGTGACGTTAAATGAATAAACAACAACAACCAATAGCGTTGTTGCTTACATATTTGTCTGTATGAAGTAGGGATCAACGAACTTTATTAGATATGATTTTAAAAATTAATAATTGTGGCGGAAGTTAGACTCGGTGATATCAGTTCGTCTAATTGTCGTTAAACCGAAGAGACATTAAGTAATGAGTACCTCAAGTTTTTCATGAAAAAACAAATGAACGTATATGGCGACAATCTCATTATTTCGTTCTAATTGTTATACTGATATTGTATCGATTACGTATAACTAGACCTTGTATAAACGTTTCTTAGTGATATCATGTTGTTTCGATGTATGGTTCGTGAGATCTGTTAATTCATCTAATTTTGACTTATTAAAAATAGTTAAATAATTAAAGTATTTACCTATTTTCTATATGTTTATGTTATATTCACATCTTATTTTGTATTAATGCCACTTCTTTCTAACTGTATACAGTTATATATTAACTTCCCTTACTTATATTTTCTATTTTCTTTTCATACTTCATAGTTCATAGTTATAAATAACACTATTTTCAATGTTTAATTTTTGAAATTTATCAATCTTTTCTTTCTATATATGCTTGTATTATTACATTTTACCTCATGTCTGGTATCATATCCATATCTATAATTAAACTATGTGTAAAGGAAATAGTTGGGGGGTGCAGTCAATAAGAACACCGAATAAGTGAAGTACTTATATTATGTGCCGACGTTTCGACCTACAGTGTAGGTCATCTTCAGGGCTAACAGAGAAACAAACAGAACAAAAATTGTAAAAACATAAAAGTTGTATAGTAACAATAATAGTGACAAATAATGTAGAAAAATACAAAGTGGCAGATATGAAAATAGAAGATAAAGAATATTAAAAAGGAGCCAGATTATAATAAAATAAAGATATAGACAGATTTAAAAATTAATGATAATGAAAAGGCATTAAACTAGTGGCAGATATAATAAAATTAAGATAAAGACAAATAATTGAACACCAACAAAATAATTGAAATAGTGACAGATATAATTATAGAAAATGTGATAGAATATAATAAAATTAAGATAAAGACAGATATAACAAAGATATTGATAATGAAAAGAAAATGAAAATAATGGCAGATATAATAAAGTAAAACAGATTTGATAAAATTAAAGAAAATGAGCAGAAATGATAAATAATAAATAACGCATATAAAATAAAAAATAGAAAATAAATGTACAGAATGGATGGTACAGTACAAATTAATAATATAAAGGAAAATCAAAAGGAGGAGTTAAACAAAAGAAACAAAAATTAGGATATTTACATATAAAGAAAGGTTGGAATATGAAGAATACAGAAAAACTAGTAAAATAAAGGTATAAAATGTATGATAACGGATGTATGATAACAAATGTGAATAATAGAAAAACTATTGTACAATAACACCAGTGTACAAAGACTGTATTGAAAATATAGTTGATAGGAATAGAATATGAAAAGTTAAATTAGGTGAAAACGCTAGTACAGTAACAATAGTTTACAATGTATGTATGAAAAAAATTAGATGGGATTAATGAATTAGAAAAATAAAAGAGGTGTTTAAAAATATGAACACATGATTACCAACATATGATGGATGCCAAAATGATAAGGGGGAAAAAAATAGGAAATAGGAAAATTAAAATTGGAGAAAGGATAAAGAGAAAAGTTTAAAATAAAATATAAGGAAGACATAAAGAAGAGGAGACATACCGAATGTTGGGAAGCGTGGCCGTTACATATAGCGGCTGGAGCGTACTGAGCTATGGCCGTTAAGAAGGGGGGGAGAGATAGGAGCGGTATCTAGTGGCTGGAAAGTTAACTATAGAAGGTAACTACACTGGAGTATAGGAAAAAAGGATACAATTAATATAAATAAAATTAAAGCAATGAAAGAAATGTCGATAGAGTGATAAAAAAGAAAACATCAATGTCAGAGTAACGGGAATTTTAACGGATTCCAGCACAAGAACGTTAAGACCGGGGAAAGAGATGGGAGCGAAATCTAGTGGCCAAAAGTTAACTATAGAAGGTAACCATGCTGGAGAATAGGAAAAGATGGGAAAAGTGAGTAGATGGATGAAATTAATATAAATAAAATAAATAAAAAATGAAACAAAGAAAGAGATGTAAATCGAGTGATGACAAAAGAAACATAAATGACGTAGTAACGGAATTTAAGGTCTTTTGAGTAAATTAAAAATTTGGGAGTAGGTAGAGGAAAGGTGATGAGAGTCAGACTTAAGATTGATAGAGGAGGAATCTAAATTTATGTGGATAGTTTCAGAGAGGATGCGTTTGTCATGGTTATGAGCTGTAGCTAGGATAGACGTTTTTTCAAAATCAAAGGTGTGGTTTAAAGAAATGGCATGTTCGGAAAGTTTAGAGGAGGTATGGTTATGGGAGGAAATGGCATATTTGTGTTGCGTAATACGGTCTTTAAGGAAGTTTTTGGTTTCACCTATATAGGAAGCGTTGCAATTAGTAGAAGAACAAGGAATCCGATAAACGACATGGGAACGAAGCTTGAAGGGAATAGGATCTTTGATACGGGTATAGATATGGGAAAGTTTGTTATGGGATTTGAAGGCAATACGTAAATTGGGGATAACGGAACGTAAGTATTTTTGAATGCTATTAGAGAGGGTGGGTATATATGGTAAGGATCTGTATATAGGGATAGATGGTGGAGGTGGTGATCGGGTGTGGGTGGGGGGGGGTTATAGTAGTCATGGATGAGTTTATTAACAATATAGGGAGGGAAATTGTTTTTAAAAAGGATTTCTTTGATACGGAGGGTGTTGGTTGTATGGAAGCAGGCGTCAGAGAGGGATAGGCCACGGTGAATGATATTTTTAGCGACGTTAATTTTAAGGTGGTGTGGATGTTGGGAGTAATAATTAAGAAGTCGGCCAGAGTAAGTGGGTTTAGTATACCAATCAGTGGATAAGGTGTGGTCAGGATTTTTAATGATGAGGAGGTCAAGGAAAGGTAGTGCCTTATTGGATTCGACTTCAACGGTGAAATGGAGGCGGGGATGGTATGAATTGAAGGAAGATAATAAATCAGTAATGATGTTGGGATTGATGATAAGGAGGAGGTCGTCTACATATTTTTTGATGAAACAAATATCGTCACGGAACTGTGGAAGAATGGAGTCTAGAAGGTCATTTAGAACTATATTAGAGAGGTCAGGAGCAAGGGGACTTCCCATGGCAAGTCCAGAAAATCCCAAATCCCCAAGTCCCAAATTTTTTTCATTAAATCATTAAAAATCCTGACCACACCTTATCCACTGATTGGTATACTAAACCCACTTACTCTGGCCGACTTCTTAATTATTACTCCCAACATCCACACCACCTTAAAATTAACGTCGCTAAAAATATCATTCACCGTGGCCTATCCCTCTCTGACGCCTGCTTCCATACAACCAACACCCTCCGTATCAAAGAAATCCTTTTTAAAAACAATTTCCCTCCCTATATTGTTAATAAACTCATCCATGACTACTATAACCCCCCCCCACCCACACCCGATCACCACCTCCACCATCTATCCCTATATACAGATCCTTACCATATATACCCACCCTCTCTAATAGCATTCAAAAATACTTACGTTCCGTTATCCCCAATTTACGTATTGCCTTCAAATCCCATAACAAACTTTCCCATATCTATACCCGTATCAAAGATCCTATTCCCTTCAAGCTTCGTTCCCATGTCGTTTATCGGATTCCTTGTTCTTCTACTAATTGCAACGCTTCCTATATAGGTGAAACCAAAAACTTCCTTAAAGACCGTATTACGCAACACAAATATGCCATTTCCTCCCATAACCATACCTCCTCTAAACTTTCCGAACATGCCATTTCTTTAAACCACACCTTTGATTTTGAAAAAACGTCTATCCTAGCTACAGCTCATAACCATGACAAACGCATCCTCTCTGAAACTATCCACATAAATTTAGATTCCTCCTCTATCAATCTTAAGTCTGACTCTCATCACCTTTCCTCTACCTACTCCCAAATTTTTAATTTACTCAAAAGACCTTAAATTCCGTTACTACGTCATTTATGTTTCTTTTGTCATCACTCGATTTACATCTCTTTCTTTGTTTCATTTTTTATTTATTTTATTTATATTAATTTCATCCATCTACTCACTTTTCCCATCTTTTCCTATTCTCCAGCATGGTTACCTTCTATAGTTAACTTTTGGCCACTAGATTTCGCTCCCATCTCTTCCCCCGGTCTTAACGTTCTTGTGCTGGAATCCGTTAAAATTCCCGTTACTCTGACATTGATGTTTTCTTTTTTATCACTCTATCGACATTTCTTTCATTGCTTTAATTTTATTTATATTAATTGTATCCTTTTTTCCTATACTCCAGTGTAGTTACCTTCTATAGTTAACTTTCCAGCCACTAGATACCGCTCCTATCTCTCCCCCCCTTCTTAACGGCCATAGCTCAGTACGCTCCAGCCGCTATATGTAACGGCCACGCTTCCCAACATTCGGTATGTCTCCTCTTCTTTATGTCTTCCTTATATTTTATTTTAAACTTTTCTCTTTATCCTTTCTCCAATTTTAATTTTCCTATTTCCTATTTTTTTCCCCCTTATCATTTTGGCATCCATCATATGTTGGTAATCATGTGTTCATATTTTTAAACACCTCTTTTATTTTTCTAATTCATTAATCCCATCTAATTTTTTTCATACATACATTGTAAACTATTGTTACTGTACTAGCGTTTTCACCTAATTTAACTTTTCATATTCTATTCCTATCAACTATATTTTCAATACAGTCTTTGTACACTGGTGTTATTGTACAATAGTTTTTCTATTATTCACATTTGTTATCATACATCCGTTATCATACATTTTATACCTTTATTTTACTAGTTTTTCTGTATTCTTCATATTCCAACCTTGCTTTATATGTAAATATCCTAATTTTTGTTTCTTTTGTTTAACTCCTCCTTTTGATTTTCCTTTATATTATTAATTTGTACTGTACCATCCATTCTGTACATTTATTTTCTATTTTTTATTTTATATGCGTTATTTATTATTTATCATTTCTGCTCATTTTCTTTAATTTTATCAAATCTGTTTTACTTTATTATATCTGCCATTATTTTCATTTTCTTTTCATTATCAATATCTTTGTTATATCTGTCTTTATCTTAATTTTATTATATTCTATCACATTTTCTATAATTATATCTGTCACTATTTCAATTATTTTGTTGGTGTTCAATTATTTGTCTTTATCTTAATTTTATTATATCTGCCACTAGTTTAATGCCTTTTCATTATCATTAATTTTTAAATCTGTCTATATCTTTATTTTATTATAATCTGGCTCCTTTTTAATATTCTTTATCTTCTATTTTCATATCTGCCACTTTGTATTTTTCTACATTATTTGTCACTATTATTGTTACTATACAACTTTTATGTTTTTACAATTTTTGTTCTGTTTGTTTCTCTGTTAGCCCTGAAGATGACCTACACTGTAGGTCGAAACGTCGGCACATAATATAAGTACTTCACTTATTCGGTGTTCTTATTGACTGCACCCCCCAACTATTTCCTTTACATAAGATCATCCAGTCAACTATTTTCATCTCATATAATTAAACTAGTTTTTTCTAAATCCTTCATACTCAACCCCCCCTTTTTCTATATTTTAATCTTCTCATTTTGTATCTTTCCGTTTACCTCCTCATTTTTCTTTCCCTTTATATTATTGTTTACATTTTATCCTTTCTTGACTTGTATTTTTTCTATTTTCTATTCGTATTCTTTTATTATTATATCTGTCAATATTAGAATTTCTGTTCATCATCTACAATTTTATTTTCATCTATCACTATTTTAAGTTTATTATATTCTGTAACCAGTCTTATATTCTTTCTTATTTATCATATATCTATTCACTATTTCATCATATCTAGTCACTATTTTAATTTCCACTCTTGTACCACTTTATATATTCTTGTTACTGCAACGTTTTTATATATTTCTGTTTGTTTCTCTCTCTTAGCTCTGAAGATGGCCTACATTGTAGGCCGAAACGTCGGCACATAATAAATAAGTTACACTTATTTAGGTGTTTTGATTGACTGCACCCCCAACTATTTCATCCTTACATTAGAAGATACAGTCGACCAATTCTTCTCTAACTTAAATAATTAAAAATTATTCAGTATTCTTAATTAATCTGTCGTCATTACTGATATTAATTTATTAACAATAATGACCAAATGTCAACACTGCAAAGAAAAAATTATAGCATCTCTGTAGGAAACATGGCGGATATCAGGTTAAAGGCGTCCATTTAAGCCCACTTCTGTCATTCATATTTATTAAGATTATGAAACAGAAAAATTACGAAACCCTTGGAAGATGATAGAAGAAGTCCTTCTATAATTGTCCAATTAATTCCATTAAAATACCTCCGGTTTTTGAACTATGATGAAACGCTGTTTAGGGCACACATAATTATTTATAGGTTATAGACACTTGAATAGATGATATAAGTTTGTAAACTGGGCCTTAAATGTAAGTGTGAATAACTTCAATAATTACTGTAATCTTTAATTAAAAATTACTGAAATCACTTTATCGATTGCCGATAAACATCCAGCAGCATAACGATGATGGTGTGCTCTTGATAATAACGCTTTACTCTTGCACTTTTATTATCATTCATTATGTATTTCATGTTTTTTTTAATTTTTATCATTTGTTTTAATCATCCAAGCTGAAAGGCACAAGGAGGAAGAAGAAGAAGTTTTATATTCATTATCCATCTTTCATTTTTGTAACATTGGCATTTTCTATTTTTAAGAATGATCAGCTGTTTTTAGTTAAACATTTCCAGCTGTTGTTCTGCAACCTTCTTTGTGATTCAATAGGCCTTGGTAGTAGTGGAATGTCTTCGGGGTGTTTTTTTTCTCTTTTTTTTGTTAAAATACTTGAGTCTTTTCGTTGTGAAAATATTTCCACTCAAGTCTTAGTGTTTATTTTATGCCTCTTTTAAGGCTTATATCATGTCAATTTTTTTATTTGTTTTATTTCATGTCTTATTGCTTTGTTTTCATTATCCTTTGTATTTTTTTTCTAGGTTTGGTATTTGTATTTTTAAAAATTATAATCAGCCGCTTTTATTTAGACTTTCCCAGCTGTTCTCTTGCAACCTTTGTTATGATTCAATATTTGTATTACGGTGAAATATTCCTAATTTTGTTGAAATACGGTCTCCGGTTGGTGTCTTGTGTGATTTGGATTTATTTATTTGTTTATTTTTACTAATCTCTTTCTGTTCTGACGATGACTGACAGCGACATATTGTTAGACATTTTTGTTTCCTGCAGTTTTAGATACTTGAGACTTAAGACCATAAGGTATAAACCATAAGATATAATAGTGATTGTTTTTGCATATGTTATTTTTTCAGTTTTATTTGCAATAAATTCGTTAGAAAATTCAAAAACAAAAGAGTTGTTATTGTCTAGACCTCTTAATCCATTGTAACGCATGGTTCTCCTCTACCAACCATTGCTGAGCTTGGCGTTGCATTCTGAAACTGAGCAAGTACCTTTGACGAGACTCAGAACGCTAATTACTCATGCGATTCGAATTTTAAGTTGTTCAAATTGTTCTCACTGTATCCAAATAATACAATTAGGAAACTTTTCCTGTTGTATAATATTAATTGACCTTGTATATATGAGGAAGAAAATGGTCTGGGTAGAGGTCAAGAAATGTTCTCATATAGAGAGCAATAATTAAGCAATTAAAAAACTCAATATAAAAATTAAAAAGTTCTCCTTATATAAGAGATTTTTCTACCTCAAAACTTTTCCTGGTTTATGAAATGCTCTGATAAGCGATTTATTATTTTTCATTTATTTACTCAAACAGGGTCGAGGTTTGCTAAAGTGTTTTCACATTTCCATTTATATTGATAGAATAAGGCGAACTTGTTTTACTGCTTACGTGAGCATGATGAGTTTTTAAATAGTTTTGTTGTTAACAGATTGGTAAATTGGAGAATATCTTGCTAAATTAACATATCGACTTCCTCGTGGATTTTATTTTTTTTCCTTTTCTTATTTTTTTTTTTTTCATGAAATCCAACCATCATATCATACAATTACAAGGGCTACTAAAGTAAAACTTAAAGAATATTAAGTTTCTTGGCCCTCATATAATGTATTTTGATCATAAACGTGACCATAGGGTAGACAGGTCATACCTTGTCACATGAGACGATACTGATCTTAGCAGGGGTAATACCACTCGATCTCTTGCTGCTAGAGCCTATAGGAGGGGAGGCCTGGCGTATTTTACGTATTGGTGAATCTCCGATTACGAGTTAGTAATGATCCAAAAAATTAAAGGCGATACTTCGTGAGGGTAGCATAGAGGAATGAAACCAGAGGTGGATGACGACCCCAAAAGGGGCTACCCTGACTAGTTTCCCAGGATCAGAACACAACTAGAAGCAATATTAGTCCTCTCGGTTCTGAAGATTTTCAGGAAGTATAGGGATTGTAGAGAAAAATGTTATAAACATGCAAAGACGTCTACCCTCTATGCCCCACTTAATGTGTACCTTAGACCGCAATGCACCTCGTCGCGGTCTGGATCGTCTATGAGGCACTAAGGTGAAAATGTTGATGAGGCTCCTCTATGTTCAGACTAAGAGCGATTTCTATCAAACGGTGTTCAGACAAAATTACTCGCACCTTTATAACTTTGTGCATGATTGAAAAATGTAAGTGGGTCCAATACTTTCTTTGTGGAATATATAAAGAGCTCTTATACCAGGGAGGTGGAAGAGGTAGAAACGGTAAAAATAAGAGTATACAATTGAAGATGATTATAAAAAATCAAGCTGTATGTTCATCTACTCATTTTTTTAAAACAAGGTCTACTTGCATAACAGAAGTGCATAACAT
Organism: Arma custos; assembly: GCA_037127475.1. Classification (NCBI taxonomy): domain Eukaryota; kingdom Metazoa; phylum Arthropoda; class Insecta; order Hemiptera; family Pentatomidae; genus Arma; species Arma custos. The sequence goes on from CM073763.1 coordinate 5,143,566, forward strand.
CACTTTGCTGCAAATATCCCTATTGCCCAATAGGCAAGGTAGCGTGGCAAATACAATTGTTTATAACATGTTTTAGATAGTATTTTCTTGAAGGATTTTATAGAGGTGTAAATAATATCTGCCTAACTGAGGTATATGATGTAATTCCTCTACAGGATGCTATGGTTCGTACAAGCTAAAGCTAAAGTTACAAGATGATAATAAGTAACGAACTAATTGATTAGGGCCTACACCATATGTCTTATACACTGACCCCGAGCAATTTTATTAAAAAAGCCATGTTTATACGATCAATCCGATGCCTATGGCCGGAAAAATGCCATTTTGATTGATCATGACTCTTTATACCTATTTGGCCTCAATAGGAATGTATATCGATACTTCGAAGTTTGTATCGATACTTAACTAGGAGCGATCGGTATCGTACGTTCATTATAGGAGACTTAAAAACCTCAAGATATTGGATTTGTTTACAAATTAAAATTTAGGTAATTTTTGAGCTACTTATGAAATTGCTATCTGTTATCGTCAGACACTGCTTTGCAAGCAAGTATTATAAATATTTTCATTCAATTCAATGAAGAATAAATAATTTTGATTATATACCTACATATATAGTTACTATGCAGATATTTTAAAATAAAAAGTTAAAATATTTTAGACAGGTTACCAAAGAGAGGATTAGCTTCAATCATGCCAGACAGACCTTTGGAATCTGCGATTCGTTCCAAGCTTACCGATAAGTTGACTCCCTCTCATTTGGAAGTAATCAATGAGTCTTTCATGCACAATGTACCAGCTTCCGCAGAGACACATTTTAAAGTAGTTGTCGTTTCTGATAAATTCGATAACGTTCCTCTGATTCAGGTATTTAATTTATATAGTGTGTAGTAATTAATTAACAAGTTTCAGTCTCTGATGCCATTTTACTTAATAAATCGAGCAAAATTTGTGCAATAGCTGCATCACGATATCTGAAGGACATGTTTTTCTATTTACTGTGACACTAGAAGGGTTCTGACGATTTTGATTACATTGACATAAAATCTTTTACATAATGCTCTAAGTATTCATATGTAAAGTCCACCCCAGGAAAAAAATTCCAATGCTAATGTTATGACAAATAACATATAAATTAGTATATAGCTAAAAAATTATGTCTTTATAGTATATTAGATTATAATATATATTTATAGTATTCAGTAATAAATAATCTATATTGATTACTGAATTTTCACTTATTATTTCTTACAAAGGACTACAAAATTTATAAAAATTAATTGGTGAAATTGATAAAGATAAAATTTGGATTGACTTTTAGTATTATTCCTATACCTCCTTCACCGTTAAAGAACATTTAAGTGTCAAGTGAAATATCACTTCTGATCTAAGTAATTAGTTTTTTTTGTATTTTTGAGAGGAGATAATTTTTTTTATGAAAAATCCATCATTTCATAATGGAATAAAATACCCCTTCCTAGTGTCACAGCAAGCAATTTTTATATTGAACTTCCACCCAAAATGTTACTTATTACTACATTCTTTATTTTATATAATACTTTAAATTTTTAAAACTAAAATCTTTCTTCTTGCTGAAATTACAAATTCCTGGAACCATTTTTTTGTTATTTTAAAATTAATATAAGTGATTGTTGTTATTCTCCTGAAAAGAAAGCCAAATAAAATGCCCAAGAATACAAAAAGGAATGATTGATTATGTTGAAAATACAAAGTTTGTATCAAATTCGTTTGTTTTTTGTTTATCCCATAAAATTTACATATTGTGATTTAGTTAAGTAAATTATAAAGTTTATTTAATTTAATAATAATATAATATTTCATGTCCTTTCTGTTTTTACCAAATTACTTTGACATTACTTCCAATTACATTAATTATTTATAAATAAATTTACTTATTTATTTTCTGTTGCCTTTTCTTTGTTCTAAAAAAAAAACTTTTATTTTCAGAGGCATCGGTTAGTTAATGAAATTTTGGATCATGAATTGAAAAATGGTATTCATGCTCTCTCTATAATGGTAAGTGTATTTGAATAAATAATTATTTAATTTAATTTATACATGTTTACCTACTTTATTTACTGCTCAAAATATAAAGAATCAAGTAAGTATGTTTTAAATAATTATTTTGTTTCACATTATGTATCTCTTTATATTACACCCTTTAGCTTATATCTGTGCACATTATTTTTTAACATTACTCACTCACAAATAAAAATGGCAGGTATGTATAGCTTGATACAGAGTTCTTTGACTATATCTGTTCATGGAATGTACCTATATTTGCCATATTTTTAAATTGTTATATTACGTTTTTGTAATTTTCCATATAATGAAAATGATAAATTAAAGGGTCTGCCAAAATAAAACAACTGAACTGATGGATGTGACATCTTTTGGTGGAATAATGTTTTCTGCATGGATAAGCCAAGTGTTTAGTTGACCCCACCCCATCAGTTTCAACTTCTCTGTCAAAAACTTGGGCATTACTTTTAACCAAAACCTTTCCTGGAAACCCCACATCACCCAAATATCCCGATGGTCAATCAGTTCCCTGAGGTTATTCCATGAATCTCGGCATCTCCTTACACAACCTACCCGTAAGCTTCTCGTATTTGGATAACTGTAGTGTGGTATACGGGGGCCTTTTTAAAATGCTTGAGGGCCCTTTAAAGCGGATAATGAACTGCGCTCTAAGATTTGTCCTTGGTACTCCGAGGCGATTCCACGTGTCACATCACTATGATGAGTTAAAATGGCTCGTATGTTTATGGGCAATATTTCCTTAGTGCTTTTCTGTACCATTCCATTAACTCCCAACTCCCTTCATATATCTACAATCTCCTCCAATTCAAATAATCAGTCCAGCACCACAAAACAAGATCCCGCCTTTCCGAATTCTTCACTCATTCCCACAGAACCAAAGCATTCGAGCGTTCTTTTCTCACCCGCTCCACCACTGTGTGGAACTCAATCCCTCCTTTCATCCGCCATGCTTCTTCACTGACTTCATTTAAATCCTTGCTTTTCCAACATCTCTTGACATCCCAAAAAGATGCTCTCTAAGCAGATCAATCATCTGCTTAAATAAATTAGTATTGAATAATCAATTTTGTTGCCTACGTGTTTTTTGTTTACTCTTTCCCAAAGAAGAAATAGACTATGTAAAGACTTTATTGCATGCTCTCCCATTCATTTATTTTATTTAGTAATTGTTGTTATTAATATATTTATTCTCTAAAATTGGTTAAAATCCTGGCAAGGTTCATACTTTTTAGTTATTTATATATCTATTTTTATTTTTATTATATTTTTTCCACTTTTAATTACTTCATGATCTGTATTATCATGTAGCCTTCTGGCCGGATTTATATTGTTTATTTTTTTTTTTTAATGTTTGTTATTCTAAAGGGGCTTGGTCCAAGAATAAAGTTTGTTTCTATTCTATTCTAAGTTATCAGGTTGATTGAAATTGCTGATACTTTATAACAGTTACTTATAGAAATTTATTTTGCAAATAGCATGAAAAATAAGTAATTTTATTTACTAGAAAAAACAAAATTCATGGTTTATATAAGGCAGGTCTCAACGTTACTGAGCTTACAAACTTTGTCCCGAAATTTATAAAAGTATCATAAACCAGCTGTGTGAAGGGTAGACTAAGGCACTGGTGGGAGGATTGCGTTAAGAATGATCTAACGAACTTAGGTTTGTGTAGTAGTCCACGTACTAAAGTTCTTAAGCAGTGATTGGTCTCAGCATCCAGTCTTCGAGTTCACTTTGCCTTATTACACATCGAGCACAAAAATTAAGAATTGCTCAATTACAGAGGGTACCTTTCCTCACTTTTTCCTAAAGGTTTTGGTCTCCAGTTTTTTCTTTTATTATTTAGTAAATTTTATTTATTTTTAAACTGTCCAATGAGGCTGTACAAATATTGGTTAACTATATGAAATGACTAGCTTAAGCCCGCGGCTTCGCTTGTGTGGAATTTGGTCTGCCACATAAAGTTTCGTGAAAAATCATTTTAAATAAATAATTTAATTATTTTTTTAAAATATAAGTTACTCGTACATCCAAAATTTCAGATGTCTAACTTCAAAACTGACGGATTCTATACAACCTTTGAACACCTATTATATTAAAGGAGAAACTCTTGGGTTGGAATCATACAAATTTCTTTCATAAACTATAACGGAGAGGGCACATGCCCCCGTGCCCCCACATAAATCTGCCCTTACTCTAGCCTATGGTGTATAACCTATTTTACTCAATAAGTCTAGTTATTGTTACTAATTTATAATATTAGTAAGATTAGTAGGATAACAAAACAATAGTTTCACTCATTTTCTTTCTGTTATCTTAACCACTATTATCATGTGATTTGCCTTTAATTATAATGGATTCTCCACAGTACCTAAAAAACTGTCGGTGGGGTCACGTTTCCCTGTGCGCCCCTGCCCTCTATATCTGTGCTTGCTATAGCCTATGTGTTATTCTGATGTATAACCTATATTACTGTAAAGCTTCATCCAAATCCGTTCATTAGTTTTTGCATAAAAGAGAGACAAACATACAAACTTTCGCATTTATAATATTAGTAGGATTTAAATCTTAAAAACATAGATTACGTTTCTGAAATATGTAGTGAAGTATGTTTCAGGAAAAGAAATTTTTATAATTTGAAGAAGTTAAAACAATTCACTGTTTATATCATATTCAAATTACTTTTAAATTATAACATGAATTTATATAATTTTATTATTATTTATATTTTTTCAGGCTAAAACTCCAGCTCAATGGGAAAAAAGTGATAAAACCGTTGCTCCAAGTCCTAATTGCAGAGGTGGTTTTGGAAAATAAATTATTTTAATGCTAATCAGTCGAATTTTGATACTTATGCTAATGAACTATATATATTGAGAATTAAAAAAATAAGTATGTGTAAAATATAAATAAACGATTATTTAGTTTTAATTTCGTCACAATCGATATGTACATTTATATGAAATACCCTTTTTAATTTTCTTAAAATAAATTATTTTTGTAATGCATTTGGTAAAACCACAATGCAAAGCCTTATATTTCAAAATTCTCCAGTAAAACACACACTTACCGGTCGACGTTTCGCCTATTAAGGCATTATCAAGACACAAAAAAAAAGTTATATAAATCACATCTCGAAGAAGGAGCACTACATCCCACAATCAACAGCCCAAAAAGGCTCTAAACCTGAGACAGCACCCCACCACCAAGACATTCAACATACAACTGAAAGGAAGGTAATATGCAACCAGCTGGGAAGGTTATAAAATCAGCTGATCCACAAAACATCAAGTAATACTAACCTTTTTTATTAACGTTTAGAGCCTTTTTGGGCTGTTGATTGTGGGATATAGTGCACCTTCTTCGAGATGTGATTTATATAATTTTTTTTTATGTGTGTCTTGATAATGCCTGAATAAGCGAAACGTCAACCGGTAAATGTGTGTTTTACTGGAGAATTTTGAAGCATAAGGCTGTGCATTGTGGTTTTTCCGATTGTATTATAATAAATATTAGTGTTTCTTTTTGAGTTTTTGGCTCTATTTTATTAAATTATTTTTAGCTTTTAATTTGTGAATAAGCTTACTGACTAAATATATATGTATCAGTATTGTTTCTGTCCTATAATATATTTATATATAGGTAACAGTAACAAAATAATAACCCACACCTACAAGAGTAACTAAAGGAGGCTATCGTACGTAGAGACTGATCCTGAGAAACAGCCTAAGGGTTGGAGAACTGGCTTATTCGTACTTAGAGTGTCTCATCTATCTTCATATAATTACTCTTGTAGGCAACAGGCTATTGTTTCAATGGTGGCCATTGTCACCTATATCTATATTCAAGATGATCAATAGAAATTGAAAATATGGCACCTCAGCTTTGTATTATTTTTTACTGTTAAAATTCATTAGTTTTTATTTATAAAGATATTTCTAACATGCAAAAAACTATGTATTAGCTAACTACTTTGAATTCAACTAAAATTCTTGATCATTGGAATTATTAAAAGTTATTACTGTTTTATATTGTTATCGTCGACTTCCACCAGTCTGAGGATGTTAAACCCAAAGAAGTAATAATTCAAATTATAGGTAACCCAAACCTTCACTTAATAGTGATTGTAGCGAGCTGATATAGACAGCTATAACACTTCAATCTAACTTCCTTATTAGCTATAGTAATCAATTTTATTATAGCTTTAATAATATTTATTTATTTAAATTACTCAAAATTAAATCTAAATAATATTTAATTTATCAAAGAAAAGGTTAATTGTTTTTTGAAATGCTATTACAGTCTAGTTCTTTCGAATTACCTGAAAGGCACAAAGTGTCATTTCATATCTCTTTTAGTTTACTATTTTTTTGAATAACATAAAATTAAAGATGATATAAATCTTAATTTATTTAAAGATAAATTTCAAAACTTAATTTTATATAAAATTTAGGCATTTTAGTTTTAATAAAAATATATTTATACATAAAATATATCATTATATACATTTAAAAATATTTATGATCCACTTGTTTACATATATCGACAGGAAAACCAAGCATTGGTCTACTTCAATTGAAGTATGACTTCATTAAACTATTACCATTAATAATCGAAGTAGATGCAACAATTATTTTAGCACCAGTTAACTTTTCAAGTAACTGAAAAGCACATATTTCAGCATAAGTAACACCTCCGATGAAATAAACCACAAATGTTCTTAAGTATTTGGCTGTATTGGCGTTCCTTTTATACTTTATAATCAAATGAGGAACCATTTTTATCAAGTCTTCGTGTGAAATCTCTTGTTTGTACAAAAGATGAACAAGCTGGCATACTACAGGAATGTAAGAGCCCCCAAACACAAAACCTAAATCTTTGGCATTTTTTAGATCATAACTTTCCGCTATATCAGGGAATAGTTTTAATTTTTGAGAAAACGAGCTGAAAGTGCTTCGTCTAGCAGGAAGGGAAACTGCTTGAACAACCTTGCTAGCGATTTGGGCTCCCCGTACCTCTGGAATAATACTTGGTTGTTCAATACATAAGCCTGATTTTTCCAAATAAAAGAAACCGGGCAGATTTTGGTAGCCATGAGAATGAAGATATTGCATCCTTAATCGTTGATATTCATCAGAAGGAATACCGTCTTGAGTTATAGATAAGAGAGACATAAGTCTCAAAACAGAATATTTACTACATATATTCATCGCCAAGCACTCTTCGATATAATTCACGCAATCCCTATGACTCCTACCGGCAACCATGTTTCTCTCTGCAGTCTGTAAACTTTCAAATCTCTGCCCCATATCGCTAATAATTGCTTCACAAGCAACAATGTGATATGCCAACATCATCTTTTTTTTAGCCACAAGAGAAAGTTCTTCTGATACATAGCGTTTCATTTCTTGGATGTTCATGTTTTGACTTTTCTGATATTCGGCACTTAGTTCTTTGGTTTGAGCGCTAAGGAATGGGAAAACATCGGAAAAATGTCTATTTTTGATTTGAGAGTATATTTCATCAGCGTTGTTCAAATAATGGCCGCTAGTTGAAGATTTTCCATTTTTATCCGGTTGTTTAACTTCCACATAGCCACTTTTAATCCCAAAAACTTCATCTAACAAACTTGAATAAGTTCCACCAGTCAAAAGAGTACTAGCATAATCAATATCTCTGTCGACTATGACAAAACATGATATATCTGATTCGCTAGAATTAGGTTGTCCTAATTCCTCACAATAAGCATCGAGCATTTTATCAACGAGATGCGCATATTTACCCTGCATCAATGTTGTAGAAGGTTTGCCAAGAAGCATTTGCAAAGTCCATATTGATTTTGCAACACAAGGCAAATAACTTTGATCACCGTTCACAAAAAGATACTTATAAAAATTCTGAAATTCTAGGGACAAAACTCTGTTTTCTAAGCTTATAAGCTCCCACAAGAAATTATATACTTGCACACATCCATAAACTCCCTCCTCTTCTAACAATTTCATAGCACATCCTAACTTTCGAAATACTATTATCAAGTGATAAGAATTTCCATCATTTTGCTGCGTGAGTTCACTGTTTATCTTGTCACAAACATGCTTGACTGTGATGAGATCTCCTTGAATGAAGAAAACCCTTTGAGTATTCGTACAGGGTATAGGGGTTTTTTCAAGTTTGTAAATCTTATCGACACCACTGGATCTGGAAATATATGAATCAATAAATATTAGAGTGAAAGATACTTTTAATAAATATTAGGATTTAACAACATATGTATGTTTACCTCAACTTGGCAACTCCTATAATGTGCTCCAAAGGTTTTATGAGATTTACATCAACGATAAAATCTTTTCTGCCTGAGATTTTATTAAGGATATTGAGAAGCTTTCGCTGTGATATCTGTTTCAAAGCATTTATTTTACCATCAAGAGTATATTGCATCTTCAAAATAGCATAACCTCCAATGTATAAATATTGTATTGATGTCCAATGAACATTGATAGAATTCAATTCTCTGGATGGTTAAATTCTACTTATTGGGTATTATAATAATTATGCTAGGAGTTTAGAAGGAAATCATTTTTCAACTTAAAAATTTCATTTGAAAATGTCATTGACACCATAAACAGGAAGGTTACATTGCCTGAGAGGTTATTAGGGGTGGGCTAAACAGTGAAATCTTAATAACACGTTATGGCATAACTGCTACCATGTAATAACGTGTTCCAATAACACGTTATTTGAGTAACGTTTTATTTCATTAAAGAAAATCATATATAAATTTACATGAGAATAGAAACAGACGTAGCCAATAATGGCTAATTGCTACAAAAAAAAAAAAAAAAAACAACTGCCTTAGACGTTATTCATGTGCTGTTATCTAAGTTATCGAATCAGTTATCGGAACTATTAAACAGTTATTGGCTTCGTTGCCTATTTTTGGGAATATAGAAGTATTTCATTCACAATTACTGATTGAAAAATTAACGAAAAAAATCAAACTTGCTAATTCGCACAAAAAAATGGAAAAAAATGCCAAGTAAATATGTTTTAAAACCATAAATAAAACTGCCTTAAACGTTATTGAAGCAGCGACATCTATTAGACGTTATCGGAACTATTAAAGAGTTATTGGCTTCGTTGCCTATTTTTTGCGAATATAGAAGTATTTCATTCACAATTACTGATTGAAAAATTAACGAAAAAATCTGACTTGCTAATTCGCACAAAAAAATGGAAAAAATGTCAAGTAAATATGTTTTAAAACAATAAAACTGGCTTAGATGTTAGTCATGTGGCGCTGCCTACGTTATCGAATCGGTTATCGGAACTATTAAACAGTTATTGGCTTCGTTGCCTATTTTTTGGGAATATAGAAGTATTTCATTCACAATTACTGATTGAAAAATTAACGAAAAAATCGGACTTGCTAATTCGGACAAAAAAATGGAAAAAATTCAAAGTAAATATGTTTTAAAACCATAAAAATGCCTTAGATGCTAGTCATGTGGCGCTGCCAACGTTATCGAATCGGTTATCGGAACTATTAAAGAGTTATTGGCTTCATTGCCTATTTTTTGCGAATATAGAAGTATTTCATTCACAATTACTGATTGAAAAATTAACGAAAAAATCGGACTTGCTAATTTGGACAAAAAAATGGAAAAAATTCAAAGTAAATATGTTTTAAAACCATAAAAATGCCTTAGATGTTAGTCATGTGGCGCTGCTTACGTTATCGAATCCGTTATCGGAACTATTAAACAGTTATTGGCTTCGTTGCCTATTTTTTGGGAATATAGAAGTATTTCATTCACAATTACTGATTGAAAAATTAACGAAAAAAATCAAACTTGCTAATTCGCACAAAAAAATGGAAAAAAATGCCAAGTAAATATGTTTTAAAACCATAAATAAAACTGCCTTAAACGTTATTGAAGCAGCGACATCTATTAGACGTTATCGGAACTATTAAACAGTTATTGGCTTCGTTGCCAATGTTTTGCGAATATAGAAGTATTTCATTCACAATTACTGATTGAAAAATTAACGAAAAAATCGGACTTGCTAATTCGCACAAAAAAATGGAAAAAATGTCAAGTAAATATGTTTTAAAACAATAAAACTGGCTTAGATGTTAGTCATGTGGCGCTGCCTACGTTATCGAATCGGTTATCGGAACTATTAAAGAGTTATTGGCTTCGTTGCCTATTTTTTGCGAATATAGAAGTATTTCATTCACAATTACTGATTGAAAAATTAACGAAAAAATCGTACTTGCTAATTCTCACAAAAAAATGGAAAAAATGTCAAGTAAATATGTTTTAAAACAATAAAACTGGCTTAGATGTTAGTCATGTGGCGCTGCCTACGTTATCGAATCGGTTATCGGAACTATTAAACAGTTATTGGCTTCGTTTCCTATTTTTTGGGAATATAGAAGTATTTCATTCACAATTACTGATTGAAAAATTAACGAAAAAATCAGACTTGCTAATTCGGACAAAAAAATGGAAAAAATTCAAAGTAAATATGTTTTAAAACAATAAAACTGGCTTAGATGTTAGTCATGTGGCGCTGCCTACGTTATCGAATCGGTTATCGGAACTATTAAACAGTTATTGGCTTCGTTGCCTATTTTTTGGGAATATAGAAGTATTTCATTCACAATTACTGATTGAAAAATTAACGAAAAAAATCAAACTTGCTAATTCGCACAAAAAAATGGAAAAAAATGCCAAGTAAATATGTTTTAAAACCATAAATAAAACTGCCTTAAACGTTATTGAAGCAGCGACATCTATTAGACGTTATCGGAACTATTAAACAGTTATTGGCTTCGTTGCCAATGTTTTGCGAATATAGAAGTATTTCATTCACAATTACTGATTGAAAAATTAACGAAAAAATCGGACTTGCTAATTCGCACAAAAAAATGGAAAAAATGTCAAGTAAATATGTTTTAAAACAATAAAACTGGCTTAGATGTTAGTCATGTGGCGCTGCCTACGTTATCGAATCGGTTATCGGAACTATTAAAGAGTTATTGGCTTCGTTGCCTATTTTTTGCGAATATAGAAGTATTTCATTCACAATTACTGATTGAAAAATTAACGAAAAAATCGTACTTGCTAATTCTCACAAAAAAATGGAAAAAATGTCAAGTAAATATGTTTTAAAACAATAAAACTGGCTTAGATGTTAGTCATGTGGCGCTGCCTACGTTATCGAATCGGTTATCGGAACTATTAAACAGTTATTGGCTTCGTTTCCTATTTTTTGGGAATATAGAAGTATTTCATTCACAATTACTGATTGAAAAATTAACGAAAAAATCAGACTTGCTAATTCGGACAAAAAAATGGAAAAAATTCAAAGTAAATATGTTTTAAAACAATAAAACTGGCTTAGATGTTAGTCATGTGGCGCTGCCTACGTTATCGAATCGGTTATCGGAACTATTAAACAGTTATTGGCTTCGTTTCCTATTTTTTGGGAATATAGAAGTATTTCATTCACAATTACTGATTGAAAAATTAACGAAAAAATCGGACTTGCTAATTCGGACAAAAAAATGGAAAAAATTCAAAGTAAATATGTTTTAAAACCATAAAAATGCCTTAGATGCTAGTCATGTGGCGCTGCCAACGTTATCGAATCCGTTATCGGAACTATTAAAGAGTTATTGGCTTCATTGTCTATTTTTTGCGAATATAGAAGTATTTCATTCACAATTACTGATTGAAAAATTAACGAAAAAATCGGACTTGCTAATTCGGACAAAAAAATGGAAAAAATTCAAAGTAAATATGTTTTAAAACCATAAAAATGCCTTAAATGTTAGTCATGTGGCGCTGCCTACGTTATCGAATCGGTTATCGGAACTATTAAACAGTTATTGGCTTCGTTGCCTATTTTTTGGGAATATAGAAGTATTTCATTCACAATTACTGATTGAAAAATTAACGAAAAAATCAGACTTGCTAATTCGGACAAAAAAATGGAAAAAAATCAAAGTAAATATGTTTTAAAACCATAAAAATGCCTTAGATGCTAGTCATGTGGCGCTGCCAACGTTATCGAATCCGTTATCGGAACTATTAAAGAGTTATTGGCTTCATTGCCTATTTTTTGCGAATATAGAAGTATTTCATTCACAATTACTGATTGAAAAATTAACGAAAAAATCGGACTTGCTAATTCGGACAAAAAAATGGAAAAAATTCAAAGTAAATATGTTTTAAAACCATAAAAATGCCTTAGATGTTAGTCATGTGGCGCTGCCTACGTTATCGAATCCGTTATCGGAACTATTAAACAGTTATTGGCTTCGTTGCCTATTTTTTGCGAATATAGAAGTATTTCATTCACAATTACTGATTGAAAAATTAACGAAAAAATCAAACTTGCTAATTTGCACAAAAAAAATGGAAAAAAATGCCAAGTAAATATGTTTTAAAACCATACATAAAACTGCCTTAGTCGTTATTGAAGCAGCGACATCTATTAGACGTTATCGGAACTATTAAAGAGTTATTGGCTTTGTTGCCTCTTGTTTTTGCGAATATAGAAGGATTTCATTCACAATTACTGATTGAAAAATTAACAAAAAAATCAAACTTGCTACTTCGTACAAAAATGGAAAAAATATCAAGTAAATATTTTTTAAAACCATATAACTGCCTTAGATGTTAGTCATGAGGTTATCGGAACTATTATGCCAATATGAAATATAAAATATATATGGAACTATTCCTGCATTTCCTATATATGGAAAAGCATTGACAATGCTAATAGGCACCATAGATTTGTTTAAGAGGGTGACTAGTTATTATAGTATGAACACAAAGTAGCAAAATACTGTAATAGAGATTACTGTACAACAATAAATTATAAAATGCAATTGATGATGAAAGGATATAATGAATTTAAAATACTAATATAATGATAAGCTTTTATTAGATAATGAAGTACAAAAAGGAAGAACTACAGATAATTAATTAATACCATAGCCTAAATAATTTTACTATAAAAAAAATAAATAGTTTCTCCAAATCAAAAACAATAAATATGTGTATTATGAAGTTCGTTATGAACATCCACAAATTTAATAAACTCAATAAACAACAGAAACACAAAATATAAAATTGTTAATATTAATCAATAATGCATAAATTTGTTTTATGTTAACAGGGATATATACTGATTTAATGTAGAACATTTATATATACGACTATACCAGTACATTACAGAAGGTAAAACAGGTATTTGATCCTATTAAAGATCAAACAGAAAAATCTGCCAGCAGTATAGAACTATATTCGCTCCTTCAAAAGAACTACATATAACATAAACTCAAAATTAGGCATTTTTTAGTTAAGCTTTCAGAAGCAATTGTATTGATTGATTCAGAATTCAGAAAGAGCATTGTATCTGATATTCCGTTTCCAACATTTTTAATAAAGTCATATTTTGAGTTGTATTATGTTTGAATTGAAGTTTTATGGGAATAATGGCATTGAAAGAAAAAGTTTCAAGCTTTTAAAAATTTTCTAGTCGTTAGTAAAAGAATTTTGTATCAAAACCAAATTTTTTATTTTTTTAACTCACATGTAACTTTCAAATATTTCCATTGCAATATTAGGTTTTTTGAGTAATAACACCGTTCTTTTGAAGGAATGATATGTGAGGAATACATTTAAAAATGTATTCATAAAAAAAAAAAAAAGGTGGAAAAATTACAGGCATCTAACTTGTACATACGACTCTTCGTAAAAATAATTACTCATTATATTTTGAAATATTCTAAATAATAAAACAACAATTGTCTCGATTTGACAGAAACCTTTTTTCTGTTTCACAAGGTTTATCATTATTAGCTCTTGGTTATAATGAAATAAGCAAATGAATTAAAATAAACAATAATTTAACACCTATAGCTTTAATTGGTTACACTTAAATAGTCATAAGTCGTAGAAGACAGCATAAGAGGCACTGTAATCTAAATATATTCACTTCGAAAGAACCGACCACAAAAGTATGGTTGAAGCCATTACTGGGAACTCTAAACTCAGGAAGATTCTTCAGGGTTTGGTACTAGGCTAGGACCTTTACAGTTTCTAAAACAAGCACAGAAGTTTTATTCGACTGATAGACTATTAGTTAACAAATAGATTAAAAAAAATAATAAATTAAGCTTATTCATTTAATGATATTACCATTTTAGCCACTCTACTCTCAAAAACCTAACTTATTTTTAAGTACATACAAAGTTTATCTTTAAGTGCTTCTCACTTTCTCTTTACCAGATTATTATAACTATATAAAGCTAAAATGAATAAATACTTAAATAACTATCCAGTAGACAGAATAAAAAGGAAGCATAAGCTCATCTTAATGATTCATTTAATACATGACTATTGCTGCAGACATTACTTGCGATTACGTCATGTAAACTGTAGTAGGAGCACTTGAAGAGTTACGGCAGAAGTTCAGTGCACTCTGATCTAATTTTAACAATGTCACAGAATAAATTAAAATCTTATTAATACTTTTTATTTTAACTACCTTTTTATATACAGAATAAACTATCTTTAAAAACCTGTTTAATAGTATTAGTTGATTTTGTTTATGTATTAAGGATATGGTCTGGGTGGAAGTCAGAAAATATTCTTTTTAACTTCAAAGACTTGTTTTTAAATTTCAGAAAAATAGTTAATAGCTATCAATATAATTAATATTTAATTTTTACTAAAATAAACATAACAACAAATTTAATAATTAAGTTTTAAAAGAAAAACAATTGTATACCTTACTTTCTGTAAACATCCAATTTTAGGAATCAAAACTTCTCTGCTGACTGCCTAAAAATTTCTTGATTATAATTCCATTTATTAATAAATTAAAATGAGGTCAATCTAAAGCATTTATAAAATGTATTGATTGCACCCCCCTCACCAATTCAATATATCATTTGAATTATCCAGTTTATTACATATAGGTATTACATAATTGTAAATGTTATACTTACTTTTTTTTATTGAAAATAATATTTGTTGCACAACTGTCTCTCTTCATTTAAATTATTCTTATAATGTCAAGTTCTTCTCTTGATTGTTTAAGGAAAGAAAGAAAAAAGGAAAAGGTGAGGGAAAAAAGACTTTAAAAGTATTATAATTTTAGAATGGAAAAACTTGGCTTTCATTTCTTTTTTAATGTGCAGTAATACAAGTGTTGTTTAAGCATTACAATCTCGATTTAAAATTGAAAGTGAATATAAATATATCACATAATATTATATATTAAAATAGTTTCATAAATTTTTGTAAGTAGGTGTACCTTATTTTAAGGAAAAAAATATTTTTGGTACAACTGTCTCTCCTCATTTTAATATTTCTTCAATCTGTCTTTGAATCCTGAATTCCAATCTTTCTTGAATCCTTTCTTTGTGTTAATTCTGGTTTTGCTTGAGTCATTGTATTTATTATTTTAAATCTCCAAATGTGTTAATCATGTGAAGACCATAATATAGTACTGCTTGATATCTTTTTAGAATTTCTTCATGATGCAACTCGCAGCAGTTGAAATTGAAAAAAAAATAAAAAAAATTAGAGAAACGAATTACAAGCCTTTCCATTAGCTCAAAATTACACTAAAGAAAACAAATGAGCAAAAAATTACTTTTTTTCCCCTCATTTTCCTTCTTACATTGGATTCCTAAAATTGGATGTTTACAGAAAGTAAGGTATACAATTGTTTTTCTTTTAAAACTTAATTATTAAATTTGTGGTTATGTTTATTTTAGTAAAAATTAAATATTAATTATATTGATAGCTATTAACTATTTTTCTGAAATTTAAAAACAAGTCTTTGAAGTTAAAAAGAATATTTTCTGACTTCCACCCAGACCATATCCTTAATACATAAACAAAATCAACTAATACTATTAAACAGGTTTTTAAAGATAGTTTATTCTGTATATAAAAAGGTAGTTAAAATGAAATGTATTAATAAGGTTTTAATTTATTCTGTGACATTGTTAAAATTAGATCAGAGTGCACTGAACTTCTGCCGTAACTCTTCAAGTGCTCCTACTACAGTTTACATGACGTAATCGCAAGTAATGTCTGCAGCAATAGTCATGTATTAAATGAATCATTAAGATGAGCTTATGCTTCCTTTTTTATTCTGTCTACTAGATAGTTATTTAAGTATTTATTCATTTTAGCTTTATATAGTTATAATAATCTTTTACTAACTTACTATAAGTCTTTTACTAACGACTAGAAAATTTTTAAAAGCTTGAAACTTTTTCTTTCAATGCCATTATTCCAATAAAACTTCAATGCAAACATAATACAACTCAAAATATGACTTTATTAAAAATGTTGGAAACGGAATATCAGATACAATGCTCTTTCTGAATTCTGAATCAATCAATACAATTGCTTCTGAAAGCTTAACTAAAAAATGCCTAATTTTGAGTTTATGTTATACTGCTGGCAGATTTTTCTATTTGATCTTTAATAGGATCAAATACCTGTTTTACCTTCTGTAATGTACTGGTATAGTCGTATATATAAATGTTCTACATTAAATCAGTATATATCCCTGTTAACATAAAACAAATTTATGCATTATTGATTAATATTAACAATTTTATATTTTGTGTTTCTGTTGTTTATTGAGTTTATTAAATTTGTGGATGTTCATAACGAACTTCATAATACACATATTTATTGTTTTTGATTTGGAGAAACTATTTATTTTTTTTATAGTAAAATTATTTAGGCTATGGTATTAATTAATTATCTGTAGTTCTTCCTTTTTGTACTTCATTATCTAATAAAAGCTTATCATTATATTAGTATTTTAAATTCATTATATCCTTTCATCATCAATTGCATTTTATAATTTATTGTTGTACAGTAATCTCTATTACAGTATTTTGCTACTTTGTGTTCATACTATAATAACTAGTCACCCTCTTAAACAAATCTATGGTGCCTATTAGCATTGTCAATGCTTTTCCATATATAGGAAATGCAGGAATAGTTCCATATATATTTTATATTTCATATTGGCATAATAGTTCCGATAACCTCATGACTAACATCTAAGGCAGTTTTATGGTTTTAAAAAATATTTACTTGATATTTTTTCCATTTTTTGTGCGAAGTAGCAAGTTTGATTTTTTTGTTAATTTTTCAATCAGTAATTGCGAATGAAATCCTTCTATATTCGCAAAAACAAGAGGCAACAAAGCCAATATCTCTTTAATAGTTCCGATAACGTCTAATAGATGTCGCTGCTTCAATAACGACTAAGGCAGTTTTATTTATGGTTTTAAAACATATTTACTTGGCATTTTTTTCCATTTTTTTGTGCAAATTAGCAAGTTTGATTTTTTCGTTAATTTTTCAATCAGTAATTGTGAATGAAATACTTCTATATTCGCAAAAAATAGGCAACGAAGCCAATAACTGTTTAATAGTTCCGATAACGGATTCGATAACGTAGGCAGCGCCACATGACTAACATCTAAGGCATTTTTATGGTTTTAAAACATATTTACTTTGAATTTTTTCCATTTTTTTGTCCGAATTAGCAAGTCCGATTTTTTCGTTAATTTTTCAATCAGTAATTGTGAATGAAATACTTCTATATTCGCAAAAAATAGGCAATGAAGCCAATAACTCTTTAATAGTTCCGATAACGGATTCGATAACGTTGGCAGCGCCACATGACTAGCATCTAAGGCATTTTTATGGTTTTAAAACATATTTACTTTGATTTTTTTCCATTTTTTTGTCCGAATTAGCAAGTCTGATTTTTTCGTTAATTTTTCAATCAGTAATTGTGAATGAAATACTTCTATATTCGCAAAAAATAGGCAACGAAGCCAATAACTGTTTAATAGTTCCGATAACGGATTCGATAACGTAGGCAGCGCCACATGACTAACATCTAAGGCATTTTTATGGTTTTAAAACATATTTACTTTGAATTTTTTCCATTTTTTTGTCCGAATTAGCAAGTCCGATTTTTTCGTTAATTTTTCAATCAGTAATTGTGAATGAAATACTTCTATATTCGCAAAAAATAGGCAATGAAGCCAATAACTCTTTAATAGTTCCGATAACGGATTCGATAACGTTGGCAGCGCCACATGACTAGCATCTAAGGCATTTTTATGGTTTTAAAACATATTTACTTTGAATTTTTTCCATTTTTTTGTCCGAATTAGCAAGTCTGATTTTTTCGTTAATTTTTCAATCAGTAATTGTGAATGAAATACTTCTATATTCCCAAAAAATAGGCAACGAAGCCAATAACTGTTTAATAGTTCCGATAACCGATTCGATAACGTAGGCAGCGCCACATGACTAACATCTAAGCCAGTTTTATTGTTTTAAAACATATTTACTTGACATTTTTTCCATTTTTTTGTGCGAATTAGCAAGTCCGATTTTTTCGTTAATTTTTCAATCAGTAATTGTGAATGAAATACTTCTATATTCGCAAAAAATAGGCAACGAAGCCAATAACTCTTTAATAGTTCCGATAACGTCTAATAGATGTCGCTGCTTTAATAACGTTTAAGGCAGTTTTATTTATGGTTTTAAAACATATTTACTTGGCATTTTTTTCCATTTTTTTGTGCGAATTAGCAAGTTTGATTTTTTCGTTAATTTTTCAATCAGTAATTGTGAATGAAATACTTCTATATTCCCAAAAAATAGGCAACGAAGCCAATAACTGTTTAATAGTTCCGATAACGGATTCGATAACGTAGGCAGCGCCACATGACTAACATCTAAGGCATTTTTATGGTTTTAAAACATATTTACTTTGAATTTTTTCCATTTTTTTGTCCGAATTAGCAAGTCCGATTTTTTCGTTAATTTTTCAATCAGTAATTGTGAATGAAATACTTCTATATTCGCAAAAAATAGGCAACGAAGCCAATAACTCTTTAATAGTTCCGATAACGGATTCGATAACGTTGGCAGCGCCACATGACTAGCATCTAAGGCATTTTTATGGTTTTAAAACATATTTACTTTGAATTTTTTCCATTTTTTTGTCCGAATTAGCAAGTCCGATTTTTTCGTTAATTTTTCAATTTGTAATTGTGAATGAAATACTTCTATATTCGCAATAAATAGGCAACGAAGCCAATAACTGTTTATTAGTTCCGATAACTGATTCGATAACTTAGATAGCAGCACATGAATAACATCTAAGCCAGTTTTATTGTTTTAAAACATATTTACTTGACATTTTTTCCATTTTTTTGTGCGAATTAGCAAGTCCGATTTTTTCGTTAATTTTTCAATCAGTAATTGTGAATGAAATACTTCTATATTCGCAAAAAATAGGCAACGAAGCCAATAACTCTTTAATAGTTCCGATAACGTCTAATAGATGTCGTTGCTTCAATAAGTTCTAAGGCAGTTTTATTGTTTTAAAACATATTTACTTGGAATTTTTTTGTTAATTTTTCAATCAGTAATTGGGAACGAAAACGCCTCGGCCTTCAGCTCTTATTGAAATCATGTCGAAGTGCTATTTGGTTATTGGCGAGTGAAACGATGAAGGAGTTATTCCAATAACGAGCTCGTTCTGGTAACACGTTATCACAGTAACCGTTATTTTCCAATAACACGTTATTTTAGACTGTTACGTTATTTCGGCCCCACCACTAGAGGTTATATTGATAAGGTTTTGTTGAAAACCCATTTCTTGGACAGTTGCACTTGGTTCACTGTTGTATGATGTCCAGTTAACCATTTCAAGTTGCCTTTAAAAAAATGATTCTATATTTAAGTCTTCTTTGATGTGAAAAGTGGTGGTTGTTATTATAATTTTTATTAACTTTGACAAATTCTCATTTAGTTATTACATTAAATAAACTCTCACATTGATTAAAAATACCTTTGAAATTTTAATTTCGAAAGACCAAAAATGGTTCAAACACCGAGTCCATTCGTTTATTGGGCCCAAGATGCTAACAATATTTTTCTTAAAGTCGATTTGAAAGATATTCAGGTAAGATTGATTGCATTGGAGGTAATTTTAATATTATTCCAAGGCTCGAGTTTGGGTAGTATAAGAAACAAATTGTTCTTAATTTTAGGATGAAGATATTCAATTAGATAAAAGTAGTATGACTATGACAGCTAAAGGAGTTGGCGCCCACGGCCCATCCAACTATAAATTTACGTTACACTTCTTCAATGATTTAGTTGCTGATGTAAGTTTTTTATTTTTTTATTTGTGGTACATATTGTAACGATAAGATATTTTATGTGCCACTAAATGTCCAAAGTGATTTTTTTTTTTGTAGTAATAAAGTTTATTTGGAAAATGACACATAGAGAATGATCCGGGAAAGAAACTACTATTATTATAATTATTACTAATAGTTTCAAATTTTTTTTGCCAACTGAAATTAAGATCTTCTGCTCATAATTTTTTTTTTTTTAACGGCTATATATTTATTGCTTTATAATCAATTGCATTTATCTAAAATGAAAAAGTTATGAGTTAATGTAAATTTTGATATTTAAATAATGAAATGAATTATAATCTAAACATTTGAATTTAAATAATATAAACTTTTAATTAAGTAGTGTGACTGTTTCTAGAGCTCTGTTGCATCAATTAACATATTATATAACAGCAATTAAACTAAAATATCTTAATGACTAGAAATGCCGGCTTGAAAATGTCTTGACCTCTGGTACATTGATTGAATTTTAACTTTTCTGAAATTTTCAAGTTTTATAAAGATTTGTTCTTTTAATTTAATATAACAACTCAGTTAAGTAATATTCATGAATTATTGCTATCATAAGTAGTGCTTCATAATAATAATTTATTTCATGTTCAATATAAAAAAATAACACTGTTTATTGAAAAAAATAAAAGAAACCGAAAAATACATTTTAAGAAAGTAAATGGAATATTATCATTCATGGGTGTTTCAAATCCCATGCATGGCTTATTAATTTAATAATTTAAAATTTAAATTATTTAAAGCATCATATTATTATTCCTATTAATAATGATGCAAAGGAATGATAAACAATAACTGTTTAATAAATATTCTTAATCATATAATTATTTTAATAAGTAAAAAATTATATTAACCACTGAAAATGTAAATGTAATCTAATATTTCAAAATTTGTGTTGAGTAATTTTATATATATATATACATACATATATATATATATATATATATAAATAATATTTTGTTTGTGAAAAGATATTACTGTTTTATAATCTTTAACTATTCAGTATTATTGCCTTGAAAGTTTCCCATATTAGCATTCATTTTATTATCACCTTGTATTAAATTTTGTTTTCCTTTTCAGGATGAAGTACACGTTATAAAAACATCACCAAGGGCTATTGAATTCACATTGAAAAAAGCATCGTCTTCTTGGTGGAGTCGATTAATAAAACATCAACAGAAACCCGCTTGGCTTAAAGTATATATTTTTATTCTCTGAAATATTTGTTTTCTTATTGACAATTATTATTTCATTAATTACTTATCATTTTTATTTTATATATTTAAAGTTTAGTTGACAGTATAAATAAGTAAAGCTTATTTTGGAAGATTTCAATCATCATAACTTAGCAAAACAATATAATTACAGAAATGGTACTAAATAAAGTAAAAAAATGTGTTCATTTATTATGTAAATCATGATAATAAAAGTAATGGATATCAAGATAATTATGATAATGTGAAAGTTAATGATTATTATAATTGTTCACTGGAGCATCATTGATATCACGATTCATTAATTTGTGAAAAAAGTTCCCATCGCAATCCTTCGACATCATTAGGTAAAACATCTCTATTAGCTGTTATCCCTCTTCAGGAAACACATTTATTAAAATACAACATACAACTAGTAATTATTTTTAACACTATGTATACATTTTTTCCCAACTATTACAATTCTTATGATTTGTATAAACCACTTGAAATTAAAAAAAAAATATATTTTTCTTCATTGATCTTACCTCCAATCAAGCTTATCCTTAATATGAGATGAAAATGGTTGACTGGATGATCTTATGTAAAGG
Organism: Arma custos; assembly: GCA_037127475.1. Taxonomy (NCBI): domain Eukaryota; kingdom Metazoa; phylum Arthropoda; class Insecta; order Hemiptera; family Pentatomidae; genus Arma; species Arma custos. The sequence continues at coordinate 5,165,732 of CM073763.1, forward strand.
AGATGGTTGGGGGGTGCAGTCAATAAGAACACCGAATAAGTGAAGTACTTATATTATGTGCCGACGTTTCGACCTACAGTGTAGGTCATCATCAGGGCTAACAGAGAAACAAACAGAACAAAAATGTAAAAACATCGAAGTTGTACAGTAACAATACTAGTGACAAATAATGTAGAAAAATACAAAGTGGCAGATATGAAAATAGAAGATAAAGAATATTAAAAAGGAGTCAGATTATAATAAAATAAAGATATAGACAGATTTAAAAATTACTGATAATGAAAAGGCATTAAACTAGTGGTAGATATAATAAAAACCAGATAAAGAACAAATATAACAAAATTATTGAAATAGTGTCAGATATAATTATAGAAAATGTGATAGAATATAATAAAATTAAGATAAAGACAGATATAACAAAGATATTGATAATGGAAAGAAAATGAAAATAATGGCAGATATCATAAAGTAAGACAGATTTTATAAAATTAAAGAAAATGAGCAGAAATGATAAATAATAAATAACGCATATAAAATAAAAATAGAAAATAAATGTACAGAATGGATAGTACAGTACAATATAATAATATAAAGAAAAATCAAAAGGAGGAGTTAAACAAAAGAAACAAAATGAGGATATTTACATATAAAGAAAGGTTGGAATATGAATAATACAGAAAAACTAGTAAAATAAAGGTGTAAAATGTATGATAACGGACTTAATGATGTTACCAAATTACAGAAAAGTATGGAACTATATGTACAATAACAAATGTGAATAGTAGAAAAACTATTGTACAATAACACCAGTGTACAATGACTGTTTTGAAAATATAGTAGATAGGAATAGAATATGAAAAGATAAAATAGGTGAAAACGCTAGTACAGTAACAATAGTTTACAATGTATGTATGAAAAAAAAATTAGATGGGATTAATGAATTAGAAAAATAAAATAGGTGTTTAAAAATATGAACACATGATTACCAACATACTTATCCTTAATAGTTTTTTTGGTAATTATTCTGCAGATTTTCACTTCGAGTTGAGTTACTACAAGTTTTTTGTTTTATTGTGAGGTTTAGTATGGAAAAAATAATATAATTATGGGAAATGTATAGATGTTGGTAACTAACATACGTGGGTGAATCAAATATAAACGAGACTTATTTTTTAATTTTTTTATTTTTACTTTGAACACAAAGAAAAGTACACCTCATTTTTCTACATAGTCTCCTGATTTGGAAATACATTTTTCCCAGCGCATAGGTAATTTTCCAATCCCGTCCTCATAGAATGAAGTAGGTTGTGTCTTCAGCCAATTGAGCACATAGGCTTCAACCTCATCGTCACTGACGAATCTCTGACCTCCCAAAGCTTCCTTGAGTGGGCCAAACAGGTGAAAGTCACATGGTGATAAGTCTGGACTGTAGGGAGGGTGTTCTAGTGTCTCCCAGCCCTAGAACTAGAACTTCTAGTTGCTCCAATTTTTCTCTCGTCAGGGCCGCAGTATGCGGGCGAGCATTGTCCTGAAGAAGAATCACTTCTCTCATCGGTAGATCCCTTCTTTTGCAGCGATATGCAAGTCTGACTTCATTCAAAATGTCGCAGTAGCTTGCGGCATTGATAGTCCTGCGTTCATGCAAAAAATCAAGATGCAGCAAGCCACGCTGGTCAAAAAACACAGTAGCCAAAATCTTCCCAGCTGACAACCGTGACTTGGCTTTCACTGGTCCAGGTTCCCCTTTCAGTCTCCACTCCATACTCGCTTGTTTTGATTCAGGAGTGTAATGGTGTACCCAAGTTTCATCACAGGTGATAATGTGAGTGAGAAATGAGGCTCCCTCAGCCTGAAATCTTGCAAGAAGACCTTCACAGACCTGCAAACGGTTCAGCTTCTACTCAGCTGTGAGAAGTCGAGGAACCCACCTGGCACACACCCTACGAAACCCTAGCTCCTCTATGAGTATGGAAAAAGTGCTTCCATAGCTTATCCCAACCTCACTTGCAATGGCACTGGTGGTTAGACGTCTGTCACCTTCAATAAGCTGTCGAACACGGCTGATGTTGTCTGCTGTGATGCTGGAGCGGGGTCTGCGGTCATGGCTTTCATTCTGAACACGATCATGACCCTCCACAAACTGTTTATGCCATGCAAACACTCTGGCACGAGAAAGTGTCTCTTTCCCAAACTGTACAGTCAACCTTCTCAAGATTTCAGCCGGTTTTACACCTTCAGCAGCAAGAAATTTGATGATAATACGTTGCGCAATCGAGGGGGATACATCCTGTTCAGACATCGTCACGACGGTAACTGGTGAGTTCGAGCGCATCCGCCCGCCTGCTTCCCCCACTCCTGGCATCCCTACCCAACACCCCTAAATGCGGGAACGTTCCCGCACCTTCGCTGGGCTTCCAGGACAAAAAGTCTCGTTTATATTTGATTCACCCACGTATATCATCTATATGCCCCATGTATCAGACTAGTGTCGACCCACAATACTACTAGCCCTGAAGGAGACCTGCATTGTGAGTCAAACATCGGCTTTCTGATAAACAGTTCTATAAGAGAATTTTTTTTTACCTCCACTTTCTTCCTAACCTATATCATCTGTAAGAGAAGAAATTAGTTTACTGGAACTTCTAATGTAAGGATAGAGATAGTTGGGGGTGCAGTCAAATGAAACACCAAATAAGTGCAAACTTTGTAGGTCATCTTTAGGGCAAATATATGGATCGGCTGCAAGGAAAGGTAACTGGCCTGAAAACTGTTGACCTAAAACTTAGCAAATAGCAAAAAATAATTTTTACATATTAGTCTCTGTACTAATTATTCATTGACCGCATTCCCGACCAATTTCTTAAAAAAGTATCCATAAAAACTTAGACAAGACGCAATACTTAGTCTAGTTCGCTTGAAAAATTAACTAATACCTAGAAGTACTCACTCTCAAAATGCGACTCATAATTATTTTAATGATAATAAACAGCAAATAATGATTAATTTGGTTCTATACTACTCTAAAGAGAACTTTCATTAAAATGGCAACAAAAGAGGAAAAGACAAACCTTGTCTTCTCAGCTTTGCATTTATCATGCAAAATGAAATTTGATCATATACCAACACCAAAATGCTGCCTGATTCATATTCAGTTTTCATTTTTAATTTTCTCAATTCATTTTTTTTTTTTAACCAGATCGATTTTGAGCGGTGGAAAAGCGAGGATGATGATTTATCCGATTCAAATGTTGACGGAAACATCCCCCGTGATGTTATGGGAGATTATCCTGAGTTGTTCGAAAAGTTAAAAAAAGATGAATTTGGATATATAAAAGGTATGTATTATCTTCAGTATACATTCTCACAATTATGTATTATTATTTCTTTCCTTGATGAGAGTTGTACTATTTTTACATCATCATATTATGTAACTTTAATTATATTCAAATGTTTTATTAATTCAGATTCAATTAAAATCTTATGTAGTTTTATTGCAGTTTATGAAGAATATTACTTATGAGTGAGCATTTTTCTTTTCTAAATACACTGTTTAATATTTGGTGTTTTTCAAAAATTGGTCACTTTTTATGCTTTTATAATTATTAAAATATTCATATAATCTTTAACAGTTTGTTTGTTTGTTTGTTCATTTAACGTCACTTTATGCTGCTATGGCTAATCGGACGATGTTACAGTGGGAGCTCTAAATTTTGCCTATCCAGGTTTAATTAGGATAGGGATTTTTAACAAGTACCTGACATCGTACAGGCTCGGGACCCCCGTTTAACGTCCCTTCCGAAGGACGGCGTAACTAAGGATTTTTTACTCCCTTAAAAAAATCCTAGGGCCACCTGCCGGGCTACGAACCCGCGATCTTGGTTTTAGTAGTTTGTTACGCTAACCACTAGACCACAGGTGACCGTATATAATCTTTAACATATTTTTTACTACAAAAGAATATCAAAATTTTCTAGATTCACTTATCATACATTTTTTTTATACGGGGATAAGATCACAAAGTATACATCCATATTGAATGATAATAGTTGACCTTGATTATATATGTGGAAGAGAATGGTCCGGGTGGAGGTCAATAAATTTCTCTTAGATAAGGAGAAATGTTTATTAAATAGCCAACGTTTCGGCCCACTTTGCAGGTCTTCTTCAGGGCTAAATATACAAAATACAGACAATTAAATTTAAAGTAAAAATATACTTATGTAAATAAAATCCACAAGTATGAAGGTATCTGAGTGGGTGGGAAATAAATTAAAAATGGAGAGGAAAACTTGAGATATATTTACTGAGCAAGGTCAACCATTGTAGAATATGAATAACAAAGTGACAAGGAAGGTAATAATAAAAGATAACAAACAATACACTAAGTAATAAAATTTGAGGCAAATGATAATAAAAATGAAAATGATAATAAGAAATAATTTAGCCCTGAAGAAGACCTGCTAAGTGGGTCAAAACGTTGGCTATTTAATAAACATTTCGACCTATCTAAGAGAAATTTATTGACCTCCACCCGGACCATTCTCTTCCACATATAAATCCATAGTTTTCTATATAGCAATAATGGTAAAACTTTTTGCTCCTGCTAATTCGCTTTAGTCTAATCATTATATTTAGTATTGTATTAATAAAGTAACATTTGGATGAAATGCAAATAAAAAAAATAATATATATATATATAAATTTGAATATCTCTCTATTATATAAAAAAGTTTTTAGCGATTAATATTTTCAGCGTTGCCTAGCAACGGATTGAGCAACTAAGTTTTGTTTTGTTAATCAATTAGATTATAAATAAGTATAAATAAATAAGTGTACCCCCAGTACACTCTAGCCGCGATCTGTAACGGTCACGCTTCCCATCATTCGCCCTGAAGATGACCTACACTGTAGGTCGAAACGTCGGCACATAATATAAGTACTTCACTTATTCGGTGTTCCTATTGACTGCACCCCCCAACCATCTCCTTTACATAGATTATAAATACTTTAATATTAAATATAAATAATACATGTTAAAGAAGAATTGGTTGACTGTAACTTCTAATATAAGGAAAAAATAGTTGGGGGTGCAGTCAATAATAATATATGTTTTTCTGTTTGTTTCTCTCTCTTAGCCCTGAAGATGGCCTATATTGTAGGCCGAAACGTCGGCACACAATAAATAAGTTACACTTATTAAGGTGTTTTTATTGACTGCACCCCCAACTATTTCTTCCTTGCATAAATAATACATGTTGTCATTGGTGCTAAAAAACATTTCATATTTTTCTTGTAAATTTTGCTAAATGAGCTCACTCCCTTTTGAAAAAAATGACAGTATAGTTAGAAAAATGAAAATGTCCAACGAAGGATACAATTAATCTGGGGTGTGCAGTCAATAATATCACCAAATAAGCAAAACTTATTTTTTACTAGTTCTGACCTTCCGGCCTACATTGTAGGCCATCTTCAGGGCTATGAGAGAAAAACAAAAATAACTATAAAAAAACATTGAGTACCAAGAAAGAATATAATAACATAAAGAGTTATAGAAAAGTAAAGAAAATTAGCGATGGATAGATTATTAAGGATATATGTATGATTAAAAAAATGACTGAATATGTGTACAGAAAGGTGATAATGCAAAGAAATACAAATAGAAAGAAAAATGGGAAGGTAATAATACAATATGAAAAATAAAGAAAAGGTACAAATGTAAAAATGGGGAGATTTAAATGTATGAAAAACCTTTCTGTACATTGTTGGTTAGTTTTATATTTTACTCATTTCATAAATTGTTTTAGCAAATAACCATAGCTGTAGGCAAAAATATTTTTTATAATTTCTATTTTATATTTATGTACATTTTTTTTCAGAGGATTTCAAAAAAGTTTACCTGGTTTTCTATAACCTTACACAGTTCATCTTCTACACATATATTATTGTAGTTATTGGAATAAGATGGATGAAAGAAGGAGCGGGTAAAAAATAAATAGCCATTTATTTTTCTTTGTATTTAGTTTGTATTATTTGAATATCGTAAATTTAAAATTTTCACAGATTCTATGCCTGGCACTTATGAAGCTGTTGGTGCTGTTTTGAAATTTGCCCAGTTAATTCAGTACCTAGAGGTTATGCATCCATACTTCGGTTATACCAAGGGAAATCCATTGCTTCCGTTTCTGCAGGTTATTATAGCTTTTATATTCATCTTTTTTTTCTGTTGAATGATAATTGTTGACCTTGATAATATATTTGGAAGAAAGTAGTCTGGGTAGAGGTCAATGAATTCTCGTAGAATTAGAGAAAACGTTGGCTAATTAATAAAGTTTGGTACTTGTGTCTTAACGCAGCCCTGGTTATGTTTGCCAACTTGCTCGCATGCGCGAGCAGTTACATTTTGTAACAGTTACATTTCTAACAGCTGATTTGTTCTGTTTCTTCTTGCTTACTGAGTTTTCATTATTGCTGATTTATTGTTTCTTATTGTTTGTTATTTGTTGTTTATTGTTTGTTTGCTAGTTTGTTATAGATTTTTCATTGTTATTATTTTAGTTATTTATTTAATTAGTGTAAAATGATGCGTATTTGGGATTTGCCGACAACAGAATAACAAGCTATTATTTTTTTGCAGGAGCGAAATATTTTACCAAAACAAAGAAAATGTAGCAATTCCCATGAAATGAAATTGTATTGTGGTGAACGTTTCTTTTGGAAATGCAATTTAAATTAATGTTGTGAGAAAGTGGGACTCAGAAATTATTATTATTTAATTATATAGAAATTATTGTTGTTTAATTAATTATTCATTATTATTATCATATTCCATTTTTCAATAAATTCTTTTGATTTCTAATTGTTAATAATTTTTGTAAACCAATAAATAGAAGGTAACTGTTAGAAATGTAACTGCTCGCGCATGCGAACAAGTAGGCAAAAGTAACCAGGGCTGCGTTAAGACTCAAGTACCTAAAGTTTTCTCCAATTCTACGAGAATTCATTGACCTCTACCCGGACTTTCTTACTTTCTTCCACATCTTTTTTTTTCTTTTCTTTTTTCCTTAACTATGTGCAACGTTCGTCCACTATTTGTTTCTTGTCTACGAGTCTTAATCTCCTTTCACAGATTAAGTTTTATGTTTTTTAAGCCGCTGAAAGTAAGCTTAACAAAATTTGTTAGATTAAAGTAACAATAGTTAATTTAATTTAATAAAGGTACCAAAAAATGTTAAATTGCATTTACAATAAATCCATGACTAAGAATATATATCCCATAATCTCTATTTCTTCTCTGTTTTTGAATATTTAGTGGTTTTGAAACTGATTTATAGTTTTAAGAGTCATTATATATTAATATATTTTTATTTTATTTAAATTTAAATTTATAGGTTACTGCCAGAGCAGTAGTGCTTTTCCCCATGATTGAATGGGAACCAAGAATGCAAACAAAACCAGTTGTCACTTATTTGATACTGATTTGGTCTACGGTAGAATTAATAAGGTAATTTTAGGAATGATCAGTCATAAGTTATTTTTTTATTTATAATTATTTATTTTTTTGTTATTGACTTTGTTTTAATAACAAGAAAAAGCATGGGAAACAAGGGGTGAGCTGTGGTGTATGATGTCAGGTATTCGTTAAAGACTATTCTTAACACACCTGGACAGGAAAAATTTAGGACTCCCACTGCAACATCATCCGATTAGCCATAGCAACATAAATTGACATTAAATGAATAAACAACATGGCAAACAAATAAACAACAAACAATATATCCACTAACATTAAATATAATGGCAATTTAGGTAGTAATAACATATATTTTAAAGGTTTGTTTATTCATTTCACATCCTTTCATGCTACTATGGCTAATCGAATGAAGCAATTGTAGGACTCCTAAATTTTGTCTATCCAGGATAGGGATCTTTAACGAGTACCTGACACCGTACATGCTCGGGATACAATTTTACATCCCTACTATGGAGTTTTGATTCCCTTTAAAAATCTGAAGGCCATCAGCCTGGTCGCAAACGCGCGATGATCTTAGGCATAGTAGGTTGTTATGCTAACCATTAGAGCACAGTGACCCCCCTATATCTAAAAGGTTATTATCCCCTAAAACATCAAATAACCTTCCAAATGAAGTTATAACCTTCTTTTTTTTTTCTATATTCCTCACAAAAAATGATAAATAGGTAACAATAATTACTGATTTTTTTTTCTAATCCTTCTTTGTCTCTTCTATTATAACACTTATTTAATGAACCATTTAGCTTTTCATCTTAATATGTTTTCCGTGTTTCATGAACGGAAACTAACAAAATTGTGTAAGTTTGACCCTTACAAAACTAGCATTATGTATGTAATATTGCTGGATATGTTACAGCAACTAAAATTTACTTGTTTAATTGGCCACTGTATATAATAGATTACAAAATATTTTTTTTACACATTTTGCTCGATAACTACTTTTAACAATTTTGATTAAACTCAATTTACCAATATTTAATGAAATGGTATTTGATATAAGCTAGATCTTAACTGCATTGAAATTGTCTGAATTGATTTTAAAGCCAAATTTCTTCCTTTAGTTATTTGCTTAAATGACTCATTATTAAATAATGGCTTCTTTACATTATGTAAAGAAGTTATTTCATTGTAGCTTATGTTTTATTTGCTGTTATTTATTTATTCTCTTTAGTTATTTATTTATTCTCTATTTATTTATTGTCTTAAAATGTAATTTTTAATTTATTTTTTTTTGGGCACTTTTGTAACTACTTCATGATTTGTATTATGTAGCCTCCTGACCAGACGTATATTAAGTTCCTTTTTCCGTTCATATTTTTTATTCTAATGGGACTTAGTACCAGAATAAATTTACTTTTCTATAGGGTTCCTTTGATTTTGTTTTGAAATTTGAAACTATAAGCTCTTAGTTTTTATTTTGAAGAGAAAAGATTTGTCCAGGACTGGGATTCGAACCTGGGTCTCCCACACATCCGTCCTGGTACTCTTCCACTTGAGCTATCCTGGCATGTACCTCCTTATAGAATTACAAATCCTTATAAATTTATCATAAAAAGATAAAATAAAATAAATTATAAACAATATAATGACATATGTCAACAAGATCCTAATTAAAGTAAGATTCAATGAACATTCTTCCTCTTGTGAACACAGGGATATAGGATCGGTGAAGAGAAAGGATTTGTCTGACCGAGGTACGTGCCAGGATAGCTCAAGTGGCAGAGTACCTAGACGGATACATGGGAGACCCGGGTGCGAATACCGGTCTTGGACAAATCTTTTCTCTTCAAAATAAAAATATTTTAAAATTTTAATAATTATAAAAAATAAAATAAAATAAATTATATTAATAGTTTATGAGACATCATTAATTTCTTGTGCCATTGTAGACTTTGACATCTACTAGACATCAGGAATGTCTCTGGTGAACACCGTACTGTACATTATGAAATTATTCAATTGTTTCATTCATGTAGGGAGCGGAGTAGCTCAGCGGTCTCTACCATGTACTGAACCCCAGACCCTTCATGGGTTGTAGTGGTACAGGTTTTTTTTTTTTTTTATTCGTGTGCCAATTCTGTTTTGTTTAAAATGTTCATACTGTTGCATTATTCCAGTGATGCCAGTGATTTTTCAGTAGCGTCGAATATGGTTTTATTTGTATACCAATAAATAAATTATTGAGATGGTATATCAATGTTTGTAGTAATAACAAACAGATTAATACAAACTATGAAAGGATTTTATAATTAATCAAAGGATAAATATTTTCCCAGTTTAAAAAGAAATTTTCAGAATTAAAAAGTAACAATATAGATATATAGAAAAATATTGTAGAATATTTAAAGTCGTAGAAGGTTACAAAAAAAAAAAAAATGTCTACTACCACAGACCCTACACTCTTGAGTGACAGTACTATCATGACATTATTTGTCATTGTGTAAACATTTATTTAGTTATTAATACTATTTCAATTATTTAAAAATGATTCTTTCTTTTTTTCCCCTCTAGATATCCATATTACATTGCAGAATTATACAAAAAAAAATTTGGTTTCCTTACATGGCTGCGATACACTATTTGGATTCCATTGTATCCTCTTGGAATGATTTGCGAATCGGTTATAGTTTTAAGGTAAAAAAAAAATATTTAAGTTGATTTAAACCAAATAAGGTTTCATGTTGAAGTCTTAGTTGTTGTATAGTTCAGAAATTTGTAGTAACCTTTTTTTTTTTAACTTTAGGAACATTCCTTACTTTGAAGAAACCCAGAAATTCACCGTCTCTATGCCTAATCCTTGGAATGTGACTTTCCATATGCCTTCATTAATGAGATCATACCTTCTTTTCTTCATTTTACCAGGTTTGTATATCAAAAGTCAATCACCAAATATAGTTCAATTATACTTCAGTGGAGTGATCACTTATAGTTCAGTGGTATATTGTATTAAGGTTGTGCAAACCATCACATGTTTAGATTAATAAATAAACTACTTAAAAATGTATATAATATTGTTTGGAATGTCAATATATGTGAAAACCAGACTAATGGTAATATTTTAAATTTAAATAATTCGGACTATAATTTTTTTTTTAAAGTTATTTCATGAAATTTACAACTGTATAACAGAATACATCACGTAAATATAATCAATGTATACATTGGCATGAAAAGACGAGTAGAGAAACTACCCAGTGGTAGTACTCAAATATAAAGTTCAACGGCCATCTTCTTTTCAGAAGCCTTGGAGGATTATCAGGAATGGAAGAGGTTGCTTGGTTTGAAACAAGTGGATTTGTCTAGGAATGAAGTTTGTCATGAAAAGATTGATATCGGGTTCGGACCAAATCAGCAACAAATGGGAGGTTAAAGTCATTATAGATTACTTTGTTTGTTACAAAGTAAGGAGCATTGAGGATTTTACAAAGGATTTTGGATTGGAAAGATTGAATACGAGAGGAATTCGATGGTTTAGTGGAGCCCCAAAGCTCTATTCCATGAGTCCAGATGGGTCTAATGATTGCCATGTATATGTGTCTTTTGTAATTAATAGAGCTTAGAACGTTTGTCTAGTAAATGTTGAAGTTGCCTGAAATGGCGTGCTGTTTCTTGTTGTTTCAGTCTAGTATGAGGATTCCAAATTATTCTTTTGTCAAGGATTGTCCTAAGTACTGGACCTTTTCTACAGGTTTCAGTGGGATGTTATTAAACGATATGGGAGGACAGGAAGTCATTGGTTTACGACGGAGGGTAAATCGGACTATAATTAATTTAGAAATTCAAAAAGTAACACAATTATTCTAAAGTCTTGAGTTTTCACTTCTGTCGGCAGTCCTCATCACTGCCTATTTATTTTTTTATAATTAATTGAATATTATTATTAAAAAGTAATTTTTTATTATTTAGTTTTAGTAACGGAATTTATTTTATTTCAGGATTGTACACTATGATGAGCCACATGTATAAAGCTCGAGTCAAGAAATTAGGCCCTAGAAAATGGAAAAAGAAAATTAGTTAAACATGTACAAGACATTTTTTGTTAATTTTTTTTTAATAAAGGAAAATTGCCATTCCTTATAGATAGATTATTAAATTTAAATAATTTAAACCTTGCCATGACGATTCAAATTAAGCTGTAAGAAATATGCATGGTTATCGATGTTCTTTTATATTTTTACCAGTTACAGTCATTTCTTGTTAAATATTTTAATGTCAATTGTAAATTATATAATTATCAAGACTTATTATAATATTAAAGTTTTATTTTTGGTTTGAGGTTAGATCAGTTGTGTAGTGTGTTTTTTTTTTCTTTACTAGTCATTAGGTATAATAATTGATTATTTTGATTTTATTAATAAGATATAATTGATTGTTTTCTATTTTTAATTTCAATTGATCGCTGTTATATTTTGAAAAAGATAATTATACAATATAATTGAATGAATAATATAAAGTTTCAATTTTGCTAGCCATTAAATTTTCTGAACTCAATTATTGCTGATAACAATTTTACTTATACAATAGGGATAGGTAGTCTTATTTTTCATGATGAAAAATGAATTGTTAGTCATTTGTTAAAATAAAAAAAGTAATAATTAAATTTATATAAAGAGAAAAATGAAATATTTTGTCTCAGTGCTATCCTGAAATCTTGCACTCTAGTTATTGAATGATAAGAATAATGTCAAAGTTAGATTAAGCCAGCATGTGCTCTGTGGAAAATATTTCTAGGAGGCCTTGGTTTTTTATGATAATAAAATAAAACACGGCTTTTACAAACAACCTGTTTTTTATTATTAATATAAACACATTTAGATGTGTTGTACTGTCATTCCTTAACTCATTGAAAGAAGAAGAATAATTGAGTCTCAAGTTTTTAACTTTTCATTCGTTTCTCGTTTAATATTTTCTAAAAATAAAAATTGTCATGAGCGTTAGTATGGAAGAGAATGTAACTATGGGTAATCAGCAGATTTTGGAAATCAATTCATCAAGAAATAACAGTTTCAACTAACATTTCGAAGTATAGATGATATATGTGGTCAGGGTGGTTAATCAATAAATTTCTCATAGATAGGGAGAAATGTTTATTTAATAGCCAACATTTCGACCCACTTTGCAGGTCTTCTACTTCTCCACTTCTTCCTATCTAAGAGAAATTTATTGACCTCCATCTGGACTATTTTCTTTCACATATATAATCAAGGTCAAGTATTGTCATTCAAGAAAAATATATATGATATATGTTTCTAGATGAAATTATTATCGAAATATACACATTTCCCATAATTACATACTCTTTTCTATACTAAAGAGGGAGCTGAGGGGCTCAGTGGTATAGCGCTTAGTTGCCATGCCGGAAATCCTGGTTCGAATCCCGCTGCAGGCAGTTGCTTTTATTTAGTCTGTTTGCGGTGGGAGACTCCTGGGGCTCACCCAGTCTCTATAAAATATTTTAAAAAGTAGGGTACCCAAAATAAGGGGAAAAACCTAGCAGTTGAGCGTGACCTAGGACAAGTCACCTTGCAGAACCGTTGTCCATGAAACAGTACAGTCTCTATCATGTACTGAACCCCAGGCTGGTTCACGGATCGTAGTGGTTTCAGGTTTCTATACTAGAGGTCACGATAACTTATATTTTTGGAAAATATTAAAAACGAAATGAATAAACAGTTGTAGTGACTCAACCCGAAGCAACAGCAGCCTGTGGAATAATTTCAAACATTAACAAACAGATAAAGTAATATGTTGGTTCATTGTCGACATCAATCTAAACCAATTTTTTCGCAAAATTACATCTATGCTCAATTAACAAATTAATTATTTTACAAAAATTTATTACTGTGGGAGTAATAGAGATATTATTCTCTCATCTCTCATAAAGCATGCTACATTGTGCTATTTTTTAAGTTTCAGCAACTGTTATCAACATTACAGTTTAAGTAATGATTTAACTCCAATCTGCTTTTTACTTCTCGTCATATGGGAAAGGGGATATTAGTTAAAACTCACTTACCCGCATTTTTTATTTTGTAATATTACCAACATTTTTAAAATATTTATCTAGAAGTACAGGTTAAAGATTACTTGGTACAGAGCACACAAATTTCAATTTTTATTTGATTCAGAAAAGCTTTATGAGCTATCAATTTATATCAATAAGCGTATAAGGAAGTAATATTTGTGTCTTTATCAAATGTAATAAAAATATATAAATTTTACATTGCACAGTATTTTTCCATGATCAGTAACATACAAATAAATAAAAGGCAACTGCTATTTATTTGAATAAATTAATGAACTGGCCAAGAATGTTACATAACAACCCTGATCCAGTTAATTTACATATATATGTAATTCCAAAAGAAAACAAAAAACAAAAACCGGTAAGCAGTATTCTCTGTAATGGTTGAAACATATTATTTCAAACCATTTAAAAACGTAATGAAGAATTAAAAGAAAACAGAAGAAATAATCAAGTAAACAATAATTTAAACTTCTTTGTCTTTATAAGCGGTCTGAATATACATGCTTTTTAAATTAGCACACTATCATGTAAGTTTAAATTTTATCTCTCTTTTTTTAGAAACTATACCTTATTAAAAAAATGAAAATACCTTTAAAGACGCTTCCCTAAAACAATGCTAGCAAATGGAAAAATGTTTATGGAAATTATCGCCGTATTCATGTATTGCCTTCTTATAACTTTGCAATAGAAGATTGTTTTTATTTGATCCATAAAAATTTAGTAATTCATCTCCAAAAAATTTATCACTTAGCACTTAACATAGAATTATTCTTAACACAAGTATAGACTTCGATGATTTCTAAAGTCGGATATCTGTTGTTATTAAAAATACGATATTTTTTAATAATTTATACATACATTTTTTAGAGCTCCATTGAGGAAAAACAAGTCTGTATTTTTGTTTTAACAATACCTGAATAAGGGCTCGTCGCATATTTTGAATTTCTTTTTTTTTTCACGAAACGGCCAATAAGACCTCGCGAATATCACACTTTTCTTTTCTCATTTCTCTGCGTGCCTTTGCTCCCTTCTTTCTGACCTCGCAGTACCTTCCCGTTTTTCTTCATTTTCCACCAGAACATTGATTTCTTTTAATTTCCTTCCGAATTGTTCTCTATCTGGTCATTGTCTGTTATTTTTATTTTTTCTGCTTACTTTCTCATTTGTTTTACGTACCCTCCTACGCTCTTTTATTCACAGATTTCGTCAAATATTTTCTTGTTAAGTTTCCCTTGGTACATTCTTACCATGTGCCGTAGAACCTTAGTCTTCTGATTCTTATTTCGGTTTACAAGTCTTTCCTCTCCCTTTATATTTCCTGATGGGATCTTAACCTACAGCCTTCCTGTGTTTTCTTGGGCCAATAGATTCTCCTCAGGATTTTCTCTATTTTAAGTATTTTTATAGTTTAGGCAGACATATTACCTCCATCCCATACAAAATTACAAACTCCAGTAATCCTTGGGAGATTTCAATAGGGTGAGAAAGAAGAGGGGGGAGGGTAACCCGCACAAAGAAGAACAAATATAAATGGAGAAATACTAATACATTTATGCCAAATCGACGAACTAAAAATTAAATTTATGAGTCTTTTTTGGACTATTGCTGTGAAATGTGCTGCACTTTGCCGTCTTTGATGTGATTTTTCTTTAGGTTTGCTTCCTGATAATGCCTGAATAGGCGAAACGACTGATTGGTTTTCCAGTATTTTAGAGGCTTATCATTATATTGCTTTCTTATATGAAATTCTACATTCATAGTGTTAGTTGTAATAAACTTATGATTCTCAGTCCATGGACAGTTAAACATTGTAATTTATTCACAATGAATTGTACAGTTTAAGACATTACCAAGGTAATAATTTAAAAGAAAAAAATCATTAAAGTTAAATCCTCAAGAGCATGAAAAGGCTTCGTTTCTTTATTTAAATACATTTTAATAAATTGTATAACAGTGTAAATTTTCCAAGTATATAATATATAATGTTCTGAAACAGGTTTTAGATTATAAAATACAATAAATTATTGTGGACTCAGACCGCCAGATAGCGCAGTGAGCAAGGTCATGGGATAGCGCTCATAATAAAAATCCAGTTTGTGAGAATTCACCCGAAGATGAAGTGTATCGTAGATTACGACGTGGATACTGATTTTCCAATCGAAAATCTTCCTTATGGAGTGTTTTCTACAAAAGATGATGTGAGTTAAGTATAGAAAATCTATTATTTACCGTAAATTTTCCCATTTATACGAGATTAAAATTTATTCCGAAATTTTATACATTTTTATGAATGGAAATTCAAATTTTAATAGCCTACATTATTCCTTTAAATTAAATTTCAATTATGAACGGTATTTTACGTAATAAAATATTTTCCTGAATACCAGAACCATGCATCTTTCTTATCATCTTTTATCAACAACTCAAGCCCGCCAACAACGAAAAAAATCAATTCTAATTACTATTAGTTTTTAGTTAATTTGTTTATTGTTAAAAAAAATTCTCAAATTTTAAGTTTTAAATAATATTTAAAACTTAAAATTTAAGAATTTTTTATTATGTTTGTTAATGAGAAAAAGTATCTTATTTGAAAATATCTAACATTATCAGTTGTAATAAGACGTAATATTTACCTTAATCCTTCAATGGTAGATTAGTTACCATGGTTACAATAATTATAAACATGGAGAAAAGTTTAGAATAATTAAAAAACCCAAGCATATTATTGCCGCCAAATATAATTTTAAATGAGTGTTGCAGATAAATTATATATTCCTTACTGTAATTTTAATTATTTGACCACAGTAATGGAATCTCTCTTACTGTGATCTCTCAAGATATATATAAATTTATTTCAGTTATGGTGGGACCCTAACTCGAATTTAAATTACTACTGCTTTTCTAGGCTAGCTTAAGTCAACATTAACCATAATTTTATGTAATATCAAATTAAAACAGTGATATTTTTTCATTATTTTCAATGAATAAGAATTTAAAGTTGAATACAAAGCAGTTACTTACCTCTAACACTGTTAGATAGAACCAGTGTTGGTTGTATATTAGAATCATATTCTCTTCTAAATTCTTCAGGTTAATTCTAAATATTCATTGACTTATATTTTAATAAAAAAGTTATTGAATAAATAAATAACAGAGACATTTATTTGGGTAGAAAATAAAACAGGTTGATAGTCTGATGCATTTTGATCTTCTCATTTACAAAAATTGGAAAGATAATGAGTTAAATATAATGCGCATGTTGGGATGGATTATCATGTGGAAAAACAATTACTTTGATTCATTGCATGAGATAGTTTTCTTGAATTGAAGAGAAAATTATAAATACATGAGATGCGATCAAATGACTTGTAAGATTCATGAGAACATTCTCGTTGGCCATTATTCAGAAATGACCAACCAATTTGATATTATTCAGTAATTCTTCCTGATATTTTTCAGGTATCTTTATATATTTTTCCTGATATCTTTCTGTTCTTATTATATAGACAGACCATATAATAAGAAAATAAATTAAAGATGACAGGTGCACCAAAAAGATCATAAGTACATAAGAAAATGAAAACTTAAATATCATCACACGTTAACTTGGAATGAAAGAATTAGAAAGGTCTGTGATGAAGATGAGTGGTACTAGTGGGGAAGTAATGGAAAATAGTGATGGAGCAGTATGAAAAACAATCAAACAGTATGGTTCTTGGAATTTGCTGAACCAAATGGTCTTCATGGATTTTAATTGTTATACTTTATCTCACAAAGCAATACAATTAAAAAATTACTTTACTTACTAGATAAAATGTACATAATGTTATGTCTATTTACAGGCTACATTAACTTGAGGATGTTTAAAATAATATTCATAAGATGATTTTTTTGTATATAAGAGTATAAAAATAATATTAAATATTATGTAATATTATATAAAAATAATATAAATATTGCATTTTGGGTGGGGTAAGTGGTTATTTCTTCTGAATTATATAAAAGCTTATAAAAATAATTTCTAAAATACAACTTATATAATTTGAAGTAAATTACTTAATCTTTAATAAAAAGTAAATATTTACCTCTTTATTACTTATGCCACAATTTTTATCTGAGTATTTTTTTTAAACGCTGAAATATGAAGTTTAAAATTAAATAAATTATAACATGGACACTTCAACACAAAATCATTTTCTTGTTTTACAGGATATGATATAAACATTTTAAAATATCCTTTTGGATCAAATCTATGATTAAAACATTAATCTAATGCCCTGGAATATTTTTATTCAATTTTTTTTTAACCATTAATGTATAATGCTTATAACTAAAATAAACAAATTTATAACTATAATAATGATTTTCTGTGAAGATCATCATCCTTATTTTACACTATTAATATTTCCAAAAATAATCGTTAATTTAATTATAAAATTGTGAAATGTTCTTTAAAATGTTTTGTATTATTTCAATTTCAGTGAATAGTAGTTTAATTTTGCATGATAAGTCATGTTTTCTGTAAAAAAATCCAATTATCCAAACAATTTAATTTAAATTTGAGAATTCAATTTCTTCATTTATCAAAATGTTTGATTTAAAAAATGTTTATATCTTTAAAATTGTGATGATTGCATTAAAGAAATGATTAGAAATGTGATTCCAGTCATTTTAATTCACCTTTTCTTTGTTTTAATATAATCTGTATGTCATATTTAAACCTTGCTTTCTAAAAATTTATTTTTGACCTCCACTTGGATCATTTTATCATCCATATTATTTATATTCTTGTTCCATGATGTTTTAAAATTAAAAATTGTTTTAAAATCAGCAATTTAGTCATTTAAAGGTTTTTTAATACTTATTTTGTTTACCAAATTGTCTACATTCTGGGGATTTTCCCCCATCATCACCGCACTCCCCTAAAATTCAATGAATTTGGAGATACTGTTAGGTGAATGAAATAAGCCTTGATTAACATTAGAAAGTATAAATTACTATACTATTTAGTTATATGAAGACTTTCTATTTTATTGTTAATAAATCATTTATACAAAATTTTATATTATTAATGTTATAGGCTGTCAAAAGGATAGGTGTTGCTATTGGAAACCATGTCCTTGACTTGAAACAAATTAGCCATCTTTTTACTGGTCCAGAATTAAAGAACAATCAAGATGTTTTCAAGCAGGCAAGTTATAAACTATAAACGATTCAATTACTGTCAGATTATTTCAGTACCATTTTATAATTTAATAAACAAATGAATGTATTTATTGAGCTAATTCAATGTGTGGTAAGTGCCTTCTATATTTTAAAAAGTCCAACTTCGAAAATCTATAGGTCTTTAAAATATTTATATTTAAATCAATAAAAATTTGCGAAAACCCAAAAAGAGACACATAACTTTCAGTCCTATCCATTGGGGTAACTAGAGTTAACTCTTGGGGGGAGGGGTTAACCCCCACCAATCAACCACTCCAACATATTACTCCCTTCAAAAAAGATGTCTCGTAATATAGGTATAATATGTATTATACTATAAATCATGTAGCTTCAAATTAAAACTATTTTATAGTTTAAATAATAACAATTTTTTATAAATGTTATTTTGGAAATTATAAATGTTATTTCTGGAAGGACAATCAAGAAATAGCTTTTAAATACAAGTAACCCTATTTATTTGGTACAATAACTTACTATGCTTAATTGCATAGGGAACATTCTAGACCCATCCAGACTTTACTTCTAGATTCTAAGAACTGTTCTTCTCACATTTGTGATCTTATTATTGCCGCTAGATGCCGCTGCCGCTATAATAATATGATTAATTGTAAATAAACAGTATTACGTTAAGTTTTGGTTTGTCACTTTAGTGTACTTTTTATTCATTAAAATAACTGTGTTTGCACTTTCTTTGTTGTTTTTTTGGCATTATTGACCCTTACTTCTGTAATCCCACAATAATAACTTTGAAAAAGTAAAATTCTTCAAAGTTTTTTTTTTTTAATTGTTACATTATTTTTTAATTTCTTCTAAGCTATGGAGGGGTTACATCCCCAAAAAACCTCCTCCCCCCTCGTTACGCCTATGGTCCTATCAAATTAATAAAAAAGGATTGTTTAGTTATTTTTCCCCGTATTTTAGAGACTTAAGGTACAGGCACAAGTTAATAAGAGCCCGCGAAACGGTCCAAACTGCGCACACTCGAGATAATTCGAGTATTTTATGCTGCTGTAATTTTCGCACTCGAATATATTCGAGAATTTAAATTAAATTAAAATTAAATTTAAAAAATGTTTATTTTTTGTCGTTTTTTTCAAAAAATGTGTGCACTAAGGGGTTAAGGCTTTGTTATTAGAGTTTTCCAGTTTCATTCTGGTATTTATTTTTTAATTTTAATTTTTCCAATTTTTTTTTTTATTTTCCTTGGACATTCATGATTAACAAATTCAAGGCTATGCTTCAATAACCTGATGTTGGTGATAATTTAATAATGTAGTCTTGGCTTGATATGAAATATGCTGTATAAGGCATCTGTAAGACCATTCATAATGGATGTGTGGTAGATAAGAAATAGTTTATTTCCAGAGGAATATTATAGCAGCATAATTGTTGAGAAAAGTAAAACCTTGTCTGAAGGGAATCAGGGTAGCTCGATATGTACAATTCTGTGTTGCTATGCTTAAGTTTTTAAACTGTAAAGTTAAACTCCGGCTACAACTGTTTATTATTTTATAAGTTTTTATTGAAGTTATTGTTTGTCACTGATATGAACATATCATTTTTCAGTTGTGTTTTTATTTAGTCAATAAAATTAACATTTCAGGAAACGCTGAATGCATTTATGGCTTTGACCCCAAGTTGCTGGTCCGAAGCCAGAAGTTATTTACAAAAGCTATTGTCTCAAGATGATTCTCCGATAAATTCAAATCCAGGGTAAGTTTAATAATTGTAATATATTATTCATTAAATTATAAAATTTAATTTCTTGTATTATCATTATAATAATAAAAATTTTATTATAATTTAATATTATAATACTCAAAGATGGAGTGGCACATTTCCTTTCTTATTGTTTTTTTTTTCTATTACAATGTTTTGTAATATAAAGAAAATGTATTTTTTGTAGTTTTAAAAAGATAAAATTTTATTTCTTCACATGTATATGATATATAAATTTCCACAAGCTAATAAAAGTGACCAATGCCTTCTCACACTTTTCTAGAATGTTCCTTGTCACTGTCCTTGGACATTTTCAATGTATATTTTTGTTTATTTTATGTACAGAGATAATATGAATTCATATTAACAATCTAAAAACTCTTAATAAGTTGTATTATTTTAATACAGATGCTTAGTAAAACAGTCTGAAGTGGAAATGCATGTCCCAGCTCTTATCGGCGACTACACTGACTTCTATTCCTCTATTCATCACGCTCAAAACGTTGGCGAGATGTTCAGATCTAAGGAAAATGCTCTTTTTCCTAACTGGTTAGTATTGTTGCTTATAAATAGTAAATAATACTTTTTTATTTCAAATTCAATTGAGAATATTTATACCTATATTTATTTAATAGGAGACAACTTCCGGTCGGCTATCATGGCAGAGCGAGCTCAGTTGTAGTGTCTGGTACTCCCATAAGACGACCAAGAGGACAAGTGTGTTTGAGTTTGAATAATTAATAGTATTTAGTCTTTTTAATGTAAGGTATGGTTATTTGTTTTTGATTTTTACTAATACTGTTGCTAAAAAAAATGAAGTTTACATCTTATTTGTAAGTAAAGCATTTTAAGTATTTGCAAATAGATACCTCGGCCATATAAATATACTGTTTATTGTACAAAAATGCATTTTGAGTCGTTCTATGACTTACACCAGGGGCGGCCAACTGTTCTGCCAACTTTTGAGTTTTCACCTTTCCAATTGCCTTAAGATGGTCATCGACGGGTGATTTGCTGACTTTGAATTTCCCTGCCAGTTGTTGACCAGCTGTTCTGGGATTTTCTTCCACCAAAGCTCGGAGAACATTGTCATCTACGGCAGAACTTCTTCCACAGCCCTCTTTGTCTTCAAGGCTCAAGTCTCTCTCTCAAAATCTCTGGAACCACTGTTGAACAGTGCATAGTGCCTTCACCCCAGACTTTTTAAATGTTGCTGAGTTTGAACTCGTAAAACAAAATTATAATGAAAATCATGATTTGACATCTCAGTAAAAACTTAATTATTCCCAAGCAGCAAAATATTACAGAGGTAAATAAACATTATTCTTTGAAAGAGGATTAGTAAGTGTTTATATGTATGAAAGTCAAACAAACACAAACAGTTAATTATTTGGAAGGGTATTTTAAAGAAAACATAAAACGCTTTATTGCTTTCCAGACAATAAATATTATATAAATTAGAATTTTAAAAACTGTAAAGTAGAGTGGCACTTTTTAAAATATTATTTAGTTAACTTTATGTGTGCAATATGACAAATATTATTAACTTTTACCAATTAAAAAATAAGAAAAGTTAATTGTGTTATCTACAATTAACTCTTTACTAGACATGCCCTGATGGTGCCGAGCGAGCATCTCATGTCCCATCTTCACTCCTAGATTTTGAACTGGAGGTAGCGTTTTTCGTCGGAGGTAAACCAACCAGTCTCGGCACAACAGTGACAGCAGAAAAAGCACATGAACATATTTTCGGTTTTGTTCTTATGAATGACTGGAGTGGTAAGTCTCACTCATTTCATAATTCATTTTTTTTATATTTTAATCACTTTTCTATTTACAACAGATTGTTTTAATTACAGCTCGAGATGTTCAAAAATGGGAATACATACCTCTTGGTCCATTTACTGCCAAAAACTTTGGTACTACTATCTCACCATGGATTGTCACTGTGGAAGCATTAAAACCATTTATTGTACCAAATGCCGTTCAAGAACCTGAACCGTTGCCTTACCTCAGGCACTCAGATCCTTTCAACTTTGATTTAAATCTCTCTGTCAGCATTAAACGTAAGACTTATATGAGCGTCTGATTTTCAGGTCAATGTAGATTTCTTAAAATTATTATCAAAGCTGTATAGTTTTATTTTAAATGTGTTTGTTTAGCGGAGAACAGCAAAGCTGCAACGACTGTATGTAGATCAAATTATAAATGGTTGTATTGGACAGCCAAGCAACAATTAGCTCACCATACCGTGACTGGTTGTAATATCAATCCGGGTGATCTCATGGCTTCCGGAACAATCAGTGGAGCAGTATGTGAAACTTTTTTTTTATTTATTCTTTATTTTATTTATTCTTCATTATTAATAATATTTTTATTTTTATAGGAACCTGATTCTTTTGGCTCATTACTAGAACTGAGCTGGAAGGGCACTAGACCTATACAGCTTAAGGACAATACTACAAGAAAATTTTTACAAGACGGGGATGAAGTTACAATAGAAGGTAATGTTTTCATATATTAAAAAAACTAATAAGAATTTTGATATCAATGGTTTACATTTATTAAAAACAGTATATATAGAAGATTAATAAGACTACATATAGTGTTTGTAGCAGTGAAAAATGAGATTTTAGGGATATTGTTTTAAGAGTACTTAAACTTCTGGAAATGTTTGAACTTATTCCCTACTAAAACAATGTCCCTAAAATCTCCTTTTTCACTGCTACAAACAATATATGTAGTTTTATTAATCTTATATATATACTGTTTTTAATTCAATTTTAACATAATTTGAATAAATTTTTCTTCAGGTTTTGGTCAAGGTATGGGATACCGTATTGGCTTCGGAAAATGCTCAGGGAAGATTCTTCCAGCAAACAATGCATGAAGAGAATTTCAGACTGTTTTGTAGTGAATATATGATATATAATATGTTATTTTGAGAAATTGACTCAAAATATAGATCTTGATTATAGATATATGGTATTTTTTATTTTATATAATTGAAGAAAACAAATTTTTTTTTTGTACTTCATGAAAAACATTTGATTTTCATTAATAAAATATAATTTTTCAGATTACTAATTTTACTTATGAACTTTTTTTTTATAGTAATTGCATTTTAAATTTATATTCACAATAGAGGAGAAGAAAAAACATATTAATACATAAAACACCAATTTTTAACTTTAATTTAACACAATATTTAAAATCATATTTACAATATTAAAAATGTATCCATAACATCAAAAATGACAACTCCACAATTACCTTAATATGACAAATAATTTTTATGTAAAGTTAATAAAATAATTTTTACGATCATTATTACTTATGTTAATTCATTTATAATGAACTTTTATGTTTTATTTCATTACAATAACTAAAATTAATACCCGTTGTTAGTGAGATTGTACTTACAATTTAAAATTAAATAGAAGCATAAACTAATTTCTAAACATAAATGGTGATAATTTTAATAAATAGTATACATAATTAATCACTTGATCTGAATTTAAAAAAAAAATCAGTTTATAAAAAACTTTGAAAAAAATATATATACACTTATTCCTTCAATCAGACAATTTTTCTTTTACCAGGGACAAGCATTTCTTCAATTTACTCTGATCAGGACTATAGCCAAGTATTATGGCTTTTGTATGAGAAAGTGTTGGTAAGCCTCGAAGATCTCCCTCCGATTCATAGAGAGAAACTCCGTTTTCCTTCAATTCCGGTGCTACTTCCTGAAAATATGTTAAAATTTAGTAAATTTAGGGAAATAAAATTTAGGGAAAAAACATTGCTTTAAGAACAAGAACTTGGCTATAGGAATCTAGAATTAGCATTTTATTATTACATTTTGAATATTTCAATTTCCACTAATATGAATAAGAAAGAAGGTCTTATCAGTATCTGAATTATCAGTATTCAGCTTATAAATAATGGCGGATAACAGTCTCTGCAAACTGGCTAATGCTCAAGTACCAAATTAAAAATAAACCCTGCTTACCTTCAATCTCCTATTTCTTTCTACATCCCATGTGATATCTTTTTCTGAGACTTTCTTCGATCTGAGAGCTTTCAGGTCTCCATCTACTTCTTTGTATATGGCTAAAAAGTCTGTTTCTAATCCGTGATGTTTGGCCAAAGGTTCATAACCTTCAACTAAATCCAAAGAGAGATAAGAAAAGTTTTCTTTGGATCTTGAGTTTGACTGAAACAAAAAATAAATAATAAATTATAAATAAAAATAAAAAAGATTGCTGAAATGATTCGCATTATATAGACCTTCATATTATTTTGAAAAAAAAAAATCATTTAGGAGGAAAATATATTGTAGATTATAACCACTAATCAAGGATGAGTGGTTCGATCCCTTGACACTGGCTTAATTTTGTAGGCTTTATTCAAAATGATGAGTTCAGAAAGTCAGGAACAAACCAACCAACTTTTTGTGATCATATATCACGATTAATGACATGGATGGATGGTGAGGACTGGATTAAATTACATAATCTTTGTTTGCCTGAATAAAAATGAAGTCGATAGATGTCTCTAAAGCCAATTATAACACCCGCGGACTTAGATAGTTCTTTTGTTTATCTCTTGGGAGGTAAATTATTTGAATTATTCCGAAACTTGTAAACATTTACACTTTTATTAAGTATTTGTTCATTAATGCATAACTCCCCCCCCCAAAAAAAAAAATGGAAAAAGAAAGATGATCAAGAAAGTGTCTGGGTGGACAAACAGAAAAAGAGTGAAGGTAATATAAGAAAATCCACTGCTTTAATGAATAAACTTTTAAATAAAAGTAAAGATTTTAGGTTGAATTGTATTTTATATTACAAATTTAAAATGTTTTATTTACTTTATAATCATCTATCCATGCTTCGAAAGTATCAATAGCCTCTGTGAGATTATTTCTCTTATCTTTGTCTGTTGTTCTTCTCAGGATAACTTTGGCTCTGTTGTACATAGAATTTATAATTTGGTACTGATATGTTATATCTCTCCCTTCTAATAACCTGAAAGAAAAATTATACAACTTTATAATTTTATATATATTTATCTAATTAAACATAACAAAAACATTAGTAAGTTTGTTATGAGAAACGTAAAAGTTCTTGATCACATTAAGCTACTATTACTTTATCAATTTTAGATAATTAAAAAGGGAGCGGAGTGGCTCAGTGGTAGAGCGCTTGGTTGCCATGGCGAAAATCCTAGTTGAAATCCCATTGCGGGCAAGACTTTTATTTACTCTGTTTGCAGCCGGAGATGGATCATATGGGATATAGGACCCTCCTGGGGCTCACCCAGCCTCTATAAAATATTATAAAAATAGAATACCTAAAATAAAGGGGAAAAATCAAGTCACCTCCTTGCAGAACCGCTGTCCATGAAACAGTACTGAACCCCAGAGTTCACGAGTTGTAGTGGTATAGGCCTTTTTTTTTATTTATTTAGATAATTAAAATATAATATGGCTTAGTGACTGCAGTACAGAAATAGTGATATTATCACCATAGCGTCAAAACATGGCTGTACCAATACTTCTTTTATCAATTGTAAGCCATAAAGATAAAACAAATTGTAAAAAAAAAACGTAAATAAATAAAAATATGTAGTAACTTTTCTGACCTGATAGTCTCTACTGCTTTCTCTTTATCCTTGAAGCCAGCTCCTTGGAAAGTATTTTCATTAGTTTCGCTTCCAAAAAGTTGACCATTTCCCCAGCCATTCTTTTCGGATCTCTTTTCACTTGCTACTTTCGGCATTCTGTAATAAACGGTTTATTAGTCATAATAATTTATTTTAAGTTCTCACATTTATAAAAATGTTTATTGTATTTATATATATTTATAACATTTTTATTGGTACTTCAGTAGCTACTTAATGTTTTATTTAAGGTTCCCCGATATTATTCTAGAAATTGAAGTTGAGTTTACTAATTACTCAATAAAACATAATAAGCATCATCATTAAAATATGATTATCCACTTTTAGTATCATTTTGAGATATTGAATTAATTCAAATAATAAAATGTTTTCATTTTGATTTGTTTTATTGATAAAAAGAAATTATAGTTTACAAGAAAAATGTCTTAATCGTATTTCACTGCATTCTCTGTTCTGAAATAACAGTCCTAAATTCTAATTACTGCAATAAGATGTAGCTTGTTTTATTTTTTAAACCTATGCATTTAAAGTTGAAAACAGTGCTATATTTTGTGTAACGGCTTTAAGAAGTCAGGAACAGGAGCTTTGTGATTTGCCAATTTTTAAAAATATTTATAATTTAACTGATCGAGTACAAAAAAAGACAAAACAAAAAGTAGTATCCTGGCAACACCGAAAAAAATAAAACTATTTTTTTTATAGAGAGATTTTGTTCTAATGAAATGCACAGTCAGGGTGTAACCGGTATGTCATATTTTTACTTATTTGTTTTTAAGCTGCACAGCTAGGATATAAATAAAACCCTGGTTATTATTTCAAACCTAACCAAATACTTTAAAAGCTAAAAATCTTGATTCAATCATTCTGCTAGAGAAAGAAACATATTACAAAGATTATATAGATAACACAGTCGACCATAAAAAATAAATATTTTCTTTTTTATCTTTATTTCGCTTATTATAAAAGAAAATTGATTGATTCTAGACTCCAGGAATTTTCCAAATTTGACTACAGGTGGTAGCATTGTGACTTAAATAGAATTACTAAAAGGAATTAAAAAAATACTTAGTTATTTCATGTAATTGCAACAATTTGGCTTCTATCCAGACAAAATACCAAATGAACTTGACTCTAGATTAATGAATCATGGTTTAAAAATAGAAGTTTATAAGGAGAGCTGGTTTACATTTCTATCAACCATTTTGGTTTTTTTTTTTTTTTTTTATTTCAATAAACATGCTTATTTATTCATTACAAGAAATATTTCTTTGTATGCAAAATACATAGAGTTTTTATAGAATATGATGGTAAAATAGTATGATAAATCTTAACATAAATAGAAGATTAGACTAATAATTTTATAATCTTAAAAAAATTCTTATCAGTTTTATTTGGAGAAAAATTTAACTCCATTGGTACTAAACAGAAGTTAATGTTTTTCAAAATATTCTGCAGATAGATCCTATTCTACAAGCCTGTTTGGGCAAAAAGTGTAATTCTTCTTTCATTTCACTCTTTTATGATGAATCACTCATTTCCCTGTATTTTGTTAGATTAAATATTATTATTGGCAATATATTAATTATAAAAAGTGTAATATTATTGATATTAATTGTGAAAATCATTTAAAAAATAAGATTTAATTGTACCACTGTAGCCCATGAAGTGTCTTTGGTTTACATGGTAGAAATTGTACTGTTTAAAGGGAAAAAAATTAGTGAGAGACTAAGTATTTAATTTTTTTTTATCTATATCTGAAAACAAATGTTTTATTTGTACTACAACAAGGGTTTTTATGGATTCATGGTAAAGACTGTAATGTTCCTAGGCCAAAGGTTGAGTATGGAGTTAATGTGGTGGAAATCACCCTAAACCGCTAGTTTTTTCCCTAATTAGGAGTACCCATTTTACAGAGGCTGGGAGAGCCCCAGAAGGGTCTTTATAAAAAAACTGACTAAAAATGTTTTTATTTTAAAAATAAACGAAAACTTCGGCAAAGCGGAGGTATGCATCATTAATAAAAACCTTATCAGGCTTTAATAATTAATTAGGAATGCGAACGCACATTCTTCAAATTATCAAGTCAAATTTACGATCTGTAATCAATGGTTGCTCAATTTAGTTGATAATGATTGATTTAAACTTTAGGTAATTTTATTAATAGTTTAATCTTGCTGAGTGGTATTCTAATTAGAGAAATGGGCTTTTGTAAATTATGTTGAAGAGTCAGGCGAGGTGAAGGACAAACCTTGAGCTAGCCTTTCTGTAGCTTTGACCTGGATTCAGCAGAGCCATTGCTTCCGATGTTAGCAGCTGCAGGTAAGATGGATAGGTCAGATTAAACGTGAACAGTAAATTATTTCCGTTCTCAATTAACTAAAAAAAAATTCACAAAAGAAGCAGATGGTACAAGAAACGTCTGACCTAAAAACTACAAGACTTTTCTACACAAAACACATTCCACCGAGAAAAATAAATCCGTTATCAATAAAAACAAGCTCTGTTTTCCTTTTAATCCCTAATAGTTCTATGTAAATAATAACTATTGAGTTTAAAAGCAAATCTCATCCCTTATCTATTAATTATGGATTTAAAATTCAGTTTTAGCAAAAATCTAAGCGATTATTCCGAAATATAAGTAAGAGATGAATGTCGAAGAATTTCTATATTTTTGCGGCATTTTGTACTGATAAATTTCCTTACTTTGTGGGAAATTATATTGCATCACAGTTAATCATGAATTGCATTTTAATTGAAACCATTTAAAACACATTTATTGATGAATTTCCCTGATTTATTGGAAATCATTCCTCTTATTGCATCACTGTTAATCATGTGTCGTATTTTAATTGTACACACACTAAATATTGTGTATTGTTTTTGTATTAATAGAAACCTAATTCATAAGTATATGTTCATACTTATTTCTTTAACAAATTCGTCTTTGAGACTTCGATAAAGTTGAAAGAAGTTTCAGACAACTGAAAGCATGGGCGAGTCCTACAGAAAATCAAAAGTTCGTGAAAAATCATTAAATTGGTGCAGTCAATAAATTTTAAACAAATAAATTAAAACAACTCATTTTTATTTGTGCCAATGTTTCAGCCTAAATATTAAGCCATAATCAGAGCTTAAGAATAAAACAAAAAAAGAAAAATTATGGGATAATGGAAAAATATGGGGAGTCTATTTTTACTTAAAAAATGAAACTTGATTTTTAAAATGTATCTAATGATGTTTATTCATTGTTATTAGTAAATTTTAAGATTCTGCGATGTATTTTAAAAGCCACAACTAAAACGGATCAATGTTATGAAGAAACGGACGTATTTGAAGAACAAAAATACTGTCCTGCAAATCATGCGATCTTCATTAACCAAACAGGTGTCATAGTTCTTTCAGCACGATCAGCCAAAAAGTGCTGAGATCATTAATAAAATTAATTAAAAACAGAACAATGCCGAACATTTTCCTGCACTTATCGTAATCAAACAAACGATTTTGCATAAGATAATCAAACAAATGGTTTGAGAAGCTGTAAAGAAGATATTAGAACAAACTAAAATCTGCATCTCAAACGTTAAAAACCTCGATAATTCACGATTATCAAAAATATAAAGGACTGAATTATGTGAAAAAACATTTATTTTTTATTCCAAATTTTGTTTCGTTTTATAAATTTCTTTTGAAACCGCCAACATCACAGCTTTATGTTCGGTTCTAGAAACCTTAATTTTCACCCTTCTTTTCATATTATTGAAAGGAGCGGAATTATTATCAACAGAAATCAATCCAAATTTTTTTTTCATCAATTTTCAAGGAAAGATGTACAGTAACTGAAAAGACAAATTCTCTGTCAATTTATAAAATTTTCCATAAAATTGCTGAAATTTGTGTAACGTTTTTCAATAAAAGCCTCCAAAAAAAATCCTACCTTCAGGCCCTTGAGTGTAAACCATCACATTTAACTGATATATACCAGAGGGAATAGAAAATTCCAATTTTTCAGCCTTCTTTAGGCTATAGAAATAGTAAGAACAGAATTTATTTTTATGAAGACCCATAAAAAATGAATATTTCCTGATACAATGAGATATTCAAGTGAAAATTTTTGTGAAAGTATTAAGACCAGAGAAGAAGTGAAGAATATTTGACTATACTCAGATGGAGATCCATCTAACTCTAAAAATCAATCCATCATTAGAATTATCCACTCAAATATATCAATCAATGTCTTTCTAATGGTATTACTAATATGGATTCAAAATAGAAACTTTTGAACAGATTTTCTAGAAATACCATCAATATATTATTAACACATTACAAACAATAAAGGTTAAATTATTCTCAAAAATACTATACAAAACCTTGACAATAATTTATTAATTATTCATTGTGTGACAATGCAATGCATTTAAACTGCATAATTTTACTACACAGAATTATAAATAGCAAATGAAGGGAGATAATAGTGATAGACTAGTAACCAGTTATCAATAACAAGATTTGATAATGAAATAAAATGTTTTCTGCTAGTTATTTTAGTCTAAATTTATTAATCTGATTTCCAAAATAACTAGATATTTTAACGTATCCTGATTTGGATCATTATGTATAATCATTAAAAATAAACAAACACTACTTATTAAAGTATGGAAGTCATTAACATTTTATGTCTATCAAATGAAAAATTACCTTTCTATATCATAGTGAATAATTTAAAGAATATTACTAAATGTAATTCTGTCTCCTTTGGTAAATAGTTTATTAAATCGAAAATTTATTTTCAATATTTTCTTTAGTTTTAACAAATAATAAACTAATTTATTAAATTGTAGAAAATATGAAGTATCTGAAAGAAAGAAATGTATTTCACAATGTTAAAAGCTTACTTCTATGCAGCAAATATTTAAAAAATGGCCCGTCGATTAAGCTTTGTATTAAGACTTTATAAAACTTTCATGAGTCATATGTAAAGTAAATTACTGCATCAAAACTATTTTTATTATTTTTTTAATCGAATTGTTAGAATAAATAAAATAAATAAGTACTAAAGTAAAAAAATAAATAAAAAAACATAAGTACTGCTGAACATTCAATAAAGGAGTTTCAGAAAAACAACAAACATTAAAACAAAACCACTATAATTACATAAAAATCACATCAATATTTGAGTTTAAATGTCTATATCAATAAAACAAATATTTGCCATGACTTGCAATTTCATTAACCCAAATAAATACATTAACTCTCATCAAGATAATGTACTAACAATATATTCAAGCAAGTTTTGATTCTTTACTGAGTGAGAACCTCTTTCATTATATCACTTTTAATTATATTAGAACCATAGTTGAATTCCGAATATGCTCTTTGACAGCATTATATGGTAAAATATGCTGAGAATCTTTATCAATTATTACTTCTTCTTCATTAACACCATCTTGAACAATAATAGCATCACTCAAAGCTTCCTTACTTTTGACAAACACAAAGGCATTTAGATCAGGGGATATTTCTAACTGCTTAGAATTCAGTTGTCCTATAGGACCTGGCATATTCTGACATACCGACTTCAGGGACTCGACAGTGATAGTAGTGTATTCTTTCAAGAATTTCATCTCTTCAGCAGAAAGAACACCTGGATTTTTGAACAAACTCAAAGAGTATGTTTCTATCTTTTCCAAACGAAATCTGAGATATGACCTTATAAGATACTTGATACGTTCTATTTCTTGTTTGTGAATCAAAGAACGAAGATCTGTATTCTCTAATTGACTAACATTAGCTTCCATTTGTTCAACCTGTTCCATCATAATTTCAACATATTCTGTTACATTTGGTAACAATTCCGGACAAAGTTTTTCGTTGAGCCAAGCTTCTTGAATAACATTGAGAACAGCCTGTGCTGTTATTTCACTTTCATCTTCGTGTTCCATAAGTTCACTATCCATTTTAGAAAAATGTAATAACACTCAAAAACGAATGAACCACAGTACTATTCGCGCCAAAAACTGGGATCGTTCAGTAACGAATACAACTCTCCATACAGATAATTGATGGAGAGGTCACACAATAAACAACTTTTCTCCGTGGACCTTCTAAGTACCTAAAAATGTGGAAAAGAAGAGAAACTTTAAATGTGCTGTGCAAGTATGTGAAACAAAATATAACTATTTCTAATTGGTTTATTTGTCTTCCAGTTTTTTCTAAGTTCAAGTTTCATGTAACTCATCATAATAAAAAATAAATAAAATTATTACATTATTGGCATTGCCAACCAATTTCGCAACAAGAGTCGCTTTGAAAGTAATTAAGACGGCACAAAAAAAAAAAAGTTAAAATTTATTTTCTAATATTTGATGATAATAGTTCTCTAAATTATAGTTTATTAATTATATTGGTCATGTTAGTATGCAGTACAATTATTTTAACTTTTAGATTTTAAATGCGAACTAACAACAAAAATCATAGGAACCTAGATATTTAATAAAATTATAAAATCCTATTTCTTATTCAATTTTAGCGTTTCCTATTTGTAAAAAGATCAAGTATTTGTATATATAAACAACAATTTATCATCAACACTACTTTAAAATTATCCAAGGTAAATTTTAAAATATTTTAATTTTAAACAGTTTAATAACATTAAGAACAATGCACAGGGATATTTACTGAAATCTATTACCTTGTAATGTAGTTATGCAACAATTCATTACAAGAATAATTATGAACAAATTACTAACAAGCCAACACGTTAGAAAACATTACGTGCGTTCTTAAAAATGTAAGCATTGTATTCTAATTTTGTCGATGGAATCACTGCTTCGTCCTTAATTGACTGTCTCAATACTCAATGTTGGAGTCTCAATTGTTCGGCAATTCTTGTTAAAAACTAATCATTTCACATTTACTTCCAGAATTTAGTTTATGCATATGCTAAGGCATAGTAATCAAAGTTTTATCACATCGTTTTGAAGTAAATCTTACACTCATAAGGTAGGTATTTAATAATTTCGAATGGTCAAATAAATATAAAATAATTATAAAGATAATTTAACTGAACCGATTATCCAGAATAAAATAATTGGGTGTTAAAAACAAGACTAACAACAATAAAGAATTTCGAATCTTGAGAATTCGAAAATATAAGCTACATTTCGTTAATTTAATTCCTCGAATGCTAATACTAATCAATAGAGGACATCATGTTATTTCAGTATTGTATTAAATCTTATTCGTAGAGCCAGGTAAAATAAAAAATTATTCAATGATTGATGGAAATTACTATTATTCATAGTATGGAATATATAATCAAGTTCTAAAGAATATTGTTATAGATATATGGGAAACAAATTCATCGTTTAATCTCAATATTAATACAAAATATATGTGATGTAAAATAATAATTATTAAAATCTTGGAGACGTTTTGAGTACTTGAGAAAAAATCTGGAAACATGTACGTAATATATTAGTGATTCGTAAAATTAGATTAGATTTTTTTTCTTATGTACTTCTTAACTAATATATTTAGAATATTTTCGTTCTTAGAAATTTATCTTGTATCGCCACATTGAATAAGATAATTTTTCATACATAAATAAAACAAAAACAGGACGTGCATTATCTCTGAGTAGGAAGTATACTACCGAACTCAAGTTACTAGAAATATAAAAACTAATAATTGTTATAATTTCTATAATTAATAAATATGTTTTATGAAACCATCTTGCTAATCGAGTTACATCGTTCATTTTTCAAAAGATTTTAGATAAAAAAAACAGTATAATTTTAATTCCTTAATATGGGTGTCAATATTTCTTTTTATTTAGACACTTATAATATTCTATTTATTATTTTTATTTAAATAAGTCTCAACAAAATTAATTATACAGCAACCAATCATTGTTAATAATATTTGAAGTTTCGGTCAATCACCAATTTTCACGAGTTTTCGGAAATTTCAACATTAGCAAAAACAATTATTTTAATAAATCTAACTATAATTCATATATTATTTCTAACATTTAAATAAATAGTTCGCTTATATATCGTAGAAAAAAATTAGATAAATATTTATAATTATAAAATATAGAAAAAAAAAATAAAATCATAAAATGTCCATAGAATAATTCGTGGTATAAAAAACCCCCATTATATCCTTTGTTATGGTATTTGCAATGTGTATACATTTAAACAATAATATTGATGACAGTAATATTACGCCAATAAAAGAAAATATGATATAAAAAATTCTATTAAGTACTTACTAGGTACCAAATTTCGTTGCTGTTTTATATCCGTTAAAAAAAGAATCGCTTATTTAAAAAAAAAAAAACTGAAGCTTTGAACAAAATGTTTATAATTTTATATTTGGAACCAATTACTATAGTATTCTGTTTATATTAATTATATAGTATTCTGTGTATATTATTTATTGATTTTCATAATAAATGTTATGTATTTATATTGTAAGTACGTAAGTATAAGTAAATAGTAGGCAGTTTCATTGGTTAATCCTATAAATAATGATCGTTTCAATTTTTGAAGAAAAAAAAAATTCTTGAAGGTATTCAAACGAAACTTTATAATTAGCATTGTTAATAGGCATTCCAAAAGAACCGAATGACAACAAAAAACATAGTTATATATTATTGTTTAATTATAAATATAATTGATAAGTATTATCTAATTAATATTTGTTAGTAAACATCATACCTGTGTTGTTGGATACACGGACTACGAGGAATTGAGCTCGCTGTTGTGTGTATGAAGTCACTAACAGAAATATCGAGCCATGACCCGATTTGTAGTCCGGGAGTGGGGTTGTTTAGAGACATTAATTTAAATTACTCAAAGCTATTCCTGTATAGTATTTTTAATAATATGAACTACAAAAAAAAAGTAAAATAAATGTAAACGAATTTTAGACAAATCGTACTACAACTTGCCTAGTACAATGACATGACATAAAACAACGATGGGGAATATGAAAATATCTAGTATAGTAAACAATAATAATAAATTAAATTCTGAACAGCTATCTTAAATAATTTGTATTTTTAATATAAAAATTTTCATTTTATAATGCAGATTTTCTGTATATATTTTAATTGATTTTCTCACATTATTTACTACATATCGCAGTTACAATCTCGTCTTAAGGAGCCATATCATAAATATGAAAACAAAATTTGTTTTTTACCGAATGATTTTATTATAGAAAATATATATTTTATAAGATCTTATCGGCAAAAATGAGGAATTCTTATTAATATAGTTTTGTTAATTTTTTTCGGAGCTTTAATCTCATCATAAGGAAACATCCATATCATGAATATGAAAACAAAATTTATTTTATTACCGATGATTTTATTACAAAACTTTCTTTAAAAAAAAAAGGACCAATTTATAAAAAAAAATTATATGTTATAAGATCTTGAAGGTAATAGTAAACAATTCTTTCTTAAATATTTTCAATAATTTCCTCATTTCATGTTGGAGAAGAATTGGTTGACTGTAACTTCTAATATAAGGAAGAAATAGTTGGGGGTGCAGTCAATAAAAACACCTTAATAAGTGTAACTTATTTGTTGTGTGCCGACGTTTCGGCCTACAATGTAGGCCATCTTCAGGGCTAAGAGAGAGAAACAAACAGAAAAACATATAAAAAACGTTGCAGTAACAAGAATATGGTGACAAGTAATGTAGTAATGTGGAAATTAAAATAGTGACTAGATATGATGAAATAGTGAATAGATACGATGATTAAAGACAACGAATATAAAAGTGGTTACAGAATATAATAAAATTAAAATAGTGACAGATAATCATAAAATTATAGATGATGAACAGAAATTAAAATAGTGACAGATATAATAATTAAAGAATACGAATATAAAATACAGAAAATAAATGTGCAGAAAGGATAAAATGTAAACATAATATAAAGGGAAAGAAAAATGAGGAGGTAAACGGAAAGATACAAAATGAGAAGATTAAAATATAAAAAAAGGGGTGGAATATGAAGGATTTAGAAAAAACTAGTTTAATTATAGATTTAAATGGAATGATACCAGACATCTAGAGGTTACATAGGTAAACTATTTTAATTTCTGTTCATAATCTATAATTTTATTATTATCTGTCACTATTTTAATTTTATTATATTCTGTTACCACTTTTATATTCGTTATCTTTAATCATCATATCTATTCACTATTTCATCATATCTAGTCACTATTTTAATTTCCATATTACTACATTACTTGTCACCATATTCTTGTTACTGCAACTTTTTTTATATGTTTTTCTGTTTGTTTCTCTCTCTTAGCCCTGAAGATGGCCTACATTGTAGGCCGAAACGTCGGCACACAATAAATAAGTTACACTTATTAAGCTGTTTTTATTGACTGCACCCCCAACTATTTCTTCCTTATATTTCCTCATTTCATATCTATATGGAACCATATCTTAAAAATGAAAAAAAAAATTCATAAGGAATAATTTTATTAAAAAAATATATTTTATAAGGCCTTATAGCCAAAAACAAGGGATTATTCCTAATGGATTTTTATTAATTTTCTCACTCGATAATTTAGGTTTCGGAGCTTTAATCTTACCATACGGAACCATA
Source organism: Arma custos (assembly GCA_037127475.1). NCBI lineage: Eukaryota > Metazoa > Arthropoda > Insecta > Hemiptera > Pentatomidae > Arma > Arma custos. The sequence continues at coordinate 5,202,559 of CM073763.1, forward strand.
TTTTAAATATGAAAAAAAATTATAAATACCTAATGATTTTATTTTTAAAAAAATCTATAAGATCTTAAAGGAAAAAAAAAGGGTTTCTTCATAGTATATTTTTATTAAATATTTTATTTGAAAAGAAAAGATATGACCAGGACTGGGACTCGAACCCGGGTCTCCCACCTCTCCGTGGTTGTGCTTTAACCATCTCAGCCATCCTGGTTCGCTTCTCGTTCAGTCATATCCCTTCTTTTCACTGATCCTATATCTCCGTGCTCTCGCAATTTGCGATGTATACACGGGGAGAATGTTAATTGAACATTACTTTTATTTTTGGATCTTGTTGACTTAAGTCATTAAATATTATTATAATTTATTACATCATATGACAATAAAATAAATTATAATTATATTTTTATTAATTTACTCACTTGACTGCTTACGTTTTGGAGCTTTCATTCGCATCATCCTTTAGTGCCTCTCAGCGTAGGGGAACGTTTAGCCATGATTGCCATTCATCGTGGGCTCCAGTCAGGTTTCGAACTTCCCTGATGTTTTTGCCTTTTCTGAATAAGCATTGGACGTAGTCCAGGTATGAAATTTTTGAGTGTCCTCCTGGTCTTCTACCCACAGGGATGTAGTCCATCGTGTTCAGCGTGTCTCAATGCTCTTCCATCAAGACTGCATTGCCAAATCATTTTAAAAGGCGTGACGCCAGGAATTTCTTCATCGAGGTGACCTTAAGTTCCTCCCTGATCGTTTTATTGCGGATATGATCTCTCCTTGTATTTCCCAATCATACGTAATTAATTAATTTTTATTTTTTAAATAAGACTGGCAGAGGACCGATGGCCAAAAATAATCTTCGGATATTGCCCTACAGAAAGGAGGAAAAGAGGACGACCCAAAAAAAAGATGGTTGCAGGATCTAGAGGAGGGTATGGCAGCGAGGGGCCTTAGAGAAGGAGACTGGCTGGATCGAGGTATGTGGCGAGACCAAGTTGTTAAAAATCGTTTAATAAAAAAAAAATTAATTACGAGTCATGAATTCATTTATTAATTTTTTAAAAATTTTAATTACACCAAAAAAAAAACTTGGTAACTGAAGATCGGCTGGGAGGCACAGGGTCAGTAGACGATATAATAAGCGGTTTCGAACTTATTATATATAAAACTAAAAAAAAAACCGTGACGATTATGAAATTTTATATGGAATAATTACCCATTATATTATATGTACAGAAAAATAAAATGGTATTTATTGACCCATTTTAAAAACTAGAAATTCGAAAAGAAAAAGCTATTTTTGGATGAAAGAATTTTTTGATAACATCATCACCATGAAATTTTTGTTAGGAAATCGCCCAAGGTCTACATAAAAGAATCTAGTCCCTGATGGTCCAAGTCATCATGATAAGGTTACAATTTTAATATGATGCCCTTTATCAAAATGTTGTAATGAAATAATAATGGTTAAAGTTGTTTTGTTTTTAAATAGGTAAAAACGTTATTTTTTCTCATAATAGAAAATAAATATATATCAACTGTGGGGGGATTTCAAAACCCAGCAAAATTAATAAATCACTGATGGTTCTTAAAACCTATCAGCTGTTTGCATTTATGGGCAGATGGATACGACCTCAATTTTGTTATTTATGTTGTTTTTAAAAATTAATTTATTGATATTTACAACTATAATAATATTACAACAAGTAAATCTGCTAATATGAACAAATGACATGAAAAAAAAAAACTACCCACCGGTAGCACTCCAATAAAGTTCTATAGTAGAAGGTCTCGAGGCCATCTTCTTTTAAGACGCCGCCTCGGAGGGTTATCAGGAATAGTATGGGAAGCAAGTTGAGAGACTAGCGGATTCAAGTGTGTATGGAGCTTGTCATGGAAGGATAGGTATCTAGTTTGGGCCTAATTAGTAACATATGGGATATTAAGATCATGATGGATGAGTTTGCTTGTGACATAATAAGGAGCATTGAGGATTTTGGATTGGATATGAGATGAATTGGATGGTTTAGTAAATCACCAAAGCTCAACTCCGTATGTCCAAATAGGTCTGATAACTGTCATGTAAATGAGTCTTGTGTAATTAATTGGGAGCTTAGAGCATTTGTCCTGTAAATGTTGAAGAAGCTGAAAACATCAAGCAGTTTCTTGTGTTTTCAATCTTTTATGAGGATTCCAATTTATGTTTTTAAAACCAAAAATAACTGGATGACTAAATTTTCGATACCATCACTTATTAACAGTGACAACAAAATGTTTGTCTTTGTGATCAACCAAAATTAAAGCTTCAATTTTTGTTTGCAATATCTCCTGACAATGAAACCTTGTGGTGCAATGAACCAAATATGCTGTCTCTAATCTCAGTTCTGTCCATCAGCAAATTGATTCAATAAAATCCCATCAACAGAATAAGTTCAGAAATATACCTTCTATGAATGGAATACTTTTACTATAATTAAGATAGAATGCTTAAGATCTGTCATCCAGCTTTCTTCAAGAGTTATCTAGAAAATCTTGTTCAGAATAAATTTATTAATTTATCTATAGATCTTAGAATAATCATGGTGCATATTATCAACTCTTTCATTGAAACTTTACAGTAATATAGGTTATACAACAGAATAACACATAGGCTATAGCAAGCGCGGATTTAAGGGAAGTGGCGCATGCGGGCAAGTGCCCCTCCCAACAGTTTTTTTAGGTACTTTGGAGAATCCATTATTGTACATAATTAATGGCAAATCACATGTTAATAGTTGTTAAAATAACAGAGAGAACATGAGAGAAAATATTGTTTTGATATCCTACTAATATTATAAATGCGAATGTTTGTATTTATGTTTGTTACTCATTCACGCAAAATCTAATGAACGGATTTGGATGAAACTTATTGAGTAAAATAGGTTATACATCATAGGCTACAGCAAGGCAGATTTATGTGGGGGCACGGGGGCATGTGCCTTCCACCCTTATAGTACATAATTAAAGGCAAATCAGGTACTTAGCATCTTGAAACTTGGATAATTCCATCCCAAGGGTTTCTCCTTTAATATAGTAGGGGTTCAAAGGTTGTATAGAATCCGTCAGTTTTGAAGTTAGACATCTGAAATTTTGGATGTACGAGTAACTTATAGTTAGAAAAAAGAAGTAAATTATTTATTTAAAATGATGTCACAAAACTTTATGAGGCAGACCAAATTCCACACGAGCGAAGCCGCGGGCAAAAGCTAATAGATAATAAAATAATAATGAAACTAAATGGATATTGTTATCATTATAATGATATTAAAATGCTTTTCTCATAATTTTGAATATATGGATGCACAAATACTATGTTGGGAATATTTTTCTGTGGTGAAGAAATGCAGCAGATTTTTTTCAAGTATTCTACCACTTGTGGTGTACCTTTAATAAAAAATAATTCAAACATATTGTTCCCGATTCCCAGATAACACATGCTAACATAAAACACTTTAAAATCTAACACTGTAGCATCGTCCAATTAGCCATAGCAGCATAAAGTGACGTGAACAAATAACAAAAATCTAACAGAACACGTCAAATGATCAATATTTATAACTTAAAAAAAAAAAAATCCATTCAACTTTTATAATAGAATAAATATAAAATGGAATAAAATTTTTATTTACAGAAAATAATCTTCAACATTATCTACAAATTTATTTTCTATAATTTATATATAATAACACATTACCAAACAAAAATAACATATCGTAGTTATAACAATTGTTTATATATAAATACATACACATGCCACACCATACACGCATAACCTCCAACCGGGTTACACAAGATCTTGAGGAGCGCACAACATAAAGCAATTTATCATTTTATACGTAAGGGAAACTTAGGTGCATGTGTCTACCATGCAGAACATATATATTTATATATGATATAACAATTATTAGTGTTAAAAATAATAATTAAATTAAAATAATATTTACTGGCAACATATAATAAAAATATTTGATTACATAAGTTATCTAAATAAGCAACTGCTCGATATAATTCTCGTTAAATATATACTACATGCAGTTGGTTCTTTTCATGATGCAGGAGACTTTAACACATATATTTAAGAAGTAAAAAAAAAAAAAAAAAAAAAAAAAAAAGAAAATAAAAAAAAAGGAAAGAAGATATAAAAGTGCACTGGTGGCATATTGAATTTGATGAGTTGGAAGTACAAGTATTATACCACCTTAATCGTTTGATAGTAAGTACTCAGATGCACTATTATTCACTTGCTAATTTTTTTTTTTTGAAATTTTTAATATTTTTAAGTCCAATTTACGTAAATATATATATACAAATACAGTTTATAAATTTCCATCCCTCTGTAAAATAAAAAAAATAAACAAACAGAAAAAAAAAAGGAAGAAATAATTGTGATAATGACAAACTTGGATAATTAAAAAAAATTTATAGTATTGATATCCCATTTTTTTTCTTACAGGAAAATGACAAAAGCAATATATTATTTATGATACAGTCCCGTTACAATATACATTAACAAACAAATAGTTTTTTTTGCTTACCCGTTATATGAGAAACTGTTATTATAATAATCATAACAGTTTCACCGGTTATAAAAATATCAAATCGAAATTTCATACATTGAAGAATAAGGATAAATTTTACAGTTTCGATAGGAAATATCAAGCCAACAATTGGCAGTCGTAATCTGTGTGATAAATCGAGGTGGAGGTCGCTAACTGAGCATGTTACGAATTTCTTTGTGAAGATGACAGAGGAAATCTACGTACGACGAAGAGCCATCCAGACCTCTGTCTTCCACAAGGAAGTGCTTCATCACCATCTCCAATTTGTCCCTTTGTCTTACTATCGTTAGCTATAAAACAGTATAATATAAAATATTAAATTAAGTAACATATTTCAAGTAGAATAAATTTTAAAAAGTTAGATATTTCATGTCAAAAAAAAAAAAAAAAATTGAGCTTGTCTTTACTACACAACTACAACCCTGGTGAATAAATGATTAAGTTGAATTCACTCCAAAATGAGTTCCATGTAATTAGCGAGTGGAATCTTGTTATTTTTGTAGTGAACAACGGGCTAAGTCAGCCATTGCACAGTGTGAAATTTCGCCAATCTAGGAGGACAAAAATCGAAAAAATGAACTATTTTTTTAAGGATATTTAATACTACATATGACAGGTACAATCTCTGAGGGTATTGGAATCGAAATAGTTAAAACTTTAAAGCCACTTAAAGCGTCGTACTTTACACCCAAACTTGCCTGTTCAATGTTTACATACAAGGGATTAGTGCAAACCTTCACTCATTCGTTCTTTGTTAATCAGTGTGCACGGTTCTGTTTTCCAGTTACTTCAACTTGTGAATTTTTCTCTGTTTATAAATCATTTGAGGTAAGTATTGACATGGTTACATTAGAATACGTGTAATTTAAAGGGCAAATGTTTAAGGTTCAAGTTGAACGAATAAAATTCAAAAAAATCATACACTTATTGAATTTTGGAGGAAGATAACTTCTTTATTACGTCGATTCACGTCTTGCTCTATGTATTAACGTAAACTTAGGAAGCTAGAGAAGAGAACATGACAAGAAAAGTTTGCCCATATTTGCCCGTTTTGTCGAAATCTTAAAAAATGTTACTGTATTTTAAAATGGACGAATTAGTCACTTACGAAATGCTGTATGAGATATGGAGAGAGAGTGAAAAGGATGCTATATTTGACAAGGTTCTTAGTATTTTATTGAGAAGAAAGGCTGGGGAGGATTGCCTGAGGAAAAAATGGAAAAAATTAGAGCTCGCCTGAAGTCAGTACTGTACAGATTGGAGTGGCGCTGGGAAAAATCTCATCGCACAACTGAACGTTTTCTAGCAATGAATGTCTCCTGGTTACAGAACACTTTTGCTGTTGGATTTGAATGCAATGCGGACATTCCTATTGCAGAACTACCATCAAAATCAAGGTAAGAAATTAGTTACAAAAAAAAAAAAAATGATTAAAATTTTATATATATTTAATTATTAAAATTATACCTGTTGTGATATAATTCTTGATAAATCTCATTAATTGTCATAGTTTGACCACTTAAATATAAAAAAAATTATTAAACACTCATTCTGAGGACGCTTAGTATTTTTGTCCTCCTAGATTGGCAAAATTACACACTGTGCATTGGCTTGAAATGGAGTTATTGCTAATATTAGTTATTGTAATATTAGCAAGGTCAGCATGAAAGATATTTTCATGAAAGAGGTGTCAATAGACAGGGAATTCCAAAGATAAATAATGCACTTTTATTTTAAATTATTACAAGAGATTAAATGTAAATAGTGAAAAAAAAACTGGGAGGTTATAAAATTGTGGCATTCCGAAGTCAGGTTATTGAGATGGGACAGGCAGGGTTTAAACAGTTTTAAGCTAGTATCAAAACTAATATAATTTTAAAGGAAACTAATTGGTGCCTGTGTGTTGTGACTTCATACATGTGTAAGAGTCTTGACTATTTATAATATTTTTTAATTTAATATTGCACAAAATCGACAATATACTATATTTACAATTTTCATTTTTTATCAACACATTGAGGACAGGCGTTTTGTGCCAACACATTGAGGACAGGCGTTTTGTGCCAGCACATTATAGCTGGAGCAGGTAATTTATTCAAAAATAGCTTTGAATTTTTTTTTTTTATTAAACTTTTATTTTCTTAATTTAGAATGTACTCTTCACCATTATCATAAAAAATAAAAGCACTTTGATCTAACAAAAAATCTATCTAATATATTGTTTCATGTATGTTTCTACTTTGTAATACTATGTACTGTTAATGATCAACATTAGTAACCTTTATATCTTTATTTCACTCATTCTACCATTCATCTATTAAAAAAGTATATAAGTTAGGAAGACGGAAACAAGGGATTAACGTCTTAAGCCGTCAGCGGGAGAAGTTAAGATTGGATTAGAACCTTCTCGAATGCCTCCTTTTGTCGGAAGAGATCAATAAGGTTCTCGACATTCCCAGAATAATCTCTCCCTACTTCCGTGTTGTAGAATGTTCGGCCTTGCCTATTTAAATAACCCTCTCGCCTCGAGTGGGCCAGTCTGAGAGTAGACCAGGCACTGTGATGAACTGTAATAAGTGAGTGTCAGTGTGATAAACTATTCAGTGTTGAACTGGCCAGTGTAATAAGTGTATCAGTGAACTGTGACAGTCTCGCGAGTATAATAAACCGTTCCGAGGATATTAATTAGTTAAGTAGTAGTTGTTATTTTATAATATTCATACAAATTTATGTAAATAGTTAAGTCATTTAGAATTAGCAATATCTTATATTATTGTAAATTTATAATTGTTAATAATTTAATTGGGTCCATTTTGTTGCTTTGTTAATAAATATTAGTATCTTTAGCTTAGCAGTAGTTTAATTCATTTTAATACCCAGTAGCCCATAACAATAGTTCATATGAAATTACATTATTCTATTCTGTGTATTATTTTTGCCAAATATAGGCTCAATAGATAAAGGCAGGACAAAAACAAATTTGCAAGGATTATATTTGAAGATAAGAATTGCTAATTGTGTTGCAAGGTTCGTAGATTTGAAGAGAAAAAACAAAAAAATTCAATTTACCCTCATTGTCCTATGATTGCTATCGGCGACCGATGAGATTGTATTCCTCACTCTTTCTGATATCGGGTTTTCATATGCAGGTAATCTATGCCTATCAGTGTCGACCTGAGCCGCACTGGGAACTCCAAAGACTGACATTACCCAATCTGAAGGAGCTGCAAGTCCCAGCCAGAGAAACATGTAAATTCCGTTCACTGAAAAAAAAGTATCAAAATGATTAATATATCATATTTGAATATAAAAAAAAAAATAATAAAGCAAAATTATATTTTAAATCTAATGATATTTTAACTGTGTTCAATCATATATTTCTCACCTATTGGAGCAGAGAAAATTATAACAACTTTAGACTATTTATTTAATAATTTAAGAAGAGCAAATTATCAAGTACTCAATCGGTAATTTATTATACAGGGTGTCCAGAAAGAGTATCGGGGGTTTGATAGTTGAATAAAATCACAAATATAATAAATCAAGTAGGTTGCTTATGTTTATTAACACACATTGAACTGCAAAATTATTTGGAAAAATCAATATTGTCTAGGTGTCGACCATCATGCTGCTGGCAATCCTCTAATCTCAAATGCAGATTTCTAAGAAAGCGTTGACACATTGCTCGTGAGATTGCTGTCATTTCTGTTGTGATATTCTGCTTCAATTGCATCAGATTTGTAGGTTTGTTCTTGCATAACCTACTGTTCAGGTATCCCCTACAGAAAGCAGTCAAGAGGACTGAGATCGGGACTCCTGGGAGGCCAGCTAATGGTGCCTCTAATTGTTTGGGAACAATTCGTTTACCGTAGCAATTCATAAGTCAGAAGTATGGCAAGATGAAACCATGTTTTTTAGTTATATCCTTGAAGTTCTTGGGCCAAAAAACCCATTAACATTTCGCTATAACGCTCACTATTTACAGTGATTGCTCGTTGTGTTGGTCTTCGTGGAAATACGGACCGATGATGCCTTTACCCGACATTGCAGCCCAGACTATATAAAGTAGGGTATACAAGGACAAACCGACGAATCTTACGAAATTGAAGCAGAATATCACAACAGAAATCTCAGGAACAATGTGTCAACGCATTGTTAGAAATCTGCGTTTGAGATTAGAGCAGTGCCAGCAGCGTGATGATCGACACCTAGACAATATTGTTTTTTCCAAATAATTTTGCAGTTCAATATGAGTAAATATAACATAAACAACCTACTTGATTCATATTTGTGATTTTATTTAACTATCAAACCCCCGATACTCTTTCTGGACACCCTGTATATTCAGATATAATAAACAAAAATAAAAAATAAATTAGATTCAATTCAACATTAAAAAATAAAAATGGATATCGATAGCAAAACATCGATTAGATCTTGTTTACATACAACATGACAATAAAAAAAAATATAGAAATGGATAAAAAAACAACATGACATTTGAAATTTGTTTAAGACTGCTTTTACTTACAATAACAATTCTGTCATTGATTTAAGCTATTTAACTCATCTTCAAAGTAAACTCATTTTTATATCTACAGTATACCTTCTTAATTCCTAGCAAAGGAAGTATTCGAATCACAAAAACTTATCTATTTTCAGATTCAAACAAAAATATCCATTATTTAATGTGAATGGAATTTTAAAATATTGTATATAATTATAGATGTGAATCTTAAGAACTCAATTTTATTTTAACTGCTATTTCAAGAAGATCAATTCTTTCATACATTTTAAAGAAAATACAAATAAATAAAACTATGGTGGAGAAAATGGTTATTAGATTAATTAGAAATGAACGTCGACATCGACACACATTACTTACATACTTTGATCACGCTACTCCCATTAAATAGTCACTGACATACTTGTGATCACTAAGGGTGGAAGTGTCCATAACTAATAAACAGTTGCTAACTTTTTAAGAAATTTATTTTTGGACTCAAAACCATTTTCTCCTCCATGACATTTATATGTCAAACTAATAATTATTAAAAACTAATGGTACAATGTTAGCCTTTTTCACAACTCAGTATTAATATAATAAAAAGAGAATATGATTAAGACTAGTATAATATCGCAAGGGACAGGTGGACATTGGATAAAGAAACTATCAATGTCTGTTTATCCTTGCACAATAATAATATAAAAGTAGTAATATAATTTATATAATAATTAAGATTAAATTAGATAAAAGACATGACATAAAGCTATTAACTTTGACATTGAAATTCATCAGGATAGTTAACAACTCGTGATAAATATGTATTTTCGTATATATATATATATATATATATATATATATAAAACATACCAAGTAAATATACTCCACTATCAGTCATTTTTTCAGACGAACACCTTATGCACGGCGGAGGCAGGTTGTCCTCCAGATCTAATAGAGAATAGAGCCGTGGGTAGAAGTATATAAGTGAAGAGGGAACGTCCATCGTCAGAACTGCCGCCATCACAAACCACTTGTCATCCACTGTCATGTCTTTACCTAGGATACAAACAATTAACTGAATACCAGAAGATTCAATTATCACAATAGGCTCTTTATAGATACTAATAAATATTTATATAGGGTTATGAATAAAAAAATACTTGTTTTAGTTTTAACTTTTTTAGCAGTCCCAACAACTTTTAATTTAGTGAATTCCCCAATGTCTGTAAAGTGGGTTCCATTTATTGGGGAAAAAATCAGGCTGTCGAGATTGGTTTCGGACAGATCACTTCTCTGAACAACTGTTGTACAAGAAATACAGTCTCTAAACTCAGGAAACACATGCATCGTCTGGGCATTGAACAAGAAACTAGGTGCAGATGGTGCAAAGAGGAGGACGAAACCCCTTGGCACGTCCTCTTCGAATGTATAGCACCAAGTCGAAAGAGGACATTTGACCTTGGCCCCGGTGGATACAAGGAACTTCAAGAACTGAGGTTTAAAGACTATTTAAAATTTCTCAGAAGTCTAGACCTATGTTAGGGATTTTTAGGACTCAAGCACAATGGGCCTTTTTAGGCCGAAGTGCATAGTAATAAGGGTCACACATAAATAATAAATAATAATACAGTCTCTATCATGTACCATGAATAATTTTAACCATGCATTATTGTAATAGAAAAAACGAGTAAATGAACCTATCCTAAAGTCAACTAGATCATTAAATACGAGCTTATCGGGCTTCTAATTAAAAAAAAAATAATTATTTATTGAAATTTACAACAGTATAATAACATATCAAGTAAATAGAATGAAAGATATATAACCTCATGAGATAAAGGCAAGTAGAGGTACCCACTGGTAGTTCTGGAATAACAAATTCGACTTAGAAGGTCATGAAGCCATCTTCTTTTCAGATGTCTCGGAGGGTTATCAGGAATTGAAGAAGTATGAAACTATTGGGTTTTAGTGGGTGTAAAGTTGCCATGGAAGGATTGATATCGGCTTTGGGCGAAATCAGTAACAAATGGGACATAGAGGTCATTATAGATGACTTTATTCATGACAAAGTGATGAGGTATGAGGATTTAGGATTGTAATGATTGAATAGGAGAGGAATTCGATGAATTGGTGGAGTCCAAAAGCTCAACTTCGTAGGACTTATAATTTAAAAAAGTTTATTCTAATAACTGCTCATATTTAATAATTATGAAATATACCTCCAGAGATCGCATCACTCTTCATGAGACAGTTGACATATAGAGGTAACAATTTCATGCATTCTGGAAGGATGAGCTGTCCAGCAGAAGTAGGCGAAGCACAATTCTTACGATAGCACGCCAGGATCTGAGCTGACCTATTTATTAAGGATTCTTTAACAGCTTTCGATGACGCGTCTAAAAGCTTAAATACACCTGCAATCAAACATATACAAATTAATTACTATTTGAAGAAAATATTCAATATTGTTTAATTTTTACTTTCTTCTATGTACGTCTATTTAAACATTGTGATATATAATGTTTTATAAATATAAAGCTAATATTTCACACACTGATTACAAAACCCTCTTCTTTAAACCGTTGAATAAACAGACAACTCAGAGTAACCTTCCTCTTAATTGGCATTCTATGTTGCTATAATAGGTGATCAAAACGACCAGAATTATATATTTTTTCTTATTATCATTATGATAAAATGTATATACTAACTCTGTTTGGCGAAGAAGTTGATGATGGTATCGAGCTCACAGGTCCTGTAGAGATCAGACATCTGGGAGCAGGCCTTCAATACCAGGTTGAGGACCCTGATCCTCCGCTGTCCAGACAGCGACGTGTACAGCAGTGCCACTTGGATATAGACCCCTTCCTCTTCAGAAAGTTTGTCATCATGTTTAATCTCGACTGCTATTCCCTGAAATATAAAAGAAATATTGAGAATAAATAAAAGTCCCAAATAAAGCAAAATTTAATTATAACGCTCTCCCAGGACCCAAATTATAGTACTTTAACTGGGAAATCATAAAAATATTTGAACATTTTATTTAGAAAAAGGCAACTTAACTATTTTAGGAAATACCAACACAATAATCACTTAATTCTACTTTTAAACTATACAGTATAATTTTATATAATATGTGTACAAGGAAGTACAAAATAGCCCCCACTTTGAGAATCATAATATAATTATTACGTTATATTGATTTTAATAATATATCATTACCTTATCTGGATCTATAGAGGCAAGTTCAATATCCGTCGTGTTGGACATGTAAAAGTGTCCGTAGAAATCGGTTGGTCGAACACCTGTAGACGTTCTAACTCTCATGATTGCATCAAAAGCACACAGCCTCCTGATGTTTTTCTCAACATCTGCAATAAGCCTTTCACCGTCCAATTCAGCCTGAAGATAGAAATATTTAATGATTTATGAATCAGCTAATTAGATGCATAGATATAGAATTCATTAAACTAATAATTTACCTGGAAATATGTATACTTGTAGATTTCTCCACCAGTGAGCCTTGAAACTTGACCGATAGTGGCAAGGTCTATATAGGAATTGTTAGTGATAAATAAATCTACGCTCACTCCGGCACCGACACAGTCCTGTCCCAAGGTGTTGTAAACGGTGTTCTGCGGCACTGAAACCAGGATAAATCTTATGTAAATAAGGTACATGGGCAAAGCTTTTGAGATATAATTTGAGACAGCCATAAACAAAATGTTAATATACTAAAGGTGTATTCAGGATGTTGTTAGTTATCCAAGAGGCTCCGGTAAGCTGGTCGTATTGTAAGGATAACACCATACCAGACACGTTGAAAGATTATGGACGAAAAAATATAGAAATATAGACCCAAGTTTTGATGGATAGATGATGTGTCCACCAACGCAAAACCCAGTCTAGATATTCCTTTATGAAGGGCAGCAGCAGCCAACAGAGATGAAAGGCAGACTAAACTGCGGGAGGCCCAGACTCTAAAAGAGTTACACAGCCATGGAAGCAGAAGAAAGGGATTTACAGGCAACATGTTTCAAATATTAAACGTTTTTATTCTGTTAAATAGTTAGCATGAATGCACAGATTCTAACTTTCTTGTAGGTTTTATGTCATACACATTTCAATTAGATTAATTAACTTTTTCGGTATCTCTGTTCAATCAAAATTATTTACAGCCTCTGCCAGTCTATAAGAATCTGATATTTAAAACATTCTAGGATTTAAATGGGAAGAAAAGATTACACAGGCCAACGATGAAAAAACTTTTTTAATGAAAATACCTTATTCTTATGTTGTTTAGGTTGCTGAATCCAAATATGATGCTTAAAAAGTTGTATCACCCACCATTTATTCACATTTTATAGTTAAATTCATGAAATAAAGAAATATTTTTAGAATTTAACAGCTTTTTCATAGTTAAGATAACATGAAAAAATAGGTCTAATGAACAAAGATGATGTTGGCAGCACTGCTGAAACACATGCTAAACAGCTGATGTTTTGTTTATTTTCAACATAACCTCACTTTTACGTTTCCTGTACATGTGCTCGGTGCAATGTCTCATCGCGGCTGTAAAAACTCTGCTGACAGTTTTTGTTATATTTGTGGTGAGTTTGTTATTAAAAAGCACCAAAGAAACATTACAGACTTTGTGAAAAAGGTTTATCTAGCATACTTTGGAACCAAACTTGGAGACCAGGATAAACCTTGGGCACCGCATAAGGTATGTTATGTATGTGTTGAAGACCTCAGGAAATGGTCAAAAAAAGAGAAAAAACACTTTAAATTTGCTGTTCCCATGATATGGAGGGAACCAAAAAATCATTCCGATGACTGTTACTTTTGCAGTGTAGATATTACTGGTCATAACTCTAAGAACAAGAAGGTAATAAGCTACCCTAACCTTCCGTCCGCCATCCGACCAGTAGGGCACGGTGTAGATTTGCCAATCCCGGAACCACCAGAGGACTTAAATTCTATTGAAACAGAAGTATTTTCTGATGTACAGTCGGAGTTAGATGAACACGATGAAGAATTCCAATGTGTTACAGAAAATGTAGAGCCTAAATTGTTCACTCAGGTCGAGCTTAATGACTTAGTTAGGGATCTGGGCTTAACAAAAGAAAAAGCTGAACTGCTTGGCTCTAGGCTAAAAGAAAAGAACTTGCTGGCGGCTGGAACCAGCATTCATGTGTATAGGAAGAGAGAACAACAATTTTCGAAGTATTTTGAACAAGAGGGTGATTTGGTGTACTGCTCAGACATTCATGGTTTAATGAATGAGTTTGGAATTGAATACAAAACAGAAGATTGGAGGTTGTTTATTGATTCATCCAAAAATAGTTTGAAGGCAGTTTTAGCACACAACGGTAACATGTATGCCTCTGTACCTGTCGGTCATTCTGTACATATGAAAGAGAGTTACGAAAATCTAGAAATAGTGTTAAATAAAATAGGTTATTCTGCACACGGTTGGATGATATGTGGTGATTTGAAAGTTACGTGCATGCTCCTTGGTCAGCAAGGGGGTTTTACCAAATTTCCATGTTTCTTGTGTGAATGGGACAGTAGAGCTCGGAATCAACATTGGTGCAGAAAGAACTGGCCTGCTAGGGAGTCTTTAAAGCCTGGCGAGAAGAACATTTTACGCAAAAACCTTGTAGATCCAAAAAACGTGCTCCTACCACCACTACATATTAAGTTAGGTCTCATGAAACAGTTTGTAAAGGCTTTGCCTAAAGATGGGCTTTGTTTCAAATATCTCTGTCAGAAGTTTCCACACCTTTCAGAAGCTAAACTGAAAGAAGGCGTCTTTACCGGGCCTGATATTAGAAAAATGATGTTTGACGTTAACTTTGAATCCACAATGACCTCAAATGAAAAGGAAGCATGGGTTTCATTCAAGCAAGTTGTCACCAAGTTTTTGGGAAATGAAAAAGACCCAGAATATAAGGCTATTGTTGCTAACATGTTAAAAAAATTTGAACAGTTAGGATGTTTGATGAGCCTGAAAGTTCACTTTTTGAGCAGCCACCTCGATTACTTCCCGGAAAATTTAGGAGATGTTAGTGAGGAGCAAGGTGAGCGTTTTCACCAGGACGTTAAAGTGATGGAAAAACGTTACCAGGGCCGCTGGAATACCAACATGATGGGGGATTACTGTTGGTCACTTCACCGGGAAGTTCAGCAAGCTATTCATCGCAGGAAAAGCTACACAAGAAGCTTCAAGGAAAAAAGGGAAAGAAAATATAAACCAATTCCAGTTGACAAGTGAACCTTGTATCATCACATAAAATTACTATTCCAAGTATTTTACTGTAAATACAAACCATTTTTACGATTCTACAGTGTTTCATTGATTTCCCTATATACTGTAAATGGGTATTAGACTATATAATAAAATACATTTTGCTTGGAAACTAAGGGTGATACATAAAAACTACGAGCAGATTTGGATTCAGCACATAAAAATCTATCAAGATCAGCTATTAAAATTAAAAAAGTTTTCAAAAAGGTTTTTTTTGTTGGCCTGTGTTATCTGTGATACCTCTTCTAGTATACTAAATTAATTACTCGCATTCTTACAGACATGAAAAAATCTGACCTATTAGTCAATACAACACATTACTGGCATATTGAAATAAGGAACAGCAAGACCAAATACTGTATTGCTGCAATGTTTACCAGATGTGCTGACCGTAGATATAAAAATAATAAGAAACTGTAACAATTTTTTTTATTTTTTGAATGTATGCTCTCCTAGTATTTTTTGAATAGGCAAATATAATATTCTAATAAATAAGGTTAACACAATATTCATTCCTAATAATCAATATTTTAATATTAATGATGCATTCAGTTAATATATTTGCTATATTTACACAATAAAATATCTTACATAGGATTGTCTTCTCCTTATCTGTTCCTAATAAAGACCTATCGTCTCTATTTTTCAATTTTCCAGGGGCTTCTGCGATAGGAAGAGAGGAATGGAACACCAATAATTTACCAGCACAACCAGATGCCTTTAAGGAACAATTTAAAAACATGTTAAACCATTTGAAAATAATATAAAAAAAAAAAAAAAAACTCACAACAACTATTTGAATATAATAATAAAAAAAAAAATTATATCAAGCATTACTTTGAGAGCTTCCAGACCGGCTTGGATAGCAGGAACTAATATAGTTTCTGTCTCCCTGGTATCGGCGAACATCATCGGTATATTTGTCATGAGTGCGTCTATCAACCCTTCGGATTCCTCGGGATCGACCAGGAAACCATCCAGAAGAGGCATGAACATTTCTTGCGTATCGCCGACAACTAACATCTGCGGTTGTCCTAAATTAGGCTACAACAATGCGAAGAAAATTGTTAATATTAACACATATAATCATAAAAATATGTTTAGTGAATTATAACTTTGTAATCACGATATAATAATTATAACAAAGGAGTTCATGATGATTAATTTATTTTGCAATTTCTAAACTTTTATAAAAAACACACATTAAAACAAAAGCAGTCATGCAAGGGAGACTGCTGCTCTATCTTGGATTGTATTTAACTTTTTATATATTTAAAACATTTCAAATATATTAGAGTATCTTCTCAATGCATGATCATTCCTCTAAATTATGTACTTTTTAAATAATTTGTATATACTCGTATATACATAAAAAAAAAAAAAATTATAAAGTAAAATTGCTTGACGCATCTCAAATTTTTATCTTTGCGTTTCTCCTAGGAACTCTGCGCTTCAAATACATGAGGGGATATAAAAATATTTGAGAATAAAGCACCATTGATGAAGTATTCAACAAGAGATCAAGAATAATTTGCATTAGTCAACCATAATTTGCATGAAAAATCAAAATGTCTAAATTGTAGGCAATGACATTTTTGAAAATTTAATTCTGCTACAATATTTTGAAAATTATAAATGCAATTAGTATTATATTTTTTATAAGACTTATTATAATAATAGAAACTCACTCTAATATTATAAAAATGGACAGCACTATTGTAAGTTATAAATCCCACTTTCATCGGAGATTTCTCCTGCCCTCTTTCTTTAGGAAGATTACAAAGAATGCTTTTCATCTGACGACATAACAGTGATACGAGTCCGGATTTAACGTTGTTGTATGAAACATCAATTACGAATATCAGTGCTGGGGGATTCGGATATTGATTATCCTAGAAGAAAAAAAAAATTATTTAATAAATTTAAAAAAAATATATACATAAAGCAAAAAGCAAACATAAATATTTAAGTTAACTCACTTTACAATACTCTCTGGTAGCTATAATATCATAGGTTCCTAATACAAGTTCGGCTTTTTCAAAACGATCAACACGTTGGCCAGTATGATCTAAATGCTGGAAGTATTCGGCCGGTACTGAAATAAAAATGATAATTATAGTAATTTTAGATGGATAATTATTAATAAAAATAATAATAAATAATTTTTTATACAAATAAGATATAACTTTATATCTAATACACAGTTATAATAGCTATTAATGGCACTTGAGTTGATGATTTGAAATAAGTATTACTTTTTATAATATATTAATTTTATATTAATATTTTATGTACTGCTACAATGGATATTGGTCCTACTAATCAGGATTGACACTTTCAATGAATTGGAAAAATATATTTCCACTTGAAATATATTAGCGCACATTTAAGAAAACAAGTAGTCTTTTTAATAATTTTATTTAACCATATTCCATTGTGTGAAAAAAATATATATTCACTATCTTATACCAATTTAGTGTTAAAAAAAGGAGAAGATATATTTAGAAAATAAGAATAAAAGATAGTTAGATTTAAAAGGAACCCAAATCCTGCTTTTTCATGGAATCCGTAAATATAATTTATAATATCCATAAAACAGAAGTTATGTAAAATACAAACCATCAGTAGTCGCTTTGCAGAGAAGACAGTGAAAGCGCCTACCGCCATCTATGAACTGCATGTTTGGACACATATATGCCTTGCAACGGATACACCTGACCGGACCGATCTCTCCAAAAGAAACTAATGGAGGTGGATGTTCTTTATCTGCGACTTCTGCCATAGGACTCAACACCAGACCAAAAGGCACAGATGCCTAGAGAAATGAAATAAAAAACCAATAAATAAAAAAGTTAATTATTAAAACATCTGTTTTTAAAGTAGAGTTTGATAAGGTTGAAAGAGTTTAAAAAAAGAAAACGCATTAAAAGAATAAGTCAAATAGCAATTTTATACTGCTTGAATAGAAATTTAAAATAAATTTTTAAAGTATGTGTTCCTTTATATTGAACGAAGATGTAATTATTCAAAAATATATTGAGTTTAGGACTTACAAACTCATATGCCTAAATATGTTACAATTTAATCCAGGATGAATTGATTATGGAAAGTTTAGAATTTATTATTAAAATATTGTTGATAAGCCAATTTTATTATCATGGTTATTTGACTTCAGAAGTAATACTCATTGATAAATTGTTGTTGTTTGTTCATTTAACGTCACTTTATGCTGCTATGGCTAATCGGACGATGCTACAGTGGGAGCTCTAAATTTTGCCTATCCAGGTTTAATTAGGATAGGGATTTTTAACGAGTACCTGACATCGTACAGGCTCGGGACCCCCGTTTAACGTCCCTTCCGAAGGACGGCGTAACTAAGGATTTTTTACTCCCTTAAAAAAATCCTAGGGTCACCTGCCGGGCTACGAACCCGCGATTTTGGGTTTAGTAGTTTGTTACGCTAACCACTAGACCACAGGTGACC
Source organism: Arma custos (assembly GCA_037127475.1). Lineage (NCBI taxonomy): Eukaryota > Metazoa > Arthropoda > Insecta > Hemiptera > Pentatomidae > Arma > Arma custos. The sequence goes on from CM073763.1 coordinate 5,221,446, forward strand.
GTTATTATTGATAAATTATTTACAAGGCATAAATTATATATAATATAAATTTCAAATATATCAAATACAAAACAACTATTTAATAAATATTTACCTGTTTCATCATATCAGAATTTATAGGAACGTTGTACATCGTAGACCTCATAAGCCTAGGACTTGCATTGCCCTGGTCCTGAACGACAAATTCTGTTGTAACAAGTGGTGGAACTTGGCCTTTCTGGTGTGTAAAGAATACTCCTGATCTCGTCTTCTGGTCATCTTCCATTACCTGCATCTGTCGATAAGATGACAATAATAAACTAGAATTAGTTTATGCTTTTTATTTCAGTAACATTGGCATTAAATAAAAAACAGTAAATTCCACTTTGTACGTAATTATGGAGCAAAAATATATTTAATGGTAAACTAACAGGGCTAGGCATCTGGTCCGGGTCGAGCCTGCGTGCCTGCTGCTGAGGGTATTGTGGAGCTCCACCTGGGTATCCGGGTTGCTGCGGTTGGGAGGGGAACCCTGGTTGAGGAGGGTATCCCTGCATCGTCGGTTGCATGTAGGCTGTTGTTTGTCCTCCAGATTCCTATAAATGTATAAAAATTCCATAATAAAACCATAAAATAATAATTAAATACTTTGCTTAAGGTCAAATTCTGTTGTGGCAGATAAGTTATTTAATCTGTTAACAGCCACGGTTGGGCACTGTAGAATTTACAAACCCTCCTTCGGCTGACCTAGCCTCTATAAAGTCAGTAGCCTTAATTGGGGAAAAAACCTGGCAGTTGAGTGTGATCTCGGACATCTCACTTTGTCCAAGAAACAGTACAGTCTCAACCACATACTGAAACCAAGACCCTTTGTGGGTTGTAGAGGTACAGGTTTTTAAAATTCTTTTATTTCATTTATAACTTGTTAAGAAACTTTTATAAATGAAATAATAATAACAATGCGTTTAATAATAGAATTGTTAAAGTGTATCTCTTGTACAGATAATTTTTGAATTTTGTAAACTGAGTAAAAAAAAACAAACAAAAAAACTTTGAATCAGTTGTTTAGATTATTGGCCAATGAACATATTGGGAACTATGATCATTCTGATCATTGTCACTGAATGAACCAAAAAAGCAAATATTTAACGATTTTCCTCTTAATTGTATTTTATTTAAGTATATACTTATAACTGGGAACTTTAAGATACTTCTGAAACTATTGAGTCATTTCATTTGTAATATCCGTTTTAAAGAAAAGATTGTTTAGTAAAATAACTTTATGAAAACAAAACATTTTTATTCAAAATATTCACTCTCATTTCCTAGACGTGTTATCAAATTTTCAATCACAGAACTGTAATATTCAGGGTTTGTGATGAAATTTTTACTTGAGAATCATTTTCAAAAATTTTATCCTTAAGGAAATTGTCCAAATTGCTGAACAGATTGAAATCTGCTAGATATACTACTGTGATAAAAAAAGTAAGGTGAAATTGTCATTTAAAACTCCCGGGCATTAGGAAGGCAGGCAAAATTTTTTTACCTAGGTTGGTAGAACTGTCTATGACATTTGCCAAGCGTCTGTCATAAGGTTTGATTATCTACGAGTTACACTCTCCGATCCTATCTCCAATCTCCGAGTGTTTTTGTAAACAACCAAAAGTGAGTTTTTCGATTCTTACATTACATTTTTTTTTTTTCTGCAAACAAAATTTGACGCAAGTCCTTTGCTCAACAAAATCACCCATTGTAAAAATGGAAAAATTCACTTTTGGTTGTTTACAAAATAACTTGGAGATAATCAAACCTTTTGACAAACAGACGCTTGACAAATGTTATAGACAGTCCTACCAACCTAGAAAAAAAAAATTACCTGCCTTCCTAAAGCCCGGGAGTTTTAAATGACAATTTCACCTTACTTTTTGATCACAGTAGTAAGCCTGACGAATAAGGTGGGTATGGGAGGACTTCGCAACTCTCTCAAATTAGTTTCTTCACTCTCTGTTGTCAAACATGAGGTCTGGAGGTAAAAAAAAATTACACGAAAATCTTGTGTTTCTATAGTCTCATATGATAGCATACTAATCAATACTCATTCAGTTGTAGTTGTAATAAATATTATTAAAAAATAGGAGAGAGGACTAATACCAACTCATTACAATCTATAAACATAAACAACACAAGTCAACTAATTCTTTGAAATAAATTCCATAAAATATTCCACTAATTTTGAAGTTTAGAAATTTTTAAAAATGGATGTAAAACAATAGAATTATACACACATTTTAAAAAACCAATGAAAAATAAACATACATGTACTGGAGGATATCTCGATTGAGGGGGCCTGCCAGGACCGCTTGTATCGGGGAGGCCGTTCATCGTCTGACTTGGCGGGCCACCGTTGACAGCTGGGTATCTGGAAGGCTGTCCTGGAGAAGAGTATCCCATCGGTGGTGGTCCCTGCAAACCGCCTCCTGGATATTCACCAGGATGTTGCTGACTCTGAATTTAAAAAAAAAAAAAACACTTTAAAAGTGTGTACAGACCTTATCCTTCACAAGTCAAAGATGTCAGTTAGGTTTTCCATGTTGGGGAATGGATCCAACTGATAGCACTAATTCTGAATCAATTTTATGTGCAATTAGGTTATTTATTTATTAAAAAAAAATATAGATAGTTCAAACAAATATAAGTGGCCAGTTCCAATAACTACAACAGTAGTGTATGGACAAAATATTTAATTTATACGAACCCCTTCTACACATTTGCATTTGTTTTTTGTATAACTTGTCTAGGCTTGAGAAAAGTGTTAACTTATATAAGCGAGTACGTATGAGTTGACCGACAACACATTTTACTTGATCTCTAAAGTAATTAATACTAATAACGAAACAAATGATTTATTAGTATTAAAAATGTATTATTTTGATACTATGATAGCTAATATTTTATAAGATATTTTAAAAATCATTTAACCCTTGGTGATACTATGAAATAATAAATCATATAATTGGAAATTTACAATTTTTATTTCATAGAAAAAAATACCATTAATATAAACTCTTTTAGTGCTAACGAAAAATGATAAAATAGATACATGGTGTATGTGATAGCTTAATATCCATATTATACAGTTGCACACGATTCTTTCAATTGGCAAATACGGGTTAATAATTATTCATATACAAGGAGTAAGGATTATATCAATTGATATAATTTCCATTTCCCTGTTTTTTTTTAATAAGGAGAGGTAAAAACAAAAAAATATGAAATATAAACTACTACTTAAAATACAATCCAAAGTTAAATCAATGCTGTTTTTTCAGTAATCCCCGCCATAATAAGTTTATATATTTAAATAATATTACAATATTCTCATTGTAAACTGAAAAAAACATTTTTATTTTATTCATAAATTGTAATAATATTTTATACTAATGCTATAAATTGGGCCATGAGTGTATCTACAGATCCCTACCGAGCCAGCGATAGGAAATGATTGATAAGAGAAAGATAAGGAATACGCTACTCACATTATTAAGAATGAACTATTCATGAATGAGAGCTGTATTTCCTCACATTTATCCACAGATCTCTAAAGAATAATTGATGTTTTTTTTTTAAATTCCAAAAATGGAAACTTTTTTCACCTCTCATATTTTTAAGCCCATTTTAATGATGCTGTCATAATATAATATTAATAACAATATAACTACACTAGTAATGAACAGCCTAACAGATTTCTAGACTCAAATTATGTTTCTATAAGAAATATTTGAATATGAATAATTATGAAATTACCATAGGTGACATTGGCTGCCCGTTTATGTTCATGGTAGACATCTGTCCTGCCAGCTGGTTCACCTGAGGCATTGGTGGCCTGCCCATCTGTTGCGATCCTGGAGGATACATGGAAAGGTGGGGTGGTCCACCCGGGCCAGGAGAGTTGACTGGTCCAGGCATCGAAGGGGCTCCTCCAAGAGGTGCAGAATTGTATCCTAGAGCTACATTACTAGTAGGTGACTGGAAGTTGTTGGTCACTGGACTGTTCTGTGGCATGGAACCACTCTGTAGGTGAGGTGGCATGGTACCACTCTGTAGGTGAGGTGGCATTGAACCACTCTGTAGGTGAGGTGGCATTGAACCACTCTGTAGGTGAGGCGGCATGGGGCCACTCTGGGGTTGAGGTGGCATAGGGCCACTATGTGGTTGAGGTGGCATAGGACTACTATGTGATTGAGGTTGCATGGGTCCGCTCTGAGGCTGAGTAGGCATGGGACCACTATGTGGTTGGGGTGGCATTGGACCGCTCTGTGGTTGTGGAGGCATAGGGCCACTTTGTTGTTGAGGTGGCTTTGGACCACTCTGTAGGTGAGGTGGCATAGGACTACTATGTGATTGAGGTTGCATGGGTCCGTTCTGAGGCTGAGTTGGCATGGGACCACTATGGGGTTGCGGTGGCATTGGACCGCTCTGTGGTTGTGGAGGCATAGGGCCACTTTGTTGTTGAGGTGGCTTTGGACCACTCTGTTGTTGAGGTGGCATAGGACCACTCTGCTGTTGTGGAGGCGTGGGTCCGCTCTGCGATTGTGGTGGCATCGGTCTGCTTTGTTGTTGAGGTGGCATTGGACCTCCTTGTAAATGCGACAATGGACCACTCTGTTGCTGAGGTGGCAAGGGGCCACTCTGCTGTTGAGGTGGCAAAGGACCACTCTGCATAGGACTATGTTGTTGGGACATCATCGGACCACCTTGCTGTTGAGGAGGTTGCATCGGACCACCAAGTTGCGGAGGCTGCATTGGACCGCCTTGTTGCTGAGGAACCATTGGACTACTCTGCTGCGGAGGAGGTGGCATCATGTTGGTGGGGGATGTTGCAGCTGGTCTGAAAGGCTGAGCGAAAGGTTCAGCGAATGCTGAGCGTGTTGTTGCCACATTAGTTTTAGAAGGAATACCTAAAAGTATAAATTCATTTATTTAAATTTATACTTTTAGATATAATAAACAAATAAAAGTATAAATTGTCACTTTAATAAGCAGTTAAAAAAACATGTTAGCTACAATAAAAAAATGTTAAATTAAAACTAGCAGTTATTGATTAAACAATGACTAATAAAACAATAAACAACCTATCTAGATAAAGGTGACGAAAATATTTATGAGAAAAATAAATTTATTTTTGCATTAAATTTAATAAAATGTGTTTCTGTGAAATTGTTTTGATTTTTTTCTGCACATTTGAAATATATCTGACATGCTGGCATTAAAATCTAGTATTATCAGGTAAGTTGAGCTACATATTTGTTTATTTAATTTCAAAATAAACATTTCTAGGTGTGTTTATTAGTAGGAATGATGTAATAGTCCTATCATCCATACTTATACTAACTTTCATGAGCCATGAACTGGGGTTCAGGGTCAAACTCACAAATCAGTTTATGATGAAAATTGAAGGTTTTTAGCAAAAAAAATCCTTAAGATCAATACAAATCTTTTGTATGGAAATTTAAATTTATGGAAAACAGTACTTTCTATTTAATGCAACAAACAACAATTAAAACTAAACTAAAAAGTCAAAACTCTCACTCTTAACTAGCATACCTTGGTGAAGCAACGCATTGTGGGCTAAAAGTTTGAGTTTCAATTAGATTTTGAGATTAATGAAAATTTTATCTTCCATAAAAATTATATGGTAATCAATAATTACTCAAAAATAAAAAAAATATTATCATCTCTGTATATTAATTTTGTTATAAAAAGATATTATTTTGATAAAAAGGGAGATGGAGAGCAAATATATACATAACAATATCCTAAATGATTATAAACAATATCGGACGTCTGTGCATTAATGTTGATGCAATTAACTAAAATAACAGAAAAAAAGCGTAGAAATTAAACTCCTAATTACTGAGTGAGAAATTAAGGAGGCTACTGACAAGGTCAAAGCATGCTTGCTGGTTTTTAATGAGTAATATAATAATAATTTATAACATGGACTTATAAATTAATAAATAATAAAATATGGTAGATTTATTAATTAAATATAACGGAGTTTAAACTTTCACAATCCAATTAATCCATTTAATAATTCAAATACGCATCCAAAAGAATTACAATAAGCTCCTTTTATTAAAACTATTGTTTTTCGATTTCTTTAGCGCGAGTCCATAGTTTTGTCTTTAGCAAGAGAATTCTTCTTAGAATGGCTTGTCAAAGTAACAAACTACACAATGGGTAATAAGAGATGGATGCACAAAACATCAACTAGTTGATCACCATCATCTGTTAGATCATTTACAGATTATTCAGCCACATTTACAAACACTTCGAACTAAATTATTTTGCATTACTGTTAACATTCAAAGTAAATTATAATATTTACTATTTAGGATATCTAGTACATATCATTAATCCAATTGGATGAACAACTAATAGATTTAAAGAACTACATAAATCTTTAACAAATCATTGAAATATAATATATAGATAATACTGGTAGCTCTTTAAATTTAGCTAATAATATTCAAGTAATATATGTAATGTAGAAATATTCAAGATACATTAATCAGTGACATTTAATTTAATTTATCAAAAACTAGAAGTTTATTATCAGCTTAACATTAATCATAAAAAAAAAATTAAATGTACGGTATCAACAGAAGAATGAGAAGTCAAGAGGTACAGGAGGCAACATACAATAGTTTTGTGAAAATTTACATTAAATTAAAAAGATTTTGATACAACTTAAAAATGTCTAAGTTAGTATCAAACTTGTACTATGGCTCTACTGTTAACCTCTATACATATAACTGTACTTAAAAAAAAAAAAAAAGTGTTTCACAGTAAAACTTATTAAAGTTCAAAGCAGTAATTTTCGATATTTTAAACTTTCACTTTACAGAAGTGTCTAATACTGATTTAAAAAAATAACAAATATTAAGCCTACCAGGATAGCTTGATTGCGGCGGAAAAGCATTCTGTTGAAGAGGTCTTACAGCTGGTGGCGGAAAAGCATTCTGTTGAAGAGGGCTTACAGCTGGGGGCGGAGGTGAATTAGGGACACCATAACCATATCCTCCTTGCTGTGATACGTACTGAGGATTCATCTTGTTAGTCTAAGAGGATAAAAGAGTATGTATAAATAAAATTAGGTATATAATAGTATATTAAATATATGGATAATTTAAACATTTGCTATGCCAAAAATTGGAATTTTGTATATTTTTATACAAATTTCGAGTATTTTATCGTAAGTGCATATGATAACAACTATAAATAACTAAAAGTGAATGAATAATTAATATAAATCTTAACGTAATATGGTTTTAATTCAAAAACAGGTAATGAAAAACTAGGAGTCAACAAGATTAATTGTCAATTCAAAATTCCTCCAATTCAGTGAACTTGACAACTAATTTGAATTTGGCACTGTTTTATCATATCATAATTATAATTTGTTTACACTAGATTTATTCGACTTAAAAAGATTAATTTCAAGATTAATCCATTGACCCGGTTTACAGGAATGTGACAAAATAATTCTGACACCTAAATTAAAGGGCTAGTAAAATATTTATAAATAGAGTGCTTGGTAATAGGGGAAAGGCCAGATCAACAAAGAATATAATCTATTCATTTTTCAATGACAAATAGAACATATGGTATTTCGAATGAAGAGTTGTCACAAAACATTCAATACATGACCTCACCAATATTTTAAGATGAATATTTTTCAGCTACAAGAGTATTATGTAAGGTTAGGGAATAGTAGAGAACATAATTAAAAAAAAGAATGAAGATTAGAAATGGAGATATTTTAATGTTAAGATTATTGTTGCAATGTACTGCAAATACTATTATACCTAAGGCAAAGTAAGTTCTAATCAGTTTTGTTTTATACCTAAAGAAAGAAAATTCAAGATAATCAATAACAGGTAAAATGAACCATCTAAAGATTTTATCAAAAACAGAGAATTGGAGAGATAATAGTGTCAAAAGAGATAATAACAGTTTGAAAACAAAAAATAAAATAGGACAATGTTGAAACAAAATATAAAATTACAATTTTATAAGCAAAATTGTATATATAAGAGGTCTGAATAAAAAATAATTGTATAGAAATAGATTAAAGACTGTTGACAAATAAATGAATGTGTTAGTATTAACTGCACTGTTAGGTTGGACTTGTGGACAGTCGCGTCGATTCATTGAGTAGAGACATACCTTGCCTTCACTTGTATGAAATTTAAAACTTAATAATCTTCATAATTTCAACAAAACGAAAAAAAACACGAAACTAAATAATATAAGCCACTAGTATCAGCTGCAGTAACACCACTCCACTGCCCCTGCCACGTAAGGCAGAACTGCACAGGCGCACTAAAATTACACGTCAAGAAATATTCAGTGCTGCCCTTAGGGGCGGCCTACAACACAACAAATTTTTCTTACTTCAATTACGAGATATTAAATTCAAAATTAATTAAGAATTATTATTCAGACATGAAAAAAAACAGATTGAAGACATACTTAATAAAAGTCAATTCGCAATAAAAACTTTAGGCAAATTCGCAATATTAAAGTTTCATTTTTGACATAAATATTTAACTTCTATGCATATAATGGGCATTACTTCTTATAATTGTTACCTATTTTTTATAAATTTAAAACTTATTAAGAAAATATTTTTTTTTGTCAGAGGCAACACTGATTGAACGGAGAGAGGTATCAGTTAGGTATCACTATTATTATAGAAATAACGTATCTCCGACAAAATATTATAAGTTTAATTGAAAACTAATGTATTTCTCAAATCTAATAAATTTCAGAGATAGATATTATCTTTACAGTTAAAATGCCGTAAATTTTATATTCGCGTATATTTTGCATATTTATCAGTTTGTTTATAAACATTTTTGATTACAGTTAAGTTTAATGATAAGAGTTAAAAATGCCTTCTCCCCCCAATGTTAACGACCCTGATAGTAGTGGTGAGTTTTTATTTCAATTTATTAAACTTCCGAATAAACCTTATAGATCTTACAATAATATATTTACAAAAATTATATGAAAATATATACTTCAGAATATTACTACCAGTTTTCTTCTTATTGTTGAAATTAAATATTTATGACTAAATTTTATTGAATCAGAGACTGATGCATTAGTTCTATCAACAAATTATCTGATAAAATCATTGTTTATCTCGTTTTTCATAGATGTCTTTTATGAATGTAGAAGTTTCCACTTTAGCATAATGTTATTACGCTAAAGCATTATTTGAAATGGAATTCATGCATTATTATTTGTGAATTTCATTTCAAACTTTATATAGTTAATTAATCATTTGCTATATGTCAATATCTGGTCATATATACAAGAGAGTACAGAAACCTCTCTTCGATCCTTTTATTCATTCGTAACATTTCTTTTTATTATATCCTTTAGTATTTTAGTTTAAAAAACAAGGGGAAAGATAGCAGTTCTCTATTATTTAGTTTGGATTTCTATTTTGCAACCAATTTATTAAATTCCTTATTGCTTTTAATATTTAAATATTCTTATTTATAAATCTTGTTTTAAATTTATATTTTTCTTATAACGCTCAGTCAAGGAAGATCATCTTCTGGCACCAGATAACCGCAGCGTGGCCGAAAGCATCATCAGTCACCACAGCGAGACATCTGCACACAGAGTTAGTAGAATGGATGTAGTTTGCGTCATTGATCTTTCACAACCAGGAAATTTGGCTCAGAGGAAAAAAGCTTTTGAAGAAGTTAAACATTCTTGTATTTCAGTTTATGGACAGTTACAGCATATTCAGGTAATTGTGTTAATTTAGTTATATATTTATACTTTTTTATATAGTAATGGGTCTTGATTTTAATATGCTTATGGTTTAGTTATACTGTCCCAAGCTTTCCGTTATTCTATTTGGCCTTAGACTCCATCATAAAATAATTTTTAATCAAATTGTTGCTTTTATTAAAGTAATTAAGAGAAAAAAGTAATATATTGTACAATATATCTTTTAGAAACACTTAAGTTACAGCTTCCCCAGACCACACTGCCTTATCAGTAGCTGTTATCACATAAGTGTTTTGTGCCCTTTTTTAAAATGACTGTTAATTATAATTAACTAACTAGCAGTTAGTTTTGATTATAATTGCTCTAATTAAATATTATTTAAAACTATTGGTGTTGTTGATTTTCACTTGCTTAAGATTGATCTGATTAAAACGGTAATAATATAAATTACAGAAAGGCCCCTATCTTAATTGAATGTCAGAATTTTGTTTATTTCTTGAGCAAGCGTGAAGTGAATGAATAAAGATTTTTAATGGAATACTCAATGCAGTGATGTCCTACAGGGCATTAATGCTGCTACAGATATTTAAAAAAAAAAAAAAGGGAATTCACACTAAAATTTCTAATTAAAAATAATTTACTCTCTTGGAGTCTTAGCGATAAAATTTTAAGCTCTATTACTGCTTCATTATTAAGTTTGAATTACACCTAACTATTTTTTAAATTCTTGTTTATGAAATTTGACATCCACAAAAAGAAAAAGAAAATAAAAAAAATAACTATTTTTGTTTTTCTAAGATTCTTTTTTTTTTTATTATCTTATTTTCATTTTATCATATTTATTTATTTGGTATGTTACTCTATATTTAAGAATAAAAATTTTAAAAATAGATAACATAGTAATAAAATATTTAATTATCAATGTCTGCTGGAATGTAGTCTTGTAGTAAACTAGTCGGTTCTAGCTTAAGATAAAGGGTTTGCCTTAGAGTTAATAATTTATTGAAGTAATAACTATTGATTTAACCTTGGGTGCTTCCTTTATTCAGTTTTAATATTTTAGTATTTTACATTGATTTTTTAGGTTATTTATTTGATTACTATACTTCTTATTAATTTGAATTTTAAAAAGGATATATCATTAAATTAATTAAAGTAACGGCCTTTATTTTACTTCTCCAAAATTATTTTCTTGATTTATTACATTCCATACCGTCTTCAGGAGTATAAAAATAACAAGAATCGTCACACAATAATTTGCATAGTATTTGTTCCATTCATGGATAATGGAATGCTTTATTTACAATTACTTTTTGAAGTTGATCTTTTATTCATGAACGCATGTATAACAATAGATACTTTACATAAAAATAAAAACAAATGTTAAGTAATGTGATCCTAACAAAAGCTACAGAATATTACTTTACTTGAGTTATCTATTTTTTACCTTAAGCTATTTGAGACAGCAAATTTTTTCGAACACTGTTCCCAGTAACAATTTTTTTATACCATCTATTGCTCATTTTCAATATTTAAAAAAACTCATTTACTTTACAAATCAACCAATATAAACACTTTAAGACCACTGCCGTAAAGGTGTGGTCAAAAAAGTTTGGACACAACTGGGCTTGGTTAAAATCGGTGTCAAATTTTCTTTTTCCAAGATATCTTTAATTCTAAACAAATCCTGTCCCGATGTCCTCTCCACTGACAATGAGTGATAATTTCTGATATTTCTTTATATAATATATACCATGTATATTTATAATGGTATACCATATACCATATGTATAATTGTATATAGAATATACCATTGAAACATTTATGGATATTCATAGAAACTTGATCTGTTTATACAGAATATGCCATATCACTCCATTATTTGATTTTTAAAAATGTATTTGTTGTTATGAACGAATGCTAAATTTGCATGGAAAAAAAAAAATCCTAAAATATGCAGAATTAAAAAAAATAATTATAGAATATCTTCTTGTAATTCTATTAAATTTTATTTTACAATAATACAAATTGTATTTTAAAAGTCCATCATACAAATTATAATTTGTGATTATAATGCAATTGGGAAAAACCACAATGCAAAGCCTTATGTTTCAAAAATACACCTACTTACCAGTCGACGTTTCGCCTATTCAGGCATTATCAAGACACCAAAATCAAAAAGGGGTTATGTGAATCGCATCTCGAAGAAAAAAGTGCAATACATCCCAACGATCAACAGCCCAAACAGGCTCCAAACATGAGACAGCACCCTACCACCAAGACGTTCAACATACAACTCTATGAGTTGTACAACTCATAGAGTTGTATGTTGAACGTCTTGGTGGTAGGGTGCTGTCTCATGTTTGGAGCCTGTTTGGGCTGTTGATCGTTGGGATGTATTGCACTTTTTTCTTCGAGATGCGATTCACATAACCCCTTTTTGATTTTGGTGTCTTGATAATGCCTGAATAGGCGAAACGTCGACTGGTAAGTAGGTGTATTTTTGAAACATAAGGCTTTGCATTGTGGTTTTTCCCAATTGCATTATAATAAATAATAGTGTTTCTTTTTGAGTTTTTGGCTCTATTTTAATAATTTGTGATGTTTCAGCCTATTTCATTTGCCCAAACTTACATACTAATTTAACAATTAAAATATTTTTTTTTATTTTTTTATTTCTTAACCCCTTTGGTTGTTATAAATATTTGAAAAAATAACATATTAAAATTACTAATGATACATTGTATCTCTTCTACTGCACCAGCTGCATTTTAAGAGAGGATTGTCTGAAGGATTTTCTGAACATTAATTAAATGGAAGGAGTGGGGGATCCAGTGATGGGCTCACTAGAACAATTAAAATATCAACATGAAATTTGTTAATAATAATAAATTATCATTTACAACACATGGGAGGAACTACTTTTTATTAATAATTAAAAATAGCTTTATTTAACAATAATTATTTCATTAAAAAATTCTGACTTGTATAATCAAAAGATCAAAGTTGTATTAAGCTTTCTGTGAACACAAAAAAATGTGTATTTTTATTTTGTCGAGAAAAGATATCTCCAGGGCTGGGATTCGAACCCAGGGACAAACATGGGAGACCCGGGTTCGATTCCCGGCCCTGGAGATATCTTTTCTCTTCAAAATAAAAATATTTAAAATTATATCAATTAATAAAAGTAAATAAATAAAATAAAATAAATTATAATAATATATAATCACGCAAGTCAACAAGATCCTAGTTAAAGTAATGTTCAATGAACATTTTCCCCCTTGTATACATCGCAAATTGCGAGAATACCGGGATATGGGATCAGTGAAGAGAATGGATTTGTCTGACCGAGGTACGAACCAGGAATGCTCAGGTGATAGAGCACCATGACGGAAACATGGGAAACCCGGGTTTGAATCCCAGCCCTGGACACATCTTTTCTCTTTAAAAATATTTAAAATTATAAAAATTAAAAAAGAAAAAAAAAAGTGTAGTTATTTTTTGTTCTAATTCTGATTTTTTTTTTAGTTTGAAATATTGGATTTTGGAGAATCGAACGTCCTGACCAGCTTTTACAATGCAGATGTTGCGATTGTCGATCTGTCTATACAAGAACAACAGAGAGCTCTTTTTTATCATTTGGGTGTCCGAGAAAGTTTCAGGATGAAGGAAAACATTTTGATCTATAATGATATTGATACCGAAGCTACCATAAGGCTAAAGGTTTTCTTTTTTTTTTAATACTGCTACAGTAAATTTAATCTTGCAAATTAATTTATGTTTTGGTTATATTATTATTATATTTCTTTTCTGTTATTGATTCTAAATTTATTTTGAATAGCTTACATGTGGGGTGTACACACTTATCTGTTATCGACTCTCAGATTCTGGTGCAGTTCTCTGTACTAATCCGGGAGGACCTAGAAAAGAAGATTTACCCTTGGATTTACCTGTACTTTCTTTGAACATCAAACTTACCAAGCTGCTTCGAGATGTTGAAGTACAAGCTAAGTAAGAAAGATAATATTTAAGATTTTTAATATTTTATATAACTTTACCGAAACTAATATTTTCATTGTTATTAAATAGCTGATAAATGTCCCTTGCAGCTGTTTAATTGAACAAATTGTGATTAAAATCTAGTATGTCATAATTCCATTTCATAGAAGCTTACTTACTTACTGAATCTCTTCCTCTCTACAGCTTCAAGCAGTGTGAGGAGCCTGCTTATAGAGCTTGATCCATATGTCTCGATCCTGTCAAAGGCTTCCTTAACCCCGTTCTCCCAGGTTCTTCTAGGCCTTCCCTGAGGTCTTCTACCTTCCACTTTAGTCTCGTAAGTGGCTTTAGCCAAACAATCATCAGCCATATGGAAGACATGTCTGAACCACCTCATCCTATGTTCCTCAACGATGTCTGATGCTGGTCGTATGCCCAGATCGGTTCTTATCGTCGCGTTCCTCACCCTATCTCTTCTCGTTTTCCCCTCAACTCTTCTTAGATACCTCATTTCCATTGCCTGGAGTTGACTTTTATGCTTGCTGGTGAGGTTTCAAGATTCACTTGAGTATGTCCAGGATTGGGAAGAGAGGTATTTTTAAACACTGTTTTCTTGGTGCTTTTGTGACTTATCTTTTTCCAATAAAACCTTTTTTAAGAGAGTTAAAGCATTTTCCTGCACATTTTATTCTCTCTTATACCTCTCTATCAATCCAACCATACTCATTTAGATGGGTGCCAAGATATTTAAAGTCTGCTACTTGTTCCACAGGGACACTGTCTCTGTCTCCTCGCTCTGCTCTCCTTCCTATTCTCATTATCTTGGTTTTATCAACATTTATCTTCATGTTGATTTTTCTTAGTTCCTCCTGAAGGACTTCACAGAAGCTTAAAATAAAAATGAAGTTTTTTTTATTATTCAAGAACATGTTTCACAATTTTTTTAAGTAAAAAGAAAAAGAAGTAAAATGCTCTAAAGGAAGTATGTTCTAAAAAACACTACAGACTTTCAAATTTTTAAATTCTAAAACTTATAATACTAATTACACCATTGTTAAGGAAGGAATAGGAGGTCCATTAACCCCGTGTAGTCGATTAAGGATATTTCATTTTGGACTGAACATGTTAATTTAAAATATTAATAAGAATATTAACCATAAATAACTATTTGTTTTTTAATCTTTTCTTTGTCTTATTTTAGAGTCCATATTAAAGAAAAATTTTTGACTGATCTTAAAAAACTAAAAGATACTTTGTCTGGAGAAGATCTTGCCGTTGCTTTAAAAAACATGAGGAAAAGGCTGGACGATCCCAGAGTCCTTTGTGGAGAAGTCGTACACAGCATGCTCATTTCATTTCGAGATATTCAGGTACTACACATGGCATCAAGCTTGTTTTTTATAATTTATTTTTTATCTCTGCAATTAATTAACAAAATTTCTATTTTTGTTATTGCATCTAGAAGGATGATTCGTAAGTATGCATAACGAATCATTTTTGTTTTAATTATTTGGAATAATGTTACCGTAGTTATTTTGTTCCTAATAATAGAAAATTCTGAATATTGATACCATTAATTAAGGTCATGCAGATATTTTTTCACATTTCTCATTAAATATCGAAGAGATCCTCAGTAAAACACTGTTGAATTACAATAAAAAAATATGATGTGGGCACTATTTAACTTTCTTGTTCTCCTATTAAACAATAAATTGACAAACCCTAATGTTTTTTGATCCTGATGAATTGATGATCCCTTCTGTTTCAATCATCGATATAAGTAATTAAGGAGCTTACCTTAGTATCAAAGAGGACAAATACATTCCCTAAAATATTATTTTTTAAGTTATATATATATATATATATATATATATATATATATATATATATATATATATATATATATATATTTTATAAGTTATATATTATATATATATATATATATTCCAAATTGACTGTATACCTTTATGAAATAAGGTTCTTAATTGTTTTCTTATTTAACAATTTTATGAAGAAAAATGTCATTTTATTTATTTTATGTTTGTGTTGTAGATTTTTCATTTTTTCTTTCTTTTTTTTTTAGGATTACGATGCTATGGTACAGCTTGTGGAAGATTTGAATACGATTCCTAACAAAAGTGGTTATACTCAGACTCCTGTTCTAGCTTTTCTTTATCCGTTTGCCTTGAATAGGTAATTTTTTATTTTCATTTTAATAATTATTCTCTCTATAAGATTATTTCTTAAAATGCAGTACATTTATATTTGTTTGTACATCTTGAACTGTTTTAGACATTTTGAGACAAAATTCTAAAACAGCTGAATGCAAAAAGTTAAAAAAATCATTATTCAAGAATATCAATTTTATGTTTCTAATTATGTTTTAATTTTAAACGAATAATTGATGAAAAGTGCCTTGAATTTTATTGTTATCAAATTTGAAATTCTTGAATCATGCTTGAATTTGTTCATGCTAAATGGATGGACACTTTTAACAGTTATAGAAAGAAGATAGTTGGGGGGGTGCAGTCAAACAAAACACTGAATTAGTGCTAGACTTATATTTATTTGGAGAGAGAAGCCGTTGGGTGCACCGGCTGACTAACAATCATTATTGAATTATTAGTCAGCCGGTGCACCCAACGGCTTCTCTCTCCAAATCGCCCTGAAGATGACCTACACTGTAGGTCGAAACGTCGGCACATAAATATAAGTCTAGCACTTATTCAGTGTTTTGTTTGACTGCACCCCTCAACTATCTCCTTTCTACAATTTATCATCCAGTCAACTATTTTCCTCTCATACTCAATCATTTAACAGTTATACTTTATTGATTTTAAAATTTAGATTCACACTTACCTACATTATTAATCTTATTATAGTTTATTTTTATTTTTAAATATTTGGTTTTTATTTTAGACGAAATAAGGAGGGAGATCGAGAAAAGGCTCTTCAGGTGATTGAAAAAGCATTAGAAAAGAAGGAGAATCACATTCCTGACATGGTATGCCTCTGCGGTCGCATTTACAAAGATAAATTTGTCGAATCTCAATATGAAGACATGACCAGTCTCAAAAATGCCATACATTGGTATCGGAAAGGATTTGAAGTTCAGCCGAATGAGTATGCTGGCATTAACCTTGCTACACTACTAGTCATTGCAGGGAATGAATTCTCGACATCTGAAGAGCTCCAGCACATAGGTTATAAGAAAACAAAATCATTTATATATATCTGCAGCTTCGATGAATAAGTGATTAAGTTGAATTTTGTTTAGAGTGAATTGTACTGAGAAAAACAAAATCGTGTCATTTTCGTAGTTTTTGGCTTTAAATGGATATTGTAAGGAAGAACTCTCATTTCAAGCCAATGTCTAATTTAGCCACTTATTCAATATGAAATAATACAATTCTGTTTCCTTAAGTACAAGGGACTCATTTTGGAGAAAATTTGACTTTACCACTCGTTCACCAGGGCTGTAGATATATATAATATATACTTTAATAATATGTATAATAGAAAGCATATGTATTTATTTCTTGTATTCTAGGTATGGTGTTGAATAATCTAATTGGAAAGAAAGGTAGCCTTCCAACTCTGAAAGAGTATTGGGACGTAGCGACTTTCTTTGAAATCAGTGTTTTAGCCGAAGACTATACAAAAGCTGTTGGAGCCGCCGAATGCATGTTTAAACTTAAACCTCCTGATTGGTAATTAAAATTTTATTTTGTTCGTTGTTTATACAAGGAACATCCACAAAGTAAGAGTGCTAAATTTTTATATTATAAAAAAAAATTGCATAAAAAGAGAAAAATCAATTCTGACTCTGAAAACGGCGTGTTTTGTGTTCTCATCACATTATATCAACGGATAATCTTCAGTTCTACATTCTAAAGGATAAACAGTTTTTCAGCTTTTGTTTGTTCATTTAACTCTACTCTATGCTTCTATGGCTAATCGGACAAGATTAAGCTTTTTTGCTCCTGCTATATCGATATTATTGGATTTTTTTTATTAGTGCAAAGTCGTATGTGGACTTTCATTATTATTAAATTTGAAAAAGATTGGTTGAGTAGTTTTTGCAAACTGATAATAGACGGCCTTTTAATGTAATATATAGATTGGTTAATGACTAAAATTGTTGACAGCACGGTAGGACCACGGTACTCTTACCTTCTGAACATGCCTTGAATTTTTATTTATTGACATCTGTGTTATAGCACATAATGCTGCTACCTCTATGAACCAAGAGATCGCGAGTTTGATTCCCGAATAAATAATTTCAAATTAGGGAGAGCCTATATTAAATCCACATTTGAATATAGAATGTGTTATAACAATTAAAAAAAAAATGTTTAATCAATACTAAAAGCAAACGAATTGCACTTTTAACTTATGTACATTTTTTGTAGGTTCCTGAAGTCAACTATAGGCAATATTACGTTAATAAATAGATTTAGGAAAAAAAATGAAGAATCCGAGGGTAACCCTATACAGAAGATATTTCAATTCTGGGTCGATTATTTTGTCGAAGCTCTGAATACTGAACTTAAAGACACCATACGTTTTCCAGTGAGTTCTTGTCTCTTGTACTTTCTGGTCAAATACTAACTGCTTTGCATCTAATTTTCGGTTGCTTACTTCTTGTTTTTAAAAATTATTATAATAATCGGCTGTATTAATATAAATTAAATGTTGCTTGCTTATTAATATCTGCTAGTTATGAATCTTCTGTATTTATTTTAATTGAATTTTAAAATATGATTGTGCCAATTTCAAACCTAATGCAATATTTTTAAAAAGCTTTAGTAGTTAATAATGTATTGTTTGCTTTGTGGCTTAATCAGGCGATTGCCATTTTACTAATAATTGTTTGTTTTAATGCTTTAATGCTGTATTTTTGATAATTATTATTGTAAATATTTTAATTCAAATTATAATGCAATTGGGAAAAACCACAATGCAAAGCCTTATGTTTCAAAAATACACCCACTTACCAGTCGACGTTTCGCCTATTCAGGCATTATCACGACACACGAAACATAAGGCTTTGCATTGTGGTTTTTCCCAATTGCATTATAATAAATAATAGTGTTTCTTTTTGAGTTTTTGGCTCTATTTTAGTGATTTTAATTCAAACTTATATACTGCCCAAAAAATTATAGGGATATTGCTAATTTTGTAGTATATACTTTACTATTTACTTTACATATTTAATAACTACATTAATATTTAATGTAGTATAATTTCTAATAAATATTAATGCTTTTTGTAATAAAAATAATATTAAAATGCTAGGCAAAGTAAATACAACAAAATTAGTGGCATAACTATTCATTTTTGCACAGTCTAGTTATACTTGTTATATATTTAATAACATAACAGTTATAACTCTAATATAGGAAGCAGACTCAATTAATATAATGCAATTCTTAATATAAATAAAAATTATATCTTGAGTAATAAACAACAATAAACTTATTGAAATAGCAACATATAAAACCTGCAATCTCGATTTGTTTGTAAAAAAAAGTAAGAATCCCTCAAAAACCATAAATATAAGATTTAAAAAATAAATAAAACTACCTCAACACATGAAAATCTTGCATTCAGTTCTTGTAACGATTGATGGGAGTGGAGTGGCTCAGTGGTAGAGCACTGAGTTGCCATGCCGGAAATCCTGGTTCAACTCCCGTGGCGGGCAAGATATTCATTTAGTCTGTTTGCGGCCGGCGATAAATCATATAGGATCTAGGACCCTCCTGGGGCTTACCCTGCCTCTATAAGATGTTATAAAAATAGGGTACCCAAGATAAGGGGGAGGGGGAATCTGGTGGTTGAGCGTGATCTAGAACAATTCATCTCCTTGCAGAACCGTTGTCCATGAAAAAGTACAGTATTCCAGTGAAAAATACAGTAAAAAAACCATGCACTGAATCCCAGACCCGTTCAAGGGTTGTAGTGGTACAGGTTTTTTTTCTTCTCTTTTTCTTGTAATGATTGTTAGAGGAAGTGATTTGGCCAAGCTTCTGCTGTATTGCCGAATGTGCATTAAGTAAGGTAATGTTTGTTTGTTTATTCATTTAACGTCACTTTATGCTGCTATGGCTAATCGGGCGATGCTACAGTGGGAGCTCTAAATTTTGCCTATCCAGGTTTAATTAGGATAGGGATTTTTAACGAGTACCTGACATCGTACAGGCTCGGGACCCCCGTTTAACGTCCCTTCCGAAGGATTTTACTCCCTTAAAAAAATCCTAGGGCCACCTGCCGGGCTACGAACCCGCGATCTTGGGCTTAGTAGTTTGTTATGCTAACCACTAGACCACAGGTGACCGTTAAGTAAGGTAAGATACCCTCTTTGTAGAGACTTATTTAGCTGAACCCATAGTATTAATTTTCATATTACCGAATAAAAAATTATTTGTCAAAACCAGACTCCAACCTGGTCTGGGAGATAAGAGAACAGTGCTTTGATCAACAAACTTCTCATATAAGGTTATAATCATCTGTTTAGTATTTATATTTATGAAGACTAACACTTGTGAACAGGGCTACTAACAATTAAATTAAATATAATTTTATTAGAAAAAGAGAGTATTATCGTCTTGATTTCTAATTTTTTTTTTTTTATCGAATCACTTTTCTAAATGGACTTATTAATAATTATTTATTATGTTTATAGGTCTTAGTGCTCGAACCATCGAAAGTTTATATGCCCAGTTATGTCACATTCAATTTAGGAGCTGAAGAAAAATGTCTGACAATAGTTAATTTATGTATAGAATGTATGAAAAATACCTGTAAGAAAGTACATGATTGGCTTTTCACAGCTAGTATGATTAAGAGTGTTAGGTAAGTGTTGATATTGATTATTGAGGTAATGACTATTTTTTTTTTTAATAATAAAATTTTTCAATTATGGGCTAATACATTTTATTTTTTTCAGTCTTTATAAACGAGATGACAGGTGTTTGTTTCTGTATGTTCATCAGAACTCGGATGATTTCCAAATGTATTTCTCATCAGCACTTCTTAGGCAGAGGTTTTTCGAACTGATACTTGAGATGACTGCTGATCAGGCGGGAATGGTGATGGATCTCGATACAGCTCTATCATCAGAACATATTAAGGTATATTTATAAGTCAATTATTTGTTGTACTAAGTTTATTAATTATTGAAAGAAAAGTAAAAAAAAAAAATAGTTAGGATATTAGTAGATAATTTAAAAATAAAGCACTAAGTCCGTCCCTTAAATTGCAGTAAATATTTAATTATTCAATGTATCGTCAATTAAGGCATAGTGGTCTATTAGAGTATAAATCATAAGTTCTGGATCACAATATTTAAATGAATATTTTAGTTTTTTTGTTTGTTCCTCTCGATCAGTCCTGATAATATCTGAATTATGAAATACCATTAGGCTATTTCTTTCTTTTTTTTTTTTTTTTTTTTAGTTAATAATCTTTTGGTTTCATGTGTTTTAACTTTCCATTTTTATCCAAAATTTCAAAAAGAGATAGCCTGATAAAATAAAAGTTGTTCCTAAAGTTTTAGCCTTTTGTGGAATTGAAATATCATGGTTTAAAGATACATGTATATGACCAAATTTCTGATTTTAGTTCGAGTACGATCTTGACGATAACGGGAAGAAAGTCATTCTAGGAAGAGGAACTTACGGCATCGTCTACGCTGCCAGAGATCTGAATACGCAAGTCAGAATAGCTATCAAGGAGATTCCTGAAAAGAATTTAGGGTAATTAATCTTATAGGAGTGTTTTAGTTTTATTAATGTCTCTATTATGGTTAAATTTTATATTCTGTTACGTTTATTTATTTTATTAATTTTTTTTTTTACAGCGATGTTCAACCTTTGCATGAGGAAATCAAGTTGCATTCTCAGCTGAGGCATAGAAACATTGTTCAGTATTTAGGATCCGTTTCAGAAAATAATTACTTTAAAATTTTAATGGAACAAGTTCCTGGAGGTAAAGTGATGTGCATGGTTTATATTTTCTTATATTCTTTTGTTTATGTATTTAAATTATAATATTTAAGATTCACAATATATATAAAAGATAAGTAAAGAAGAGTAATGGTCGAAAAATTGTTGGGCCCCTAAGTATTGTCTAACCAAATTGACTTTAAACTGTTGAGATGAGAAGAAACAGTGATAACACGATGGTCATCCACAAGTATCTAATAATGAGGCGTCATCTTTCCTGCATGATACATTTGATGGTTCTGAACATGATGGTGTTCAACTGTCGTTTAATATAACAGATATTTTCAAAGCAAGCATATAAGTTGCAGAAAAATTAATAATTGGACTTAAGACCCTTCCGGACCAAGGAGATGGAATCATGTGTTTTGGGATGCCCAAGAACTATTGAAAACCACAACTAACGAGCGACACACATGTTAGAACTTTCTGGCCTTTTATTATTGTTATCATCAACATGTTCCTTTATTATATATTAATAAATCAGTGCAACATATCATTGACTAATATTACAAACCTAAAGTCAAGTGATAATTTTTTCTTTCTTTCTAGGAAGTCTTTCTGCTCTCTTACGTTCCAAATGGGGACCTTTGAAAGGGAATGAATCTACAATATGCTATTACACAAAACAAATTTTGGAAGGTTTGAAATATCTCCATGATCAGAAGATTGTTCACAGGGACATAAAAGGTTTCATATATTATTAGTATTTATAATATTAGATAAAGAGTTACTGATTTTTGTTTATATTTTTTCTCATGATTTCTCGATTTAAGTATTACTGATTAAAGATTCTTATCTTTAATAGAATGATTTACAGTAAATTGATCCAAAAAAATTGCTTCAGAGCTCATTATGAGTCATAATATCACATCATATTATCCTAATTGACTTGATAGTACAAATTCTTTGAAGGCAGGCATTATTTCTCTTTGCTTAGTAATTTTAAACTCTTATTTAGTATAAATAAATAAAATAAGGGATGATAATTACCCATCAATAATGCTGTCAATCGCTCTACTGTTGGCTTCCTCAGAGTCAGTGGCTCTGGTGCTGACATCTGGACAAAAGACAAACTACTGGATGGTGCATCGATTCTATGCAAACGCGCAACAGTATTTAAATCTCGAATAGTAGCAATCAGTCATAATGTTAGAAAGCTTCTAGAAGAGGGACTGAAACAGAGTAAAATGACATTCTTTAGTGATATCGAGCAGCGATTGGATCTCATGCAACAGCTATTGGACAAAATAAGAGTTGTTTGTTATTACCATCAATCTCTTAACAACATTGCGTTGCATATGAGCAAAAGCATTGAGGTCATCGAGGTATTCTAGACAATGAAGTAACTGACAAACTGGTTTAATTCAGACTTTAATACTTATATAATATTCAGACTTATATTTGTTTGAATTAATTTGGTGCTATTGTGTGAATAAATATATATTTTAATTCATTTATATTAAATTATCTCATTAATTCCAGGTGATAACGTCCTTGTAAATACGTACAGTGGGGTTGTTAAAATATCAGATTTCGGAACGTCAAAGAGGTTAGCTGCGCTTTGCCCTAATACGGAAACGTTTACTGGGACTCTGCAGTATATGGCGCCTGAAGTTATAGACAAGGGGCAAAGGGGTTATGGCGCACCGGTAATTTATACTTATAAAGTTATTTTTAGTATTAGAAACCTTTTTTTTCTTCTTTTTTAATTTAAAGATGTAATCTGAAATAATAATTCAGTCAATAAATGAATGTTATTGAAGCAATTAATTATAAATAACCATACAATTTTAAGTAAATTGAAAATAAAAGTAGGCAGATATATTTCTATTGATTCTAGAAATGGAACATGTTTCAAAAGTTAAAGCCTTCATCGATGTACAATCAGAAAATTGATGAGAGAATATTTCAAATTGGACTGGTATATTCTGAAACTATAACCTTAAAATATACAACTTTTTTTAGCTTTATATAATATTGTAAATACATAATGATGTATACAAAGGATGTCTTGAAAAAAGCGATTTGGGTGATCAAAAAATGTTGGTCGAATAGAAATAAAGTCTTTTTTCCCTGGTAATTATTTTTTAATTGTTAGACATATTTTTCTGAACAAACCGAATAATTTAAAAACAGGCCATAGTTTCTTTGTAGGCTTATTTTTTGTGACTGAAAATGGGTAATAATGTATAATAAATGTACAATGTAAAATATAGCATGTCTGGGAATGAGTATAACAATAATACTCATGCAAATAAATATAAATTGGTTATTAAATAAATGTAGTTTATTCTAATTTCCGAATCAAACATATTTTATTTTAATTTACTGTTTAGGCTGACATTTGGTCCCTTGGCTGCACTATAGTCGAGATGGCAACTGGTAAACCACCGTTCATCGAACTCGGTTCACCAGAAGCTGCCATGTTCAAAGTCGGCTTTTACAAACAGCATCCAGGAATACCAGAAGAGCTCTCGGAGAAAGCTCAGGCTTTTATCAAGCGTTGTTTTGATGCTGATCCCAGTAAAAGGGCAACTGCTTCCGAACTTCTAGAAGACCCGTTTTTAAGCGAGTAAGTAAAAAATATTATTTTCAATGCCGTGCATTCTGTTTATATTTGTTGCAATATTTAATGTCAATCATACATTAAATAATGGTGGATTTCATCCGTCTTTATTGAAATAGATGAAAATGGTTGGAGGTGAAAAACAAATTCTACAGTGATGTACAATTGGCAATTCGTGCTGATGTTTTGATCTAAGCTTAGGCCTTCTTCAAGATTACATGAAACTAGATACTACTCCATATTATCTATCTTTTTGAATTTACTGTTATTTTAATTTAATTTAGCTCAGTATACATTGAGCGACTGATCTTAGTTCCTGATTTCGAAACTGGCCGTGGAAATTATATTATTTGTTCTTTTAACAGACTAAGTAATTTTGTTAGGTCTGATCTGGAGACATTCCCAGGATTAATCCAGCATATATAAAATGGATACCCTTTAAGGGGGGGGGGACCTGTCAGTTTAATGTGGCCTCAGGCAAATCACTTAGCACAACCATTGGCTTAGAACCAGTACAGTCCATACTATGTATTGAACCAGTACAGTCCCTACTATGTATTGAACCAAATACTCTTCATGGGTTGTAGTACATTGTTTAAAATATTTGTATGTAATTTATTACATTGTATATCCTATCATTCAAATTCTAAGAGCAAAATTTAAGAACACAATTAAAAGAATTTTCTTATCACACAAAAACGTTCACTTCAATAAGTTCTTCAACTCTCAATGCACCTCCTATAATTTCAATAAATTATTTTTTACCCGTACCACTACAACCCGTGAACGGGTCTGGGGTTCATTACATGGTAAAGACTGTACTGTTCCATAGACAATGGTTCTGCAAGGAGATGACTTTTCCTAGGTCACGCTTAACTACCAGATTTTTCCGCCTTATTTTGGGTTCCCTATTTTTATAATATTTTATAGTTCTATGTGATTAAAAAAATTTGGTATTGGTATAGCAAAGCATTCCTGTTGTAATGACGGTGTTGAAATTATTTTATTAACGATTAGAACATTTTCTAAAATCTTGAAACTTTTTTGATTTTGACTTATGTCATTATTCCCGTAAAACTTTGAGTTCAAACATTCAAAATATGGCTTGTTGTAATAAATGTTGGAAATGGAATATGATATGAGTAATGTTGTTCCTGAATTAAAAATTAAATTTAACTTATACAATTGCTACAGAAGGCTTAACTAAAAAATGTCATTATTTGAGTTATGTTATTGTTCTTTTAAAAGAGCGACATATGTTCAAAAATGTTTTCCTGATTACATATGCTATATGTTGGTCGTTACTAATTCAACAAATAGAACATTCAATGTTTTTTTTTTTTTAAGAAACCATTAATTAATGTTTTAATTGATATTGTAAGTTATTTTTTAATATATACCTTTTAGAAAAAAGAAGACCTCAAGAGCCTTAGTTGCGCCACAAGAAATGCTGAGTCGGAGCGTTTCTGTCCCAGTCGAGAAAAAAACCATTCAGGCGTGGAATACTCCGAATTCAGTCACCAATTCATTCACTAACTCAGTAACTACTAGCCGGGCTGCCAATACCGATGAGACGTAAGTTTCTATATAATTTATTTTTTCCTGTAAATTATTAATTCTAAATTAATTAAGCTATATGGATGTGTTTGTAAACTTTCATACATGGAGCATGTGTTTGCATCTTTTTTTTTTATGGAATGTTTGTTCTGTTTTTTGTTTTTTTTTAAAGTCATGTTCATATTAATTTTGCTTTAGTCATGTTTGCATTATGTTTACTGATTTGGCTTCCGATTGTTTTGTGTTTGTGTTTGGCTACAGCGTCAACTCTCAACCGAGAAAGGCTAAAGGGCCGAAACTTCTTGCACCGATCGTTATGCCGAGAGGAGTCTCAATCAACAGGTAATTAACGATCATATTAATTATTAATACACTTACGCTCTTTAATATTGCATAAAAATGAACAAGAATGAATAACATATGAATCCTTTTTCAAAACTAATAATATCTTTGTTTGTGATATGAATGTTTCATTTATCTAAATTAATTTTTAAAAATATGTTTTATGTGGTCTGTTCTGGTTAATGGTATGTTCGTTCTTTGCATTTTCATTATTAATGTCTGAACTTTTAAATTTTATCTGTTCTTAATCCTTTCTTGTAATAAATCTTTAACTAATAAAATGAAACATCATTTTTTAATAGAATCTATATAGTACAGTTATGATGGATGAATTTATAGTAGAATGTTTACTAAAAACATTTTTTTAAATCTATATGTTTTGTACTCATAATCTTTTCTCTAAGTTGCTGATTACGAAAAATGATGCATTGACTAATAATTAGTTTTAGTTATTTTATTTTGTATAATATACATATTTAGATTTAGATTTAGTATAATGATGTAGATATGTATGGGTTCTCTTTGCAGATTGTGACATATAATTTTATGTAAGGAAGAAATAGTTGGGGGTGCAGTCAATCAAAACACCTAAATAAGCGTAACTTATTTATTATGTGCCGACGTTTCGGCCTACAATGTAGGCCATCTTCAGAGCTAAGAGAGAGAAACAAACAGAAATATATTACTTTTGATTGACTGTACCCCCAACTATTTCTTCCTTACTTTGTTTCTCTCTCTTAGCCCTGAAGATGGCCTACATTGTAGGCCGAAACGTCGGCACATAATAAATAAGTTACGCTTATTTAGGTGTTTTGATTGACTGCACCTCCAACTATTTCTTCCTTACATTAGAAGATACAGTCGACCAATTCTTCTCTAACATATAATTTTATATTTAATTAAGAAAAGATATACTAAATTGTGTGATTAATTTTTTCTGTTTCTTAAAACTATTAGCATACAAATATATTATGGGCAAACTTAATATTAAACTTCTATTTGTGAAATTTTACAAGAAACGTATTATAGATATCTATAGGGCTCAGTATTAATGACTTTTAAGTATCAATTATCAAATATTTTTTATTTAAACAAAAACAAAGTTTAATCATTGAAAATTTCAAAATTAATGGAGAGAATATATTTTATTTAACAATGATTAAATACATAGAATTATTTTGGAACCGCTCCCTTACATGCAAACTCTAAATTGAACAAATTGCTTACAGTATTTGTATATTTTGGAGAACTAAAGGACTCGGTATAATTTTATCATATAAAAGCATTTTAGATATCAAATTGGGTTGCACATATCTACTGCCCAGTTGAATAAGTGGTTAAGACGGATTTAATACAGAGGGAGTTAACTGCTTTCAGATAACTGGTATCATATCATTCTCCTAGTTTTTGGCTCAAAATGGAGTTGTAATATTAGCAATAACTCCTTTTCAAGCCAATGCCTTACTTAGCCCCTTATTCACTACAAAAATAACTCGATTTCGCTTACTTAAGTACAAGAAACTCATTTTGGAGAATGTTAGACTTAACCACTTATTCACTGGGGCTGTAGATATAAAGCCGATGCTTCCGACTGTAATAGGAGTAAAAATAAAAAAAAATGTTAAGATTTTTGTTTTCATTCCATCCTTCAGAAATATCCAACATTATTCATAATCAAGACTCATCTACATGACCATCATATGACCTATTTGGACTTACGGAGTACAGCTTTGAGGCTCCACTAAACCATCGAATTCCTCTCGTATCGAATCCCTAAAATCCAAAATCCTTTGTAAAAGGATTGCTCCTTATTTTGTTAAGAATAAAGCCATCCATAACGACCTTAATGCCCCATTTGTTGCTTATTTGGCCCAAACCCAGTATCTATCCTTTCATAACAAACTTCATTACCACTCAACCCTTCTAGTTTCAAACCTAGCTTCCTCTTCAATTCCCGATAATCCTTCGAGGCGTCTGGAAAGAAGATGGCCACGTGACCTTCTTATTTGAACTTTGATTTGAGTACTACCAGTGGGTAGTTTCTCTACTCGTCATTCTCATGTCAGTATATATCACTTATCCTATTTACTTGTTGTATTATTGTAATACAGTTGTAAATATCAATAAATAAATTTAAAAAAAAAGAAAAGGTTTTGTTTTAAACTAAGTATATATGTATGCTTTTGAACATAACCAATTAAGAATTCCAAACTTTGTAATCTATTACGGTTATAAAATAATCTATGTGGTTGAAGAGTCCTAATACTTGTTTACAAATAAATATAAATTATAAAGTCAAACTGTTATACTATTCTATTATCATTTAAGGAAGAAATAGTTGGGGGTGCAGTCAAAGAAAACACCAAAATAAGAAAAACTTATTTATTATGTGCCGACGTTTCGGCTACATTCTGAGCTCTCCTAGCTGCCTCGTGTTTTATTCGCCCTGAAGATGGCCTACATTGTAGGCCGAAACGTCGGCACATAATAAATAAGTTTTTCTTATTTTGGTGTTTTCTTTGACTGCACCCCCAACTATTTCTTCCTTAAATTAGAAGATACAGTCGACCAATTCTTCTCTAATATTCTATTATCAGTTCAAATATATCTACTTGTAAATTTATGTTTTTTATAGGACAAGATGCAGTGCATTCTTGATTAGAATAAAGTTTATTGTATAATTTTTGGAATGAATAAAGAAGAAAAAAAAATTGCTATAAATCTTAAAATAATTATTACTATCCGGAACTTTAGGTCTAGTTTATTTCTATTTAAGTTAAGACAAGACATTTTAGCTACAAAAATAAAGAAGAAAGAAACCATTATAAAAATAGTAACTATCTGTTAAGGATATCATAATTCTTTAAACAGTAATTTCATATTTAACCTTCAAAATAAAAGTATTACAAGGAGGTTGTTATCACTGGTAATAATTTTTTTTTCTAAACTCAGTTTGAATAGATATAACCCTTTTTGTTTGTTACGACATTTAAACTTAATTATTGCATTAGTTAGAGAGAAAAAAAAAATATAGAAAAAATGTGATCATCTGGAAATAAACAAATATACCATCATGAGATATGCAGAGAAGCAAGATATTTTTTTTTATTTATATATATCAATTGGCAATTTTTTACAAATTTTTTTTATCTACTCTTCAACTTTATACAAAAATATATATATAAAACAAAATTAATATTGAATTCATTACCAATTGAGGTGGTTTCTATGCATTATTGATTTTCCTCAGCATCCATACTCCAGAAATTGAAGAACCGCCTAGCACAACTTCCCGAAGATCTAGCTTGATGTCACCAGAAGTAATAGAAGGAGCTCCGAGGAACCCATTGGAAAGTGACGGTTTCTTCCTGTTGAAAAAAGACAGTCAGAGGAGGAAGACGTTATCGGAAGTTATGACGGAAGACAAAAATGTCATCCGTTCCGTCTGGGAAGAGAGGATCAAGACTGAAATAGCGGATCCTCTTTTAAAAACAGTAAGTTATTTTATAATAAGTATTATATAAACAAAAGAAATCTCTAAAACAAATGAGGCGTCACCTGTGGTGTAGTGGTTAGCATAACAACCTACTGTGCCTAAGATCGGAATAAAAAGTCAGAGGGAACTTAAAATGGCAGTTTTGAGCCTGTAACTTGTCAGTTACTCATTAAAGATTTCATAATAATAAGTTCATATACAAAATTTATGATGGACTCTCACTGTACCATCGTCTGATTATAGCTATAGCTGCATAAAGTGGCATTAAATAAATAAACAAACAAACTGCAACAAAGGAGAGAAGAAGTGTTGTTTTTGGTAGATAGTAAGGATTAACTGTTACTTTTACTGTTAATTTTTGTTTTTATGGTTGAGTTGAGTTTACTCAAAGTTTTTATGGTCGAGGTTAAAAATTGAGAATTTTTTTTTTAGTATTTTGGGATCCGGCAACAAGGGGAAGTCAGCTGGGTGACAGAATTAATGTTCCTAATCACACCTGTATTTTACAAATTTTCTAGTTGACGCTCTTTGTCTATACTTCGGTATCTTACATATAGAATTATTGTTAAGACCGTGGAAAAAAAATTCCAACGAAAAGCCCTTAAGTCTCCAAACTAAAACAGAAATTGAAAATATCTAAAGATTTTAGATTATTGAAGATATTTTCAATTTCTGTTTTAGTTTGGAGACTTAAGGGCTTTTCGTTGGAATTTTTTTCCACGGTCTTAACATTTATGTAAGGTCTCTTTCTTTTTTTCAATATATATATATATATATATATATATATATATATATATATATATATATATATATATATATATATATATATATATGTATGTATAGAATTATTCTTATAATATCAAATATAACAAAAACCATCCCATAATTGTCTTAGCTGTTCATTATTTTAACATATACTCGCCTAATGACGACACAGGTAATTTAAATTATTCATGTATTCACTGATATTACTTGATCGACTTTATACATGTACATTATACAATAAAATAATGTGGATAGTTTTCACAGCATTTACAAATTTTGTTCTTTAACTCAAGTGCCAATGTTTAATAGAAAGGATCATTCATCCTTCACATCCCTTTTTAGTTTATCTGTGTATTTTATTACATTATATGTATGTACCCATCCAAGGCTATTACAGTGAAGAATAAATTGTATGCTACTTGTTCCACTAAACACGAGCTTACATTAAATTCATGCTTCAATAGTTTATTCTTTTATTTATTAATTATTAATTTTATTATTATTTATAAATTAATTAATTATTAATTATTAATTAATTATTTATTAATTATTTTCAGCATCACTTGGACTTTCTGGTTGATGTCATTAAGGATTACGTCACAACACAGAACAAAGAGGCAATGGAAATATCTATTAACCAAGTAAAGGAGGAATTCAATTCAAACATGATCGCCGTCGACCATTTACAGCTGGCTCTATACTCGTTTCACGATGCTGTTAGTGCTATTAATTAAACTACTATATTGTTAATATTATCATTACGATGCTTTTTTAATAAATTTTCATTTTATTTTAGATCACTAATGTTCTGAAATCTCGTAAAATAAAGCCTCATTGGATGTTTGCCTTGGATGCGCTAATAAGAACAGCTGTTCAAACAGCTGTATCGATCACTTCACCAGGTATCTACTTTTAAAAAAAATATTTTTATTAATTTAAATCTAACCATATAAAAATTATTAATAAATTATGAATCATTTTACAATAAATGGATTCTTCAGTGATTAACAATAGTAATTTATTTGCCACTTTATTATACCCGAGTGAATTTTACCACACGAGCCGAAGGGGAGTGTGGTAATTAAACAACGGTGTTATAAGCACTTTTCTAAAGTGTTAAATATTACTTTTTTCCTGCAACAATTTAAAAATTAAGAAATTAAAGGTGAAACTTTAGACTTGTTACAATTACACTAGCGCTATCTCTTACAATTTTCTATTAATAACCATGCAAATTATAACTCTTGGACGGTTTACTCATCGAAATATTTATTTATTATAATTTAGAAAATAATATTCTGATAATACATACAAAAATAAAACAAACGTATATTATTACATCATGACTATTACAAGAATTAGTAGTGTTTATTAATTATTTATAGTTATATATGTATTGTACAGTTGTTGCCGTAATTAATAATATTTGGTTTATTATTACTGGTGTTATTATCGCTAAAATAAAATAAATAAAATAACAGAGTGCTGATTGTCAAATTCGATCTAGGTGGCTGTGAAAAGTGGTTTTCCCTCACTAGTGGAGAGTTTCCACACCAGTTTTAGTTGAGTAATGGATAGCATTATTCAATGGTTGCAGGAAAAAGCTATGTTTTACTTAAAACTTTATTAAAAACAGGAAGTTCAAGTTGAAAAACTAAGTAAAAGAGAAAATTCAACAATGCCATATTGCTTTAAGTGAAATACATTGTTTTCCTTGTTTTGATAATTTAATTGTCTTAATGCTATATTACATACCTTTTAAAGGCTTAAGTGCAGAAAAAGAGATGAAAGTATAATAGGGATCTAAAAAAACAAAAACTAATCACTGTTAGCATATGCAGTATTGTTTTTCATCCCGAGTCTGTGCGATGTCAGGAACTCATTAAAGTTCCCTATACTAATAATACCTGGATAGATAAAATTATTTAAATATTGTAAAAAGCCGAAAAAAATCCTTCAAACACTAATATTTGAAATATCCTCATACAAGACTGAAAAGACAAGAAACTGCTTGACGTTTTCGCCTACTTCAACATTTACTGGACAAACTCTCTAAGCTCCCAATTAATTACAAAAGACTTATTTATATGACTGTTATCAGACCTATTTGGACATACGGAGTTGAGCTTTGGGGCTCTACTAACCATCCAATTCATCTCGTATCCAATCCTTACAGTCCAAAATCCTTCGTAAAATCCTCAATGCTCCTTATTATGTCACAAATAAACTCATCCATCATGATCTTAATATCCCATATGTTGCTGATTTGGCCCAAACTAGATACCTATCCTTCTATGAAAAACTCCATACACACTTAAATCCGCTAGTCTCTCAACTTGCTTCCTGATACTATTCCTGATAATCCTCCGAGGCGTCTTAAAAGAAGATGGCCTCGAGACCATCTACTATAGAACTTTATTGGAGTGCTACCGATGAGTAGTTTCTCCACAAGTGTTTTTTTTTGTCATTTGTTCATATTAGTAGATTTACTTGTTGTAATATTATTACAGTTGTAAATATCAATAAATTAATCTTAAAAAAAATAATAAAATAAAATAATTCGTTACCTCTGTGTGTAGTCATTGCTGGAAGCTGTTTTTCCACTTGTTAACTCCTTCATGTCTTTATTTTTTTAATCTATCTTAAAGTTTGACATGATTTAGTATGATGATGGCCTTATCCTTTAGTATTGTTTTTATGCTCAGTTATTATGGGTTGCCATATAACTTTAGTTCATCGAGCTGGTGCTACATCACAAATAAATGCTCGGTGCTATAAAGAAAAGAATAAATAAATAAAAATATATTTATGAGATAGATAGGATGAATTAAAATATATACTTAGATTATGAGAAGCCTTGGAATAATGTATTTTTTCAAAGAAATGTGTAGTTGCGATTATGAATAGTTAATGTACGTATGGATATTCACAGTATGAATTATGAATAGTCAAAAATTTCTCATCATTCAGGTGATTTATATTAGAGTCATGTTATAGATATAAGACATACAACCTTAAATGTTTCAAAATTTTGAATTTAATTTTACTTTTTCGAAAAATTGTTGCTAGTAATTGTGTACTTTGTTTTTCATTTTCGTATCAGTAATATACAAAATGATTTTCTATAATATTCTGTTAAGATTGAATAAATCGTAACTTTTACAAATTGTTATATCACTTTTGTCTTTATGTGTATTATTTGTCTTTATGTGTATTATTGCAGATGTATAGAGTAATTATTACATTATTCTTTTAGAATTAGTAGAAAAAGACATTGAGAGGACTCAGACAGAAGGGACACCTTCAGTCAATTCAACCGTAAACTCGCAGCCGACGAGTATAAGTAGTAGCTACCAGCCAAATTTGAGGCCGAGGCTTAGAGCACAGATCAGCTCGCTTAAGAATGAAAACTACAAGTACGTATTACAGTTCGAATTTGTTCTATAATATGCTGTACAATATGGATAGACTAGACAGATATTTGTTTTATTTGATATTTAGATTCTAAATATCTTGAAACGTAAAATATTAAATTTTGAGAGAGGATTATTCCTTTTTCTTGCTCAATTACAAAAAGTTCAATATTCAAAATAATAACCGAAAAGAAAGAAAATTATAAATAAAGAAAAAACTATACAAATAAAATTAAATTAAAAAAAAATAAAGTCATGTAAGTAAAGTACATAAACAGATTTAAAACAATCAATAAATATTGTCCATATGTTCTTTTTCCGGGATGGACCGTGTGGTGTTGGTTTTGTTTGCCAAACAAAACCAACACCACACGGTCCATCCCGGAAAAAGAACATATGGACAATACCGCAGACCGTGGAAGCCTACGTGAACAATAAATAAATAATTCATAAAGTAAATAACAAATTCACATTAGTCAATGTTTTGGCCATCTTAAATAATATCATAAAACATAAAGATACCACCAATCTCAGCCTACTAACTTCTGTCCACAGGCTACTTTCCAAACCCAATCACTCTTAATGCAATTCTCAAACCTATGCCTTGGTCTACCCCTCAGATGTTTACGAGTAGGCACAATGGTCTTAAATAATAAGCTACCGTTATTATAATTAATAATAAGAAACCACACTGCAGGTCTTCACCAGGGCTTAGTAGTCATAAATATGGAAGAAAAAAACTATGTATTGTGCAACTTGAAAATGGCTTAGGGTGGACATTTGTTAACAAAACATTGAAAGTTCACAAAGTAGAAATAAGATAAATATTGTATTGAATTTAAATTGGTACTGCAATAAAAACCGATGGCAACTGTAACACGTAATATTTTATTGGGCGTGAAACCTTAATCTCCATGGGTTCAATGAAAATTATTTTCAAGAAAAAAAAAAATAAAATCGGCTTCCAGTCAAATTCTTTTATTGTTTTATATGATAAAACGTTTCGACACTATGGTGTCATTTTCAATCATTTATTGCTCTGCATTCCTCCTGGAAAGTCAATATTTTTTAAAAATCATTTTTAAGGAGATCTTTTGTCCTCCATAGTCAAACTTATATAAACTGAATATAAGTTTGACTATGGAGGACAAAAGATCTCCTTAAAAATGATTTTTAAAAAATATTGACTTTCCAGGAGGAATGCAGAGGAATAAATGATTGAAAATGACACCATAGTGTCGAAACGTTTTATCATATAAAACAATAAAAGAATTTGACTGGAAGCCGATTTTATTTTTTTTTCTTGAAGATGAAATTCAAATAAATCCAGTTTTGAAAAAAGGAAAAAATTATAAGAATGAAAATTATTTTTAATTTGGGACAATAACAACAAATTCGAACGATACACACAACTTTTATATCATAAAGATTCAAATAAATACTTACATTTATGGTCATCAAATGTCTGTACTGGATCTCGTTCTTAAAAAAAAAAAAAAAACTTCCTGAGTCGCACTACAATACTAATTTCTCTTGAGAGCTGGCAACAGATCCATTAACCAATACATATATACATTAAGACCGGGCTCGCTCGGAAGATCTTCTCATAGAAGGCCTAACAACATAGAAGAGAGCATGCAAAATGGCAGGAGTGCCCCCCCCTCCCCCCCCGTATAGAGAGGCCATGCCTTATGTATTATATTTAAGTCCACATGCTTATAAAAATTGTGTTACCTTTGAATAATTTTGTATGTGAAATAAATAAATAATTATTTTATAAGTCCTAGAATATTTTTCATTTATTAAACAAATTCCTTTCAAATTTATATTAAATTTATGGTGGTACGCTATTGATACGCTAAGTATTGATAATTACTTCAATTTATTATTCAACCCATTTCAACCCTCATCAATGTATTGGTGACCCAATGGGATTTTTAAATTTTAACTTAATTATCTACTATGCCAACAAATATTAGAAACACTTCTAAAAGTGAAAAAGTGAAAAAAAACAAAAACAAATAGTTACTGTATTAAGTTTTTAAAATTGTAATTTAAGAAAATATTTGAACTTATAGTAATTAGGTATATGTTTATAAAAAATATTAAATAAAGAAAAATAATATAGATAGTGTAACATGGATAATATATATATATATATAGCTACTTAATATTATTTATAATGTTTTATTATATTATTTTGGTAATCATTTTATTATTATTATTTTTCAAGGTTGATGCAGGAGCTTGTTGATGTCCAAAAGAATATGCTGGGTTTCTTAAAACAGATGGTCGACGAGCATAAAACTATTGTTGATTTTTTGAGAAACATGTCCGGCAGTTATTCTCCTATTTCTGTATCAGACTATTCGTCAACGTAAGACTTTTTTTTAATATTACTCGAGAATGTATTTTAAA
Organism: Arma custos; assembly: GCA_037127475.1. Classification (NCBI taxonomy): domain Eukaryota; kingdom Metazoa; phylum Arthropoda; class Insecta; order Hemiptera; family Pentatomidae; genus Arma; species Arma custos. The sequence goes on from CM073763.1 coordinate 5,257,800, forward strand.
TAATTAAGTCATTTTAAATATTTTTAATAATTAAAAAAAAGTTGTATCTTTAAAAAAAACAATTTAATCTTACAGATCAATCATCTTATGAATTTTCATTCTTTTAAATGGGCTAAGTATGATTTATTATTATTTTAGAGATGACTTGCGGCAGAAAAGGCTTGTACCGCAGATAAGTGTATCGTCGGACACAACACCTGACAACAAATTAGTGAACTGGCTACAATCTATGAATATAGAGGAGCATTCCATCAACAGAGTAATTTTTATTACTAATTATATTAATTATTTTAGCTTCAAATTGTCATTGATGGTCTTGTTTTGAATTTAGTTTAATGATCTAACTCTTTGTTTCTTTAATATTAACTCGTTCTTATCCTCATTGAAATAATTTTCATGGGAATTTTCAAAATAGTGTCCTCTAATATATTTTTAATTTTATTAATTTCAAGCAATTTATAATAATATAAAAAATAAAATAAAAATTAAAGACAAAACTTTTGCTCCTCCCCACAGGGTCCTAACTAGAGTAGGAATATCAAGATTTATATCTGGCCGAGATAAATTTTAACATGTGGAAATTGCACCCAAAACGTTCAGATCCTGGTACCCTGGGCCAATAGGTTTGGCTATCATGTCTGCTATTTATCTAAGCAGTTTTTAAGCATCTTTTTCTCTTTTTGTGAGCTTGGTAGCACTGTACAAAGGGCACTCACAATGTTGTTGATATCGGGTTTTTAAAATTATTTATTCTGTTATTGACTGGAGATTCATCCTGCAGGATCTAGAGACCCTCCGGTTGCTCATCCAGCCTGTACTAAGTGGGTACCCTCAAGTGGAAGGATAATCTAGTGATTAAGAATGAAATTGGCTTAATCTCTGCTCTACACAATCTTTGACAACAGTATACTTCCTACTACAAAACCCTTTATGGTCTTAGTTTATTATTTTTTTAATTTAATATCTAGTATTAATATATTTTATATATATATATATATATATATATATATATATATATATATATATATAAAAAAAACCTGTACCACTACAACCCGTGAACGTGTCTGGGGTTCAGTACATGGTAGAGACTGTACTGTTTCATGGACAACGGTTCTGCAAGGAGGTGATTTGTCCGATATCACGCTCAACCGCCAGGTTTTCCACCTTATTTTGGGTACCCTATTTTTATAACATATTATAGAGGCTGGGTGAGCCCCAGGAGGGTCCTAGATCCTATATGATCTATTTCCGGCTGGAAACAGATTAAATAAGTCTTGCCCGCAGCGGGATTTGAACCAGGATTTCCGGTATGGCAACTCAGTGCAATATATAATATATAAATTAATTCTTTGTTTATAGTATAATTTTTCTCTCGCATATAATTTTTTTCAAAATGGGGATTTATGTAATGAGTAGATACAATAAATAACTTTTTTTCGTACATATTGTAAGCTACTCTGATATAAACCTACTTATACAAAATGATTAAGTAAGAGCTTACCTTTTGTATATTCATAGCATTTTTTGTTGTTTCTTTCAGATTTCTATCTCGTTTCTTGTCTCACTTCGGTTATGTCAACTTGACTTGATTTTCGCCGTATAGTTTTCCTATAATAATTTTATTGTATAGTTATTGCATTATGAATTTTTTTTCTTTCAATTTTATAATTATATATTAATGAAAATTTAAAGATCATTAAATTATCATTAACTAATAATCTAATAACTAATTATCATCAACATTAAATTAATTAGCAATCGATTAAAAAAGAAAATAATCGATGAAAAATCTGTTAAAAAGTTCATAAACACAAAAATAACATACTTCAAATTGTGTAGTTGGGGACTGCCTTGCTGGACACTCAGAGAACAAATAGTGAGTGGAAAAGTGAGATGAGTCAAAGGCCTAAAATAATTCACAAGAAATATGACTCATTTATTACGTAATACTAAAGCTAATATAAACGAGTCATTGATAAAAATAATCATTTTAATATTTGAAGTAGATAGTTAAAGTAAATAAATATTACTTTATTCTGTATATTTTTATTTATTTTTTTACTGATTTGAAAAAAGTTCAAGCATTAATTTTTTTAATTAAAATTTGGTACGGTGAAATCTCAAGATTTTTGTTTTAAATATCAAAAATACAGTTTGTGTTTTGGAATTATTTAGATTAGGTTTTGTATATGCGTAGTATTAAGATACAGCAGTACAGTGAAGTAGAGCAACTCTTGACTCCTTAAAAAAAGGCGGGAATAGAATGGCTAGTGGTTTCAACTACTCCCTGGTGGTTTGAAATGTAAACATAAATTTTTAATATTTGTAACACATACCATTAGCGAGCAGTTAGATATATATTTATTTTTTATTATTATTTATGATGTGGTAATTTATTGTAATTTTATTTCTGAAATCTAAATGTTGGACACTGTTACTAATACTATTATGTTTTTTTTTTTGAGAAAGTAGATTTTTATTAGGAGTTGCGAAGATAAAAGAGTTAGTCGACATTAATTATCAAGTAAAATAATTTTTTTTTTTTTAGTCATTTAGCTTTTCATTGGACTTGCTCAAATCCATGGCTCCAGCAAGCACATTGTCACCACGAGTAGATCATTCTCATCTCATTTATTTATAATTTAATAAAATATATAGTTACTGTATTAATTAAATATAATATATTTATAAAGAGAGATTATTTATTTATAAAAGTTAGAAAAATAATATTAATATTATCATTTATTTATACAAAATAAAAATGAAATTCATATTTATTTGAAATCTAGACTTTAAAAAAAATCATTAATATAAAAAGTTCTTTATTACAACTCAATACTATGACTTCCTTCCAACTAAAGTAACAGTTGGTTATTAGTTGAGTCATGATTTTATATAATCTAAAAACAATTATTTAATAAAGAACTATATCAAATGATAATAAGAAGTAATCTATTATCTTGGCCTCATTTCTTCAGGTAGTGAATATAATAGAAATAATATTATCCTCGTAAAGTAAAATAAAAAGCACAAATAAAGAGAACCAGATAATTTATGATAAAAGACAACTGCCATAATAGTCAATATTTCACACCCTACTTCAGATTCAACTTCTAAGAGTCACGTGATTTAAGGGATAAATTTTTATTTTTTATTCTATAATGAAAATCGTGTTGCACCCGTTTAATAATATTGAAGTGATAGTGTCACGAAGATTAATCTGGGCTTGTAATGAACGAACAAATTCCTAAAAAGTTAATAAGTGTTGTGGCGACTGGTGAACGTCTGAAGTGTTGACCGAGATGTAGGTGGGAGGATTGTGTTAAATTCGGCAGATTTGGGTGTGGGGTAGTGGTCCTTGGATGGAAGTTTGCAAGTCGAGATTGGTTGTATTGGCATTGAATCTTTGGGTTCACTAAGCCTCATTATTATGAAAATTAATCCAGGAAACCGAAAAACCTCATTTTCAATTAACCTGCTTTATTTCCTACATTTTGTACATCTTGAAATGCTAGTTTTGGGCATTATCACCCATCTTCAGGTTTTAATGTCTTTTCTTTATCTATTGATCTAAATCACCTTTCTTAATATATTTTCTGTACATGTATTCATCTTTGTTTTCCTATGTATAATACATTATACATTTTGAAACCCAAAACGTTCTTAAACATTTTAGTTTTATTTAATTTTAGCCAATTGAATGTAGGGTTCGATTTTGGTTTCCTGAAACAAATTTTATTATAAATATAAAACTATATTTAAAAATTTTAAACATTTATAAGTTAGCTCACATATAATTTTTATCATTTTATTTCTTGTGATATTCTAAAAAGCTGACTAAATATTAATTTTTAGTTCGTTGCCGAGGAATACACCTTGAATGATGTACTACATTACATGGCAAGAGAGGATTTGAGGAGACTTCAGTTGAAGTTAGTATTAAAATTCAAAATTTATTAAATAAAGTTATGTATTAATTGTATTACATTTAACATTGATACATACACTTGTACTTTTTATAGAGGCGGAGTAGAGCTAAGGATTTGGAATGCGATCGTCGCCTGGAGGAAAGAACACAGGCCTCCGTTGCATAGCAATAGAAAACCCTCGGGAGAAAGGGGAAAAGTTTATAACCATTTCGATAACTCGTCAAATCACCATCAGATATGACTCTTTGCATGCGTAATTATGTTATACATCATATTCGTCATTGCCATAGATTGTATCGAATAATTGAATCTGAGCTTTAATCATAGGATTGTTATATTTTTATTAGAGTTTATTTAGCGCTTATGTTTTTTTGTATTAACAGAAGTTTATTTGAAGAGCTTACGGTACGAGTGTAAATACTTAAAGAGTCGTACCAAGTTCTACTAATTATTAAGCCTTAGTTAAGGTAAATTATAATGTACAATATAATTTTATAGTCTGTTCCAAAGCTTGAGATGTGAGTAAAAATCTATTTCCCTTTTGGACAGGGAATATTTCGAGTTTCTTCTACTTTCTTAAGTAGAAACACACTTTGGGGATGAAGAGTTTTAAATTCAATTTCTTGTTTGTGCCACACAAAATCCATTAATTCTATATAATAATATTTTTTGGTGTTTTCCAAATTCTTATGTTTTTAAATTCATGCTTTATTAATCAAACTTGATAAGATAAATTTCATCATGAACTTGCTTATGTACTCTAGTACATACTATACTACTAGAAGGCAAAATTAAAATTTGTAAGGATTTTTTTTTATGGATAAAAAATATTAAATATTTAAAGAAATATTTATTTATAATTATTATTAAATAAAAAATGTATTTATTACACATCTAGTTGGAGATTTTGAATATACTAAATTTTTCTTGTTAAATTCTTAATAAAAACATATTTTTAACAAAAAAATATTTATACTTTACAAAAAAATATTTTTTCAAGTAGTGTAATGCAAACAATTAAAATTACTACCTACTGATTAGAAATTTAATATTCAGTATATAAATTTTTTTATTAGAATATTTAGAGAACTTATAAATAAATAGAATTTATTTATTTTTATTCAAATCTTAAAAATAAAATATATGTAGAATGTATTTTCGATACATTAACAAATTTAAGAGCATTTATTAATAATAAAAAAAGTAGGGATCTCTGTCTCTCAATATTAAATTGTTATTAATTATGGATAATCAAATTCTACACAAGTTAATTTTCTAAGTTTTTGAAGGCTTGAGGATGTTAATTTTTAAGTTAATGAAGTTCAAGATCAACTCTCCATTGCCTATCTCGCTTATATACTCATGAAAAAAATCTGTTATGTTTTTAGAAGTTCATGGATTATTATTACTATTTTCCATTCTTATATTCAGTTAAAACGAGCAACTTGTAATAAAAAAGAGTTAATTTAACAAAATGAGAACAAAAAAGTTCTAAAAATTATTTCCTGTACATTTTACAGTTGAGTCTAGTAACCCAATACCAACACATGTACTGGAGTTCAAATGAAAACCTATTCTTGTAGGAAAACCCGTAATATGTTAATATGCACTATAGTAGATGTATATCTAAATGCATACATCATATTTAAAACATAATAATACATAAAACAAATTAAAATTTTACCCAATAGGCAGTATATGAAAGAAGAAATCACACAGTTATTGATGTCTGAATGTTTATTAATTCCATCATGTTCTGTCATATTTAAATTTTGAAGTAGGAATCTTGAACATTACAAAAACCGATTGGTTAAAGACTGAGACATTACAACTTCATCTACCTTGTACATGTCAACATGCCGTAATGTACGTTTCATGTTGCAAACAAATCAGTTTCAGATTACATTAAGCGTTGGTTAAAAGAGATTTTACCGTATTTGTTTATCTATATTCTTTTTTCAACTATAGCTGTATATGAGGTTAGGTTTTATTGCTTATAGACGCACAACATCTATGGTCATTAGCGTCTTTCTTCTTTTTGTTCAAATGTTTATTTATTCATTTATCAGCCTCTTTCTTCTTTTGATTCAATATTTAGTCCTTTATTATTTTTTGGTTTAACTTTTATTTCCATTTAACTTATAATTATTATATTTTACTGAAAATATTATTTTCTTTAAGAAAGGTTATCACCTTGTCTATATTTGCGGCGTTATTACCCAGGATAGTCGAGGTTTCCCTATCAATCCCCAAGCCATGAAAATATGTTTCATACAGGGGGCATTCTTCCCCTTTCTGTATATGATAGATTTATCAGAATTTCAATTCATTACAGTTTAAGCAATTGGTATTTATTTATTTTACTGGAATTCAATCTCTTGGTGCAATTTCTCATTCTATTGTCTTATTATGCGTTACTATGTAAACGCAACCTCTGATATTACTAATTGTTTAATGTTTTTTTGTAATGGGAACATTTGGAACAGGCTATACCTCTTTGTTTTAATCGTGTGATGTATTAGGCTGTGCGAAAAAGAAAAAGAAAAACAAAAAAAATATGATGAAGAATTATTTTCTATAGATTATTTAGTTGAAAATTTGTAATGCAATAAATTAAATAAGGCTAAAATAATTTCACCGCTTCTTATTCTGTTTATTTAACCACTCAGTTTGTACTATCATACGGTACAATTATACAATATCGATATAATTATACATAACATATTTATTTTACATAAAGTTCACTGTAATTAAAATTTATATAACTTAAATAAATAAATGATACATCCATATTATTACGTATTTTAAAGCTTTTAGGAAATTTTAGATAATTAAATGATTAATTGATTGGGTAATAAAAACTAATTACTCAATTTAAATTATATATCCTTATACTGATATTGTTAATGTGGTCTTTTGTAGAATTTGTATAGATACAGAGAGAGAACATAGGGTGAAACAAATAAAAAAAATAGTTATTTCAGCCTTATTTAATTAAATAAGAAATATTTGTTAAATATATTTAGCGTACAAAATATTGTTTTTTACTCAATGAAAAAAGAAAAAACAGAAAAATTTACTCAAAATATATTTTTATAATTAAAAATAAAAATTTAAAAAAATTGTAATGATTTGTGACATTACGATATGATATTATACAATGTATATATAATAATATATTAATACTAATAGACTAACAAAAAATTATGATATTATATATTTCACGAGTAATTATGCTTTAGTGATTCTAACCTATTTTGCTCCTATAAAACACTCACATTATTTTTATAAATTCTATTTCAAACTTATTGTAATAGAATATGATTGAGTCTTAGTGCAATATTCCCCCTTAGTTCCTTCTTACGAAATGAAAGATTTGATTTCTGATATTCACTTAACATTTACTGTTTAATGTTAAAAAAACAAAAGTTATGTAATAATTTTTTGTTGTCTGTCCTGATGTGCCAATTAGTTAATTAAAAATTAATTAAATATGTAAGGACTAAGAGAAGTAAATTATGTAATTAAGCTTATAAGAAATAAGAGGAGACTTGCTTAGGATTAATTTTGAGATGATTTTTTTAATAGAATCTCTGCAATATGTTGTTATCTAATTTGAGAAATAATCATATGATACATATTTAGTTTTGCTTACATTATTATTTAAAAAATAATAATAAAATTTTTTTTTTGTTATTTGATCAATAATTATTATTTCATGAATTCTAGCTTACCGTCAATAACAATAAACTAAGTTTTTTTGGTAACATAATTTGCTTTTTCATTTTCAAATTCACAGTATCTCCTTTTCTTACTACAGCTCACCAAGTTCAGTTATCGTCACAACAATTTTCTGTTTTACTATAATCAACGGGTATTATCAAGTACCAGTTTTACCAGTGTTTGAGACATCAACATGGTTGTAGATGAAACTGTTTATGAATACTAGAAAAGACAATAGAATACAATTGGATAGCTTTCTCAGCTTTATATTTATTTCAAAAAGGCTTATGTGTAACTTATAGATTTAGGAATTAGTTTGTCAGAAACATTGAATAAAGATATAATTGTTAATCATAATGCATGGAGCGAGGAGCTGAGATAGCTCAATTAAGTGCTGAAGGTTAAAATCCAGCTATGACAGATAAATTTTTTAAGTTTAATTAAGCTGTGGGAGCTAGAGATCCTTTTGGAGCTCATCGAGGCTGTAAAAACTTATGTTGGTAACTTTAATTGGGGGGGGGGGACCTGGCAGTTAAGCATGATCTCAGAAAAAACATCTCCCTACATTGTTATCTAACACTAACTAAAGTTACTAAACAAACTTCATATCTGCAGTATAAACCGATATGATCTCTGGATGGTCTAAGCTGATTGGTGAGGAAAACAGTGCCCCGTAAGATATTGTAGCTGTAGGACAGTAACTAACAGGACAGTATAGTGTATTGGCGGATTTGAGGGGGACCATGCCCCCCCTAGAGTTCTCATTGGTTGATATTGACCTGAATTTTAGTTGGTTTTCAAATAGAAAAAACACGTTTTAACACCAAAATTATTCATTGTATCGAATGTTTTCTCAATGGGTGCATCCAAAATCGGCGATTCCGAACCCTTTTATATTTTTCATTCAAAGCTACCGCTTTGATCAAGGAGCTTATTTTATCCATGTTATTGTTTTCTGTCTTGAATGTCTTGAATTAAAAATTGATATTTAATATTTGATTCATATATGGATCGTATACATTGATAACAAATTCACATTCACCTATGCCCCCCCAGAAAATTCTCTTAGATCCGCTAGTGGTCTAGTGCTGAATAATTTGGGACAGTTTAATGTTGAATAACTTTCTTTTACATTTTCCCAGTCACCATTTCTCTTTTGGAATGTGTAGAGCGACGTAGTATTGGAAAGAGGCAATTTTACTTTAGGGTTAAGGATATAATTTCTAAGAGAAACATTTCTCCACAGGTTTGTCAAATTATTTAGATTATATTAATTATCGATTCCGTGGCAACACTGATTCAGTTGAATGGCGGGACTATGCCTCACGAAGTAAGTGAAACTTTCACTCCCATTATTTTGTTTGAAGTGAACAGATGCCTGCAGTTCTGTCTTTGGCTATCCTTTAGAAACATGGTATGTTTTATAATTCTAAATCACATTATTACCATTAAAATTTCCGTTGTACTTGTGGCTAATTGATTTGTCGTGTGATGATTAGCTGTTGTGTGTACTTCTGCAGCTCTTACTCACAGCCTTAATAAAAATTAGGGTAGGATATTTTTTTTTAATCAAAAAAGTAAATCGCTAATAAAGTCACGATAGCTACCTTAAATGGTGGAAAATTACTTCTATTTTTTTATGTTTGTTAATTTAACGTCACTTTAATCTGCTATGGCTAATAAGGTGCTACAGTGGGAGCTCTAAATTTTGCTTATCCGGGTTTAATTGGGATAGGGATTTTTAACGAGTACTTAAAAGCATACATGCTCACGGCTCCCATTTTACGTCCGTTCCAAAGGACGGCTTAGTCAAGAATTTTTTACTCCCTACCTAGGGCCACCTACCGGGCTGCGAATCGGCAATTTTGGGCTTAGTGGTTAGTTATGCTAACCACTTGACCACAGATCGCCACATTTAAAAAAAAAAAAATTATGACCCGGATACTTAAATGACAAACCACCTTCTTGCACAACAGTTGTCCTAGAAATAGTACTGTCTCTACCTTGTACTGAACGTCCCCGAGACCCATCATTAGTTGTACTCGTACAGTTTTTCTTTCAATTACTTTTATGATTGCATATTTAGTCGAGGAACTTGACTTTTGCAATACTTGTGTTGTCTAAAGGAATACATTTTCTACATTTCGTCACGAGAAAGCGAGATATTACGATTCATAACTATTCATGATTCATGGATGAAGAGAGAGAGAGGAAACTGTGGATACAGGACGGCTGGAGTAGAATCTGCTGTGGTAGCAGATATTCCTTCGCTTTGAGTTGGCTAAACCCGATGGCATATTCATAAGTTATAACAACTTGGCCATAAAGGCAATTATATATTTCAACTAGAATTTAATTAATTAAATGGTTTAAACTCCCTCGGAGCAAACAATGAATGCAATCCCGCTCAACTCCTCACAGCTTTGTTTAAACATCGCATATCCTCGCCCAAAAAGATTCATGAGGAAGAAAACGGTCCGGGGGGGGGGGGGGGCGGGGACGTAAAAAAGACAAATAAAACCCTCTTAAGTAGGGAGAACTGTATTGGAAAGCCAAATTTTCGACCAACTGGAGTTAAGCCTAGACACTTGATTCCACTACAAGCCCTGAAGAAGATCTGCAATGAGGGTCGAAACGTTGGCTTTCCAATAAACAGTTCTCCCTACTTATAGTATTTTTTTTTTACTTTAATTCGGACCATTTTCTTCCTAAAATATAATGTGTAAATACATTTTTTATTTATTATTATTTTGATGGTGATTATTTTTACTTTAAAGGGAAAAGAGATTTGTCCTGGCCGGGATTCTAACCCGGGTCTTCCTTATCTCTAGCGCGGTGCTCTAACCATCTGAGCTACCAGGCCAGACAAATCTATTCTCTTCACCTATCCTATATCTCCGAATTGGATTTGCTGACTTCGAAATTCCCTGTCAGTTCTCGAACCGTTGTTCTGGGATTTTCTTCGACAAATGCTTAGAGAACATCGCCATCAAGGGTTGAACTTGATCACTCTTTAACATCTTTTTAAAGACTGAATTATTATTATTCTCTGACCTTTGGTGGAAGAACATCCCAGAACAACTGTTCGAGAATTGGCTGAGAATCTCGAAGTCAGCAAATCAACCCTCGATGACTATCTCAAGGCGTTTGGGAAGGTAAAAATGCTTGAAAGTTGGCAGAACTACTACACCACAAATCACCCCAATAATTAAAAGTTATATTATAACTATGAAAGTTTCAATTGCATTAATAGTCTACTTCTGTTTTAATAATATTTTTAAAAGATACGATATTTAAATTAAAACCGGCTTGTGGCTATCCTTTACAAGAGACATTTGGCCATTTGGCTCTAAAAAACAATCTCCGGTTAAAAGCCTACGTGTTAATAAAACATTAAACAAACAGCTGGTAACTAGAGTGAAACAAAAAACACAAAAAAACTCCTAAAAACATTATTTGAATCGTTAAAGAATAGATGAAAGAATTCCATTGCTTACTCTTCGTCAACACATATATATTTTCTTTTTTTTCCTCTTTTTTTAATTAAAAATTCTCATTGACCTTTTGGAGAGAGTCACAAAAGGTAGGCAGCCTTTAGGTAAACTACACTCCTCGTCCAATCAAATAGAATTAAATACCTTTGATGAGAGGAGGTGGGGTTGATCCGTGCTTTGTGAGAGAAACAGTGTTGTAACCTCCCATGTTGACCTCAAAAATCAGACACTGAACAATCTTTTGTTTTCTGTATTAACGGAAAGAAAACATCGTTTCGTTCGATTATTTGAAGTAATTATTTAGAACTTAAGTGTTCTTAAGTGAACAAAAAATATCACTTCATTGCAAGAAAATCAGCACAACTCAAAATTACAAATCAACAGATATTGTTCTTAAATATTTTGGTTTTGAAGAGAAAAGATTTGCCCTGGCCGGGATTCGAACTCGGGCCGTCTCTTTCTCCGTAGCAGTGCTCTAAACCACTGAGCTACCAGGGGTCGTATCCATCCGTTCCCGGGTTCGAATCCCGGCCAGTGCAAATCTTTTCTCTTCAAAACCAAAATATGTAAAAATAATTACCATAAAAATGACAATTAATAAAAATAAATTATAAATAATATATTGACGTATATGAACTAGAAACCCAAACCATCCACGGACCCCCGTTTAACGTCCCTTCCGAAGGGTAGCGTAACCAAGGATATTTTAGTCCCTGTAATAAAATCCAAATGCCACCTTCCTTACTGCGAGCCGGCGATATTGGCCATAGAAGGTTATTATGCTAACAACTACACCACGGGTGACCCCCGCTCTCTTTACTTCTAAAAGTTCTATCTTATTAAAAAAAATTATTTTAATATTTTAACTTTATTTAAATGACCAAAAATTATAAAAAATTATAAAAAAAATTATGTTTGAATGATCTCGAATAAATATCAGATTTGGACATCGAATGTACTCCTTTTTCATCTGTCATAAATAATATCAAAAAATGAACCAAAAAATATTCTAAAAAAGGGAATAAACAGGAAAAATTCCAAAAGGCCAAGATTAGGCTCAATATTTATTAATAAGTTATTATTTTTAAAAAAAGGAAAGAATGCGCATTTCTATTCCGACAAGTTACTTATGTAAGGGATTGTACTTCTTAAGGGTATGACAAATACAAATTCAAGGGATATTATTTTAAACTACACAAACATTTCTAAATTTCGAATACCGTTCAGATTATTTTGAAGGACTCGAAAACGCTTCAACAACATCCAATTTCCCGGAAGAGTACGGCACTTACTTGAGATATGACCTGGGAGAAGGAAGACACTCCCCCGAACAAGAAATCCATAAATCTTTAATTAAATCCACTCACTATAGAATTTATTCACTCATAAATAACAAGGCCATAACTCATCCCATCATGGCGGTAATAAAGGTAATTGTATCAGTCCAAAGAAGGGAGGAGGAGGAAGACCCCGCGGTCTCCCCCAGGACCACTCAGTCCCTCCTAACGAGGGGGGGGGGTCTTGTCTGAGGGGGCGCGATGAGGTGACATCACCTCATCATCGGGGAATCGAGAGTGTCCGTTCTAGAGGGGGTTGTGTGTGTATGTTCCTAGGTTCAATTCCTTCAGTGGCAGATAAATCATTTAGTCTGTTTACAGTTTTAAAGAAGTCCAGAAAGGTCTGCAGAGGCCAAAGGGTCTAGGGTCCATCTCACCCAGCCTCTATAGATTGGGTACTCTTAGTTATGCAAAAAACCTTCCTGCACAAATCAGTACAGTCTCTACCATGTACTGAACCCAAGACAATTCAGGGGTTGTAGCAGTACTGGCTTTTAATAATTTATTTTTTAAATTTTCTTTGATAATTTATTCTATCCCATGGAAGATTTACGCTTGTGAACACACGGCAATAACAGAATAAATTATTTGAAAAGTAAATATTGATTTTTGAAGAATATATCTAAAGCACAGTAGTTACTTGTTATTTTCAAGAATATTATTTAAAGAATACGAATGAAAAGTTAAAATATTTTATGACTTTTCTCGAAGCGGCAACCTGCGGATGTGATACCGAAGCGTGTACCCTGAATGGGGGGAAGATTCTGTAATGATTTCTTCATTTTATTTGAATAAGATATTCTTGATTTTTTAATACAGAAACAAATATTCCGATCTAGTATATTGCAGTGTACTCTCTAATTTTATTAATTAGAGAAGGGGGGGGGGGTATCAGAGCCTACAGAGCGCTGATTTACTTTTCAGAAGTCCTAGGTTCAAATCCGATTAAAATAGATAAATTATTTAATCATTTAACCACAACAACCACGGATGTACCCTGCGGGGTCTGTAGACCCTCCTGTGGCTCTCCCAGCCTCTATAAAGTGGATACCCGAAGTGGGGGAAAAACCTGGTGGTTCAGCGTGATATCGACCAAATCACTTCCTTGCACATCCGTTGTCCAGGAAGTAGGATAGTCTCTACTGGATGCTGGATTGGATTATATGGTTCGATAGGAGGTTTATTTATCCGGCTAGTGAAGATACTTGGAGCGTGAATAATCTCCTTGGAGAACGCGGGACCGCCATAGCCAATCAAAAGCTGGATCTAAATCGAAGCCGGGGCACCAGCATAGCCAATTACAGAGCGAACCGCTATGAATATGATAGCGCTAGTGAAGCTTTTTAGCCAACTCGTCGCAAACTCCTCCTCACTCATTATTCAAAACTCCCGGTCCCCCTTTTCCGCTCAGATAAACTCAATAGGGCGGAGCTCAATAGGCCGGAAATACGGACCTATAGCTCAATAGGAAACTTCTCCATATCCTATAGCTTTTCCTCCTACGCCTCTCTTTCTCTTCTTGTCCTAATATTTTTATCCCTCTTCCTTCTCGCTCGTAACTACTCGTCTCATCATCTCCGAGGGTCGGATATCCGGTAAGTATAATCAAGTATCATCAAAAGTTTTCCTTAAAGGAAAACATGTTTGTTAGTTCATATATATATATATATAAAGAAAAATGAATATATCTGAAAACTACCACTATGTCTGTTTGTTACTCTCATATATAGAAAATAGTATAAAGGTATTAGATTCGTCGTAACCAAACTTCCTTTTACATCTTTCTATTATAAAAAAAAAGGTTTTAGTGATGTAATATTGCCTAGCAACGGACGTTACCCAGCAACGGATGTTACCTAGCAACCGATGTTACCTAGCAACGGATCGAGGAAATACTTTCTGTTTAGTCTTTAGTCGAGCTCGATCAGTTAAATTATGAATATTTTTAAAAATTGGCAAATCATCCTTCGGCTGAAGTAAATAAGAGTATGTTAGAGTGTTCGCGAAGTAAAGGGGAAAGAATGTCCTAATAGGTCTTGGATAGATGGATTGAACTCCATATTTTAATTATAATAAAGTCTTTATTAATGGAAGTTTGTTTCTTAGAGACAGAAGGATTCCTTTTAGATATACAAGATCAAGTAATGGCATCATATAGGAAGTGTATATCTTACAAGAGGCCATTGATGGATAAGTGTCGTCTTTGCATATCTACAAATGAATCCATACAAAATTTGATCTCAGGCTGTCAAGTACTAGTGAGAAAAGAATACCTTCAAAGACACAATAATGCAGCGAAGGCCATTCAGCAAGCAGTTGCTGATTGTTATCAACTAACTAAAGATGACCAACCTTTCTACAGATATCATCCTGAAGCATTATTAGACAGTGGTAATGTTAAATTATATTGGGACCATACGATGATAACAGACCACCTCGTGCTATATCTCACAACAGACCTCACATCGTGCTTATTGACAAGGCAGGAAAGAAAGCACAGATTATTGAGATAGGAGTTCCTTCCGATGATAATGTGCAAAATATAATCCAGATCCTTCTATTTCCGATTTGTTGGGAATTGTAGGTTGATATTAGGTGATGGGATTTGGAGGTTGGAAGATTATTGGAACGACGAATGGACGAGGAACTGAGCTCCAAAGGGAGGAGGATCGGACAAGGATCCTTTATGTACAAATATTATCATGAACTAATTAAAACTATTTATACTCTCTTAGAGAAGCAATTAGTTGACTGGAACTTCTAATGTAAGGATAGAGATAGTTGGGGGTGCAGTCAATTAAAACACCATAATAAGTGCATACTTATATATAGTGGGCCGACGTTTCGACCTACTTTGTAGGTCATCTTCAGGGCTGTGAGAGAAAACGGACAAAACAAAATAACTATATAATTACATTACAGTACCAAGAAAATGATGATATATTAGTAGAGTAACAGAAAAATTGAACAAAATAATGAAGGAATAATATGAATAAAAATTATCTAAGAAAAAATGTACAGAAAGTTGATGATGCAAATAAAATACAAAGAGAAAAAAAAAAGAAGAAAAATTAGTAAACAGAATGAAAAATGAAATACAAAATGAAAAAATATAGACATAACAAGGTGAGATATAAGAGAGAGATATACAAGTATGTAAAACCTAGTTTAATACAGATAAAATATAACATGTATAATAATAGACTCCTAGTGAGTTAACATATTTATACTCTCTTAGAGAAGCAATTAGTTGACTGGAACTTCTAATGTAAGGATAGAGATAGTTGGGGGTGCAGTCAATTAAAACACCATAATAAGTGCATACTTATATATTGTGGGCCGACGTTTCGACCTACTTTGTAGGCCATCTTCAGGGCTGTGAGAGAAAACGGACAAAACAAAATAACTATATAATTACACATTACAGTACCAAGAAAATGATGATATAATAGTAGAGTAACAGAAAAATTGAACAAAATAATGAAGGAAGAATATGAATAAAAATTATCTAAGAAAAAATGTACAGAAAGCTGATAATGCAAATAAAATACAAAGAGAAAAAAAAAAGAAAGAAAAATTGGTAAACAGAATGAAAAATGAAATACAAAATGAAAAAAATATATACATACAAGTATGTAAAACCTAGTTTAATACAGATAAAATATAACATGTATAATAATATACTCCTAGTGAGTTAACATAAGAAAACTGAAAGAAATTTGTAACAAAATGTGATGCCGAATAATAAATAATTGAAGGATTATGTAGAAAGCAAAGCAAACGATAAAAAATATCGCGAATAAAATAAATAAAATATTTATACTCTGATATTGTCAGTCAGTCAGGATATTAGGAAACGAAGGTTATAATTTTATGGACACATCAAGAGGATGTATCCATAAATTTATAACCTAAGTGAACTCAGGCAGGCTTACTAAATGAACAATCGAATTTTATGGGGAAAAAAAGGCAACAGAAAACTGTGTCTGTTCCAAAATGAAATGGATTGGCAAAATCAAGAATGGATGAAATAACACCAGAGGATATCCTAAACATGGTAATTTGCTTATTTATATTTGACAAGTTGATCATCAGGAGAAATCGAAGAAGACTTGAACGAAGTCAAGAGAAAATTAAGTCCACAGCAAAAGAATGAAAGGAGTATGGACAAAAAGGAAGGCAAAATGTATTTGATGAATGGATTCAATAAATAATATTATTGTGATAAATACTTATAGATACTATCGAATAATTCTCTGAAAGTCCTCTTAGTAGTTCTTCAGCAACTCCAGTCCGACACAACAGTTTTCAGAGAGAGAGAGATGTTGTATATGGAAGAGTTAGGGAGGTAAAAAGGGAGTAAGAACTCAATTTGGACAATTCAGTTTGAATAATGAAGTAGGGAGTGGGGGGTGGGGAAGGTAGCGCGGTGGTTATCAAATGCAAAAGGCTTGACCGCTTCCCTTCCGTTAATTGATAGCAAAAAGGACCTGGTTTGCATCAATTTATCAAAAAGGCACTGGCTCCTAAAAGGGTCTTGCCTCTACCGCGTTTTAAAACTTTTCACGGTTTCCTTCCGGTAGTACATTGTACATCCTGTCCGGTAGTGCCAAGGTGTGCCCATAATGAACGTCCAGCAACAATGTAAATAAATGCTACAAATAATAACTTCTAAACAAATGAATGAAATTTTCTTATTCATATTAATGGAAATTGAAATATACTAAATGTAGTAATAAAATGCTAATTCTAGACCACCCTACAACCATTCCTCTTCTTATATAGTACTAGCTTATGCCCGCGGCTTCGCACGCGTGGAATTTGGTCTGCCACGTAAAGTTTCGTGAAAGATCATTTTAAATAAATAATTTAATTATTTTTTTTAAATATAAGTTACTCGAACATCCGAAATTTCAGATGTCTAACTTCAAAACTGACGGATTCTATACAACCTTTGAACACCTATTATATTAAAGGGGAAACCCTTGGAGTGGAATTATCCGAATTTCTTTCTTAAACTATACACAGAACCTAACTACAAATTTCAAGATGCTAAGTTCCTGAATTACCTTTAATTATGTACTATAACGGGGGGGGGGGCACATGGCCCCGTGCTGCCACATAGATCATCATGTGATTTGCCTTCATTTATGAACAATAATGGATTCTCCACAGTACCTAAAATACAGTTGGGGGGGCACTTGCCCCCTTGCACCCTCCCATAAATCCGCGCTTGCTATAGCCTATGTGTTATTCTGGTGTATAACCTATATTACTGTAAAGTTTCATCCAAATCCGTCCTGTAGTTTTTGCGTGAAAGAGAGACAAACATACAAACTTTCACATTTATAATATTAGTAAGATTAGTAGGATATCAAAACAAATAGTTTCAATCATGTTCTTTCTGTTATTTTAACAACTATTATCATGTGATTTGCCTTTAATTATGTCCTATAATGGATTCTCCACAATACCTAAAAACAGTCGGGGGGGGCACGTGCCCCCGTGTGCCCCCCCCTAAATCCGCGCTTGCTATAGCCTATGTGTTATTCTGATGTATAAACTATATTACTGTAAAGTTTCATCCAAATCCGTTCAGTAGTTTTTGCGTGAAAGAGAGACAAACATACAAACTTTCACATTTATAATATTAGTAAGATAAATGTATTCCACTTTATTGTACTTTCATAAATGTATAGTATCGCACTTTCGACGAAAAAATCTCCACTTTTACCATTGTCAAAATCCATTTGATGACCTTTTTCACATAGCTTCATCTTTGAAATTATTCGAACTTCTGAAAGTATTTCACAGCTTCTTCTTTCAAAGCGTTATTCGGTTCTTTTTAAGTTGGTAATAACAAAAGGAATAAGACAAAAACATCCTTCGGTAATCCTGATAAACAATAATAAATAAATAATTCGATAAACTTAATAAACAATACAGAAAACAATTTAATAACGCACACACAAATAACCCTAAAGAGGCAGTGATAAGAGGAGGTTACAGGAGATAAGGAGGTAGGTTTCATGGAGACCGGCTGGTACACAAGTAGCAAAATAAATTACTACTCGAGACTACTACCGCGTTATCAGTTCACGGTGCTAGTGCTATCTAGCTGAAATCGTCGGAACGAACTGTTTTGTATTCACCTTCACAAGAAAGTAAAAAGACATAGAAGGGACCTCTTTATTACTACTAATAAGTTTATTTATAGGTTTTATCTACGGTGCATTCGGTGCCTGTACCACTACAAACCAAATTATTGGGTTCGTTACATGCCAGAAACTGTACTGTTTCAAAGGTGAACAAAAGACGCTGAACCGCAATTTTTTTACCCTTATTAAGGATACACACTTAAGAGAGCAGAACGGCCCAGTTGTTGAGCACTGAGTTGCCACGCCGGAAATCCTACTTCAAATCCCGCTGTGGGCAAGACTTTTTAGCCTGTTTGCAGCTTGAGATGGATCATATAGGATCAAGGACCCTCCTAGGGCTCACTCAGCCTCTATAAAAAATAATGAAAAATAGGGTACCCAAAAATAAGGGGAAAAAATCTGGCGGTTGAGCGTGACCTTGGACAAGTCACCTCCTTGCAGAACCGTCGTCCATGAAACAGAACTCCCGACCAGGTTGAAGTGGTACAGTTTTTTTTGTTTTTTTTTAAGGATACATACTTTACAGAGGTTAGGTAAGCTAACCCTAAAACCCCTAAGAGGGTTATATATATATCAAGGAGTCTGTTCACAGCAGTCAAAAGAATACATAATTTAAATGCATAGCCGGTCTCCAACACTAAGGAGATTGAGATCTTGCAAAGGAGTATAATCTTGAGGATGAGACAACATACCGAAACATTGATTCTATTGCTACTTTTTGAAAATATAATTATAGAAGGTATATTTATATAAATTCAAGCTTTCAAATATAAACCTTCCAGTATTGTAATACTCTACAATCCTGCACGAACCTTGCCCAATTTGTCTCCAGCCTTCATCTTCAAAAAAATGTTTGTAGAGATCCTGTTCGACACTTTCTTGCTTGTTCTTTTCTCTAAGAAATTCTCCTTAATTTTCTTCCTAGTCATGTAACCTTCCAATATGTCCAAGCATACTTAATCTTCTTGACTTCACAAACCTAACTATATCATATATAAGGTTTGGCTGATCGTTCCCGCCGCCGCTTGCTATATTTGCCCTGAAGATGGCCTACATTGTAGACCGAAACGTCGGCACACAATAAATAAGTTACACTTATTAAGGTGTTTTTATTGACTGCACCCCCAACTATTTCTTCCTTATATTAGAAGTTACAGTCAACCAATTCTTCTCTAACATGAATCACAATAACTATATCCTCATTCATAATATCAAAATAATTCGTCGTAACGATCTGCCTTCACTGTATTAGCCTTCACAAGACAGTAAAAAGAATAATATTTGAACTATAGAAGAAGATCTTTTATTATAACTGGTTTATTTATAGTTTTTTCGTCAGTAATTTCTCTAAGGTGCGCTTAATAAAAACATTTACGGAATCTTAAATTAAAAACCTACATCACTACAAACCTTGAATGGTCTTGGGTTTGATACATGGCAGGTTGTCTATGTAAACCTAAATATAACCTCATGCAATATATTCTTATCGTAAAATAAAATTGACAATTTTACTAAAGTTAAATATTCGAAATGGGCGCTGTACCGACTGGGAAGCGTCTGAGGGGTAGACCGAGGCGTAGATGGGAAGATTGCGTTAAGAGTGATTTGGATTTCGGTAGTGGTCCGTAGATGTTAGCATGTAAGCAGAGATGGGTGGTATCGGCATCGAGCCTTCGGGTTCGATAAGCCTTATTATTTTTATTATTATAAATATTCGAAACTTTTACGCTCTAGAAACCGCTCTTTGAAAAAATAAACCAGTGAGTTACCAGGTGTTTAGGCTACTTTTACTCATCACGTAAAACTTTACAGTTAAAAAAACAAAGTCGAGAGGGGAGTTGCCAGGTAAGAATGACAGATATTAAATTTGGATGGGGGAGGCGCGAGAATGAATTCGCCAATTAGTCAAGGTATAAAATAAAATTGTGAGTCCTTGGAAAAGAGAGAGTGTGTGTGTGTGTGTGAGAGAGAGAGAGAGAGAGAGAGAGAGAGAGAGGGAGAGAGAGAGAGAGAGGGAGAGAGAGAGAGAGAGAGAGGGAGAGAGCTCTGTTAAACGAATATTAAAAGGTCGCCCGGACGTGCCAATGCTTTATTTCCTCATAGTTGAGGATTCCGGGGACCTATTTCATTTAATTAAAAGTTTCCTCCTGCTAGTGTACACTGGATATGGTCCTTCATTCCTAATGAAAGCTAAGGATAAAATAAAAAAAAAAGGATTCTTTCATCCTGCACTGCATTTTCCTCTTCTTTTAATCCAGGGACGAGGAGTTTAATTAAAGTTGAAACGTCTACATTATTATGGTTTTTACTTCTGATCCTTCTCTCCTCCACCCCCCTCTCTCTTTCTCTCTCACTCTCTTTCTGTCTCTAATTTCTTTGAATTAAATTAGAATTCGAGGGGGTTATAGTAAAATAAGAATTATTATCCTTTTGTCTCCTTGGAAACGCACAAAGCGAAATTAAAATTCGTTCTTTATTGTTCTTCCTCAAAAAGAAAAGATTTGAGGAAGCAATAAGGATGACGTGTTCTGGACGGAGATGCATTGAGCTATCACTTCTCAATCCACTAGGGGGCGGAGTGGCTCAGTGGCAGAGCGCTGAGTTGCTGTTGCCAGACCCCGTGTGAAAATCCGGCTGTGGCAGATTTTCTTTAATCTGTTAACAGCAGGGGAAGGATCTGATATTCTATTTGGGATCACCCAGCCTAAACTATAAAATAGAGGGAAAAACCTGGCGGTTGGGCGTGATCCAGGACAAATCACCTCCCTGCACACCCGATGTTCAAGCAACACTACAGTCTCTACCACGTACTGAAACCTACATGCTTTATGAGTTGTAGTGGTATAGATTTTTATTTTTCTAAATCCATTGCTACTGCATTAATGAATACATTTTTTTAGATTAATTTTCTTGATATTTACAACTGTAATAATTTTACATCAAGTAAATTTGCTGATATGAACAAATGACATGAAAACAAAAAAGACTTGTAGAGAAATTACTCATCGCACTCCAATATAGTTCTATAGTAGAAGGTCTCGAGGCCATCTTCCTTTCAGACGCCTCGGAGGGTTATCAGGAATAGCATGGGAAGCAAGTTGAGAGAATAGCGGATTCAAGTGTGTAGGAGCTTGTCATGAAAGGATAGGTATCTAGATTGGGCCAAATCGACATCATATGGGATATTAAGATCATGTTGGATGAGTTTGTTTGTGACATAATAAGGAGCATTGAGGTTTTTGGATTGTAAGGATTGGGTACGAGATGAATTGGATGGTTTAGTAGAGCCCCAAAGCTCAACTCCGTATGTCAAAATAGGTCTGATAACTGTCATGTAAATGAGTCTTTTGTAATTAATTGGGAGCTTAGAACGTTTGTCCAGTAAATGTTGAAGAAGGCGAAAACTTCGAGCAGTTTCTTGTCTTTTCAGTCTTGTGTGAGGATAATCTTACTAATATTATAAATGTGAAAGTTTGTATGTTTGTCTCTCTTTCACGCAAAAACTACTGGACGGATTTGGATGAAACTTTACAGTAATATAGATTATACATCAAAATAACACATAGGCTATAGCAAGCACGGATATAGGGGGATGGCGCACGCGGGTACGTCCCTCTCCCTCTCCCCCCGACAGTTTTTTAGGTACTGTGGAAAATCCATTATAATACATAATTACAGTCAAATCAAATGATAATAGTTGTTAAAATAGCAGAAAGAACATGAGTGAAACTATTTGTTTTGATATCCTACTAATATTATAAATGCGAATGTTTGTATTTATGTTTGTTACTCATTCACACAAAAACTACTGAACGGATTTGGATGAAACATATTGAGTAAAATAGGTTATACATCATAGGCTACAGCAAGGACTGATTTATCTGGGGGAACGGGGGTATTTGCCCCCCCCCCGTTATAGTACATAATTAAAGGCAAATCAGGAACTTAGCATCTTGAAATTTGAAGATAGGTTCTTTTTATAGTTTAAAAAAGAAATTTGGATAATTCCATCCCAAGGGTTTCCCCTTAAATATAATAGGGGTTCAAAAGTTGTATAGAATCGGTCAGTTTTGATGTTAGACATCTGAAATTTTGGATGTACGAGTAACTTATATTTAAAAAAAATAATTAAATTATTTATTTAAAATGATCATTCACGAATCTTTATGTGACAGACCGAATTCCACGCGAGCGTAGCCGTGGGCAAAAGGTAGTGAATACATAAATACAAAAGTATAACTTTCCGATAGATCAAGAAGTATCGGAATAATCTTGATGTTGCTAGTGACTTGCGTCGTGCACTTACTAAAACTCAGCCACGAATAGGCATACTAGTTAGAAAAATGGAAGCCCATCCATCTCACTAACCAACCTATTTTCAATTTCACCAATCTATTTTTCTCTTATTAATAATTTTTGTATTTTATGAAAACTGATATTGGTGTACCTTATGGCAGTATAAATAAATGTTTTGTTTTCAATGTAATACTTATTTGTTTTTGTTTTGTTCCTAGGCCCACAATTTATTGTTAAGGGGGGAGGCGCGAGGAGCTTTCATTTCAACAAAAGGGGGGCGTGGTACAAAAAGTTTGGGAACCACTGAGTTCAGAGGGATATTTTAAAGAAAACATTATTTCTCTTTTTTTGCACAATGTTAGCTTTAATAGAAACACTTAAATATTCGTCAATTTACATCTATCTTTTCATTTCTCTCTCTCTCTCTCTCTCTCTCTCTCTCTCTCTCTCTCAGTATGTACATGTATACATGTATATTAGACCAGCTTACAGAAGCGACTCAGGTATGTATATACGTTCCCGTTAACTATCTACTCAATAAGGAGAGGAGTAGTGAACATACACAGTAATTGTGGATTAAGGTATCCTCCAGAGTACGAGGCGTGGAGTAGAGTTAAGTAGTCTCCAGACCACAATTTACTGTCTCATTAAGTTGAAATTCCACGATATTATAGAGGCAGCGGAAAGGGGAGCATTATTGGAATAGTTTCGCTAGCGCTGCCACAGTTATTGTGGTAGTAGTCTCAACCGCTCCCTTCCTAATAAGTTGTTAGTCTCGAGTGCAGGCTCAAATTATTTTTATCTTCAGAAAAACAGCTGTTTTTGAGATACCATGGAGATAAGAAATATGTATATATATATATATATATATACAAAAGCTTCGAATATCCGTTCTGGGTTCACGGAAAAGCTAAAAGATTCGACGTTATCGTTTCAAGAGTTGTTGTTCAAAGACTTAGGGAATATTATTTAATAAAATGATTTTGTAACAAGGAAGTTTCATCAATGCTTCCGTTGTTGTCAGTAATGTAAACATCCTCTTCTTTCATATGTGTACAGAAAATTAAGTCTCTAATTTATGAGCGCTTTTCTTAATTTTGTATTTGCTGTGAAACGGACAAAGGTTACTTGATATCACAGCTGTTAACAATTAACGAGACATGAGAGTGTACTATTTAATGTACGGTATGTTTAATGGCGATTTGTTAAAACTACATTAGCGCTATCTCTTACAATTCTCTATCACTAACCATGCAAATTATAACTCTACTAGCTTTTGCCCGCGGCTTCGCTCGCATAGAATTTGGACTACTGCCGCATAAAGTTTTTTGGTAGTGCTTTTTAACAATAATTTAAAATAAAAAATAATTTAATTATTTAAATAATTTAATTTTTTTCATTATAGGTTACTCGTACAAAATTTCAGATGTCTAACTTCAAAACTGACAGATTCCATACAACCTTTGACCCCTTATTATAATAAGGGTGGAATTATCCAAACTTCTTTCTTAAATCATACAAAGGACCTATCTGCAAATTTCAAGATGCTAAATTCCTGATTTGCCTTTAATTATGTACCATAATGGATTCTCCACAGTACCTCTAAAACTGTAGGGGGTGGGGAGGGGCACGTGCCCCCGTCTCCCCCCCTAAATCCGCGCTTGGTATAGTCAATGTGTTATTCTGATGTATAACCTATATTACTGTAAAGTTTCATCCAAATCCGTTCAGTAGTTTTTGCGTGAAAGAGAGACAAACGTACAAACTTTCACATTTATAATATTAGTAAGATTAGTAGGATATCAAAACAAATAGTTTCACTCTTGTTCTTTCTGATATTTTAACAACTATGATCATATTATTTTCCTTTAATTATGTACTATAATGGATTCTCCACAGTTCCTATAAAACTGTTCGGGGAGGGGGGCTCCTCCCCTCGTGCGCCCCCCCTAAATCCCCGCTTGCTATAGCCCATGTGTTATTCTGATGTATAACCTATATTACTGTAAAGTTTCATCCAAATCCGTTCAGTAGTTTTTGCGTGAAAGAGAGACAAACATACAAACTTTCACATTTATTATATTAGTAAGATTATGGCGGTTTCGATACATTTAAGGTTAAATTAAATATTTTTATAAAAACCCTTCAAAATCAATAAAATCTATCTTGATTTAAATATAAAATAGTTCTAATATTATTTATTTCAACATTTTAGGAATATAAAATGAATAATATTATAATTTCGATCGAGAATGAATTATGACAGTTCGGAGCTATATTTCTTTCCCCGCTGCACACCATCACTGGACCTAACCACCGGGCAGCAAGTGTTGACATTCTGAAAATAACAAAGCTGTTCCCGATAGATCTTCATCACGGATTAGGGTAGATCTTTTTTCGTAGGAATAGTAAATAGCAGAAGTGTATTAATATATGTATGACATTGCATTATGCATTATACATCTAGAAAAAAATTTATTGTCTAAAATATATTAGCAAGTAACTCTGTCATTTACATATATAATAAATAAAATACACCGAAGACCTTTAAAAAAATATCATTGTTTTCCCCGAGAATTTGAGTAAATAAAAACTTTCCTGTTGAGAAGAATAAGAATATTATGGCGGGTAAACGAGTCTTTGACAATTTCATTTTCACCTTAAAACTCCCTCCTCGCATTTCTACCTCGAGCTAGTTTAGCACCTCCAGCAGAAATAAACGTACTTTTTTAAATCCCTAGGCCCTACGTTCAAAAACTCTCGCCATAAAAAAAAAAAGAAGAAGGAAAATGGTGCAAAAAGCAGGTGCAGTTAAACTGAAAATGAAACTCCTTTATTGAGAGAAGTTGAGGAGTAAAAATAGCCGAGGCGGAGTTATCGCCGTCCATCTGTGCCTTTGTGCTCGATGATTGAGCTCGAGGGGGGCGACCAAATTTATATTCAGCCTGTGGTGGCCCCCTCCCTCAAGATAGAAAATTCACTGATTGTTGACCGGTGCAGTCGGAACACGTAGCGCGGTCAGATATGTCCCGGCGCAATCTCTGCACATTCCCGCCAGAGTGCATTCTCTTCCCAACACATCGCTAAATATGTTAAAGGCCATTTTGCTCAATAACTCATGAAAAATGGCGGAGGTTGCTGTTGAATGATTCAGAGATCGTATGCGCCCCACGCTTCGGCGTTCCCGTTTATTTAATACCGTCTCAGAGGCGCCTATCTCCCTTTTACTACAACTCCCTCTCGCTCTTTTGTATTTTAATAAATTATTTATTGTTTGGGAAGCAGATGTTATCTCACTCTTTTATCGAAGTATTGTTTATTGCGGGATGCAGGATGCGATTTGGAATGATCGATAAATAGTATCGAATCTCCGTGTCTCTGCATGTTTAGCCTCACCTCCTTCAAAAAAGTCGATTTATTTTTTTCATGCTTCTAATAATTTATTACAAATACTTTGTGTGGTGATATGATTATTTATTTAAAGAACACAAATGAACAGATAAAAATCTTATAACACTACAACCCATGTCTTGCGCTGAGTGCAAGGTAGAGACTGTACTGATTCCAGGATAACTGTTGTACAGGAAGGTGTATTTTTCTAAACAACAGATCCCCCCCCAATTAAAGGTACCAATTTTATAGAGGCTGGGCGAGCCCCAGGAGGGTCTCCAGTCAAATTTGAACCCGGGACCTTTTGGTAAGGCAACTAATCAGTCTACCAGATGAAAAATAATTTTGTAATGAATTTAATTGTAACCAATATAGAATGCTTTTTAGGAATTATAAGCAAATAAAAAAAAAGCTCTTTACATTATACGAATATTGCACAGTTGCTCAACAGAATCTCTGCACCCCTCAAAACTTTTACAATTACAACTCATGATTAGAATTGAGTTCAATACTGTGTACAGTATAGTCGGGGCTTTGCTTATTCTAGGGTAACGGTTGCGGAGTAAAGTTATTTGGCCGATATTAAGCTCAGCATCTAGGTTTTCCCGCCAAATAAGGATGCCCCCATGTTTAAAGGCTAAGGATCCCCACGAGGATCTCTACATCCTACAGGACCTATTGAGAGGAACGAGAGAAGGAAAGCAAAAGAGAAAAGGCGATGACTATGTTTTTCTTCTAGCGCTCTCCATAATGGGGGAGGAGAGGCAGATAATAAAAGTACAGATAATTGATGAAATAAAAAATTATATTGCGGGTAACAGTAATTACTAGTGAAATAATACTATACGTGTAGTAAAAATAATTATATGAAGATAATTACTGTAAGATAAAATACTGTAAGCCATTCACAGTAAGAGCAAGCCGTTCCACCAACATTAAGACGCGGTCGTAGTGGTGGAATTGGCATCAAAATATTTAGAATAGAATAGAATAATAATTTTGTTCTGGGACTAACAATATTGTCCCTTAAGAATAACAATATTGTACAGAAATTAATAGAAATATTTCTGGCCAAACGGCTACATTATTGGAATACTACAATTAAATATGAACTAAAACGTGCTCTGCTAGAGGAGAAAATATATATATATAATAAATAAAATAATAGAATAAAAAAATTATAATAAACAGAAATTGGCTAATTGAAAAATAAAGAAGTAGAAAATAACATCTAATAATATGATTAATAGTATCATAAGTGTGGAATATTTTCACATATAAATATACATCACATAAAAACAATCACATATTAATTATTTACATATTATAATTAAAAAAAAAAATATATATATATATATATATATATATATATATATATATATATATATATATATTGGTTTCTATTTATCTTGACTGTTATGGAATTTATATTGTGTTTTAGATCTTGAGTTTCAGTCGTTAAAAAAAAGTTTAAAAAAAGACTGAAACTCGAGACCTACTGATAGAGAATTAATAATATATATATAAAACAAACAAAAAATAATAAAAAAAAGTTATTATAAATTTATGCACATAAAGACTTAATTCCGTAACTTAAAAACAACTAAACTGTTATTGGGAGATGTTATATCAACAACCCAAGATTTCCATAATATATCATGTAGCGACGATGCTAATAGGTAAAGCAATTATGATTTAATATTTACAATACGTATTTTCTTGTTGCCGCACATACATATATATTTAAAGAATTCCATAGGACGCAGTACTCGAGACATAAGGACGGGAGAGCTATTGAGTCCGGACCATTGAGGACAATCGAAGAAGGACTCGAGGAGCGAGCTAACAAGGACCGCTGCACGGATTTGGATCACGTCCTCGAAGGATTGAAGGAGGGGGAGGGAGGGAGAGAAGGACGTAGGACGAAGGGGTGAGGGGGGTTGGACATTGATAAAATTGGGCAGGATAAGGAAGGGCAGCTGCCGCAATGCAGTCCCTGCACCCTGCGTCCTGCTGCACCTTCTATTGCAATTGCATCTGTATAGTGTTGGTGCAGCTGTGGCCATCTCAATGTCATGGTTACGGCGTGGATGTTCTCTTCTCTAAGGTCGCTTCTTATAGGTTAAGAGTTAACCACAGGAAAGAAAAAAAAAAAGAAAAATCTCAATTAATGTAACGGTAGTGATTAATCATGTTTGATTATTGAATTTTTAAAACGAACACAGAAAAAAACCTCTCTCTGCCCTCCCCAAAGTTTGAATAACATGAAACATAATGTAATATGTACTTTATAGGTAATGCAAATATGAATATTCTCTAGTTGTGAGGGCAATAATCATTTGCTGTTGTTTGCCCTTAAAAATAAAACAACAAAAACAAGAAACATAAAAAAAAACTATATATTTAAATTAATAAAATAGAGCAATGGAATTATTAATATTTAGAATAAAATCGGAAAAATCCAAGATACAATGCTATAGTGGTGTTGAGGTGCATCTGTAGCCATCTCATTGTCATGGTTACGGGGTGGGTCTTCTGGTATCTAGGGTAGTTTCTTATAGGTTAGGAATTAACGATAGGAAAGAATAAAAAACTAAAAATGTCAGTTAATGTTCGTGATTAGTGTTGAATTTTTTAAATCGAAGAAGAAAAAAAAATAACCCCCTTCCCTTCCTCAAAATTTGAGATTACAAGAAACTTAAAAAAAAAAAACTATATCTATTTTATTTAATTTTCATTTGCACCTGCGCAATTGCGCATCTAGCAAATTTTATCGAAGTGTCTTTCTCTTCGCTTTTCTACATGATCATCCAGCGTATCTATATCTATTTAAATTAATAAGAAAAGAGGAACGGAAGAATAAATATTTCGAAAGAAATTGGAAAAATCCAAGGTACAGTGCTGTAGTGGTGTATCTGTAGCCATCACATTGTCATGGTTACGGAGTGGTTTATCTTATTTTTTCTTCTTATAGGTTAGGAATTAGCGAAATGGAAGGAAAACAAAATGAAAATCTCATAAACTGCTTTAAACTAGAAAAAATGTAAAAAATTAAAACCGAAAAACAAGTTTTTTTTTTTTAAATAATAATAATGTCTGGCACAAGGGCCTTCTCTGGAAAATAAAACCTCACTTACCTCCTACATACTTTTTAATTCTTCAATCTTATTTCCAAGACAGATTCTTCTGTACTTCCGTTGACTCTTCGATTTCCTCCTTCATCCCTCAATACAGGGGTGTACCGCAAGGCAGTGTTTTAAGCCCCATTCTCTATTCCGTATACACCTCTGATATTCCCGAGCACTCTTGCACCAACATCTATACCTTCGCAGACGATACAGCCATTATTTCTTCTCACAGAGACCCAAACCTAGCATCTATAGCTCTTCAAAATCATTTATTTGATTTAGAAAAGTGGTTCTATAATTGGCAAATAAAAATAAACGCCTCAAAATCGAGCCATGTAAGCTTCTCTCTACGCAAAGCTTCGTGTCCAGCAGTCAAAATTGACAACGACGAAGTACCTTCCAAAAATTATGTACGTTACTTAGGACTATACTTGGACAAAAGACTTACATGGAACGTACATACAAAATTAAAAAGACAAGAACTGACTAGACGGTACAAACAACTATCACATCTTCTGGACTACAGATCTTCACTTGACTTGAGGAACAAACGACTTATCTATAAGAGTATACTAAAACCTATTTGGACATATGGAGCAGAACTTTAGGGTTCAGCAAAAAAAGTTCACATACACAAGATTCAAATAACACAATCCAAAATTCTCAGAAAAATTCTTAATGCACCGTGGTATGTTTCGAATCACACACAATGACATGAACATTCCTACTATAAAATCATATATTCATAACAAATACATAACATTGCATTCATAGACACAATATCACCCAAACCCACTCGTTCTTCCGCTTTCCTACTCCCTGTTACCTGACTCCCTACTCCCTGATTTCATTCCAAAACTCGATGTTCCTGTACAATAGCAAAGTGAAAAACATCTGGATCAAATTTGCTGGATGCGCAATTGCGCAGGTGCAAATGAAAATTAAATAATAATAATAATAATAAAATATGTTTGTTGTATAGCAATAAGCACAATCTGCGACGTTAAGAGCAACAAGTAGTAGTGATCTATGAACACACAAATTATATAAATTATGTACTCACTACCTTCGGGTCCAGCTCCACCTCAGGAGACCCACCACAGGAGATCCCAGCGCTTTCTTTCCTAACCGCGTCACTGTTGAGACTGAATAATTGCCGCAGACAGACTTAAAAAATTAGAACTCCGATGGTTCCTTTGAAATAAAATTATGGTACTGATGAATTCCTTCAGCTACTTCTTGTATTGGTTCCAGAAGGTCCAGAAAATTACTCTCCTTAAGTCAGTAACGATTTCGTTCATACGAATAGCTGCCCTAAAAAAAAAATCACTGCGACTCATGAAGTCTTGGGTCAAATACGCGGTACCCACTTTATAGAGGCTGTGCGGGCCCAAGTTCTCCTCATCCGAAAGGATCCATCTCCGGCTGTTGACAGACTACATGAATTATATACAAGAGTGGGATTTGAACATGGGATCTTCGGCACGGTAATTCAGCGCTCTGCCACTGAGCTAATATATATATTAAAGGTGTGTTTATGTATATACTCCACCTCTTATGCCCAAGGTTGCGGTTCACTCTTCGGGTGGTTGCGTCAGGATATTTTAAAGGGAGTAAAAAATGCTTGGTTATACCGTCCTTCGGATGGGACAACAAATGGCGATCTCGAGTCTGTGCAATGTAAGATATGCGTTAAAAATCACTATTCTAATTAAACTTGGATAGGCAAAACTTATATCCCACTATAGCATCCTAAGTGACAAATGAAAAAAAATTTTTTTTACTAAAATAGAGCCAAAAACTCTATTATTTATTATAATGCAATTGGGAAAAACCACAATGCAAAGCCCTATGTTTCAAAAAATACACCTACTTACCAGTCGACGTTTCGCCTATTCAGGCATTATCAAGACACCTTAAAAATATTGGTGGCAAGGAACCGAACACAGCATTGGCCCAGCATACCAAAACTTGTAAGCATCAATTTGATTTTGAGAATGCTAAAGTTATTTACAAAGAGAGTGATGGCTCTAGAAGGAAGTTGTTCGAGGCCATGCAGATTGCACAAAAGATAGACATTTCGGTAAATTATAAAACAGATTGCAGAAATTTGAACCAATATTATTCGGAAACGTTGAATATTTTAAAAGATAGTAAAATTTGGCTAACTTTGCTAATATGCATAAAACATTTTTATAGGCTAATATTACTTGATATGTTTTGTGGATCAGCTGATTCTATAACCTTCCCAGCTGCTGGCGTATTACTTTCGTTCAGTTGTGTGTTGAGCGTCTTGGTGGTGGTGTGCTGTCTCATGTTTGGAGCCTGTTTGGGCTGTTGATCGTTGGGATGTATTGCACCTTTTTCTTTGAGATGCGATTCACATAACCCCCTTTTTGATTTTGGTGTCTTGATAATGCCTGAATAGGCGAAACGTCGACTGGTAAGTAGGTGTATTTTTTGAAACATAAGGCTTTGCATTGTGGTTTTTCCGAATTGCATTATAAAATTTTTTTTAAAAAAAATATATAAAACAAAAGATAACTTACGAATTAATCCCACAGGCCAACTGCTTTAAATTAATCTTATTTTTGCTGACAGGAAAATAATTTTCTCCTTCGTAACATGAAAGTTTGTTGAAAATTTGGTTAAGGAAGGAGTCGGCTGTATTATAACCAATTAGAGAGAGAGAGAGTGAGAGAGAGAGAGAGAGAGAGAGAGAGAGAGAGAGAGAGAGAGAGAGAGAGAGAGAGAGAGAGAGAGAGAGAGAGACTAATATTTAAACGGGCCAGGACAGTTAAACAACAGTTAACCAGTTAAACAAGGGACTTAGAGTCCTCTGAGGCGGCGGGGAGTGGATTAAATTACAATGAACTCAGAAACTAATTAACTCGGCCTAGACTGAGTGCAGCTGCAGAACTGAGACTGAATGCAGCGGTGCAGCAAGAGCACCGCCGCAGCTGCATTCTGAGTAATTGCGCCTCTTCCAAACCGGCTGATTGCTCTCATCTTCTCCCATTGGTCTGTTCAGAACTAAGTCTCGGATTGTAGTTTAGTTAATTAGGGCGATAGTTGAGAGAGAGTGGGACGGGGAGGGGGGGGGGCAGTGGATAGGAGACACGCTTCCAACTTAGAGTGTTATCATAGTCTGCTAAGTTGAAGTTTTGGCGCCCGACCAAGCTTAAAACGCTCTTTATATCGTTAATAATATTTCTATCTATTGTATTTTTTAAAGATCCAAGGTTTAATAAATTGATATAAATCGATCGGGATGGTTTTCCACATCGCCGCGTAAGATTTAATACAGAATAACCAGGAAAACCTACGTAGATCTGGTTGTTTTTAGTAAAATTTCGTGAAAGATTTGGAGCGTGGTACTTCAGTAGGTCGAGCGCTAAGTCGTTACGCTGAAGGTATCGGATTCAAATCAATGCCAACCAATATCTGACAGGATTTTCGTATTAATTAATAATAAACAATTTTTTAAAATAAATTTCGTATTGAGCACAGGCAACAACTTTTTCATTTCCTCTTCTTCTGCTACAATTTTATCTGCCTCCAATATTCTTTCATGGTTCACTGGCAAGATACCTCTGACTCTGTCTAACTTCGTTCGATATTATCTGGTCTTTCCCCAACCCGAAACTCTTCTGGATTTTTCTATCGCTCCCAAATTCACTTCCTTCTATCATATCAGTTTCTGCGAAGTTCAAATTTTCTAAATATTTTCATACTTCTTTAGTCCAAGTTGAAGTGGTCTATTTATTCTAACCCTGATTCTTTCTACTTTCTGGTAGATTTCTCCATTACTTTGCAGAAACTTCGGTCTAAACTTCGCTCATGATTTTATTATAAATAAGATATTTTGGTACATGTCCATTATCATTTGTCATAAATTTATTTTTTTTGATCTGAGATCCTTAGTCCTACTCTGCTATCCATCTTTTCTAAAGGATTGATTTGTACGTCTGCATCATCGGTATTTTACGATAGTACCGCAGTCATCCGCATTTTTCTGTTTTTATAACGGCGCTACAATCCGGCCTTGGCCTCCCCGCCATCCAGTTCCTAACTCCGATGGATCCGAGCATCACCTGCCACATCATCTGACCACCTCAGCTTTGGTCATCCTCTTCTTCTTTCTCCATGAATCGGAATAGTCACGAGTATTTTTGGTATTTTCCCATCTTCCATCCTGGTAATATCTCCTGCATTTATTAAGTTGTTTGTTCGAGCTCGTCAGCCGTTAGATATCTGATATTGAAGTTTTCCTTTCTCTTTAGGGCTTTAAAAACTTTCATTTAAATACAAAAAAAAAAGAAAAAAAATTAAAAAAGGAAAAAAAAAACAACCGAAAAGCAATAGAAAGAGCGGGACAAGTGACCCTGTTTAGACAGACAAAGTCATACAATATTAAACATTCATCGGAATTGTACTTTTTGCATGAGAGCTTTCGCTCCCTTTGTATTCGCTCAGAGATTCGCCATTTTAATTAATTCAATCCTTTTATTGGTCGTTTAAAGCACCATAGAGTTGGTGAAGAGAGAGAGATTGAGAGAGTGAGAGAGAGAGAGAGAGGTTATAAATATTTATTTTCAATTTCGGGGGGCCTGGAACCAATAACTGGGCACAATAGATTTATTATCTTATCAGATTATTTTTAATAGAGAGCCTTATTTCACCGATTGCCTTCCCCAAAACCCTCTTTTATAAACGGATTAAAAGAAAAGTTTTATACAATTTTATAACTCTCATAACAATTTAAAAATGGATTTGAATTATAATCTCAT
Organism: Arma custos; assembly: GCA_037127475.1. Classification (NCBI taxonomy): domain Eukaryota; kingdom Metazoa; phylum Arthropoda; class Insecta; order Hemiptera; family Pentatomidae; genus Arma; species Arma custos. The sequence goes on from CM073763.1 coordinate 5,292,045, forward strand.
CAAATTTGGCATTAAAAATTTAAGGAAGCGAAGTAGTTCATCGGGTAAATCGCTGAGTTGAATAAATTATTTATTCCTTCAACAGCAGTGAACTTGTGGGATCTTCAGACCCTCGTGGGGTTAACCCAAGCTCTGTAATATGGATACCCTTAATTGAGATAAAATCCTGACGATTGAGTGTGATCTCATCCAAAAACACAGTAAATTACTGTGTAATGAACCCTAGACCCTTTATGAGTTGTTAGAGTTTTTACATTATATTAATTAATACATGTAAGCTTATACTAACGAATTTAGTTTTTTTAGTAATATATTATTATTTCTTCTTTTAATAATATAATCATTATAAATTGAAATAATTAATTAAATTTCCGCTAAATCATCTCCTCGCACAACTTGCACAAAGCTTAGAAACATCTTACTAATATTATAAATGTGAATGTTTGTCTCTCTTTCACGCAAAAACTACTGGACGGATTTGGATGTAACTTTACAGTAATATAGGTTATACATCAGAATAACACATAGGCTATAGCAAGCGCGGATTTATGGGAGGGTGCAAGGGGGCACGTGCCCCCCCCTCCCCCGACAGTATTTTAGGTACTGTGGAGAATCCATTATTGTATATAAATAAAGGCAAATCACATGATGAACTATATGGGGGCATAGGGGCATGTGCCCCCCCCGTTATAGTACATAATTAAAGGTAAATCAGGAACTTAGCATCTTGAAATTTGTAGTTTAAGAAGAAATTCGGATAATTCCACTCCAAGGATTTCCCCTTTAATATAATAGGGATTCAAAGGTTGTATAGAATCCGTCAGTTTTGAAGTTAGACATCTGAAATTTCGGATGTTCGAGTAACTTATATTTAAAAAAAATAATTAAATTATTTATTTAAAATGATCTTTCACGAAACTTTACGTGGCAGACCAAATTCCACGCGTGCGAAGCCGCGGGCATAAGCTAGTTAGTTCATAAGTGGAAGAAAAAGGTCAATAAACTTCTCTTGGAATACATTGCACAGCAAGGTAAATATAGTATAGGTAAGTAATTTTGCATATAGCCCTGAAGAAGACCTACAAGGTAGGTCGAAACGTTGGTTACTTAATAAAGTTTTCTCCAATTCTACGAGTAATTCATTGAACTCTACCCGGACCACTTTCTTCCACATATATTATCAACGTCAACAATTGTCATTCAGTATTAGTTCAAAAGGTTAGATTTGGAAGGATATAGTATCGATAGTATATAGTATCGACCATTTACTGAACCCAACAACCTCCTTGGTTAGTAGTGATCAAGGTTTTCTACATTAATTATTTCTCAAAGATGATTCTATTCTATTTCTATTTCTCGCTTAACACATTCCACTAGCATTTCTAAAGTGACACAATTCAAAAATCGTTTGCTTTTTTCGGTTTTATGACCGTGAAAGAAATGGGTAAATATCTATTTATCATTCATCAAAACTGTATCGACCTAGTTTTAGAGCTTTTCTGCCAGAAGACACTTGTGTCACTCTTACTATTCTAATGCTTTGTTTGTTTGTTCATTTAACGTCACTTTATGCTGCTAAGGCTAATCGGACGATGCTACAGTGGGAGCTCTAAATTTGGCCTATCCAGGTTTAATTAGGATAGGGATTTTTAACGAGTACCTGACATCGTACAGGCTCGGGACCCCCGTTTAACGTCCCTTCCGAAGGACGGCGTAACTAAGGATTTTTTACTCCCTTAAAAAATCCTAGGGCCACTTGCCGGGCTACGAACCCGCGATCTTGGGTTTAGTAGTTTGTTACGCTAACCACTAGACCACATGTGACCTTGGTATTCCATGTTCACTAATAGTTTTCCCGTTTTTTTCAAAACTTTAAGTTTATGACTTATGTCTCTATAGAAATACTAGTGCTACATGATTCCCTCCTCATTTTAAAGATTTATCTATTACTGGGTTCTACAGTCTTTGAAGGACCAAGACCTCTGCTAACTTCTTTTTTCCATTCGTCTCTGTCCGCGGCAAGAAACCTCCAGCGGTTTATACCCACCTCCTCCACATCATCGAGCCACCTGAGGTCCTTCCTCTTAATCTTAATCGATCATTCGGTATTCCATAGATCATCCTTCTTGGAATTCTCGTTGGGTCCATCCTCTCCACATGCCTCAACCATCATAGTCTCTTTATTGGACCTGATTCTCCTCTTGTCCTCCATTCTATTAGGTCCAAACATTTTACATAGGAATTTTCTTTCCCATACTTCAAGGATCATTTTGCTATCTTTTGTCAGTGACCATGCCTCACGTCCATAAGTAACAATTGGTCTCACAAGTCTTTTTAAAGATAAAGAAGAATAATTCAACACTACAGAATTCAATGGACGAAAATACTGTTGTTTTTTTAAAATATTTACTACTGTATTAGCTAAATAAAACATTTTTCGTTAGTTATGTAATTAGCAGAGGTACAAGAGGTATTTACGTTCCTTTTAGTAAATCTGCTATATTTACCAGCCTTAAGGAAGTTTCTTGTAGCATTAGCTAATTACAACATTAGTAAGCTTTTTGCATCCCTGATTTGAGGCAAGTAGTTATGGAGGAAATAATAATAATAAAGTTATTAACTCGTTGAGAAAGGAGCTAAAGCAGTGTTGGTTAACTGTACAATGATTGCTGTATTCATATTCATGGTTTCATCTTGTTGTTGTAGTAGATGCTTGTATTATTATCCTCCCATAAACGTTACTCCCGCCGAGGAACAAGGCCTTTATACGAGATCCTACCTAAAACCTCCACCGCTAATTTTCTCCTCCACTTCTTGGCGGGGAGAGAGTGCCTCCAATTTACATAATACAACGATATCTTGTGAACCCGGGCGTATGTAAATAGTCTGTTCAGCATCGCTTCAAAAAGAGGGCTCGGAATTCTTAATTCCTAATGATAACCTCCTTACGACCGCCAGGATCACCCTGACAGGATGCTCGCCGACCGCGATAAGGAGGGTACGCTATGCCCTGGAGGCCATCAGTATTCAAAGCAAATCTTCCTCACTCCCTCAGCACCGCACCATCCCCACCTCCTCCACCTCCAGACCACGTCGAAATAATGCTTTTTGTGGAAATAAGTGGACGCGTTGAATAAAGCTCCCTTTATTCCTGTTAGTACTGCAGGCATTTGCGCCTGTTCGATTGTAGAACTTATTCTCCTAAAATTGAATTAAAATCTTTGAGAGTTAATCCTAATATTGTCACTAGACCAAAATTCACCAAACTTACTTAACCGATTAAGGTTTGACTCTAAAAACAACAAATAATCCATTCCTCCATTTCGTTTTAAAAAATGGCGCCCGAACAGAGGTTAAATTCAATATTTAAATGGTCTTGGAAGATTATGAAGCTTTATAATAAGTTTATTGCCTTCTCAATCACAAGTCTAATCTTATTCAATAATATGAAAACGTTGTCATTAAAATTTTAAATCAAAAGGCTGAAAACATCTGAACTAAGATTAAATATGTTTCCATTAAAATTCATTCTTCTTTTTTTTTTTCTCTTTTTGTACAAATACAGTCTTGTACAATTTTTCGTACCATGAACGGCCTTGGGTTCAGGACATGGAGAGGACTGTACTATTCCTAAGCAAACGGTTGTTCAGGGTTTCACCAATCAAGAGATCAAGGTTTCCCGCTTTATAGGGACTGGATGAGTCCAACGAGGATCTGCAGAATGATCCACAACAAAGATCTATCTTCCCAGCTGCTGGATCAAATTAGTGCACTATTTGATCTTAAGTACGGAAATTACTCGGAAATAAATGAAGACTGTGAATGTGTTTTGGAATCAGTCAGTGTTTTATCAAATCATTGATAAAAAATAAACAATTCATTTCTTTAAACAGCTGTTACTCTGGTGTTAATTTCAACGCTGATCTTTGTTGCTAAGTCTATAAAGTATTCCTTTTGATGTTTGTTTAATAATTTGAAAGACAAACTTATATATATATATATATATATATATATATATATATATATATATATATATATATATATATATATATATATTGATACATGACGCAGCTATCGTCTAATCAAGAAAGCATAATCATTCCTATAAGACATTGAAGAGTTTAAATAAAATGCCGGTAGGGGCCGGCAGCTAAACCTATCCCCTCCATAGATAAAAGGGACTTCAGTTAAAATCTCCGAAGTAACAGATCACTGGGGCCCTTCGACCTATCAACATTAGAAGCCACTTCCGTTCAACCCTTCCAGCGAGTAAGATAGGAGACTTCATTTTCAACCCTTTCATCTAGACCTTAAGCTATGAAAGAAGATTGACCATCGCGGCTGGAAGGATCATATCGTCTGTAAATGCAAGTACTAATAGATCATTATTCTGCAGAATACGTCGATAGCTACACAATTTTTAGAGCTCTAATTTATAATCTATAAAATTTAAATTAAATAAATTCAAAGCGCTATATTATATTAATCTGTTTATTATATAATTTTTCTATTGAGATGGATTTATCCATTATATTATTTTATATTAAAATCAATTTGTGTATATTATTGTTTTTAACTGTGGTTAATAATAAATTAATGTTAGTGAAATGTATTGTGCCTTATCTATTGATTGCCTGATGTTTATCCATATTTATATTCAAAGGGTTTATAAAAGGTTTATTAATAGTTAAGAAAAGTAATTAATCAATTCAAGGTAAGATTTTAAATTTAGCTTTAGTAATTTATTCCAGTTCTTATCAGTGAATATAGGTAATTAAAATAAGCCCATTTAAACCCGTAAATACCTTAGATAAGCGGAAGTAATGAGTAATAATTAACAAATTAAAATTTTATCACTGGTAGAAATGGAGTAATATATATATATATATATATATATATATATATATATATATATATATATATATATATATATATATATATATATATATTCCATTTCTTTCTTTATTATCATTGACCTAATTATTTTTATATATTTTTAATTAAGAGAACTTACAATTATATATATATACAACAACAGACAGAGCATAACAATACAATCAGACAGAGCTAAGTTTAATTAAATACCTGCAACACTGGGGAGGTGATGGGGGAAGCAAGACCACAAATATGGGGCAGGTACCTCCAGCAGTCTTGACCCTACCTGATATTACAATCAGGCCGGATGTCTTTATCAGGTACACTAGTGGCCACTGTGCCCGCTTTAGGAGACCAGTAACAATCAGCCCTACCTCTGCAAGTGGCCATCGAAGGTATTAAAGTGACTTGGAATGTTCTAATCTAGGTGGCTGTGGGCGGCGATACAGCCAGTCTTGAATGTATATATCTCAACATAATAAGATTCGGAGGCCAATGCCGCTTTGATAGTACATTTTAAGAGGCCGGTATAACCTTTAAGGTCCTATTACACGATATTACTTACTGTAGTATGTTAGTATTTTCACGATGCTCAAGAATAGCGTAAGAATCGACAGTATTCGTTTACATCTTCAAAGTTAAATATCGTGATAGTTGGAAACATGGCGGATGTAGAAGAGCTGATTTAACATTAAACATTTTGAAACTTACAAAATAACAACCAATAACTAAAACTTGAATAATATTAGTTGGCCTTATGTATATGAAGAAGAGAATAGTCCGTGAGGAGGTAAAAAAAACAATTCTCTTAAATAGAACTGTTTATTGGATAGCCAACGTTTCGACCTACAATGCAGATTTTCTTCAGGGTTTGTAATTGGGTCAAATGTCGAGTCCATTACACAAGTCGATTTGACCCCATTACAAGTCCTGAAGAAGATCTGCATTGTAGGTCGAAACGTTTCCAATTAACCGCTCTTCCTATTTAAGAGAATATTGTTTTCCTCTGCCCGGACTAATATCTTCCTAACGTTCCTTTCTTTCACTTCTAACGATGAGCTTTTTTGAAATGACATTTCATTGAAAAGATGAATGAAAATATTCAATTTGCTTAATAAGAAGTTGAATTCGGGCTGATAAAATTTAATTTGTAATGAATGGTTTGAATCCTTTGCCATATTGATTTTTGTTTTATTAATTCAAATCTTAACGACGAATATATTTCCAGTAGCACAAGACGAATGATTTACGACCTTCATATGGAAGTCATGACAAAACTAGTCAAAATCTTATAAAACAGTTATTGCCATTGGAATGGAACTGAGAAGGACTAATGCTGACACAGAGGGCGAATGAAAACTCAACAAAATGTCCTCCAAAATATAGAGAAAAAAATATTGAAATGGGCATCTCAGAAGAATGAAGGAAGAACGATTGCCCAATCTAATTTTCAATTGGAGTCCTGAAGGGAGGAAACGGCGTGAAAGACTAAGAAAAAGATGGACAGAAGGGATCGAGGGAATGATGCACGGCCATGGTCTGAGGGAGGAAGATATACAAGGTAGAAAAAAATGGAAAAATGAATTAAAGGAAGTTTTTGGTTGAAGGAAACCCGAAACGTTAAGAAAACAAAAAAACAGTTAGGGTTAAAAACAGGAAAAGCTGTCTCTCGTGGATTATAAACAACATTGGAAACATAATTGAAATCTACAATTCCTATAAATTAAGAATTCATTAAAACATTTTTAAAACTTTTTTTTGGAATAGATTTATAAACTAATGATGTATATATTATTTAATTTGTTCCCCCCACGGTAACCGCATGGAGGGACTGTTTATTAATATTAGGTCATGCTCCATACTTAAGTAAGCATATTACATGTCATTACATGGGATTTTAATAATTACAGATCAATTTGGTATCATAATTACAGAATACATTTTAGTATAATTTAACAATACAAGAAATTAAAAATATACAGTTTGACTAAATTGATAATTTACACGTGAGAACATCTTACACATAACATATATATTTCCCCAGCTAGACTCACGAATAGAATTCTTGCTTACATACAAAAAGCCAAGTAAACCACACCACAGACATCCGAGTCAAAATAAATTTACAAAAAACAAAAATAGAGCCAGTTTAGTTATACAACTTTAGGGAAAAAAGACAGAAAATCGTCAGAGAAGGAAGCATCCTTTATATATTGGTGTATCCTATATATTAAAGAACTAGCTTATGCCCGCGGCTTCGCTCGCGTGGAATTTGGTCTGCCACATAAAGTTTCGGGAAAGATCATTTTAAATAAATAATTTAATTATTTTTTAAAAATATAAGTTACTCGTACATCCAAAATTTAAGATGCCTAACTTCAAAACTGACGGATTCTATACAACCTTTGAACCCCTATTATATTAAAGATGAAACCCTTGGGGTGGAATTATCCAAATTTCTTTCTTAAACTATACAAAAAACCTATCTGCAAATTTCAAGATGCTAAGTTCCTGATTTGCCTTTAATTATGTACTATAAGAGGGGGGTACATGCCCCCGTGCTCCCACATAAATCTGCCCTTGCTATAGTCTATGATGTATAACCTATTTTACTCAATAATTTTCATCCATATCCGTCTTGTAGTTTTTGCGTTAAAGAGAGACAAACATACTAACTTTCACATTTATAATATTAGTAAAATTAGTAGGTATCAAAACAAATAGTTTCATTCATGTTCTTTCTGTTATTTTAACTACTATTATCTTGTGATTTACCTTTAATTATGTCCTATTATGGATTCTCCACAATACCTAAAATACAGTCGGGGGAGGCCCGTGCCCCCGTGCGCCCTCCTAAATCCGCGCTTGCTATAGCCTATGTGTTATTCTGATGTATAACCTATATTACTGTAAAGTTTCATCCAAATCCGTTCAGTAGTTTTTGCGTGAAAGAGAGACAAACATACAAACTTTCACATTTATATGTAAAGGAGATGGTTGGGGGGTGCAGTCAATAAGAACACCGAATAAGTGAAGTACTTATATTATGTGCCGACGTTTCGACCTACAGTGTAGGTCATCTTCAGGGCGAAATTTCACATTTATAATATTAGTAAGATTAATGACATTCCTTCGGTCAATATAATATATGCTTTAATTAAATCTGAGTTACAATATTGTTACAATAGGTATTGTAATCTTTGTGTTGTCCTTAATCATAGATTATAGATTAATAATTATAGATTATAGATCAATCTTTCATGGGCTGATGAATCTTCTTATCTCAATTCTTTTTTTAAATTTGATAAAATATGAGTTTGAGACTAAATTACTTGATGCGGAAAACAGAAGCAGATATCACCTGAAAATGAGTAAACAATCCATCTCAGGAAACTTGACAAATTGTTGGGTTAGTGAGAGCTGAGCGGAGTGGAGTGGAGTCGTAGCAATCTATGAAATGAACTCTCATTAATTCCATCTCGCTCCAAGTTTTGCCTTTGCTTGCACAGCATCTTCTTACTTTATATAAAGTCTTTATTATCCTGGCTCCTGGGAAGGAAGTTGCCGAATTCCACAGCCTGCTCGATCAAATACACAGATTAAATATTTACTCGTTTTCTAAAATTTTCTAATTGGCCTGATTCCGACTATCTCCCGGCCTTTGAAGTGAACTCGAGGCTCTGTTTACTCAAGATGCGTCCCGGAACTCAGTGTCGCTGGGATCAAGCGAGTCGTGGAATCGAATTAAACTTTTATTGTTTCGAATTATTTTAAATTATATTATGACTTTCTTATAAACAATTCTTATCACTAAAATGATCATTTATTTTATTATACTGACATTATACTTTGTTTGTTTATTCATTTAACATCACTCTATATATCACTCTTATCGAGGTTAATTAGGGTAGTGATCTGTAACGGGTACTTGACATCAACTCCTTGGCACAAGCAAATGACCACCATTTAACTTCCTTTAAAAAATCCTAAGGCCAACTACCGGGCTTCGAACCCACGATGTTGGATATAATAGGTTGTCATGCAAATCAGCTTCACCACAGCTACCCCAAATTAGTTTTAATACACTAAATTTTCGTAGTCGTTTTAATTTTCTTCACGGATCTTTATCTTATCTCTTGAATTATCTATTCTTATTGTATATTTAGTAGATCAGACGAGTTCATTCACTCAGCCTCTATAAAGACCTTATTTTAGGAAAATCCTGGCTGATCATGAATTATGACAAACACCTCCTTGCAAAAACGTTGGCAAGGCATAGCATTACCTGTTTCTCCTTTTTACAGCTGTAGTGGTAATGGCTTTGACTTCATCCTCATCGTGCATTCTTGGCTTATTTGTAAAATCTTAATGTTTATACTTCATTCTCAGGATTAAAAATAAACGAGATTTGTCTCAAATCATCTACCGTGTCAAACTGATTATTGTATTGTAAATGTAATAAAGTTAATTGCTTAGAATGTAGAAAAGATGAACTATATTTGAATAATAAATGAATATTACTATTATGATCAATAAATATAAGATGCGATCAGTTTCAGAACGAACTAGAGACTGTACTGATTCTAGTACAACGGTTGTGCAGAGAAGTGATTTATCCATGCACCACACCTTATTTTATTGCCTATTTAAAATGGACAGAGTAATACTTTGGGAATAGTCATTAAAAAAAGAAGCTTTGAGATAAGTCCAGAAATTCGGGAATTACCCCAAAGATGAAATAATGTGAAAAACGACATCAAAATCGATGTTACTACTATTGAAATGTAGACGATTTCGTCGAATTACATTTAGAGAAGAGGTGGCTAGAGTGGTCTAGAATTAGCATTCCATTGTTATCTTACTAATATTATAAATGTGAAAGTTTGTATGTTTGTCTTTCTTTCACGCAAAAACTACTGACTGGATTTGGATGAAACTTTACAGTAATATAGGTTATACATCAGAATAACACATGGGCTATAGCAAGCGCGGATTTAGGGGGGAGGGGGCACGTGCCCTCCCCCTTCTCCCACCCCGCTGACAGTTTTTTAGGTACTGTGGAGAATCCATTATAGTACATAAATAAAGGAAAATCACATGATAATTGTGGTTAAAATAACAGAAAGGACAGGAGTGAAACTATTTTTTTTGATATCCTACGAATATTATAAATGCGAATGTTTGTTACTCATTCACGCAAAAACTACTGAACGGATTTGGATGAAATTTATTGAATAAAATAGGTTATACATCATAGGCTACATCAAGGACAGATTTATGTGGGGTCACGTGGGCATGCCCCCCCGTTATAGTACATAATTAATGACAAATCAGGAACTTAGCCTCTTGAAATTTGTAGGTAGGTTCTTTGTATAGTTTAAGAAAGAAATTTGGATAATTCCAACCCAAGGGTTTCTCCTTTAATATAATAGGGATTCAAATGTTGTATAGAATCCGTCAGTTTTGAAGTTAGACATCTGAAATTATGGATGTACGAGTAACTTATATTTAAAAAAAATAATTAAATTATTTATTTAAAATGATCTTTCACGAAACTTTATGTGGCAGGCCGAATTCCACGCGAGCGAAGCCGCGCGCATAAGCTAGTATTTTATATATTTCAATTTCCAATAATATGAATAAGAATGTAGGTATTAATAGTAGGTTATGAACAATAGCGGATAACAATACCTGGAAATCGGTTAACACATACGTATCCTTTCCCACGAATAGCAGTGTTTAGAATTCTATCATCATTCTTAAAATTATTATTTTTAATAATACAATTTTGAATTTTGATAAATAAATATTTATTTTTTAAATTGTGGTCGAATGGAGACAAACCGTTATTGGGAATAAACTCTATTATTATCGGCTAATGCCAACTGTATCGGAGCGGTGATGCATTTTCTCTCCGCGGTGCATTGTTAACGCCGCGTTCTGGTAAAAGGATTTACACGGATTTCTCCGAATAGCGGATTCAAATCCTCGCCGGTTATAGCATTAACGTAACATGACCGAATAAGGACGGGGATAGGTAACAATGGGGTAGTCGGGGGTGGTGCGTAGTCTCCGGTAGGCCGGGGGATATAGCGCACAGTAATGAACCCCCAGATATCCCCAGGACTACAATAGTTCGGGCCCCGAAGTGCTCGAGTATAACTGCATTTAGTTATCCATCCGGCGGACCGGAATTGAGGATCAGAGAGAGGCTTTGTGGCCATCATGTATGCTAACATCGCCGTCCCCGTCTTTGTTCCCTTCCTATCTCTCCCGCCTATAATCAGCTGTGGCTATAGTTCATCAACTATGCTGATAGTGTCGTAGCCTGACCATTGTCCCCTTAATTGCGGACCGGTACCTGGTTGTACGCGCTATGTACCAATAGTCCGTCGCATCTGTTCCGATATGGTCTGTAAACAACGGTTGGAATTGTTCTTCCGATTGATAGAAACTGCAATGGGCGAAAGATGACAGCGATTTCATCAATAATATCATCAAAGAAGATGTCCTGATTAATTATAAAAAAATGTCACTTAACCAATATTTTATTTTTATTTAAGCTAATGTTGGTTAGGGAGCAGAGTGGCTCAGTGGTAGTGCGCTGAGTTGCCGAGTCGCAAGTTCAGGGTTCAAATCCGGATGTTGCATATTTTATTTAATCTGCTATTGCTAGAGCTAGAGATGGATCCTGGGGCTTACCACGCCTTTATAAAATGAGCACCCAAAATATAGGAAAAAAATCAGACGGTCAAGCGTGATAAATGACAAATCAACTCTCTGCACAACCGTATTCCAAGAAAAAGTACAGTCTCTTCTCGTCTTAGTATCATATTCTCACTGAAATTTGTTAATTTTCATATTTCCGGTTAATAACTTCTCAAAAGAAAAAGTCCCCACTCTAAAAAGAAAGATGCATCTTGTCACAACAAATCTATACCCTTCTTACAAGTCGGCTACCGTTTGGTTTACTAAACGTTTCTATAAGAAACCATAAAGCTTTTTTCTAATCGTGGGTCTCATAGTAATGCTTTGAAACGGTTTGGCATGGACAGATTATAAACGGGGCCCTGATTGGCGGATTGAGGAAGTCTAATTGACGAATAGCTGACTGGTTAAGTGGTACTTATTGCTCAAGTTGCTCCCCGGGCCGGAATTAGCTGCGAAAACAGGGGGTTCCTTTGAGTGAGAACACGGCGAGCTAATAAGTTGCCCAACATCTATTAGTATCTTCCCCTTCCTGTTTCACCTCCTCTGCTCCCTCCATCTCCCTTCTTACTTATCCTTCTAACCTGTTTGCATAAACTGGGTACATCATAATTTGAAAGTCGATAATATCGATAATCGATAATCGCTCCTTGAGAAAGAACAATGTCATAACCCTCCAAATAATTAATTTAGCAGTATTTGGAAGTTCCATGTCTTGCCAAAATCCAACTAGATTTGTTCGTATATTGTCATTTCTGATTTTTCTAATAACATGGTAATAATTATATTTTATAACTAAAACATTCACTTGTTATATTAGTGTGTTTTATTATCTTCATTATGTATGTTTTATCATCATCTAAATTTCATTCCATTCGTATTATTTCTCATAAGTTATCTTTTACTCTTTGAGAAAGTAACCTAACCTAAAACTTAGGTTAAAATGTATGCACATTAAAATGTGTCTATCTTATTTTGTGTAATTCATTCACTTCACCCCCTAACCATTTTACACTCTTCTTATAATTATGCAGTAAACTATTTTCATTGGAATTTAACCAGATTACATATAAAATTTAAAATTTGGGTATTGGTAGAGCAAAGTATTATCATTGTAATGATGGCATTGAAATTATTATATTAACTATTAGAAACTTCGTAAAAGCTTGAATCGTTTTTTACTTTAACTTATGTCATTAACCTCATAAAACTTCAGATTCAAACATAATATGTATAACTAAAATAAGACTTTACTAAAAATAAAAAGTCATCATATCAAAACATATAAATAGACTATCAGATAAGTCCTTCCTGAATTGAAAAGTTCTAACAAATACAATTGCTACTGAAGGCTTAACTAAAAAAATCCAATTTTTGAGTTATGCTGTTGTTCTTTTGAAGGAGCGATGTTATAACAAAAACAAAAACATATTGGACAGCAATTATTAGGAATAAAAAACTTGAACAACATATTTTGTGTTTCTCACAACTCTGAATTTTTAGACTGTTGATGTGAGATGTACTGTACCTAACCTTTATATATGAGTCGACATTGCAATTTTGTTTTCAAGGAAACAACTACACCCATCTTATGAATAAAAAAAAATTTATAAAAGCAATATAATATAACTTTAAGGGTACGCAGTAGTAGGTGACTTTAGGAGTATACAGGAGGGTGGTACATATAGTTGATAAGAATACACCGGTACGTAGTTGCAACACTAGCGCTTTCGTGGCGCTTTTCGTAATATCTAAACATTTATGTATTTCGTTATATATTTACATTTATACACTGAAATTAGCGAATATGCATATTGTAAAACGAAGTCCTCGGCCGATTTTGTTCGTGGAAAACTAAATAATTACTGCACGGATTTTCATTCGGTTTTTACCAAAAGATAGAGTGATTAACCAGGAAGGTTCAGGTATATAATTTGTCGAGTATTGTGTAAATAGGTTGGAATATAACGACAACTGTCGGAAATGTTGGAAAAAGTATAGCCACCTGGGAGGTTTAATCGAAGGCGCTGCCTAATATTTCTTATCTATCTATCAATACATATTATAAAACAAAGTCCTTGGCTGTGTCTGTCTGTCTGTTCACGGTGATCTTTTTTGTTTTTTATAGCTACATTATAAAATACATTAGGCAGACAAAACATGAAGGCATAATATGTCATCCTAACCGAGCAAAGCAGGGGCGGGTCGCTAGTTATTCATATTTCTTTATCAATTAAGAAAAAAATTGGTGATATCTTAGTAATTAATATAGATGTAATAATTGCAATATAAACATGTTTAAGCCGCAATTATAAATAAAACATTAATTAGGAATTGAGAATTGTTAGTTTTATTCTTCCTCAGTTTGCTTGCCCTCATTATCTTTATTTTTTCTCATTTTTCTTTCTTGTATAAATGCATGGTCTCATTATAAGTCCATTTATTTTTCTTCGATTTTTTTTTTATCATTTCTTTATCGAGGTTTGTAATTTCAACTCCATTATTTTTGAAGTAACTCGATAACCTATATTCGAAAGAAGTATATTCAGTAAAACTGCAATAATGATTTATATCAGATAGCAGCAGTATAGGTTTTAATAAGGTTCGGCTTATCATGTCTTAGAAATTAGGGAAATACATAGTTTTATAAATAGAAATGATAAGACGAAAAACAATGAACAAAAGGTTATTAATTATAAAATAATTGATGAGACTTAAAATTACAAGAGTGAAATGGCATGTATGAAGATGATAATTAAATTATAGTAAAATTACCAAAGAAATAATTTTTTCCCAATATATAATGAATGTCATGTTATTGGTGAAAGCCAAAATGAGTTTGAAAATAGTTGTTATTAACATGAATATATAGTTATAAAAAAAAAAACCCACAAAAAACCTGTACCACTGAAACACATGAAGGGTATTGTGTTCAGTACATGATAGAGACTGTCCTGTATAAAGTTTATTTTTCTTTTACTTCATGTTAAAAGAATAAAAGCAAATCCAAAATTTTCCGTTTTTTGTACTTTTTTCCCAAAAATTTCAACATTATTTTGTAGGCAAGCCTTACATGATAGAACAAAAACAATGCCATTTTTTAAATCAGCTCAAAAAACTACATAAAGATCAGTTAACTAAACGAAAAAAAATAATTAAAAAAATTATTTTTTTTTTCAACCCTGTGCTATTAGTTAGCTTGGAACAGCATTAGAACGCTGCGGTTGACAAACTCTGAAGCTAAGGTTGATATAGTTCTAATGAATGATAAAGTGATATTTACCCATTTCAACTATGGTTATCATATGATGGAATCGTTTATGGAGAAAACTGATAGATATATAGAATGAAATAGGAAGATGCCTAACAAATTCATCTCTGATGATTATCAAAATTCCTCAAGATACATCCGGCCATGAATACGATATATTCATTATATTTTTTAATAAAATCATATTTCTTGTAATTTTAATATGTTTTATTTTCTTCTAGATTTCTATCCGTTCTTATTATTTCTCATAAATGATTTCATAATTTATCATTTATTCTTAGCATTTCTACAATTTGTGTTCATATAATATGTAATATCTTCTTCGACACTGCATTGGTTATTGGTTTTTCTGTTTTATTTTATTCTCAGCCCTAAGATGGCCTACAACTTTGGCCGAAACTTAGGCACAAATAAAATAAGTTGGACTTTTTTTGTGTAATTTATTGACTCTACTCCTTGACCATTTTACACTCTTCTAAGATACCCAGTCAACTGCTTCGACATCCGGAGCATCCTTCTTTTCTTAACTCTTCTCTTTCCAGGATTTCTCCATGAATGATGTTATATCAGACCCGGATGGTCCTGGAGAGAAGTGTAGGGAAGCAGTAAGTAGTATGTAAAACGAAGACAAGAGGGATGTTGACAGAGAAGAGAGGTGAGGTGTTTGCTCAGAGCCGGAGCCGCATCAAAAACCATCTGCAATTATAATATCCACACCCAAATTAACTTAAATTCAACTGCCAACTTAGATTTATTTGCTCCCAGCCGACGATATCCCTCCATATGGTAATCCCCATCTCTCCCTTCCTTCACGGCCTCATGACTTCTACAACTTCTCATCACGTTTTATTGCATTCTCTTCAGAATATTATTTACAATTCAAAGTTGGAATAATTAATAAAATGTTCCTTATTTATTACATCTGATTATACAGTCGAACCTCGGTATATCGAAACTCAGGGGGAACGAGAAAACTTCGAACTATCGAGGATTTCGATATAGCGAGGTTCGATTTATTGAGGTGATTTCTGACTGATTCGATATATAGAGGTAGAGGTTCATAATAAAATATGTATGCACTCAATGCAATATAGAAAAAATGTACCTATTTTATTAAAATATTGTATATATATGTACAACAATACAATTTACGCCAATTACATTACTTAAGATAGCTATTTTTTAATATTGAAATGAAGAATTTTTATGACAAGTATAACTAAAAGCAGTTAGAGAAAAGAATACATAATTAGAATAAAAACCATACTTCGTCATTATTTAACAATAAAACAATAGACTAAAAAAACAGATACATATTGAATTTGTGAAAAAAAAAATAAGCTGAGCTTTGAAAAAAATCGGAAATTGTAGTTTGTATACCTGAAAACGACACTTTATCCAATGCATCATCCAATACTTAAACAAACATGTGATTGGGGGAGTTACAGGATTAATTGAGAATGACAATTTATCGTTCTCAGAACGAGCTGTTCAGGTTAAACGGTTCATATTTAACGAATTGACTTCGTTTTGTAGAGGTTTTCCTACAAAACTTCGTTTAGGTGTGCGGTGTAAGCTTAGGAATCTTGGAACATTCGATATATCAAGGTCTTCTAAACCAACCCTTCGATATGTAGAGGTAAAAATAACGTAGAAAAGATAGGCAGATTCAAGGGGAATAGAAAAACTTCGATTTATCAAGGAATTCGCTATATCGAGGTTCGACTGTAATAACTACTTTTAAAAGTGCGTTTATAGTTTTGCTAAACATATAAATGTTTAGATTATACGAAAACCGCCACGAAAGCGCTAGTGTTGCAACGACATACTGGTGTATTCTTATCAACTATACATTTACATTTTATTAATAGTTTCTAGTTAAAATAAAAGCAGTTTAAATCAAAAAATATTTTTTTAAATATTAAAATAGAGAAGTGTGCGAATAATATAATTTGCAAAGCTTTTTAAACGTTCTTTCGTTTTTTCAAGCAGTCAAGTCAAACGAACTTGTTACAATAAAACACACATAAACAATATAAAATGAAAAATAAACTCCCATTGCTTGCTATTTGGTAATTTGAATAATTTGAAAAAAAAATCAATAATCAGGAATGGATATTGGAATCCAAAAAGATATTGGAAACTGAATGTAGCTTTTCTGGTTTATAGAAATGGACCAAATTATCTAATATTCTGTTACTCACCTGGAAATGGCTGACTGAATAATTCTTAAAAGTGTGTAAAATGGTCGGGGAGAAAGGAGAGACTACAAAAGAGTGAAAAATAAGTAATAATTTATTAGTAATAATAATAATACAATCATTTTTTTACTACACCCCCTGACCATTGTACACTCTTTACATATGCTGTTTGGTGGATTGGAAAGAAATACAATGTTTTTATAAAGTGGAATGAAATTATTATTGTTAAAAAAAGTTATTAGAAACATTTTCTAATGCCATTTATCTTTGAAGTTAGTAAAACAAAAGGATTTTGTTATGTTAACGTTGGATGAAATATAAACGCATTTAGCAAGATATATCGTTCTAATCATCGTTCTTCTAATATCAATATTGCTTAGAGATGAGATAAACAATTGAACAATAAACAATCAAACTTATAGTATTGCACTAAAAACCTATTTAACTATTAAAGAAGATTATAACAGTACTTACCATTCTGCGAAAGCCTGGGCATAATCACAAAAAATGGATTAGTAGGTTTCTTTTGTAAACAAAGTTTTATGTAAACAATGAACAAATCCAGTATTACTTTTTTATCAACACAACCAAAATTTTAGAAAATTTCTTTTAATTTATCAAAATCATAAAATTACACTGGACTATGAAGTTGCTATATTTCACATTTGTTATCACTAATGCTAATATATCCCTTATTGAAACTAGTGAGTAGTTCTCAAGTTTCATTTTGTTTTTCTTAATATATCTTGTTAAGTTATTAAGAAAAAAACAATTAAAAAACAAGAAATTAATTCACTTTCTCTAAATAAATGACTCGCATACTAAAATACGAGGTAAAACAAAACAAAACAAATGTATTACCTACCCTTATTGTTACCCTTAAGTAACGCAACCTGTCATCCAAAATGTTAACTATTTACTCTACTTAACTGTACTTTTCTATTTTGGTTTGTTGTATTTTTGGTAAAATGCGTGTTTTGTTTTATTTAACTGCTAATTAGCGGTCTAAAAGGTGTGGAAAGGTACTAATTGTCAGAATTATCGCTAAAGGACAGACAAACAGGTGAGATAAAGCGTTGAATAATGGATTTGAGGTGATAAGCCTTTTTAAGTCCCGGTCTATCTGACTGTGTGCCTAGTATATATAGTGCTCCTTCGCCAAGTAACTTCACCGCTCAAGTCTAGCTTTTGCTATATGTTTAGTTTTAAGTTGTAAGTCTTCCTTTTAAGGGAATTTTTGGAAACACTCTCCTCTATTCGGAGGAGGGTCATTACTTCTTAACACAACTTGTTACTAGTACTAAGTAGCTAGTATTACTAATAATACTTTTAGCAGTTATATTTGAGCCGTTTATTTTGAAAGTGGCCTAACTCCGTTTTTCAATTGTTTGCCAGTTACCATGGTTACATGTACAACTTCACATTATATATCACTGAAGCATTTCAGGTTGCTGATATTCCGAGCAAATACGATAAGTTTTTGACACATAAGTTTTCAGAATTAGTTCAATAACTGAACCGTGCAGTTTGAAAGTGGCCTAACTCCATTTATTTTATACTTATATCAAGATATTTACTATTGATAGTGTCTGAAAGCAGTGGTGAAGGGTCGGAAAGGTAATAATTTTATTGTAAATGAAATGAGACAAAAAGATTTTGTATCAACAAAATTATTAGAAGACGCAATTTTGAAAAGGGTAAAGAATTCTGATGGAGAATCATTAAACTGGTTACAAATATACGTTTTGTTAGAAATGAACCGTATAAAATTTTCTATAAGACATCAATGAATGAGAATGAAAATTTGAAAGTCCTGAATTCATTACCACGTCGGGGTAGACCAAGAAAATTCGAAAACATTGTATTGAAACCACTCTATAAAAATATCAGACAAATTACAACAGCAAAATTCAAGGACATGATTGATCTTTTGTGATATATACCACCGGAACATCATGATTTCTTCAAATCCCTTTCACACGAGCAAAATGTAGATGAATAGTAAATTGTTTTGTAATAAATTTATGTTTGTAATTTTATATGTTCTTTAATTTATAATTTTTTAAATGATTAAAAAATGTTTTGAATCGCATAAATTGTGTTTCCGAAGTGTTTTAAAGATATGTAAAATAAATTGAATATTGTTTTTTTTCAATTTGAAGCATCTTAAATTATGTTGAATCGACTTGGGTACCTTCAAATTTTATAATGAATTTTGAAAGTGGCCTATCTCCATTCTTGATAAGAAAACGCACATTATTCACTTAATAATTGTTACAATTTTAATAGCAACCATAAATTTAACACCCTTAGATACACTTAAGCAGTATGACTCATTAGTATCCTATATGTACATTTTTAAATTCATCGAAACGCAAACCCTTAAATATCTCCATTTGAAGATAAATGGAGGTAGGCCACTTTCAAAATAAACGGCTCATTTCATAGTTATATACTTCAGAAGTAACTATAAGTACTTATAGTAACTTCTAAGTACATGAAGAAGAATCAGTGCTCCAAACGTTAAAGTATTGGAACTGTCTTGGGTGTAAAATTGTTTTTTGTTTTTTTTATATATTTATTTCAAGTATAATTTGCTACAATTCCGTACCGGTATCTTACAATAATAAATGTTTTTTTTTATGTACATACCGCTATGTACTATTTTTTATGCTGTTCCCAATATTTTTTACAAGCGAGTTTTTATTGTGTTTACACTTAAAATAGAATTTTTTGCATAATTTATTGATGAATACATTAATATATGGTATTCATAGTTCTTTATGCATAATTTTAACTATAGTGCAATATGCATAATTTCCAGCAATTCATAGGCATTTGTTTCTTTATTTAACCTCTCTATATGCTGATTTGGGGTGAGGGAGCGGAGTGGATCGGTGTTAGAGCACTGAGTTACTATGCTGGAAATCCGGGTTCAAATCCCGCTGCTGGCAAGAGATTTATTTAGTCTGTTTACAGCCTGAGATAGATCATATAGGATCTAGGACTCTCCTGGGGCTCACCCAGCCTCGATATATTATTGTAAAAATAGGGTACTCGATACAACTATGTCGGCTCGAGGCAACTATTTAAACTCCCCTTTGCAGGACGGCTTAACTAAGGATTTTTTTACAATTTTCAGAAAATCCTAATGCCACCTTGTTATGCTAACTACCACACTAAAGGTGACCGCAGTCAATACTTGAATGACTATATTGTTCTCATAATCCCGACATAACAGTGAAAACAGGCTTGTAGTGAATTATATTCAATGAGATAGTGTATACATAAAATTGACACTTAAAAGACTAGAATACAATGACAATTTGTCATCGCTAAACAAGCCTTTTTACTTGTTAGATTCTTCTGTTTTTTTTTCGTATTGACCATTTAAGATCACTGAGCTCCCTAACCTGCAACTTGTTTTATTCGGTTAGTACATATTTATCTTATCTCCATCCTTTTCACATTCACCTTTCTTCGCACCTGTTCTCACACCTACTTTTGGCATCCATCATATGTTAATAGTATAGAGTTCATTCTTATTTAGCCTCATATTTTTCATCTACTGTATTTCTTCACCTATTTTCTATATGTTTATATTATATTCTCATCTTATTTTGCATTTATGCCACTTCTTTCTAATTGTATACAGTTACATATTAACTTCCCTTACTTATTTTCTTTTTCTTTTCATTCTTCATAGTTCATAGATATAATACCACTATTTTCAATGTTTAATTTTTGAAATTTATCAAGCTTTTCTTTCTATTTATGCTTGTATTATTACACTTTACCTATGTAACCCCTCATGTCTCGTTTCTTATCCATATAATTAATTAAACTAGTTTTTTTCTAAATCCTTCATACTCAACCCCCCTTTTTCTATATTTTAATCTTCTTATTTTGTATCTTTCCGTTTACCTCCTCATTTTTCTTCCCTTTATATTATTGTTTACATTTTATCCCTTCTTGACATGTATTTTTTCTATTTTATATTCTTATTCTTGTATTATTTTATCTGTCACTATTACAATTTCTGTTCATCATCTACAATTTTATTTTTATCTATCACTATTTTAAGTTTATTATTCTGTAATCTGTCTTATATGCTTTCTTATTTATCTTATATCTATTCACTATTTCATCATATCTAGTCACTATGTTTATTTCCACTCCTGTACCACTTTATATATTCTTGTTACTGCTACGTTTTTATATATTTCTGTTTTTTTCTCTTAGCCCTGAAGATGGCCTACATTGTAGGCCGAAACGTCGGCACATAATAAATAAGTTATACTTATTTTGATGTTTTCATTGACTGCACCCCCAGAAAGATAAGAAGTAGAAGATACAGTCGACCAACTCTTCTCTAACATTTAAGATCACATTACCGTTTATTTTCCTTTCTTGTTCAAGAGTTTTCTCTGTTTCCAATATCCTTCATGCGTTGACAGGCACATTTCTTTTGATTCAGTTGGTAGATTCGTGATGTAACACGTGAACTTGTGAGACCGGGCACCTCCCTCGACAGCCCTGAAGAAGACCTGCAAAGCGGGCCAAAACGTTGGCTACTTAATAAGCATTTCAACCTATTCATCCTGAAACCCTTCTATATTTTTCACTCAGGTTCCAAATTCACTTCCTTCTAGCATGTGAGTCCCTGTGATATGATAGTCTAATATAATTTGGTCAATCAATACTTTTTCATTTTGCATAGATACTTTTACACATTATGTCCAAGATGCTTCTCACTTCCTGTCAGTACAAGTACGTACTAGTTAAAATAATTTTCTGATGGTCGATTATTCTTCTACTTATTTTAAATTTGAAATAACTTATTCTCGAATACCATATCTCAATTGGACGTAGGAATAATGACCAGATAGTACCCCCATTATAATTTTCCCTAGAGGCAACAAGTTAATTAGGCTCGGCTATAATAATTATTAAAAAATCCTATTAATTACCCCCAGAGGACTATTAACTCTTATTTATTACGGATATGATTTAGTTTTATAGACCAATAGAACTTAAGCGTATATTTCTATCCGTAATAAAACGCTATCAGATAACAAAGTGAATAATTCAAATTAAGAACCTCGTTAGCGAGGGAATTTTCCCTCTGTTACTTTATAAATATGCTTTGGAAAGTTTAATGATAAATTAGGGAGGGGGGGCGGTTTGAGGTGGTTCGGGTTACAAATTAAACACGTAGAGAGGGAATCGTTTCCGAAGCCATACTTAAACAGACATTTTTTTTCTTCTTTTCTTTTTTTTTTTTGCTTCCATCATTTTTTTTATCTCTTTCTTTTTTTTTTTTTTTTTACTGAATACAGATCTTTTAAAAGAAGGGAGGGAATATTGTGAGTAGAAGGGAGTAAAACGGG
Source organism: Arma custos (assembly GCA_037127475.1). NCBI lineage: Eukaryota > Metazoa > Arthropoda > Insecta > Hemiptera > Pentatomidae > Arma > Arma custos. The sequence goes on from CM073763.1 coordinate 5,314,490, forward strand.
GAAAGAATTTAGGGGATGTATAAATACAGGTAGTATTAGGGGTACAGTGGCGCTGCCTGGCGGGCTAAAGGAGCACCTGTAGGCTTACCATTTCTATAGTTATGCCATTTCTTTTTTTTTTTTACTTTTTATAAAAAATCAGTCACCCGCAATAAGACGACAGTTCGGGGAATAAATAAAGAATAAAATAGACAATTTAGTGTATAAAATAAAAAGCATTCCAAATTATTTTTCTACTAGCAATAATCGCACTTCAGTAGACCTTCATTGGTTACTAGATTGCTTCTGCGGGAGGTTAAGAAATGAGACGTTATTTTAGAAAGTGGTATAAGTCAATTTTGAGGTTTGGTTAGGTTTTGTGGTTTTTGGACACTCAACTACAGAGGTCATTCGTGTCCTTTAGGTTAGGTTTGTTTTGGCTTATTTTTTAATGTTAAATTTTGCTATACAGATTAAATTTATTTTTCAACATCCAGTGAAGTCTTCTTTCTATTTTGCAGTTTTCAAAGTAAGCTGAATAACGCGGGCAATCCACTAGAATGTGAGCGATGGATATCTGTACTCTGCAGGATGTGCATTTAGGTGGAGCTTCTTTATCTATGACGTATTCGTGGGTTAATCGGGTGTGGCCTATTCTCAATCTTGCTAGGACAACCTCTTCTCTTCTGTTGGTACGGTTAGAACTTTCCCAGGATGAGGTTTCTTTTTTGATGCCTTTTAATTTGTTGCCGTCCTCTACACTTTCCCAGTCAATTTAGATCTAAAAAAACAAAACAAAAAAAATGTCCTTTTTATCATTTATATTCTTTTAAATATAATACAAACAATAAATTGCCCATCTTTTAAAATTAATTTAAATGTAATCCCATCAATAACTCGATAAAAATCGAACGATAACACTTCCAAAAATAACAGCTCAAATCATAATTATAAACATAAGAAATTATTTAAGATTGCAATTATAATACCAAAATATTATTAGGAATTCTTTGAAATCAACCCCTTCTCTTCGTCTGAGGGAGAAAATCCTTCTGGAATGACTCAAAGATAGGTATTTGAAAGAGGTTATTTTAAACAATAGGATTCAAGAGAAATGGACTATCACGCTTTTACGGATGCCCTGGATAACGTGGAAAAACAAATTAACCAACTTAAAACCTAAGCAACAAAAGCCGGAATTTATAAGCTAGACCTTATTGTGTCACAGGGCAATGGCAAGCAGTATACAACTCTGAGAAAGAGGGAATCGTGTGTTGAATCTTCAAGACGGAAGTAGCATATGAGCGAACTAGGAATGTCTACAACAAAAGACCAATTTCCGTCAACGCCTAATTTAGGCATTATTCTTCAATCAAAATTTTAGTAAACAGAATTCCTTCCAATAAACAGAAAAGGTCTGATGGAAAAGATAGAAGCGAAGGAAAGGAAAGAAATGAGCCTAACATATCGATAAATATCAATAAACAATAAAGAACTATAGCAAAGATATAACCTTCCTAGGAACAAAGAGCAACATCTCATTTCGTCACAAGATTACCAACCGCCGGTGTATATAAACTTAGCTCTATGGCATAAAAAGATGAGTGAAGCGTAAAGCCAAGACTCATTAGAGACAGAGACACAATGAGGACAGTGTCACTTTGATCGAGAAGATAACGGCAATAAACAACTCCATGCCCCCTCCACCCCTCACTTCCTGCCCCCCTTCCCTCACTCCTCCCCCACGCCAACGAGGTAGGAGTATGAACTCTTTTTCAAAAGGAACTCCTCCGCATTCCCAGCCCCAGGACCTCTTTGTGACAGTATTTACTCCGATACAGATCCTTAATACCCGCTCCTATTTACGCATTCCTTACGTTCCTCCTGCCTTCCTTTAACACCAGCTTTCTGATTTCATTTTTATCCTTCATAATCTTCGTATCTATGAAACTAATATCATTTATTATTCATTTTTTTTTTATGTACCATGTATAACATGTACCAATTTCATTATGTAATGTTAATAATCCAGAATAGGGCAAGATTATCAGCTACTACGCTTTGATCCTGACTTCACTAGATTGTTACAAAATCTAAATCTCAAAAATTTGTGTGATAGTGGTTCCTAATCTGATAAATCTAATTTAATAAAATATTGGGTCATAACATACGAAATGTCAGCGAAGGTCTAAAATTAAATTATTAAACAATACTTTTATAAATCAAAGTAGGATCCTTCACTTTCAATGAAGTGATCAGGGAGGAACTTCGATGAAGGAATTCCAAAAGTTACTCCATTTAAAGTGGTTTGACCAGATATTCAGAATGGGAAAGTGATGGAATATGTTTAAACATATATGCAGAAAAAAGGACAGTAACATCCGGGAAGTTAGAAATCCGGCTAGAGCTAGGGAAGATTGGCAATCATGGCTTACGGTGAAATGCACGAAAAGGTGTTGTGAAAAAAGAAGAAATGAAATCGTATTAATTAAAGGAAAATATGATAAAACCTAGCCGCTTAGGTAATACTAAACATGTTAACTGAGTTGGAAGAAGAAGATTACCTGTGGTGTAGTGGTTAGCATAACACCCTATTAAGAACGAAATCGCGGGTTCGCAGCCAATTTTCGGAGTGTACTTAAGTGTTGTGTCAGGTTCTTGCTAAAGATCAAACCCTAATAATACCTGGAAAGACAAAATTTAGGACTCCCAATGCAGCATCTTCCGATTAGCCATTGTAGCTTAAAGTGGCTCAAAATGAATAAACAAACAGTTGAGAAGGGATTAGCATATTGGAGAAGGGATTTCTTATTTCGCAAGCTAAGAGAGCCTATTACCTTTCCTTAGCCCTTTTAGGCCTTAATTAATATTTATTCTACACTTTAGTTTGTTAAACAGCTTCATTTGAATAATACCGTAGTCTTCGAAAAGGATCTCTTAAAGTGCTTTCAACTCCTCGTCTTCCTCGAGATCATCTAAATCAGACGAAGAATGCATTTATTCAATTAAAATCCTTAAAAAAAAAACAAAAGAGGATTGTTTTTAAAACTCACTTAATATCTGCTTAGTAATCGATACAGGGTAAAAGCTGAGACGGAAATAGATAAAAGCTGGTTTAGACAGATTTTAACTTTGGTTAAGCACTTTAGATTTGAAAGCTTAGCATTTCGATGATCTGCTAATAGAAAGAACAGAGTCCGAAGCGATTTTAAAGCTGAAGTCTTATAAAAAAAGTGTAAATATTGCAGTTACTAAAATGGTTTGTTTATTTTTATTCTAATTAAACATCATTTTATAGTACTGAGGATAATCGCACGTCCTATTTCTGTACATTGGAAGTAATATTTTTTGCTTATACTGGTATAGTTAGGATAAAGATCTTATCCTACATCTGTACATTATACTGTACATCGTAGTACTGTCGTTCGTTGTTTCAATTGTTTCAACAAGGGGATTAAGAAAATTGAAGAAGAATCCAGATTAGGGCTCATCTGCTGCCCCTGAAGAGCTGGCCAGAGTTTATGCAGTGCTATTTTTTATACTATTTAATGTATTTTAAATATTCTGATTGAGTTTGAGATGTCAGAGAATCATTTAGGATGGATACTCGAATTATTATTTCTAAACCTTATCTTGTTTGTTTGTTTGTTCATTTAACGTCACTTTATGCTGCTATGGCTAATCGGACGATGCTACAGTGGGAGCTCTAAATTTTGCCTATCCAGGTTTAATTAGGATAGGGATTTTTAACGAGTACCTGACATCGTACAGGCTCGGGACCCCCGTTTAACGTCCCTTCCGAAGGACGGCATAACTAAGGATTTTTTACTCCCTTAAAAAAATCCTAGGGTCACCTGCCGGGCTACGACCGCGATCTTGGGCTTAGTAGTTTGTTACGCTAACCACTAGACCACAGGTGACCTTAAAACCTTATCTTAATTGGGTTCCTTTCCAAAGGTCTGTTCTTGTGTTTAACAATTTACTCATCTATTATACCTTCAATATATTATTTATAAATAAATCTGGGGTATGTAAGCACCAAAGGAATTATAATAATTATAGTTTATTAATTCAATTTGAAATAAGATTAATCTTACTAATATTATAAATGTGAAGGTTTGTATGTTTGTCTCTCTTTCATGCAAAAACTACTGGACGGATTTGGATGAAACTTTACAGTAATATAGGTTATACATCAGAATAATACATATGCCATAGCAAGCGCGGATTTATGGAGGGAGTGCACGGGGGCACGTGCCCCCCCGACAGTTTTTTAGGTACTGTGGAGAATCCATTATTGTACATAATTAAAGACAAATCAGGAACTTAGCATTTTGAAATATACGGATAGGTTCTTTGTATGATTTAAGAAAGAAATTTGGATAATTCCACCCCCCAAGTGTTTCCCCCTTAATATAATAAGGGTTCAAAGGTTGTATGGAATCCGTCAGTTTTGAAGTTAGACATCTGAAATTTTGTACGAGTAACCTATAGTTAAAAAAATTAAATTGTTTATTATTTTAAATTATAGTTAAAAAACACTGTCAAGAAACTTTATGTGGTAGTCCAAATTCTATGCGAGCGAAGCCGCGGGCAAAAGTTAGTGATTTAATATATATTTTAAGAAATACACATCATGGTTCAGATGTAATAGAGGATTGCCATAAAATACCTAAAAGAATTAAATTACGTCTTATCTGTGATACAGGGGAACATCTAGAGTTCTTCTTTGTGAGGTGTGTGTCTTCTCCGGGTTTCGGTGTCTTCGGATACTCTTCCGCCCGCATCGTTCGCCGGATCCGTCTCCCGCGTCTTCCTCGCTCCTTCCTCTTCGGGATCTGTCCAGACAGTCCTTCTCAAAGTGGAGTCTTCGACCCTCCTCTTTTTTTATTTCTTCACCCATCTTGACCATGTTGGCAAACCCTTCTTACCTGACCGATCTATTTTCTTTCAAATCTAACATTGCTGTTTGTGTAAAAACATATTTATTTTTATAATGCAGCAGTAACCCTTTTTATATCCCTTCCGGAGGACGACATAAAAAATGTTTTTTTGTGTCTTTTAAAAATTGCCAACCCTAAGGATTCTTATAGAAGGCTGTTGTGCTAACCATTACACTACAGGTTACTCTACTCCACTCGTGCTGCAAACAAGGAGATCCGCTTTTACTTGCACTAGTTTGTTTGTTTGTTCATTTAACGTCACTGTATGCTGCTATGGCTAATTGGACGATACTACCGTGTGAACTCTAAATTTTGCCTATCCAGGTTTAATTAGGTTAGGGATTTTTAACGAGTACCTGACATCGTACAGGCTCGGGACCCCCGTTTAACGTCCCTTCCGAAGGACGGCATAACTAAGGATTTTTTACTCCCTTCAAAAAATCCTAGGGTCACCTGCCGGGCCACGAACCCAAGATCGCGGGTTTAGTAGTTTGTTACGCTAACCACTAGACCACAGGTGACCGTTTCTTTTTCTTGCACTTGTTAATTCGGGTTGATACGAACCGGAATGAGTTTGAATCTGAGTGGTATATCCGTGCTTAGGTATGTGGACAGTATGGTACTGTTACAATATGTCATTAAAACTATAAATCTAAATACAATAACATTGATAAAAGCTAATAGAAAAGTAGGCCACAGCAGTTCTATAAAAATATGATCTGTCACAAGGTCAATATATATATATATATATATATATATATATATATATATATATATATATATATATATATTATTTTTTTTTCTTGAATGATAATAGTTGACCTTGATAATATATCAGGAAGAAAGTGGTCCGGGTAGAGGTCAATGAATTTCTCTTAGAATTGGAGAAATATTTATTAAGTAGCCAACATTTCGACCTATTTTGCAGGTCTTCTTCAGGACTGTCGTGGGGGTGGGGAGGGGTTGGGGGGTTGCACGAAATAAGTCCGTCACAAGTTCTAATCACATCGCTATCTAACGTAAAACTGTATCAATTTTTGTACCCGGAAAACATGGTTTTTGAGGTACCTACATGAGCAGACTGTTACGCCATGAGTTCATTACTCAGAGGCGCTTTGTATAAACTGTACATACTTAGTATATTCTCCGCTTAGTTATACAGTTTTACGTTAGATAGCGATGTGATTAGAATTTGTGACGGACTTATATCGGGTACCCCTCCCCCCTCCCCCACGACAGCCCTGAACAAGACCTGAAATGGTGGCTACTTAATAATTTCTCCATATCTAAGAGAAATTTATTGAAATCTACCCGGACCATTTTCGGTATTTTTCCAATCTAACGACGACCTACCCCAGCACGTTCCTCTGGCACTTACCTCAACTATTTGCAGCCTGTCAGGTTATGATGCCTGAAATATATTTGAAATAGTAAACCGACAAGAGGATTGTTAGGAAATGAAATAGGAGATGATATACAGCTAAAATATGATTTTTTTTAATTTCTTTTATTTTTAGCTATTTTTCTTTTAAAGAGAAACGATTTGCCTGGACAAATCGTTTCTCTTTAAAAGAAAAATAGCTAAAAATAAAAGAAATAAAAAAAAAAAAAAAATCATATTTTAGCTGTATATCATATTTTCTCTTTAAATTTAAAATATATAAACTACTGAATAAATAAGAAGATAAAAAATAACATTTATTATAAACAAAATTCATTAAAAATAACAATATCACATCAAAACGGTGTCGTATATACAGAACAATCAAAACAATTAACCAAAAAACATCACATTGTAGTTAAATATAATTATTTATGTTTAAAATTTAAATATTTAAAATAGAAAATAAATAATAAAATATAATAAAACATTTATTATAAACAATATTGATTAAACACAATATGACGTTCCGCTCCTGTAGAAATACCACAGCTGACTTTTCATCAATCACCTCGCGAAAAATCTTCATCAAATTCCAACTCATATTGTATAATTGTATAATTAACATCCACTAGACACAAACAATAACAAAGGACTAAGGAAGGTTTCGCTAACAGTAGCAGGTAGTTAACGAAAGTGACACTTGGGGCGCTGGGGTAGGTCGTCGTTTGATTGGAAAAGTACCCCATTTTCTTCCACCAAAAAATATATTGTTTGTATTTTTGTTGTGTTCATGTATGTCAGATGTATGGGTACTGGTTCTGTTAATGGATAAACAAACCAACATATTAGCATATAAAACAGTGTAGCCCTTTTAATCCAATATATGTTATTTGTATGCTGAATAATCTGAAAACTAGTTTTGTTTGTTTGTTAACGAGTTCGGATCGGATTCCCGACCTGTCAGGGGAGATATGAAATTCCCAGAATGGAAATGAGCTTAGTTTAAAACTTACTTAAAAGTTTTTCGAAGGTAAGATACCCGGAATATGTTGGGCCAATTCGTTATTTTTCGATTAATAAAGAATAGTGGTTCCTAATCTGATAAACCTAATTTAATAAAAATATTGGTTCACATACAAAGTGTCAGTGAAGGTGTAAATTTAAATTATTAGCAAAAAAATTATTAAACAATAATTTCATAAATCAAAATAGGATCCTTCACTTTCGATACACTTCTCCCAACGCGAAACAAGCATTTCTATCCCCGCTCTGTAGAAATTAGGTGTCAAGGAAGAAGTCTGGGAAGGCCGATTTCAGGGCATTTTCGTTGTCAATTTTTTTATTTCTTAAAAAATTATCCAAACAATAGAAAAAGTAAAAATCATTTGGTGAAGGATCCGGAGAATATCGTGGGTGAGCTTGCTAAGTGCATGCCGCTGCCATGTTGCTGTTATCTTACTAATATTATAAATGTGAAAGTTTGTATGTTTGTCTCTCTTTCACGCTAAAACTACTGAACGGATTTGGATGAAACTTTACAGTAATATAGGTTATACATCAGAATAACACGTAGGCTATAGCAAGCGCGGATTTATGGGGGGGGGGACCGTGCCCCTCCTGACAGTTTAGGTACTGTGGATAATCCATTATTGTACATAACTAAATGCAAATCACATAGTTGTTAAAATAACAGAAAGAACATGAGTGAAACTATTGTTCTGATACCCTACTAATATTATAAATGCGAATGTTTGTATTTATGTTTGCTACTCATTCAAAAACTACAGAACGGATTTGGATGAAACTTATTGAGTAAAATAGGTTATACATCATATGCTACAGCAAGGGCAGGTTTATGTAGGGGCACAGGGGCATGTGCCCTCCCGTTATAGTACATTATTAAAGGCAAATCAGGAACTTAGCATCTTGAAATTTGTAGATAGGTTTTTTGTATAGTTTAAGAAATAAATTTGGATAATTCCACCCCAAAGGCTTTCCATTTAATATAATAGGGGTTGTATAGAATCCGTCAGTTTTGAAGTTAGACATCTGAAATTTTGGGTGTACGAGTAACTTATATTTTAAAAGATAATTTAATTATTTGTTTAAAATGATCTTTCACGAAACTTTATGTGGCAGGCCAAATTACACGCGAGCGAAGCCGCGGGCATAAGCTAGTTATCTATAATTCATGAATTTTCGCTAAGCAAAGGATGTAATAAAAGGATTTTTTCTAAAGCTAAAGCCAACTAAAATACAAGGTTAGGCGAAGTAAAAATTCAGTAGGCGAGCTATACGCCACTTTTTACACCGCTCCTCTGCTGCCTCGTGACTTTCCTGTCTTCATGGAACTTATGAAATCGGATAAGGGACGGCCTCTGGAGTAGGTTGAGACTCCCCCGAGGGAACTGGATTCTTTTAAATTCCGAAAAATTATTAGGTCGGATGGAAGAAGCTCCCCGGACGACATTTCCCGCGGGAACGACGACTTAAGAGGAACCTAGTAAATGGTATTCTTGAACTCCGGGCGACTCCCCTAAATCGGGAGGCGGGGGTGGGTTGACGTTTCCATTTGCTCGCGGAGCAAGGATGCATTCCTAACCGTGGGGGAGGGGAGGGGGTAAATCAAAAAGTGTTGTAACTAACGGCTCTGAGGCAAGCGGTCCCCAGAGGTCTGAGGTAAAAGGATTCTGAGGAAATAACAGCAGAAAATTATGGAGGGCTTGTGCAGCTAGTGCAATTATGGTGTCAGGAGAGGTATTATATTATATTATACTAGTTACAATAATATGATTAAATGTGTTATACAAACATTCACATACGTGTAAGAATGTATACGTTTATAATGGAGTCCGGAGATAGTTGAGTGGTGCAGTAAAAAAAACACCAAATAAGTACGAGACTTATATTAAATATGTGGCGACGTTTCGACTTACCATGTAGTCCATCTTCTGGGCTATGAGAGAGAAACAAACAGAACAAAAATTATATAAAAGAATATATAGTGACATGTAATGTAGAAAATTAAAACAGTGACAGATATAATAATTAAAGATAATGAATATAAAATACCGAAAACAAATGTACAGAAAGGATAATAATGTAAACATAATATGAAGGGAAAGAAAAATGAGCAGGTAAACAGAAAGATACAAAATGAAAAGATTAAAATATAAAAAAAGGTGGGATGTAAAGGATTTAGAAAAAACCAGTTTAATTGTAGATATAAAATGTATGATAATAGACTCCTAGAGGTTACATAAGTAAAAAGTAAGAAAAATAATACAAGAATATGTAGAAAGAAATTAATAGGTATCTCGTAGAATGACAGTTGGAAGTGTAAAAAAATTGAAAATATAAGTATGGGATGTAATATAAAAATAGTTGATTGGGTTGTAATATAAAAATAGTTGATTGGATTAATAAATTTGAAAAATTAAAAATTAAAAATAATGCTTATAAATATGAACTCTATAACTTATTACTATGAACTATACGTTTATACTATTTTATATAAGGAAGAAATAGTTGGGGGTGCAGTCAATAAAAACACCTTAATAAGTGTAACTTATTTATTGTGTGCCGACGTTTCGGCCTACAATGTAGGCCATCTTCAGGGCTAAGAGAGAGAAACAAACAGAAAAACATATAAAAAACATTGCAGTAACAAGAATATGGTGACAAGTAATGTAGTAATGTGGTACAAGTAATGTGGAAATTATAATAGTGACTAGATATGATGAAATAGTGAATAGATATGATGATTAAAGATAACGAATATAAAAGTGGTTACAGAATATAATAAAATTAAAATAGGGACAGATAATAATAAAATTATGGATGATGAACAGAAATTAAAATAGTGAAAGATATAAGATATTATATCTGTCACTATTTTAATTTTATTATGTTCTGTAACCACTTTTATACTCGTTACTTTTAATCATCATATCTATTCACTATTTCATCATATCTAGTCACTATTTTAATTTCCACATTACTTGTACCACATTACTATATTACTTGTCACCATATTCTTGTTACTGCAATGTTTTTCTGTTTGTTTCTCTCTCTTAGCCCTGAAGATGGCCTACATTGTAGGCCGAAACTTCGGCACACAATAAATAAGTTACACTTATTAAGGTGTTTTGATTGACTGCACCCCCAACTATTTCTTCCTTATATTAGAAGTTACAGTCGACCAATTCTTCTCTAACGTTTATACTATTTGTATATTTGTAAATTAATATTGGTTAACCTTATATGTATTGGGAAGAAAGTGGTCCGAATATAGGTCAAAGAAATAAGTTGTTAAATAGATATTGGGTTTCAAAAATACATTTAACCAAAACAAACAGATCACTCTTTACGCAATCCTCCCACCTACGCCTCGGTCTACGCCTCAGACGCTTCCCAGTCGGTACAGCGCTTATTAACGTTTTAGGAATTCTTTAAGCCTCATATCTTTACAAGTCCATCTTAATCTTCGTAACACTATCAATTAATAATATTACCCGGGTGCATGCTTCGCAATTCCGCGTTTTGTAATCCTCAAAATTCTAGTTCATTTCATCCTTTTTTGGACCGAATATTCTACACTTTATTTTCGAATACTTTAAGACGTTTATCCTTCAGCGTTAACGGCCAAGTTTCACTTCCGTAAAGAAGAGTCGGAAGGATGATAGTTTTATAAATTCTGATTTTTACATTTCGGGATAAAACACATGAGCTTACAAATTTAGAGATCGAACGATAACAAGAATATCATGCATCTTGCATTTTTTCGTCTTGAATTTCGTTTTTTCTTTTTGCCATAGAATCTAAGTACTTCAACTTCTCGAAATGTTCAAACTTATTCCCTCCTACAAGCAGATCACTTTTTCTACAACTGATCATATACTTAGTACGATGCGAAGTTAGTTCAACCATATCTTATTGAACATGCATTAGGAAAGGCAAAGATGTGTACCTTCTGTTAAGGGTGGACAGGTGGACCTTACATATTAATAATTTTGTCAGCATTTTAACTTCGTTTAATAAAGATAGAACCAGCTTAAAACTTTTTTAAGTATCCCAAAGTTAACTTAAGAGAATTAGTGCTTAAAACTTGCAATAACTTTTATATACTAAAAGCACCAGTCCTGCTTGACCATATCTTATCGAGGTATGCACACACTTTGATATAAAACATAAGAAGAAAAGACCCCATTATAAAGACCCTAAGACCCCGAGGAGCAGGACAGTGTAAAGATAAACAGAGAAGGGTCCGAGAGAGCCTTTGCCGCTTCTTCCGGGTCCTAATTGTGCAGAGGATAGCTGTGGCCTCCTCCAATCAGCCATCCTTTGTCCTTCGGATTGACCTGTCTGTCTGTGGCACCGTCCTTCCGCCCGATTTGATCCTCCTAAACGAGCACTTTATACACATCCAGCTTCTTTTCTCTCAGTCTTTTGTGGAAATCCGATCATAAAGTTGCTTGGGATACCACGATGCCATAATAATAAGTATACATATATATATATATATATATATATATATATATTTTTTTTTTTTTTCACACATATACATATTTCCACGTCTTGATGATCAGTCAATAACCGTTAAGCTATCTTACAATCTTAAGTTCGTTTCGGGAATATATTCTTCTGATAATCATGCTCTAACAGTGAAACTTAGTGTGATAGTTTAAGTATTGACTGAATCCATAAAACTAAGTTGTTAATCTGGAATATTTAGTGAGAGAATGGTAAATAAAAATGAATAAACAAATTATGTTAAAGTTGATAATAATATTAAATGATAAGCCAAAACTGCTTAGGTTTTCCCGATGATGTAGTACTACAATAACAGGGATCACGTATGGAATAGTGGATGTCATATCAATCTCCCATGCCAGAGATCGCGGGTTCGCGGCTCGACAGTTGAACAGTTTTGTCTTAACTGCATTCTTAATCTTCGACAATTTTCTTGGCGTCTTCGGTAGTACTCCTACTGTAGCATCATTCGAGTTGCCATAGTTAAATAAACTGACCTTAAAATAATAAACAAGCATACTTGCCGATAACATTAAAGAGGCTAGGTATTAAACCATAAGCTTCCAAAATATATTTGACAGTAGGATTTAAGATTTCATTTGAAAAAACAAAAATAATGGCAATAGATCCACAATAATAGTGGAATTATGTGTGAAAATGAAATAGAAATTATAAAAAAATTATATACCTTAGAGAAAATGTAAGCTATAATTTAAATAAAAAAATATTCTTCACAGAGTGCACTAACAAATTATTTAGAAAAAACTTTTTAACAGAGTGTAAAAAGTATTTAGAAAAGCATACAAGAAACATTTGTGAAAAAATACCAAATTAAAACACTTTAAGACTGTACTCCGACTAGAAATAACTTTTTTTTTTAGTAATAAGTTTTTAAGTAGAGATTGCTGTAGTCGGTTTCGAACCTTTTGGTTCGCTTAGGTTTTTATTATTATACGGCATACGTTTGAATTAAAAAAAAATTAAAATTTAATTTCAATGTATATTTAAAAAATTTTGGAGTTATTTTTTATCCTTCATTGATTATCGAAAATTAACTAATTCGTTGAATAATTATTCTCATCATTTCTAGGGAAGGGAATTGAGAAAATCTTGGAAATGCGATCAGATTAATGCGGTAGTGGATTGAAGGGCCATCGATAACCATCAATAGAGATAAGCGCATTATCCTCAGAGGCTAATGAGGAAAGGCCCACTAACATGCTGTTTGGACAAAGGGATGCCGATGGTGGAGGTTCGATGCAGGAGTGCTTGTGCAGGTTCGAGTGCCATTGCATTATGCTCTAAGTGCATCCCAAAGCTACTAATGCAACTACAAACAATTCCCTTCCATATCCGCTTGCACTTTTACCGATTCTTTCACTTCGTCTGTCTGTAATTTATGATAGGATTCATGCCTGTTTTTTTAGCAGATGAAGTTATGTGTATATAAGTGCATGATGAAAAATGCATTTTTTTTTCTACCTTAGTAGATTGTCTATCGAATTTAAATGACCATTTATTTTCTATCTCAAAATGGGACATGGGTTTTCTTTAGCAGTTCAAAAATGAATATAAACACAACTTTTTAATGTTCTTCTAATTTTACTAAGAACTGGAACCTCATTGAAACCTGGAAAGTGATTTTTATCAACCCATAATTTATTTATTGGGGAAAAAGACTATTTTGCCTCTTTCATTAGGTTATAGTTAGGATTTCTTTTGATTTTTTTTTCTTCAACTATCCTTTTGGAGAATTCCATCCTTCAAACTTTCGTTCTTGTAATTTAAATTTCTATGATTCCAAAATACTGGATAATTTTGATAAAATGCAGTTAGAAATAGACATTTTTTGTCTGCCTAGTCCATTACACTACGTGGTTTACAGACAATTAACGCTGGCTAGAGCCACGAATCTACTGCGCTGCTCTTTATTTCGGGAGTGCGCTAATAGGTTTGCGAACTGTTAAACCATTGGAGCACCGTTGGTTTGCGAACATACTGGACACCCGCCTGAAAATTCAAAAGGAGTATATTTGACGACTTTATTTAAGTAGACTGATAAGAAAATATATAAGATATATATGCGACTTGGTTCTAAAAGGGCCAATGTCATTTTTTTTTCAAATTTTGTGTTATTAATACCAAAAGATTCCAATTTAGTAAATCTTTAATTCTAAGGTCTAATAAGGAACTAAAATCGGTTCTATTTCCATTATAATGTTAGCGAATGCCATTGCTAGTGTTTTCTGATTCATTTCTAAAAAGGCCTCTGTTGACATTGGCCCTTTTGGCATTTTTGACTTTGGCCCTTTTAGAACCAAGCCACAGATGTATAAATAAATTTTTTTGTGAAATTTGGTGTATCTATTATTGTTTAAACAGTGAAAATGTTAGTTGTTACCAGAATCCAGCTCAGAGAATATTTTCTCTAGTTGATTATTTCAGATTTTTTTTTTGTTTCATTTTGATCCTATTACGTCACGATGAGGATGTTGAGTCTTGATTAAAGTTCTAGGGACTTAATTTAATAAGTTGGGATAATTGGGACTTCCTTCCCCTCAGTTCCAGGTACTCACCTTTCTCTAACCAACTTTATAAGTCATCCCGGGGACTTTACACGGTTAATCGGATATAAATAATAATAAGAGGCGGGTAGTCCTTTTCTTGCCTCGTTCACACACGCAATTAGCCCGGCGTTTGTTCCAACATAGCCTGGAGCAGTTATCAGCTCGCTCTCTATCAGGAGTCCTAACTCGATCAGCGCCCCCGTCTAACAGCCATCCACTCCTGTGCGACAGGATAAGTTGCAATAAAGGGATTTGATAATAGTTATTAAAGATGCAGATTCCTGACGTGGATGGTGGCAAGGTGGGAGGGGTGGGGGTTAAGTGGATTTCCACATTAAGGAACTCCCCCACCCTTCCACCAAGCGCTCTCCCACTCAACTCCCTTTCCTCGGAGCAAACACTCCGCGAAGGACCACCGCTCTAGCACGGGCTTTACTTAATTAAAATCTATTGCAAACAATTATTTGTTTGTTGAGCGTCTCTCTCCTTCTCCCTCCCTCTCTCTCTCTCCCTCTACCTCACTCTCTCTCTCTCCCGAGCTTGGAGTGGGCAAATTGAATTAGTTGAGAACTTACCTTGAAGAGCTAGCTTTGAAAGTCTGCAAGTGATGAGGGAGTCCCTATCGTTTCCCCTCCGTCCCCCAGCGAGCTAACCACTCACAGCTGACAATCGCACCGTTTGATCCGATCTAGGTACCAGTGGATCCCCTTCATAGAACATGAAGAAGAGGTATGAAAAAGTAAACAGAAAGAACACAATCTCATGTCACATAACCTAAACTGAATTTAGTACGAAACTGATAACGTAAATGAACAGAAAATGTTAATTTATGGATCTTTGATAAATGTATAATTGAAACTAAAACTAGTTTAGCAAAATATTTGTTGTATTCTCCACCGAACTCACCACTCTCAGCTTGAAATCGCACAGTTTGATCCAATTTAGGTATCAGTGGATATCCTTCATAGAACATAGAGGTTTGAAAAAGTAGAAATGTCACATAACACAAACTTGGTGTTTACGAAACAGAGAACGCAAATGCACAGGAAAGGTAGTTAATTCTTGGACCATTGATAGAATCCCTTCTTTTAATCAATATTTTATTATAATGCAATCGGAAAAACCCCAATGCACAGCCTTATGTTTCAAAATTCTCCAGTTAAAGACACACTTACCGGTCGACGTTTCGCCTATTCAGGCTTTATTAAGACACACAATAACATAATGCTTTGCATTGGGGTTTTTCCAATTGCATTATAATAAACATTATTGTTTATTTTTGAGTTTTTGGCTCTATTTTTTTGAAACATAAGGCTTTGCATTGGGGTTTTTCCAATTGCATTGTAATAAATATTACTGTTTCTTTTTGAGTTTTTGGCTCTATTTTTTTGAAACATAAGGCTTTGCATTGGGGTTTTTCCAATTGCATTGTAATAAATATTAGTTTGTTTTTCAGTTTTTGGTTTTTTTTTTTAAACATAAGGCTTTGCATTGGGGTTTTTCCAATTGTATTGTAATAAATATTAGTTTGTTTTTCAGTTTTTGGTTTTTTTTTTAAACATAAGGCTTTGCATTGGGGTTTTTCCAATTGCATTGTAATAAATGTTACTGTTTCTTTTTGAGTTTTTGGCTCTATTTTTTTGAAAAATAAGGCTTTGCATTGGAGGTTTTCCAATTGCATTGTAATAAATATTACAGTTTCTTTTTGAGTTTTTGGCTCTATTTTTTTGAAACATAAGCTTTGCATTGGGGTTTTTCCAATTGCATTGTAATAAATATTAGTTTTTTTTTCAGTTTTTTGTTGTTTTTTTAAACATAAGGCTTTGCATTGGGGTTTTTCCAATTGCATTATAATAAATATTAGTGTTTCTTTTTGAGTTTTTGGCTCTATTTTTTTGAAACATAAGGCTTTGCATTGGGGTTTTTCCAATTGCATTGTAATAAATATTAGTTTTTTTTTCAGTTTTTTTTTTTTTTTTATACATAAGGCTTTGCATTGGGGTTTTTCCAATTGCATTGTAATAAATATTAGTGTTTCTTTTTGAGTTTTTGGCTCTATTTTGTTCATATATTTTATTTTATTTTTTTACTAAACGGAATTTTATTGTTAATAGAATATTTATTTTATTTCTCTATGTTCTATGTTCCTATATGTTGTATATATGTTCTATGTACTGTTCTAATTTTGGAAAAATGTTCGCAGACATTGTCCTGCTGACATGTTTCTGCTGCAAACGTTATTATTATATGAAATATGTGATATATCTTTCATTAGGGAATTTATAAGATAAAATAATGTGGAAAAAATTAGAAAGAACGAAAGAATTAGGTTTAGAGTTGCCTGAGGATAGGAGAAAGAAGTTTGATGAACGTGAAGGAAGAAATGAAAAGAATGAGAAAGTGAAATTGGAACGTTGCTCTTAGGTGACCTATTCGCATTTCAAACTGAATAAGGAGCTAAGTTAGGGCTAGGCAAGACACATATAAATTAAATAATAGTAATTTAATTGAATATTAAAACGAAATTTTAATTATCCACGGAAATTAAAAGTGAAATTCAAAAATTTATATCATGTAGGAAGAATATAAGAGAATGGTTTGATATTTACTCACCTGATTTTTCAATTACACTGCCATTTAAATTGAGATTCAGTCATAAATTTAACCATACATGGTAATGGCCTCTAGGAGGTAATAAAAATACATTACAGTTAGCTTAAATAAAAGCGGAAATGCGCTATTAATTGACAACGGTTCTGGAAGTAGAAGACGCAGGTCGATGGTTCGGAAGATTGAAAGAGTTCCCCCGGAATTGCCTCATAAAGGCTAAAGGCCTCGCCCTCAGGTAGAAAGAGTGATTACCCCAAAAAGGGACCCAAATTCAATTTAAAGACAGCGCCCCCCCCGCAGGTTAAACCGAGTTTATTCTCGTTAAACTCTCGGGCTATAATCCGTTCTGAGTTACTGTTATTGTGGTCGCCGAAGATAACTGCTCCTTGTTGTAACTGCTCTTTGTTGTAACTGCTTCTTCTATAGGGCCATCCAAGTCATGTAGGTCACTGTATCAACTGGAGAGCGGGATACTGTAGTGACGTACACTATGCTCTTATACTTCAAGGTACTTGGAGTTCTGAGATGTTTAAAATCGGACGCTTTGATACTGTAAAGGGAAGAATATGGTTGGGGTGGAGATAAGAAAAAATTGTAAATCCATCCACCTTAAATAGGGTTGAAATATTTATTTGAAAGTCAACGTTGCAGGTCTGCTTTAGGGCTAAATATACAAACAAATTAGAATGATACATACAAATTGTATAGAATAATAATGAAACATATACATCATGATTAATATAAAAGAAATACAATAAATAAATAATACAATATAAAAGAATATAGAGATGATTTAAATGGGCTGTGCTCTCTCTCTCTCTCTCTCTCTCTCTCTCTCTCTCTCTCTCTCTCTCTCTCTCTCTCTCTCTCTCTCTCTCTCTCTCTCTCTCTCTCTCTCTCTCTCTCTCTCTCTCTCTCTCACTCTGTCTCTCTCTATATATATATATATATATATATATATATATATATATATTTTTTTTTTTTTTTCTGTTGGCTCTACAGACCTTGTAGATCTTTACCAGCCTTCTCCACCTCTGTCTATCCTGGGCCGCTGATTTCCAGTCTGCCACATGTAGCTCCTCAGCATCTTTGTTGACCCTGTCTATCCATATGGTCTTTGGCCTCCCACGTGGTCTCTTGCCAACTATTGTGGCATTCATTGTTGCGTAGAGGCGTCCTGACGGATTGCTTCGAGCTACATGCCCTGCCCATCTTAACCTTCTTGATTTCATATCCTGAGATATCGCCTGACCAGTTTCTGTGAGCAATTCCTTATTGGTCCTTCTCCTCCAAGAGTGCAGACTCTCATCCCATACCGCTCCGGTTATCGTGCGAAGGATTTTCCTTTCGCATCTCTCTATTCTGCTTTCCAGGGTGCCAGTGAGAGCCCACGTCTCACAGCCATATATCAGAATCGGCTTTATTACCGCATTATAAACCCTTAGTTTTAAGTTTCTAGAGATGCTTCGGGATTTCAATACTCTTGAAAGAGCGAAGAATGCTCTGTTTGTGCTTGTTATACGCTGGTCTATCTCAGTTAATTGTTCATTGGTTGAGGTTATTGTGGAGCCAAGATAATTAAAGTTATCCACTTTCGGGAACGATTTGCGATCCACGCAGATGCTTTTTCTGGGATGGACTTTACGGCTCACTGTCATGTATTTGGTTTTTTCCTCATTTACCTGTAAGCCGATTTGGTCTGCTTCTCTCATCAGCGTCTTGGCGAGTCTCTCAATGTATATATATATATATATATATATATATATATATATATATATATATATATACATATACATATATATATATATATACAAACACACACCCAGCTCCAATAAAAATTAATAGCTATAATCATCACAATTGGTTGATTAGATGTTCATATCTATTTATTTATTTCTCCATTAGCCAATTTTTTATTGTAAATTTTCATGCTATTTTTTTATTATTACTTTTTTTAATTCTCTATCAGAACATTCCCTTTAGTTGATATTTAATTTCATGTTCTGTCAATGTTCTTTTATTTCTCTTGCATTTTTACTTTTGTTTTACATATGGTCTTTTATATTATGTTTTTCTGTTGTTTACTATTATTTATTTCTTCCTGTTGTGCTTTTTGAATATTGGTGTATGTTTATTTTTCAAATTCTGGAGTATTTATCAGCTGTTTTTATCTAAACTTATCCAGCCGGGGTTGAGTAACCTTCCTTATGATTCATTAGTTGCATTTGAGCCTTCGAGGTGGTGGGATGCTTCTTGGGTGCATTATTCATGTTTTTTTTGTTGTTTTTTCTCTATCTACCCTGAGGATGCCTGAATCTTTTTTAGTTTGGGGACTTAAGGGCTTTTCGTTGGAATTTGGTCTTATCATTTATGCGAGGTCTCTTTTTACTTTTCAATATTAATATGAAGGAAAAGTTTAAACCGAATACGGGACAATTACAGTGATTCAGAGATTCAATTACCTTGCAGGAATCATAAGCAGCAATGGGTAGGACGGAGAAGGGTTTAAGGGAAAAGTCGCCAAAATGGAGAAATTAGGCTTCGCCACCAATAATTTTTATAACAAGAAGAACCTATTTATTAAAGCTAGGTTAAGACATTATAACACATTCATCAAGCTGGCGACACTTTATGGAACAGAAACCTCTTGTCTTCCCAGCCTAGAAAATATAAAGGAGAATTCTCAGAAGAATCTACGGACCTAGGAGAAGACCTGAGTATACAGGTCGAGGAAACAACTACGACTTAGAAACTGACGTTAGGGTGGGAAGGCTAAGGTTCAATGGACACATGATGAGGATGAATCCTGAAAGACTAAACCATAAAAATTTTCACAGAATCCATTGTCACAAAAATTCAACAGGATATTTCAAACAATTTAAGGAAGTTTGTTTGGTTGTTCATTTAACGTCACTTTTTGCTGCTATGGCTAACCGGACGATGCTACATCGGGAGCTCTAAATTTTGCCTATCCAGTTTAAAGATGATATGGACCGAGTGGGGTTAACAGACCAAGATTGTTTTGACAGAGATGAATACAGAAGGACGCTCAAGGGAGTAAAGGATCTTGTGGGAAAAAAGCGCCCGAAAAAGGGTCTTGCTTGGTCTGAGGAGAGAAAACTTAAGCACGCAAAGCTCATGAAGGACATGTCGGAAAATTGGAAACAGATGAAGAAGAAGCATTAGAGTTATGATATTCGCGTGTTATTTAAGGCCTTTTCGTGAGAAAAAAACTTTTTTATATCCCATATAAATCTAAAATTTATATCCCAGGTAATTAAAAAAAAAAACTCTTCTTCCGAACGAACAATATAATCCGAAGTATTACATTTCTCTCTAGCTCTTCCATTAACAACCGTCGCCATCGTGGTAGCAGGATGTTAACAAGAGAGATAGCAGTAGACTAATTCAGAGGAAGGGAACAGTCAACACTGTATCATGAAAATGGATCCTGAACTCACCCCAGGCTTTGCTAACGTTTTAGCGGTTGGCAAACACTCGGTGTATGATGTGCACTTGAGTGGCTGCTGCAGTAAGTCAGCCTATGCAGCGCCACACCCCATCAACAATACCACGTTTAAATCCTGGTTGATCGGCAAAAACTGCCTGCAATAGGATTCTATAACGCTCTGAGGACTAGCTAAAAAAATTAAAAAAAAAATTCTGTAAAAATTAAAAGGAAATAAAAAAAAAAAAAGAAAATGGAAGAGCCACCAAGACCGCCTCAAATGGTAGAGCACTGTCACGGAGAGACAGAGGTTCCGGATTCGAATCCCGGCCGAGGGCCTATCTTTTCTATTTAAAAAAAAAATTTAAAAATAAAAAAATTGACCAATAATTATAAAAAATTATAAGTAGTAATATGACGTAAGTCAATAAGATCCTAAAATTAAATTAATGTTCAAAGAACTTTCCTTCTGGTGTATTCATCGCAAAAATTGCGAGAACACGAGGACCTGGGATCGGATAAGAGAAAAGATTTGTCCGGCAGGCGGCCTTGGTGGCTCAAATGGTAGGGCACTGTCACGGAGAGACAGAGGTTCCGGGTTCGAATCGCGGCCGAGGGCCTATCTTTTCTCTTTAAAAAAATATATATATATATTTAAAAATAAAAAAATTGACCAATAATTATAAAAAAAATAATAATAAAAAGGAAATAGGTAAAACAAGCATAAAAAATTGGAATTAGTATTACTTTTGAAAAACCAAAATATCAAAAAAAGAAAAATGGTTACCTGATAGTGTGTGCCGAAGCCTCCGGTTTCGAATCCGGCTGTGGCAGGTAAATTATTTAATCTGTTGTTTATTCATTTAAGGTCACTTTATGCTGCGATGGCTGATAGGACAATGCTAAAGAGGGATTCCTTAATTTTGCCTATCTAGGAATAATGAGGACTACCTGTCACTGTACTGGTTCAGGACTATTTTACTTCCCTTCCGAAGGACGGTATCAACCAAATCTTTTTTACTCCCTTTTACAAAATCCTAGGGCAACCACTAGACCACGTTTAGTCCCATCCATCAGCCAGCAGTCAAGGATGGACACTGTTGGACCTGGTCATGGCTTACCCAGCTTTTAACGATATCTACTTTGAGGAAAAACCTAACGGTTGAGTGTGGTGTCGGATAAATCACCTCCCTGCACAAGCGTTGTCGTAGGAACAGTTATTAAAAACTGACCCTTGCTCCTGAAAATTAATTCTCCAGGATTTCAGAGAGTAGACCACTTTAAATGTCTGTACGAATGGATGTTAGAACTCAAGTGAGGATAAAAACAATGGAATACAGATTATAAAAAATGAATATAGCTTTTCTAAAAATACTTAATTGAAAAACAATAATTATAATTTATTTCTCTAATTTTTTTGTTAGTTGTTATAATTTTCAAATATTTTTATTTGAAAAGAAAAGATATGACCAGGACCGGGACTCGAACCCGGATCTCACAAGTATCCGTCGTGGTGCTTTACCAACTAAACCATCCTGGTTTATAGGATCAGTGAAAAGAAAGGATATGTCTGGCCAAAAAGCGAACCATATTAGATTCTTATTAGATTTAAAAATGAAACAAGGTATACTTTGTCTTGCGTTCTGAAAATTTGAATTTTGTTTTGGATATATAAGTAATTATTTTGAAATTATAATAAATAATAGTGTTTTATTTACCTTGTTTTCTGATACTATACATTATTATTAAATACATTTTCTTTAGATTGAGATACCTAACGATCTAACTTTTTGCTCCGAGATAGACGAGGCAATGAAGACATACGATGGCAGGAGTTCCTTAAGGATATCATCCATCAGGAGTCCGGAAGACCATCAGTGGATAATTGAGATTTCACCCTCGGTTAGGCGGCTGATAATACCATTAAGTACCGGTAGGTTTGTTAGGTACCATTCTTCTCCTTTAAGTCTGCTCCATCTGTCTCCTGTTATATCGCTGTATCTATCTTATAGAGAGAGTGAGTGAGAGAGAGAGAGAAAGAGAGACCGAGAAAGTTCCTAGGGCTATATATTGGCTTTTGGGTGGGAATTGCACTGCATTCCCGAGAAACTTGATTTAAGTAGGATATCTCCTCTTGCGATGGCGGCCGAAGAGAATGGAATCAGTTGTTGGACAGTAATAAAAAGAAAGAAACTAAATACATCTTGAAAATAGTATTTTTATTTTAAAGAGAAAAGATATGCCCAGGGCCGGGATTCGAACCCGGGTCTCCCATGTTTCCGTCATCGTGCTCTACCACTTGAGCTATCCTGGTTCGTACCTCGGTCAGGCAAATCCTTTCTCTTCACTGATCCCAATAATATTTTTATTTTGAAGAGAAAATATTTGTCCTTGCCGGGATTCGAACTTCGATTGTCTTGCTAGGATACGACCCCTGATAGCTCAGTACTTATATCACTGCATTAGAGATGCAGAGGACCCGGGTTCGAATCCCGGCCAGGACAAATCTTTTCTCTTCAAAATAAGTATATTTAAAAATAGTCACCATCAAAAGGGCAATAAATAAAAATAAATTGAATAATATATATTGACCTTTATATATTTGAGGAAGAAAATGGTCCTGGAGGATTTGAAAAAAATGTTCTTAATTAGGGAGAACTGTTTATTGCCGAGGGGGGGCGATGTGACTTAGTAGGTTATTTTAAATTTCACTTAAAAATTGATAACCTACGAAGTGAAGCAACCTCTTCAAATCCTGATAATCCTCCGAGGTGTCTGGAAAGAAGATGGCCTCATGGCCCAAAGTTGAATTTATTATTTGAGTACTACCAGGGGAGAGTTTTTCTATTTGTCTTTCTCCCAGGTCATTACATATCTTTTAATCTATTTATTAGATACATTATTATTATACAGACGTAAATTTTAATAAATAAATAAATGCGCTACTATTTAACCACCTTTTAGTTAAATACAATTATTCTTAAGCTTTAAAATATAATTCATTAAAAAACTGTATAACACACCGACCGTTAGACATCGAAAGGATCGCGCAATACGTAACGAGCATGTTAAGCATGTCAGTGACGGGAATCCATACGTTTTCTCCCACCAAAAGTCGCTAAGTGTGGCTAAAGAAGATTTTTCACATAAAAAAACTGTGAAAATTCTCTTTATTTTTTCGGAAAGTGCTATTTTTCGAGGGTTCATTATGTGGTTCCTTTTAAGTTTAATATTTCATAAGAAAGGTCCTACCCCCAACCGGATCCTCAGGAGTTCAAACACAAAAATAAAAAAGGGGGGGGGGAATAATTTATCAGTTTTGGGTTTCCTTTGTGCGGACCTTAAGATCCTGGTGGCAGGGATCGGTTTAATAAACCGGTCCTTTGGAAGGGGGGCGGGGAAGGAAGGGGAAGGGGGGGGAGGGTACTATAAAACCGTGATCAAGAAGGTGCTGGCTTCCTTATTTAAGCCTTCTTTATCTCAAATATTGCCCCACGGTCCGTTAATAAGAGACAGGGGCTCAATCTAGCGGGAAGATAGGGTACTCGGTTTATGGCACCTCTATCAACTTTTTTATTTTCCTCTTCGACTCGCTAGCCGCCTGTTGATGGCAGGGTTTGATGAAAAGGGAATCCTTCCCGATAGCTCCTTCTGATGAGTTCCCAAATATCAAAAGGAGCCTCTCGTCTCATCAACCTTTCATTTTTCCATTTGGGGCTTAATCAGGTTTGTTCCTCTTTCATTTTTTTTTCTCAGAACGATTTGTAAGCGATATTCTACGAATACCTTTTAACTTATCGACAAAACATTATGATTTTTTTATTTATATCATTTACAAAAAGTTACAAGGATAATTATAACAGTAGAGGTACTGCTAAAACCTGTACTACTACACCCCATGAAGAGTCTTGGGTTCAGTAAACGATAGAGGATCTATTATTTATAGAACAACGATTGTGCAGGAAGGTGATTTGTTTCACATCATAGATCAATCTAATGGGCCTACTGTTAAAGGCTGGAAAAGGCCAGGAGGTTTAACAGATTAAATTGTTTATATTTTATGTTATTGTTGTATCTCCAACCATTTTCCTAATGTTTATGTATTCATTAAATGAGTTTTGGTGGGGGAAAACTTATGATTTAGCGTCACCAACTTGAAAGACATGATCGTGATGTATTGCGCTAGACTGGCGATACCTAGAGACTTGTGTGTGAGTTATACATGTGTGTGTTTTCATCGACTTTAGTTTAAAGGTTAGAATTCCATTGATATAAGAATAATAGGTACTTGTTGTGTGTTAACGCAGCCGTAGTTATTTTTGCGTAAAGAGCAATCTTGTTCGCATGCGCAAGCAGTTATATTTTATAACAGTTATATTTCTAACAGATGATTATATTATCTTACTACATAATATTATAAATGTGAAAGTTTGTATGTTTGTCTCTCTTTCACGCAAAAACTACTGAACGGATTTGGATGAAACTTTACAGTAATATAGGTTATACATCAGAATAACACATGGGCTATAGCAAGCGGGGATTTAGGGGGGGCACGGGGGCAGGTGCCCCCCCCCTACAGTTTTATAGGAACTGTGGAGAATCCATTATAGTACATAATTAAAGGAAAATAACATGATCATAGTTGTTAAAATATCAGAAAGAACAAGAGTGAAACTATTCGTTTTGATATACTACTAATCTTACTAATATTATAAATGTGAAAGTTTGTATTTTTGTCTCTCTTTCACGCAAAAACTACTGAACGGATTTGGATGAAACTTTACAGTAATATAGGTTATGCATCAGAATAACACATGGGCTATAGTAAGCGCGGATTTAGGGGGGCGCACGGGGGCACGTTCCCCTCCCCACCCCGACAGTTTTAGAGGTACTGTGGAGAATCCATTATAGTACATAATTAAAGGCAAAACAGGAATTTAGGATCTTGAAATTTGCAGATAGGTCCTTTGTATGATTTAAGAAAGAATTTTGGATAATTCCACCCTTATTACAATAATGGTTCAAAGGTTGTATGGAATCCGTCAGTTATGAAGTTAGACATCTGAAATTTTGTACGAGTAACCTATAGTGAAAAAAATTAAATTATTTACATAATTAAATTATTTATTATTTTAAACTATTGTTAAAAAGCACTGTCAAGAAACTTTATGCGGTAGTCCAAATTCTATGCGAGCGAAGCCGCGGGCAAAAGCTAGTACATTATATTTCTAACACAAACCACCCCTAACCCCAATAAATAGATTTAAAAACGTTATGCAAGATAACTGTTATAAAAGATAACTGTTACGAAATATAACTGCTAACGCAGCCGAAAAAGTAGGCAAAAATAACGGTGGCTGCGTTAACACACAAGTACCCATTATATTTCTAACACAAACCACCCCTAACCATTAATAAATATTATTGTATAATAAATATATAATGGAATATATCATGATCAATTAAAAATCAAGATAATTTATTTAAAAAGAAAGTAGTCAATTAGATTTCGGTGGAAAATTGGCCGATATACAGTTTGATATGGATTGAAAACAGTGTCTATTACCTTTCACCTGATTGACATTTCAAAAAGTTACGTTGACCAAAATAAAGTTTCATTTCATGCGAATTGGTACATTTTCGTTTTTTCGGTAAAATATTTCGCTCCTGAAAAAATAAAATTGCATCTTCTTCTGTTTTGGGCAAATCCCAAATAGGCATTTTTGTAGCACTAAAAATAAGCAAACAAGAACAAATCAGAAAACAAACAAGAAATCAGCAACAAACAAAAATCAGCAAACAAGAACAAATCAGCTGTTAGAAATATAACTGTCATAAAATGTAACTGCTTGCAAATGCGAACAAGATTGCTCTTTACGCAAATATAACTGCGGTGGCGTTAATACACAAGTAACAGCTAAAATATAATCATTATGCCTCATCCAACAACGTACATAACTCTATAAAGTTATAAGCCAAGTTCATCAGCAAAGACAAGCAATCACAATTAAAACAATTTAAATCTAAGAACTTGTCCCAACAATTAGCGAACAAAGTATAGATACCTCTGAAATACAATGCTATATTATTAATTTCCAAAGTTAACATCATCTGGAGATCAACTTATCCCCCATTGTCAACTGCAAGTCTAGGAATGTATGCAATACTAAAAGATTGCACTCCAGTGAAGTATACATGAATTAAAATAAATAAAGTACCAATAAATGTGTATTATTCTTTTTCGGAGTGCCAATTAATATAAATTAGTAGAAACCTGATTAATATTAATCATTTAAATTTAAAAATGAAGAAATTTAAATAGCTCAGTTATTCAAAAAGGAACACAATTATCGAAAAGTTATGAATTTTCGTTTCTTTTGGCAGTCTTCACGATTACATATTTTTCTTTGTTAAACAATCCAGGTTTAATTAGGATAGGTATCTTTAACGAGTAACTGATATGATACAGGCTCTGAAACCCTGTTTTACGCCCCTTCAGAAGGACGGCATAATCAAGGATTTTTACTTCCCTCTTAAAAATCCTAGAACCACCTGCCGGGCTGCGAAACCCGTGATCTAGGGCTTAGTAGATTGTTATGCTGACCAATTGACCATAGATCGCTTTCCGTGTTTTAGTACATTATATGATATTTATATTAATAGATCAGCAACCTAATATAAAATATAACCTAACATATAAATGCCGCTCACAGCATCTGTTAGCTGAACCAACATTTGAGTTGGCTATAAGCATTCATCGGTTCAGAGGATCAACAAATACCGCAATGCACAATATCAATTATTTCGAAATGGTTCCAGGTTCGTGGAAGAGAAATGCGCTGTTGTAATTTGATAGGGAGAGCACAAGTTATGAGAGAAGCCTCCAACGTTCTCTCACTTGGCTGGCTTCAATAGCCCAAATCTCTCGAAAAGTTTAACCGGGAGTTAACACAACTCAGCTATAAATTATATTACCGCTTTTCCACGGGAAATTCTAGTTCGGAGTATGGAGTCGTTGAGGTGTATTGAAAAACGAGGAAACTAAAGCCTCCGGAGTCCTTATTGTGCAGATCGGCCACGTGTGTGAACTTTTATATATCCTTTTCATTTTTTTTAAATATGCCTGTTATTTATTAAAACCAAGCATTATTTAGTTAAATTAATTGTTATATAACACAGTAAAATATAGGGGCGACCTGTGTTCTAGTGGTTGCCATTACTAACTACTAGGCACTAAGATTTTTTAAAGTGTGTAAAATATCATTGGTTATGCCGTCCCGAGCCTGTATGATATCAGGTACCCACCCGTTAGAAATCCCTATCCTAATTATACCTGATTAAGTAAAATTCAGAGCTCCCAATGTAGCATCGTGCGATTAGCCATAGCAGCATAAAGTGACGTTATATGAACAAACGCCTTACTGTATCCTTTAATAATATTCCACTGAACCCTGTCGAACAGATACGTTACCTAGGACTCCATCTGGACAAACGTCTCACTTGGAATCCTCATTCAAGACTGAAAAGACAAGAAACTGCTCGTCGTTTTCGCCTACTTCAATATTTACTGGACAAACGCTCTAAGCTCCCAATTAATTACAAAAGACTCATTTACATGACAGATATCAGCCCTATTTGGACTTACGGATTTGAGCTTTGGGCTCTACTAAACCATCCAATTCATCTCGTATCCAATCCTTACAATCCAAAATCCTCAATGCTCCTTATTATGTCACAAACAAACTCATCCATCATGATCTTAATATCCCATATGTTTTTGATTTGGCCCAAACTAGATACCTATCCTTCCATGACAAGCTCCATACACACTTGAATCCGCTAGTCTCTCAACTTGCTTCCTGATACTATTCCTGATAACCCTCCGAGACGTCTGAAAAGAAGATGGCCTCGAGACCATCTACTATAGAACTTTATTGGAGTGCTACCGATGGGTAGTTTCTCCACAAGTGTTTTTCAGGTCATCTTGTACATATTAGCAGATTTACTTATTGTAATAGTTGTAAATATCAATAAATTAAAAAATTAAAAACGAACAAACAAACAGCAGAAAATATAAGCAATTAATATTAAGAGAATTCTGATAAGAAGATCTTCCTCCTATCTATCTTCATGCAAGGAAATGCAATATAACTTTATCTATCTTCTTTTTAGATTTATTTATTGAAACTACAACTATATTGTAATATATTTGGGATCAGCCGGAAATGACACTTTGGATGAGGGTGAAGATATGAAATACAGAATAATGTCAGCTAATCGAGTATATTTTATCCTGTATAAACTGTTTGGCATTAGACTGCTCAGTCGAAAATCCAACCTGAGAATTAGAAGAGTACTCGTCGTCCAATAAACAAATAAACTGGAAGCCTCGTTATTGACTTAAGCATCAGAGCGTATTGACAGGTTAGAAAGAAAACTATTGAGACGAATTTATGGACCTGTGAACGAAAATGGATAGTTTTGATTAAAAAAAAAAAAAAAAACTAGAATATACACACTTTATGATCTTGGTGTCTCAAAATTTGTAAGGATACAACGGTTCAGATCGCTGGGGTACGTAATCAGGACTGTTTGGCGCTATTATCCTTACTGGACCTTCTTTATTCTTCCCCATTTCTCGTGGTCTCCTGCGATGCTCCTCTAATAATTTATCCCATATTTCTTAAATCATGCTCCATGCCATCCATCCACCAACGCCTGGGTCTCCTCCACCTCCTTTTCCTTTGTTTTTAAAATTTGTTCTCATGGTGAACCATTCAGCAACATACTAGGCAGCCTGTAGGGCTCCGTTATTTCTACATGACCCAACCTTCTTGCTTCCTTCTGATTCTCCACCTTCTTTGATAGGTCAATAGATCTTTCTAGGACTCTTCTTTCGGTTGGTCTTCAAGAGCTCTTCAGTTTTCTTTGGTCAGAGTCAACGCATCACTGCTGTGCATTACTACTGGCCTAATTATCCTACTAGTCCTACTAATATTATAAATTAGAAAGTTTGTATGTTTGTCTCTCTTTCACGTAAAAACTACTTCACGGATTTGGGTGAAACTTTACAGTAATATAGGTTATACATCAGAATAACATATAGGCTACAACAAAGGTGGATTTAGGGAAAGGGTACGTGTCCCCCAGACCCTTAATATAATAGGGGCTCAAAGATTGTATGGAATCCGTCAGTTTTGAAGTTAGACATCTGAAATTTTTGATGTACGAGTAACTTATAGTTAAAAAAATAATTAAATTATTTATTTAATATGATCTGTCACGAAACTTTATGTGGCAGACCAAATTCCACGCGTGCGAAGCCGCGGGCAAAAGCTAGTAGTTTTATACAACGAATGCCTTGTTTTCATGGAAATACTTTTTAATTGCAGAGCTTTTCACGTGGCACACAAATTCACTACTTCCCCAAGAACAAAAGTTATGACAAAAAGAATATTTTATTTGAAAATAATCCAAAGCGAATGCATTATCCAATGATTACACACACAATCAAAAGAAAGATTGTTGAATTCCACTAATATTTTTCATTAAAAAAAAATAATACATTTATTGAGGTTAAGTTTAATATACCATCATAGGCAGTTCACCAGTTTACCTCATGTAGTGCCACTGTACATGCGATAAGGAACGATAGTACTTCATTTGTTTTTCCAATATGGAGAAGAATAGACCCTCTGAAATATCCCCGACTTGAGAAGTGAATCACCAGCTCGAAGAGATTGAGATGACAAACGCTGTCGCGAAGAGCAGGGCTATTACACAGTTTATTATATAAACTTAGAGCTAAAGTATCGAAATAGGGGACATAAATATTGTATAGATAAAGGGGTGAAGTTGAAGTTAAATTGGGGGGGGGGCGCGGAGAATTCACTTTGAGACAGTAGCGAATGCCTTAGGGGCGGGCAGATTGGCAATATTCACCCCCTGACTTACGGCGGGGGCTTAGCCTCCCTGATCTGATTTATAGACCATCTCACAAATAATAACCCGTTTTCTCTTCCAACAGCAAATAATAAAAATATGGTTCCTGAGGATGGGGTAACTGTGCGGAAAATGGCTTTCCCTAGGGTCGTCTTTATTAAGGCGCTCCTCGCTTTATGGTAGGGATATAGGATAGTATGGATGTGGATATACATAGGATATTGCCATCTACATGGTATTTTAAATAAGTATAATATTAAATATAAGGAGTTTTCCTGTTCCTCATAAGTAACTGCTACTTTTTGTAACAGATACACCACAAAGCAGGACGAAACAGCGAGTTACTAGTCACTAGATGCAGGACCGTAGCAAAGTATGTCCATAACAGCTTTTTACAAACAACAGCCGAAAAAAATATGGAAATACAACTTTTTAAATCGATCAAGATTTTAGTTGTGTTTTCCTTTAACAAGTGGACAATTGCACTGGGTCAAAAAACGAGGGGAATGTGCTTGTAACTGTGCCATAAAACGCAGAACTCAATTATAGAAGTTCTCGAGATGTCAGCTTGCGGGAACACTGACAGCATAGAGAGGTTAACCCAACCTCAGGTTGCTGTGAACCAGGGTTTCTATAGTACATTGGCAGGCTACCCACAGCTCCATAATCAGTACCTGTAGGGCCAATTCAGCAATATCCTTCAGACCGACGTACCCTCGTGTTCATGGACAGTGAGACATCCTTCAGTAAAAGCACAAAATTTCTTTCTATAAATCTTGGAGCGGGCATTTTTCATCCCGGAAAACGATAACGCAATTCCCAATATATAAAATATATGTTTATACATACATTTATTTTATTCTTGATTATGAACAGCTACGGACTGAATGCATAAGACTTATAGTCTGCCTTTTTCCATCTTTCATGCCAGTATTTCTTCAGTATTCCCCATTCGTATCTTATCATCTGACCACTTCCTCTTAGGTCTGGGATTTGGTTTATCATCTCTATAGGTTGTGTTTTCCACCAGTAGCTTGAAGCAATTCCTCTCACATGGTATTTCTTCTGTTACATGGTATTTCTTCTATTACATACACTTTGTCAACGGCTTTCATCGCTGCTTCTAGCCTTCAATTTATTAGTGTAATAAATAATTGTCTTCATAATCTGTATTTCTTCCATTCTTTTTGAATGTCGTTACAATCCTTGTTGTCTATTCCTCATTGTATCTGTGATTCTTTCTGTATTCTTATATAAATTTTCATTTCATCTTTTAATCCATAAATTTTCATAAATTTTGTCAGTACCTATGCATAGTATATTCCCACTAGGTTTGGAGAACCTTAATAATACGGTTTTCTTAGGCAGACCATGAAGCTCTAATAATATATATTTTTTTATGTGGAAAAAGTCTTTTTGTTTTTTTTTTCCTTTCAAAGTAACCCTTTGATGTTTATTTATTGGCACATTCCATACTTTAGTATACTATGCGCATATCATTATATTTTAATATATGAATAAACAGCATATGTGTTAATTACAATATATATGATAATTTTATTACTTATATACTTTTACAATCAACAAAAATTAAAATTATTATCTATGTAAAAAGGAGGTTTAGATTGTATTTCCGAATACTTCAGGTAGTATTATGTTTTTATAATTCCCTTAGATAAGGATAAGAAAATAAGACTGCATTGCGTTTCTTTGAAAAAGTCTTAAACAATAACTTCCAAAAAAACATTGACTCACCTGAAAAAAACAAAAGAAACAGCATTTAAAGGCTTTAACTTCTTGTTTCTTTATATCTTTCAGAAGATTGGTTGTAGTTGACTAGAATATTATTTAAACAATTTATAACCGTACATTAAATCTGTAGCCTTTCATATATTTTAATTATAACAGCTGTAATATCAAGTAGGCTGTGTCGCTATCAGGGAAAATACAAAACTTAGAACAGCGCTCGTATATTAGCGATGAAGTTTTCTTTACATATCTGTATCAATGTCTTGTATTTGTAACAGTATTAATAGCAAAAATTAAACATTATCAAATAAATAAAAAAAACTGTACCACTACAATCCGTGAACGGGTCTGGGGTTCAGTATATGGTAGAGACTGCACTTTTTCATGGAGGTGACGTCCCAGACCACGCTTAACCGCCATTATTTTTCCCATTTATTTTGGGTACCCAATTTTTATACTTTATAGAGGCTGGATGAGCCCCAGGAGGGTCGTAGATCCCATGTGTTCCATCTCCGGCTGCAAACAGACTAAATAAAAGTTTTGCCCGCAGCGGGATTTGAACCAGGATTTCTGGCATGACAACTCAGTGCTCTACCACTGAGCCACTCCGCTCCCCTTAACTTAATAATTTAACTCCCTTCAACTTAAATAACTTAACCCAACATATTTTCTTCTCAATCTATACATAATTTACTCGACAATATCATACCATTAGCATATTTAGATTAATATGCAATTTTCAAACCATATTTTGGTATACATTAATGCAAATAAAAAAAAAACATATTTTAAAAATATAGACGAGGGGACGCTAAACCAATAAGCACAATTTAAAATGTAATAATTTTGTGAAAACTAATTCTCGAACCTAATATATTTAAACCGTCTTGAATAATTATTGGTTGGTGGTGTGGAAGAAAATTCTGGATAGTAAGTAGTAATAATTTACTATAAAATTATAGTAAATTCTCTATTAGTAAGAAACTAATATATAAAAACTAAATAAATATATACATTTATACACACATAATAAAATAAAATATTACATTTTATTTTTATTTACATATTACACAAATTTGCGCTTTCTATAAAAAAAAAAAAGACAACAATATCTTAAAAAAAAAAAAAATCACTTGTATCCCTGGACTACTCACACATAAAAATTTAAACAGAGAATTTTTAAATAATCATTTTTGATTTATATTTAGATTGTTTACAATTTTTTCAAAATTTTCAGAAATTAAGTGATTTTCTACGTTTGCCAAACTTAAAAATGGCATCTTATGTAACTTGACAAGTAATGTTAAGTTTAGAAATTAAGTTATCATTTAGTAATAATGAATATTCAATTTTTATACTCCTTGTTAGCATAAAATGATAATTAACGATATTTTATTTTAAATAAAAAAAAGACATTGCACTGCCCGGGAATCGAACCCGAGTCACAAGAATGGGAATCTTGCATGATACCACTACACCAGCAGTGCTTCCTTAAGTTCGGTTCAAATTATATATATTAGTTATAGTATAGGTTAGTAACGTAAATTTTTATTAACTACATATAATAATTTAAACTAATTAAGCGTGGCTAACCATTTCATTACTTTTTCATCGAGTTTTAAATAATAAAAAGATATTTAGGTGAGAGATACTACTATGAAATGTAAATTAATTAAAAAATACACATATAAAAGCCACTGAGTAAAATCAGAAAAATCATTTTAATTTACTCAAAAAATTATTTATTTTTTTAAGTTCAAACAATTTTAATTAAACACAATATGATTATATTAATGAATATTAAGTACAATATTACTGAATATTAAGTACTGCTTGATACAAGCTATGCAGTTGTTATTTGTTCATTTAACGTCACTTTATGCTGCTATGGCTAATCGGACGATGCTACATTGGGAGCTCTAAATTTTGCCTATACAGGTTTAATTAGGATAGGGATTTTTAATGAGTACCTGACATCGTACAGGCTCCCCGTTTAACGTCCCTTCCGAAGGACGACGTAACTAAGGATTTTTTACTCCCTTTAAAAAATCCTAGAGCCACCTGTCGGGCTATGAACCCGCGATCTGGGGCTTAGTTGTTTGTTGCGCTAACCATTAGCGTATGGCCACTGGTTGCCCACAAGCTATGTATACTTGCCATTAAAAGTCTTATAATTTTGACTATCTAGATACAATTAGGATAGAAATCTTTACGATTATTGATAATTCACAGACTCGGGAACGCCAATTTACGCCCACTCCGAAGTACGGCATAACCAAGGATTTTTTATTTATTTTGAAGAATCCTTTGACAACAGGCCGGGCTTCGAATCCACCACCTCAGATATTTTAGGTTGTAATGCTAACCACTACACCACATGTGATCGCTACTGATAACGTCACCTCATTGAATGTTGCAGCATATTTTTTTCTTATTTGTAACCATCTAAGTATATAATTAAAGGTATTTATCATAAAAATTGCAATGGTTAGTAAAGATATAGGGTATGGTAAGAATACAGTTAAATATATGCAATTGCATAAAAATCCAAGATCTGACTATATCTAACGACTAAGTAATTAATTTGTATATTTAAAGTTATTTATCTCTTCCATAAATTAATTAAATAAATATAATATATTATACGATAAATTATTATTCATAGTTTATTAATAATGAACTAACGGCAGTAATACCGTACATTATCCCAGCTCTACTAATGATGACCATTATGAGGCTTTGTTCAGTAATTAACATACCCGGCTTGAAGGGTATCGGTTGTAATTGGGTATCGAATTAATGTCGAATTCCTAGGATTCTACGCGAGGAAGGGGGGGAGGAGATAGCGTGCGAGGGGGGATTTGATAACAGATAACGGATATGATAATAGCTGAATCATACGATATAGTGGAATTATTAACCAGCCAAAAGTACATATACGATATGTACATTTGTATATAAATTATTTTTTATTCTTTTTGATGGTGATTATTTTTAAATATTTTTATTTTGAGAGAAAAGATTTAATTATCACCATTAGAAGAATAATAAACAAAAAATAAATTATTAATATAAAATTGACGTAAGTCAACGATTAATAATGTTTTATGAAAATTAGTAATGTTCAATGAAAATTCATCCCCGTGTATAAATCGCAACAATTGCGAGAACACGGGGATATAAGATCGGTGAAGACAATAGACTTATCTGGCCTGGATACGAGCCAGGTAGCTCAGTTGGTTAGAGCACTGGGCTAGAGATGAGGAAGAAACGGGTTCGAATCCCTGCCAGGACAAATCTTTTCTCTTCAAAATAAAAATATTTAAATATATAAATCGTGTTCCCAAACCGCTTCTCTATTTTTTAGTACCCTATTTTCGCTTTGCACATTCTCCCTATCCATAAGCGACATATGATTCGAAAACTTAATTAATTACACAGGCCTGCGATGAAAAAATTATGAGATTGTTCTTGATAAGCTCGGCTACTCTGACCATAAACTGACCATTTGTGGGGATTCGATGTTACTAGGTCAACAAAGTGGTTCCACAAAGTTTCTATGTTTCCTCTGTGAATGGGATAGCCGTGACAGGAAACAACACTATGTCAAGCAGGCGTGGCCAATCAGAAAGGCTCTTATTTCTGGAGTTAAAAATGTTGAAAGACAAAGTTTAGTGGATCCTAAAAAGACCTTACTTCCACCACTTCATATCAAATTGGGGCTAATGAAACAGTTTGTGAAAGCATTACCCAAAGAATGAGCGTGTTTCTTTGTGAACAGTTTCCTGGTATATCCGATGCTAAGCTGAAAGAGGGAGTATTTCGCCTGACATCAGAAAACTTTTAGAAGATGAAAGCTTTTTCACTAAAATGGAAATGGAAGAAAAAATGCCTGGAATTCATTTAAACTTGTAACAGGCTTTCTAGGAAAAAAACAAATCTACTAAAGACGAAAAAAAAACTAAAGACCAAAACTACAAAACTTTGGTTGCTGATTTGTTAGAAAACTACAAAATGTTGGGCTGCAACATGAGTGTCAAAGTTCATTTCCTTCACTATCATCTGGACTACTCTCCAGAAAATCTTGGGGCTGTAAGTGAGGAACAAGGAGAATGTTTCCATTAAGATATAAAAGAAATGGAGCGTAGATACTTACCAAGATCGATTGAATGTCAACATGATGGCAGACTACTGTTGGATGTCAAAAACGAAAAATTCAAAAGAAAACAGGCGAAAAAGTACAAAAAGAAGCTTTGATGGAAAAAGAAAACGTTTTTACAAAGATTTATAATAACTTTACAACACATGTGCATCACTTTTGTGCTCATTTTAATTAGGTATCGTTGTTTTTTTTTGCTTTTACTTCATGTTAAAATTATAAAAAAAAATTCAAAATTTTCCAGTTTTTTTTTTCCAAAAACTTCAACTTTATTTTGTAGGCAAGCCTTATGTGTTAGAAAACGAAACCAATGTAATTTTTGAAATCAGCGCAAAAAAAACTGCATCAGTTAACTAAATCAAAACAATTTTTAAAAAAATTTTAAACACTACAAGTGGCAGATTGAAATAATATTACAATAAAGTATATTGTACTAATGTAAATGATTTATATCATTTAAAAATTGAATTTAATCATCAGACATAGTCAAACCTACTGCTTCCTATAGAAATTCAATCAGTGGTAGATTTTTATCATTAATATCCAATATCATATTATAATATCATATTGTGGAAGAAGGTGCTCCTAATAATAATTCACTAACCTTCTATCCGAGCGAATTTGCCGGTTGTGAATTCAATAAAAAAACCTAATAGTTTGATTGGGTAAGAATTTCCCCAAATAAATATAGTTGAAGCTATAAAAGGAAAGAAAAGAAATTCATCAAGTAAATACAATAAAAAACATCCAAAAATGAGTAAACGATAAATATATAATGTAAAAATAGAAAAAGCACAATTATAAAAATATTAATGTGTACAAGTAAACCTAAGAAAATACAAAGAAAGTTATTTAAAAGTAAATAAAAAAATTATGAAAAAAAGAAAATGCACTAAGCTATTATTTACAATTATTTACATAAAAAATGAATTAACTTATTTACTAGAGGGAGATGAGTCTTAAAACAAAAATATTACTGGTCTGTGAATCAATGAAAAACTGAGAAATGAATTGATTTCTTGAAAAGTGTTGAGTTCTTGATAGCGATGACTTGATGATTCGAAATGATGATGAGTAGAAAAATTAAATGTCTCTTACCGGTAAGTCCAGAATTAGATGAAAATAGCGAGAAGTTTTACTGGTGAGAGTTGACAAAATTCAAGTTGAAGATGATGTGAAAGTGATGAAGAAGTGGCGACAAAATCAAGTGTAGAGTAGCAAGCAACCTTCTCACAACAACAACTGTCTTGAGGCTCATCTTGTTTTGTTTTTTCGAACATTACACTTAATATTAAAACATATGTTTTTAAAATTACTCTCTGAATTCTTTTGTTTCCTTTTAATAAATTTTGTTAATGTTAGAATTATATAAAACAAACAAAAAAAAAATCTAGCTTTTAATGCAATAAAATATTCATTTGGAAATAAAAAAAACATAAAATAAAAAATAGTTATTGATACCCAACACATATAATATCCGATCCGTAACATACCTCGGTTTAATTCTAGATAGGTCCTTAACATTCACTGAGCACTTCAACAGGAAAACAGAAAAAGCGAAAAAAAACATCTACAAAATGTTTCCCTATTTTAATAAAAAATCCAGACTAAGCCCCAAAAACAAGCTAATCCTTTATAAAACAGTAATCCGCTCAGTGCTGACCTATGCCTCACCTGTCTGTAGTTCAACCTGCGCTACAATTTATAGAAAGTTTGAAAGGGTACAAAACCTATGCATGAGAATTATTAATAATTATCCCCGCTACACGAAAATATCGACTATGCTCAGAGATCTTGAACTTCCCACTGTAAAACAATATGTTTCAGCCCAAACAACAGCATACTTCGAAAAAACTCCAGCTTCCGAAAACCCATTAATTCGAGAAATCGGTAACTATGATAAACATTCACTACGACGGTACATGCACAAAAGAACAAAACATATACTTCTCACACTATTTGTAGGTATCATAATCTAGTATTTATTTTATAGTTATTTTTAATTGTGTATTTATTTTTCTATTTAATTATTATTATTATTATATTTACTTACTTTATTAGTATTATTTTTATTTATTTATAGATTACAATTATTATTATGTTTCATTTTTCTCTCTCTTTTTTTTTTTTTAAGCGGGTTTTTTCTACATTTTTCCTGCTATTGTAAAACTTATTTATAACGGACAATTTTAATTAATTAAAAGTACTGTTCTTTAAACATGTAAAGGAAGTCCGGAACATGTATTTACACTTATTGCTGCTTGTATATGTAAAACTGTAAATAAAGGTTTTTTTTTTTAAATATCCGAAGTTGATATTGCCTTAATATTATCGGGACATTGAGTAACCATAAATAAACCTAGGATCCTCCATATTCTTGTTAAAGCTACGTATAACCAGTCTTGAGGACGTTTTTCAATGATATTCGTAAACAATAGAATCATAAGTACCTCCCAGTGATTTTCGAATAGTCATACTTAAGAAAAAATGGAGGGGAATGTTTTAATTTTACTAATTACTTAATCATTTGATTTATTTTATAATGCGGTATAGAAGATATCCGATGAGGGATTTGCATCTTCTTCAAGACGGAGTCTTGCATTATGATATTTTGATTTTGTAGCCAGTTTTTTCCGTTTGGATTTGGAAATTTCATTCGAATTCTTGTTTATTTGCACTCTTAGCAACTTAAAACAAGACGTTTAAGTATGACAAATAAAATAATTTAGGGGAAACAAAAGAAAAATGAATTTTACTATTGACTTCATTTTTTCGATTAGGCAAATTCGAATTCTAACTTTTAAATTAAGGTTGATCGAAACAAATTGTCTAAATCATGCACAGGCCGCTATGCGTCAGGAGCACACAGCCCGTCAAGTCAGGAACATGTCACGCATATCGGTAACGTGAACCCATAAGTTTTAACCCTACAGAAAATCGCTCAAGCGATTAAAAAAAGAAGGCAAGTAAAAAGGAAAAATACTGAAATAGAATCCTGACGAAAGTTCATTTCCACAACAATTCGTTAAAATTGAACTCTTTTCGGTCCGTGACAGGTCCATCCTCTGCCGACCAGATCTCCGGAAGGGAAGAGATAATCCAAATTGGTTTTTCCCTCTCCGGAAGTAAATATGAGCCCGGAGGATAAGTAAAACATGCAAATCCGGAAGCGGGCGTTAATATTAGCTAAATAAGTTTCACAGGTGGCTAACGAATTTGATGACCTTAGCGGAGGGCGGCATTAGGGCGAATCGAGTTGGGGTCAGCGCCTCCAGCGCACTCTATAAAGCCGGTTAGAAGTTATCCCTCAGGATCAAGATCCTTTTAGGTCGTCTCATTAACAACTTTATTCATAATTGCATCAGGCCTAGCCTCCAGGGTGGGGGGAATAGGGAGCTTCTCTTTCATCTGGATCATTAGGCAATTTAGTGGAGTAGTCGTGTCCGATCTACTGGCCGTCGTGTACCAGAGGAGGAAGGATTATATATGTGTAATTAACGTTAATATTATGTATTCTTATAATAAAAATATTAAAAAACACTACATTGGGTTAAGTACTTGGTAGAGACTGTACCACCAGTTGTGCAGAATGGTTCCTAAGCAGATTATAATCTCAGATGAATGAAGGAGGAATTATTGCTCAATTTAATTTTTAATTGAGTATCAGTTGTGGAGGTTGTTTCTTCGGGTTAAGTTACAAATTTTCATTAGTTTTTTTTTGTTATTTTCTAAAATAAAAATAATTTTATCACCGATTCTATGTAGTAACTATTAATGACTGTATATTGTAATTATTACTGATTGTATATAGATTCGTTCCACTACAACTCATGAAGGGTCTTGGATTTAGTGCATATTTAAGACTGTACTGTTTTTAAGCCAACGGTGACACTTAACCACTAAGCCTTTAGGGTACCCGCTTCATTATATGATGGATGAGCCTTAGATGAGTCTGTGGATTC
Source organism: Arma custos (assembly GCA_037127475.1). Lineage (NCBI taxonomy): Eukaryota > Metazoa > Arthropoda > Insecta > Hemiptera > Pentatomidae > Arma > Arma custos. The sequence goes on from CM073763.1 coordinate 5,354,765, forward strand.
ACCAGAGCACATCTATGGTTTTTAGAAGATTGAATCATATATCTATCATAGCTGGATTTGAATCCTGGACCTTCAGCGCAGCAACTCGGAGCTCTACATATTGAGTTACACCGCTTCTCATTTATAAATGCTTATGTACCAGAATTATGAGAGCTGGGAAGAGGTAAATTATTTATTTATTGAATACTCTGCTCACGCATTCACATATTACTAAAAAACTGCCCCCTCTTTCGTGCAATTCTTACAATAAACATATTTTTATGTAGTGAATTCGTGATATTCCATCAATCAATAAAATAGGACTCCAAAATTTAACTAAGGAACTTAATGACGACAAAAGGTTTTTATGACAATCGAATGGCTGTTACCAAGCATTAACAATTTCAATTATCATGATAATTTTATGTACTTTAATTTCAAAAACAACAGAAAAAGACCGAGAAAAAATATCACCATTTGAATGTGGATTTGATCCTAAAAGATGTGCACGAACACCCTTCTCTATTCAATTTATCCTAATTGCTGTTTTATTCCTAATCTTTGATATCGAAATTGCCATTATACTACCAATCATTATAACTATAAAATGAAGATTAACCAAAACATGAATTATAACAATTGTAATATTTATTGTAATCCTTATTATTGGATTATACCATGAATGAAATAATGCAGTATTAGAATGAGCTAAAAAAAAAATTAAAGGGATGTAGTCAAAATTTAACATTTAATTTGCAATTAAAAAATACTAAATTAATAGTCTTCCTCATAAGGTATCTTAAAGATAATGAAGTAAAATTTACATTTAGTTTCGACCTAAAATTAGGATTAACCTATTCCCTTATCTAAAATTAATTGAAGCCTAAATAGAGGCCTTTCATTGTTAATGAAATTATTGATTAATATATAATGCAATTAAAAGAGAATGAAGTACCTTAAAGAAGCTGCTATCTTTTAGCAACAACGAGCTTGAGAAATTTGTCATAAAATTATGAGGCATTTGTCAATGCCCGAGCGATATTCGGCGGAAAATTTTTTGACAAAAACATTTATAACTCAACACAATTCTGGGGATTTTTTCTTTGATTAGCGCATTTATGCTTTGAACATTCGCATTGCCAAAACGTGACATTTTGAAATTTATTTGGAATGAAGTTGTCAAACTCAACACGTGTTGTCATAGTGATTGATAATTGTACTGAATGCAATTACCAGTGTAATGTTGACATGATTGGATGAAATTGTTTCATGTGACACCAAATGACAAAATTGTATTGGTTGTTACAACTGTCAAACAATTTTCATATTAATAAATCGTGCGAGTTATTTCTTGGACAAATATTTCATTCATTCAGACATACACCGTAAAATTGACATCAATAAAAATTAAATCGAAATGAGTATTTTATTGAACATTATGGGATGAAGATCATTCCTGATCGATGCGAATGTTTGGAGGGTTGATTCGTAATGCGCATTATTTATCTCCATTGTTGTGATTTTTGTAATGTATTTTAGACTCTTTATGAAACTGTCACATTTGGACATACGCCGAAAAATAGAAAAAAAAAACCTGTACCACTACAGCCGTGAACGGGTCTGGGGTTCAGTACATGGTAGAGACTGTACTGTTTCATGGACAACGGTTCTGCAAGGAGGTGACTTGCCCTAGATCACGCTCAACCGCCAGATTTTTCCTCCTTATTTTGGGTACCCTATTTTTATAACATTTTATAGAGGCTGGGTGAGCCCCAGGAGGGTCCTAGATCCCATATGATCCATCTCCGGATTTCCGGCATGGCAACTCAGTGCTCTACCACTGAGCCACTCCGCTCCCTCTAAATAAAAAAATTGGTATATATGATAATTAAATAAAAATTAATATTTTATTGAACACGAATGACGTTCTTTCTAATTGCTAAGATTGTTTGAGACGGTTGGTGTGTGATGTGCTTTGTTTGATCTTATTGTTATTTTTTTCTGGTTTCCGAAATGGTGAAACATGGAAAAATTGAATTTTAATAACTCTTTTTGATTGTTATTGTTCAAGATTACTTTATTTTATTCGCATGCATATTTCAGGAACAAAGAAGAGTTTAGAAAGAAAAGTCATGTAGCAGAAATTGTCCAAGGAATTTCTTGGACAAATGTTACTTTACCTCCGACAAACACACACACACAGAGGGACATTCCACGGTAAGTATACATAGGCTGTTATTACTGCATACGATCCCTCATATCACCGAATACCGGATCCTAATCAAATCAAACGGTGAAGGAACATGCCGATCCCAATAACCCTGATATGAAGCGGTCGTGTGTGTGAAGGAGAGAGAAATTTGTTTTTGAAACGGGAAATATAGAGGGGGAAATGGAGGGGTGGGAGAGGGATAAAACGAATATGGCGGAGAGCGTTATGGAATTTAATATATGTGATGGCTAATGAAAGAGGAACGGGGACAAAGGATTGAGGTTTAATAAGAACAACTCCCTCGCCTCTTTGAAGGCTTTACCTCTTTCCTTAATTAGTTGGCAATACTGGCTCATTAGGTTGCTAGGTTGGTACCACTTACTCTTCTTTACCTCCCCCCCCCTTCCAACCTAAAGACTAACTTTTCCTATTTTATTATACTCAGTTTACAGGAGACGTCATTATCTAATTTCCTCCTTATTCTTCCACTTTGTCACTTGATACATTTAATCAAAATTTCGACGTTATATACAATTTCAATTTACTTGCTTGTTTATACTGGTCTTTTTCGGTAAGTTAATAACAGTCAGAGCAATGCATGTTGAAAAATATCGATTTATTTCTGAAATATAGTTCGATAGTTAAATGAAAATCATAAAATCGATTTTTAAAATTTGAGTTTCCTCAAGGTAGTATCCTTGGCCCAATCCTTTATACAGTTTATACAGCTGACATCCCGACTCATCCTAATGCTATCCTTACCACGTACGCTGATGATACATGTGTATTATCAGTCAACACCAATCCAGTTATTGCATCCCAAAGCCTCCAATCCCATATCACTGATCTTGAAAAATGGTGTCAAAACTGGAGAATTAAAATAAATTCTCAAAAATCGCATCAAATCACTTTTACCTTACGCCGTAAACCAATGACTTCCTGCCCTTCAGTATTATTTAATAATATCCCACTGGTGCCTGTAGAACAGATCCGATACTTAGGGTTGCATCTCAGCAAACGATTAACCTGGAATCCTCATACAAGACTGGAAAGACAATAAACCGCTCGACGTTTCAGGCTACTTCAACATTTACTAGACAAACGCTCTAAGCTCCCAATTAATTACAAAAGACTCATCTACATGACCATCATACCACCTATTTGGAATTAAGTTAGGAGCTTTGGGGCTCTACTAAGCCATCGAATTCCTCTCGTATCCAATCCTTACAGTCCAAAATCTTTTGTAAAATCCTCAATGCTCCTTATTATGTCAGAAACAAACTCATGCATCATGATCTTAATAACCCATATGTTGCTGATTTGGCCCAAACTAGATACCTATCGTTCCAAAACAAGCTCCATACACACTTGAATCCGCTAGTCTCTCAACTTGTTTCCCATACTATTCCTGATAACTCCGAGGCGTCTGAAAAGAAGATGGCCTCGAGACCTTCTACTATAGAACTTTATTGGAGTGCTACCGATGGGTAGTTTCTCCACAAGTGTTTTGTTTTCATGCCATTTGTTCATATAGCAGATTTAATTGTAATATCATTACAGTTGTAAATAGAGCTTTGGGGCTCAACTAAGCCATCGAATTCATCTCCTATTCAATCCTTACTATCCAAAATCCTTCATAAAATCCTCAATGCTCCTTTCTTTGTAACGAACAAAGTAATCCATAATGACCTTAATGTCCCATTTGTTGCTGATTAGGCCCGAATCTTATATCAATCTTTTCATGACAAACTTTATTTCCACTCAAACCCACTTGTTTCAAACCTAGCAACCTTTTCAATTCTTATCTTCTAAGTTGAACTTTTTATTTGAGTATTGCCAATTGGTAGTTTCTCTACTTTTCATTTCATGTCATTATATACATCTATTTCATTCTATTTACTGGATGTATTAATACAACAAAGTTGTATATTACATTGAATAAATTATTAAAAAAACTGCTTTTTTTTGGAATGAAATTTACATGGCATCGACTATAGATTCCAAACCCTCATACTGTCTATTCAATATCTCTGTTCTATAATCCATTCTGTTCTATATTATAGTACTTTAAATACTATATATGCACATAAAAGAGAACGGGCCATAAACGTGTTATTATCCCATAGTTTAAGAATAATTTCTTAGGTCATGAACATAACTACTCCTATAAATTTAGAAGGAAAAAAAAATGCCTTGAGATCCAAATATCGAAATATCGATATTTTGTCTATACATCGAATCACAATATTTCGTAATAAATATTAAAAACCATTGATTTGCCTTTATTTTTTTTAATCTATTGTATATATTTTATTTTTAACTGAAAAAAAATTGCACTGTAAACATGGTATAAAATATTGAGTCGTATCTCTTTCTTCTCAACTGACTATTTTTTTCTTTTTTATTCTTGTTTTAAAACATTCATTTATTTGTTTTATAAAGCCTGGGAACGATAGGAAAAAAAAAGGAAGTAAAACGAATGAAGAGTGCCCTCAATGCCTATTGAATCGGGGATTCGCTGTCTACTAATCCGCAGAGAGAAAATACCGTTTTTGTTTGAATTCGTTGACAAGGCAGGAGATATTAAGTTGTACCAACATCACGGACGATAATTACCACAGCGTTGCAAACCTGCGACCAGTCGACACTCCATCACGTCTGTTTAAATTACCGCGAAATAGAGAGAGAGAGAGAGGGAAAAGAAAGAGGGAAATAGGGGAAAAACCCCGATGTGTATGCAACGTGTCGAGAGGCTGCGACGTGGGATATAGGACAGCTTACTGTTTGTCCTTTCCCCACAGTGTTGATCATTCTGAACTATATATAGCATGTATATGCTATGTTTATAGCAATAATAGTCAAAATGCCAAATATCAAATTTATTGTCAATAATATGACAATGAAAGCTAAATATCGAATCATATGACTTACTTATCAACTGAAATGAAAATTAAATCTGCTGTGAGTTTCGTTAAATCGTTAAATATTACCTATTAAACTATGCAAATGATTATGTAAAACACTAGCGACCCATCCCAGCTTTGCTCGGGTAATAAACCATATTACGTCTACATAATTTGTCTGTGTAATGTATTTTTTCTTATCACGTACCGGCCACTAAGGGTCACGCGAATATCATTGGTTAGGCTTCTTTGGGAGTCTTGATTTTCTTTCTTCCCATCTCAGCTAATGTACTTTATTATATAAAAATGAATCAAATATTTCTTTTTATACGATTTTATTATCTTCCACGTTAGGTAAATGCACAGGATTAGGCAAGCTGCGTCTTCGGGGAAATCCGTCGATATTCCAACCCATTTATACAAAACCTCAACAAATTATATTCCTAAACCCTCCTGGTGAATCACTCTATCTATTGGTGAAAACCGCATGAAAATCCGTGCAGTAATAATTGAGTTTATCGCGAACAAACGCGGCCGAGGAATTTGTTTTATAATATGTATAGATGATAAATAGCTTTACTAAATAAAAAACAAAGAACCATTCATCGAACCAATTGGATACCTCATCAATGACTTCATCATTGAATAAAGAAACGGTCAAATTGCTTCCATAGATGGGTTTAAAAACATGTGAAGTACGAATGTGCTAATGAAAACATATTCTAAAAAAATTGATAAAACGATAAATTGAATATGAAATTTTATTAAATACACATATTATTTTACAAACATTATTTAAAAATGTTCAAATATTCACATAGAATCTAAACTTAATACATTCTTTTATCAGGTGGAACAAATAGTGAGAATTCAGTCTGTAACATAATTTTATTCTGACGTTTTGGCCTAAAACTTGTGAGACATCATTCAGGACTCCAATTTTTGAAGCCTATTCGGAGCAATTGAGCTTACTAATGGTCACACATTTGGGCTAGAATGTCGGGTGTTAAGGCCAGATAGTTTATTTGCTTGACTAAAAGAGTATTTTTATTTTAATCATAAACAAAACAAATATCTTGTAAAAGAAAAGAACTTTTTTCTTTTATTTTAATTTTCATATTTTGTAAATATAGTGGTGTAAATGTTTATTTTCATATTTTATTATTTGTTTATTATTACGTTTTTTATTATTGCTTAAATAATTAATATAATTTATTTATAAGAAAAAAAAAGACACATGCCGACGGTGGTTTCGATCGGCTATTGTTTACGTCGATGTAATCCAGACAGTGTTGGCCCGAGTGCATATTATAAACAATAGTGCAGTTGTTTGGTGGACTTCAACTAGTCTAATTCGCTGCCCCAGTGCAGTTCAAGTTCAACCACAGGACAGTATTCTTGTGTCAGTCGGTTCGACCACTTCGAGCCGATATTTTGATCCTCGCTCGCCCTGTTGGAGCAAGGAATTTGATGGACTTTATCTCTCGCCCTGCGGAGAAAAAAATACTTCGAGGATTCGCCCGCCCTGCGGAGAATTCCTTCGGGCATCGTCGCACGCCCCGCCGTTGACGACAGATAAGACAGTTTTAATTCTTTTATTTACACTACTTCGACTGGCTAGCCAGATTTATTATAATCAATAGACATTTAATAGTAGCTATATTTTACAAACATTGACTCATTTAAATTGTGCTCTAGTTCCTTTTATATCAGTAGTAATTGTAATTCTTAGTTTATTTTTTCTATTTGTTCATTAATTTCAGTATTAACAATTTATTTTCTTTATAGAAACATTATTGTTAGTATTAATATCAAAGTTGTTTTGCTAATTTATTTTATATAATGATTTTTATTTTTAATTCAATAAACGGTTTCATAAGAATGACATGCGACCTGGTAATTGAATCAGTGTTATTTCCCTAACATATTTCGGGTCTCTCATCGAAAGGTCCATTAACTATTTCGAGGTTGCTCAAACATGGGGTTTAAAAATAAAAATAAATTACACAAACTGTAAGCTCAATATTTAATCCATAATAAAGACATACACTAAACATTTTTATTTTTCAAGACATTCCTTTTAAATTTTCTTTTTGATTAAATAACAATGGAAGTGTAATTTCATAACCAGAATGATTAAATGAAAAAAAGAAAAGGATAAAAGATAAATAATCTAAATCGGAAATTGAAGTTATTTTTAAAATAATATTATTTTTTTAAATGTAACTTAATAGACGTAATTAAAACTAGGAATATTAAAGTCGATAAATGTAATTCATCAATCAGACGCGGCGCAGGATATACAGTGCCCGCAACACCGATCGGCTGTGAGGGCTTAGAGATACCAAATCCCTTCATTTTTTAAAGAGAAAAGATAGGCCCTCGACCGGGATTTGAACCCGGAACCTTTGTCTCACCGTGACATCGCTCTGCCAATTGAGCTATCCAAGGCCCCTCCCGGTCGAGGACAAACCTTCTCTCTTTTAGATCCTAGGATCTCAATAGCTCAATTGGCAGAGCGATGTCACGGTGAGACAAAGGTTCCGGGTTCAAATCCCGGTCGAGGGCCTATCTTTTCTCTTTAAAAAATAAAAATATTTATAACTCATAAAAAATGACCAATAATTATAAAAAATTATAAATAATAATATGACGTAAGTCAATAAGATCCTAAATTAAAATTAATGTTCAAAGAACTTCATCCTTGCGTATTCATCGCTAAAATGGCGGGAGCACGCTGGGGCTTTAGGATCTAAAAGAGAGAAGGTTTGTCCTCGACCGGGAGGGGCCTTGGATAGCTCAATTGGCAGAGCGATGTCACGGTGAGACAAAGGTTCCGGGTTCAAATCCCGGTCGAGGGCCTATCTTTTCTCTTTAAAAAATAAAAATATTTATAACTCATAAAAAATGACCAATAATTATAAAAAATTATAAATAATAATATGACGAAAGTCAATAAGATCCTAAATTAAAATTAATGTTCAAAGAACTTCGTTCTAGTGTATTCATCGCAAAAATGGCGGGAGTACACTGGGGCTTTAGGATCTAAAAGAGAGAAGGTTAGTCCTCGACCGGGAGGGGCCTTGATAGCTCAATTGGCAGAGGGATGTCACGGTGAGACAAAGGTTCCGGGTTCAAATCCCGGTCGAGGGCCTATCTTTTCTCTTTAAAAAATAAAAATATTTATAACTCATAAAAAATGACCAATAATTATAAAAAATTACAAATCCCTTCATGTGTTACCAATTCGAACCAAATAAAAACACGAAAAAAAACCACTTTACTTCGAAAACTACTACTACTACGAAATACAGTTACTTCGAAAACAAAATACCGAAAGTTCGGAATAAATCCAAAGATCTAATTAGGTGAAAAATCTCTTCAAATGTATTTTGACAAGAAGATATAATGGAGGTGTTTTCGACGAAAGTGTAGGAAAAACCTAAGTATATTAAACATTTTGCTATTACATTTTGTATATTTAAATTTCAACTAATATAAATACAGATACAGCTAAGTATCTGAATTATCAGTGTTCAGATTATAAAAATGTGATAACAGTGCCCGGTTATCTGCCGAATATCAATTACACAGAAATGAATAAACATTGTTATTATATAATGCCAATCAGTAACGTGTAACCTTTATAACCTAAACATTTATAATTATAAAAAAGTAGAACCAGTACATAGTAGAGACCGTACTGTTTCATGGACAACGGTTCTGCAAGGAGGTGACTTGTCCTAGGTCACGCTCAACCGCTAGATTTTTTCCCATAATTTTGGGTACCCTATTTTTATAATATTTTATAGAGGCTGGGTGAGCCACAGGAAGGTCAGATGATCCATCTCCCGCCGCAAACAGACTAAATAAAAGTCCTGCTTGCTGCGGGATTCGAACCAGGATTTCCGGCATGGCAACTCAGTGCTCTACCACTGAGCCACTCCACTCCCTTATTTTCTATTTATATATTCCTCTTAATACTTGTAGTCCATTATAAAATGGGACCCAGATGTTTAATCCTACAACTAGTAAATGGAATATTCTTTAAATATTTGTAAGATAGATTAAATTTTTAAGTTTATGTGGAAACTGGAAGTTTCAAGTTTAAAGTTGCGAAGTAGACATCTGTTGTGTGCAGTCCGGACTGAGGCCAATGACCCCGTCAGATGCAGCGCTGGGTTTCGAAGGGTCAAGCAAGGTACCCTCACTTTGGGTCTTGTTCTTTTTATTTAGAACATGATTAAATCTTTTTTTATGTAAACAATATAATAAAAGTATATTCTATACCATATAATAAAAGCATATGATAAAGAATATAATTAATATAATTAAGTATATGATACAATTATGATGTACTTAAGATATATGACTAGACATCTAAATCGGGAACCACCTAATTATTTCATCAATGAGTAACAAGAAATACACCTTTATAATCTAATAAATTAACTAATAAAATTCATTGAAAGTGTTTTCTTTCAAAAAAAGTATATTTACTTCAATACACTTTGAAAACTTAACGAGAAGCCTTAAGACTATAAAATAATGAACACATCTCATGTCAACAGTACAAAAATACTTATCAACCTCACTACACGGCGCGTTGTCAAATATTGAATTTTAGTAATTTTTGTATGCCTATTTGAGTTTTTATTAATTTCTATTCAGACATTTATATGCAATTTTTAATGCCAGTAAGAAGGTATGCTAAAACCTAAAGAAATAAATAAAAATAATCCTGCTACTAAATGATAAGCATAAGCCCTTATCGCTTCAAGTATAATTAAATTATTAATATTACTTAGTTTTAATTAATCATCAATAAATGAAATAGAGTTTGGGAAACAACTTGCAAGAATTTAAAGTGAAAAACCTGTTGGTTAGTAATAGATATATTTTGTTAGTTTGAAAGAACTACGAAACTATAACGAAATGAAAAGAAAGGAGGTTCTAGAGTTCAATACATGATAGAGACTGTATTGTGTCAAAGCCAACGTTTGTGAAAATTGGGTATTTAATTATTTGTACCAACTTTATAGAGGCTGAGTGATCTCCAGAAGGGTCTCCAGATGCCAAAGTTCGTCCTATGGTAGGGTTGGGCGATTGTCGATAGTTAGCACTATCGATAAGATACTATCGGCTGAAAACTATCGAATCTATCGATAGTTTTTCGATAGCTGCTTCCTTTTTTTCCAATCCTATTCAATACAGAATTTCACCTAATTCAATTACCGACTATTTGAAAATTACAGAATTATAAATTATAGGATTATATCATAAAGATGAGAAAAAAACTAATTTATTTGAATTTAAAAAAAGTATTTACAATTTAAATGTTTACAATAACAATGAACAAATCAAATCTTCAGAAAAGAAAAATAACGAAATAGTTAATTTTAAGAGTCAAGTGTGCTCCTTGAGCCACATATTTCCCGAAAGAAAAAGCATTTCTAGTTGAACATTTAAGAATTGTAGAAAAAGATGCCTAATTAAAAAGGAAGTTAAGGTTATAAAAACCTAGAAGAGCCAATGCTCAATACCGCGAATTCGGTTTGTTTGCACAAGTGTGAGGCTACGTGTACTACCCAACATAATGTAATTAGTAATTTCGGATAATTAAATAATGACACATCCGGTGCGGCATCAAAGTTATATAGAAGAGAACTCTTGAGCTCTAGGAATTCCGAGTTCAATTCCAAAAGAACTCGACACTGGACAGAGACAGATCAGCATAATTCCGAGAGTTTCAAAACTTGAGGGTAAAAAAGATCCATCGATAGTCGAAACTATCGATAGTGACTATAGGCATAGCCTGTCGATATATCGATAGTAACTATCGACTATCGCCCAACCCACAGACCACATGTTTTTCTGCTTATTTAAATTGCATTGGCATTTACGGTGTTTGGGGATATTTCAATTCACGATTTAAATTTGCAGTATTTCATACTTTTGTGAGCTACACACTAAAGTGTGCCTGTGCATGCAAGAAATAAGCTCTCTAATAAAAAAATCTAATATGAATAATTATTAGAGTTTGTTCCAACACATAATAGACACGAGTGAGTTACATGTTATCTTGAAGAACATACTGTACTTGGGACCTACAGCTCAGCAACACAGCGCTGAACACACCAAGCTATCCCACCATAACAAATTTAACTAAATGCTAAGAAGACAAATTTTATTAGGATTAACGGATCTTCATAGCTGATATTTTGATATTAAATTGAGGGTGTAAGGGAAGCCTATTGAAATTGTTAATCAAGTAATTCCCAGTAAGGAAGGCCCCAAAGAGAGAGTTTAATTAGCGAATAAAGAGAGCGACGCCTCTTTGTAGAGAGCCGTTTTAATACATCACACACACGCACACACACACTTAGCCGAAACCGAGTTGGTGGGGGGAGGGCAATATCTCCCGGGCCAATGGATTCCTTTAAATTGGATAGTTCCGGTAGGGGTGGGAGTAAAGGGAGTAAAGGTGGGGGGTTTTAATGAAAATAAATTTCATCCTAAACTTTAGAGGAAGCCGAAGTAACGCGAGCCAAACGAAACGTCCCTAAGCCGATTTAGTGGTGGGCCGGTTAAATATCCCGAATTATGGTTAGTAGCTTCTACTTCTATTTTTCCGGATATAATAATCTGGTTAGGTGAACATTGAATGGGTTTCCGATTCCGTATCTAATTGAAATCTTAAGAACTTGGGGGGGGGGGGAATTAGAATTTTTGTCGAGGTTTATAGAAGCCGTAAAAAAGAGTCTTTTGTAAGGCTCCTTATGCCCGACAGTGGAATATTGGAAGTTTAAAATCAGCTGATCGAAGAAGGGGGGAGAAATTAAGCTGAATAAGCAGGAGTTAAGAAAGTAATTTATTTAAAATTTATTCTTCAGCTACCTGGAAATTGGCAATGTACTATGCTATACAGCTCCGAATTAACTGCTTCATTAATGCTTAATATAATACATTCATTGGATATATTCTTTATTCTAGTATCTATTTTATATTTTAAAAATCAAACGTCTCACTTGGAATCCTCATACAAGACTGAAAAGACAAGAAACTGCTCGACGACTTCGCCTACTTCAACATTTACTGGACAAACGTTCAAAGCTACCCATTAATTACATGTAAAAGACTCATTTACATGGCAGTTATCAGACCTATTTGGACGTGTTGAGGAGTTGAGCTTTGGGGATCTACTAAACCATCCAATTCATTTCGTATCCAATCCTTACAATCCGAAATCCTTCGTAAAATCCTCAATGCTCCTTATTATGTCACAAACAAACTCATCCATCATGATCTTAATATCCCATATGTTGCTGATTTGGCCCAAACTAGATACCTATCCTTCCATGAAAAGCTCCATATACACTTGAATCCGCTAGTCTCTCAACTTGCTTCCCAAAATATTCCTGATAACCCTCCGAGGCGTCTGAAAAGAAGATGGCCTCGAGACCTTCTACTGTAGAACTTTATTGGAGTGCTATCAATGGGTAGTTTCTCCACAAGTGTTTTTTTTTTTTAATGTCCTTTGTTCATACAGCAGTTTTACTTGATGTAATATTATTACAGTTGTAAATATCAAAAAATTATTCTAAAAAAAAAATAATATTTTAAAAATAAATATAACGCTATTTTGGTTTTAAACCAGCGATTAAGCAGGCTAGGAAGCGGAGTAGTAGAGTGCTGAGATGCCGTGCGTAAGATTCAAATCCTGACGTGGCAGAATTTATATAACATGCTAACAGCCGGGGATGGATTATTTGACGCCTGGGACCCTCCTGGGGCTAACCCAGCCTTCACCAAGTGGGTACACAAAATAGAGGAAAAATCTTGCGTTGAGCGTGATCTTGAACAAATCACCTCCCAGCACAAACATTGTCCAAGAAATAGTGTAATATCTACCTTATAGAAGAAATTAGTTGACTGGAACTTCTAATGTAAGGATAGAAATAGTGGGGGAGTGCAGTCAATTAAAACACCATACTAAGTGCATACTTATTTATTGTGTGCCGACGTTTCGACCTACATTGTAGGTCATCTTCAGGGCTGTGAGAGAAAACAGACAAAACAAAATAACTATAAAATTACATTACAGTACCAAGAAAATAATGATATAACAATGTAGAGTAACAGAAAAGTTGAACAAAATAGTGAAGGAATAATATGAATAAAAATTATCTAAGAATAAATGTACAGAAAGGTGACAATGCAATTAGAATACAAAGAGAGAAAAAAAAAATTGGTGAACAGAATGAAAAATGAATTACTAAATGAAAAAATATATACATAACAAGGTGAGATATAAGAGAGAGATATACAAGTATGTAAAACCTAGTTTAATACAGATAAAATATAACATGAATGATAATAGACTCCTAGAGAGTTAACATAAGAAAACTGAAAGAAATTTGTAACAAAATGTGATGCCAAATAATTTTTTTTTTTTGTATGGCATTGGATTCTTTCATTCATCCATACTGCCAGCTATGTATTATTATTTGGTTAACTGTTACGTTAGATGCCAACAGCACGCGGTTTTTCCCCAGATGGTTACCGCCTGTTTTTCCCAGGCGGTCACCCATCCAAGTGCTAACCACGCCCGACGTTGCTTAACTTCGGTGATCTGACGGGAACCGGTGTGTTCAACGTGGTATGGCCGTTGGCAATGCCAACTAATATAATACATTCTAGGCAATATAATAACAAGGTCGAAACGTCGGCCCACAATAAATAAGTATGCACTTATTATGGTGTTTTAATTGACTGCACCTCCAACTTTCTCTATCCTTACATTGTAATATCCACCACTTAATGAATCCAAGACTCTTCATGAGCTTTACAGTAGGTGGTACAGGTTTTTTTTTTATTCATTTACCTGAAGGTAACTCATGAATGACCTAGGACATTTATCTCAGTAACTCAGTACTGACACTGAGTTACTCAGTACTGACACTGAGTTACTCCACTCCTAATATAAGTACTTAAGGGATTTTAATAATAAAATCAAAACAGATAAATTAAAAAAAAAACTATACCACTACAACCCATGATGGGTCTGAGGTTCAGTACATGGTAGAGATTGTACAGTTTCATTGACAACGGTTCTGCAAGGAGGTGACTTGTCCTAGGTCACGCTCAACCGCCATATTTTTCCCCCTTATTTTGGGTACCCTATTTTTATAATAAGTTATAGAGGCTGGGTGAGCCACAGGAAGGTCCTAGATCACAGATGATCCATCTCCCCCCGCAAACAGACTAAATAAAAATCATTGACTGCAGCGGGATTTGAATCAGGATTTCCGGCATGGCAACTCAGTGCTCAACCACTGAGCCACTCCGCTCCCTAAAACAGATAAATTGGAATTTTAAAAAATATTTTACTGTTGAGAGGAAGAAAATGGTCTTTTTTTTGGTGAAATAAAACGTTGAGTAGTTATTAATTTACTAATATTGGAAGTATTTGTTTTTGTAATCATCTCTAAATATCTTATCGATAACTATTGTTGAATAGTAAGGCAAGATCGACATTAATATAGCTGATAAAATGATTTCTTAAAAAAAAAAACAATTCTTATCATGAAATCGTCACGTTTATGCCCGTGACAGATCCGTTAGTGGAAGACTGACTTATATCAGCATTCGGAGATTGTCGGAGGCGTGAAAAAGATGTAAAGACCCAAGAGAGTGGAGAGAGAGAGACATAGAGGCAAACATGTCTGAAACATGCCTAGAAGTGTCAGTAATGGAAGGGACAGGTATATAAAAGAGCCAGGGAGCCTACGAGGCCTATAAAAAAATCGACAAGGCATTGGCTGACAGGAAGAGGGGGGAGGGTGGGAAGGAGGAAGTGTCCTGGGGACCGGAAATTGGGAAAACCTCTTAACAACTGCTGGCGTACTCCGCTACTTCCAGATGTCGGGGGTCGCTCCACTAATCCTCTCTTCATTTAGTGATAAACACCGAGAGCTCCTGATGGCCCCCAGGGAGGGTCCTGCCGGGGTCTCGTCGACTCTGGTTATTGTTCAAGTCTTGAGGGAAATTTTTCTTGAAGGTCCTTTATAAAGGTTGAAGGTTCTATTGCGACGCTTAAATAGATAAAAAAAAAAGCATTAGTAGTATAAAAAATAAAAACCTGAACCGATAAAACCCATGAAGTGTGTTGGTTTCAGTACATTGAAGAGAATATAATGCTTCTAAGTCAATGGTTCTGTAAGGAGATAATTCGGTAAAGATTATGCTAAAGATTATGGTTTTTCCGTGAACAACAAAAAAAGGTGAAAAGTCGAAATTTATTTTACATTTTTCAAAATGGAATTTTCGTCTCTTTAACCTACCTCAAAATAGTTGTGAAAGTGTATGAACCTTGAAAATCTATTACGCTTTCATAGTATACCAATGTCTCGTGTACAAAAAATATAAGTCATTTTTTGGATAAAGCAATTTTTCGGTTGCTTATAGTATTGATAAAAAATAAGTCTGCTATTCGGATCACGCTATCTCAAAGGTAATGAAGGTGTAATGTGACTGATGAGTTAAACATCTATGAATTACGTTATTTGGATGCCATTTCAAAGACCAAATGGTATATTTTGAAATTTTCTGATAAATCCTTTTGAAGCATAATTCTTACTCCTCCTTTTGTGCAAAAGAAATAACAGGTACTTGTGATTTAGAAGATCGCCGTGGATTGTTATCCACCATTGTTTATAACCTCAAATACTAATAATACCTTCTTATTAATACTATGAATTATATTCGTGTTATTATAAACTTTAAAGTAATAATTTTATATCCCTCTAACCAACCGCGTTCCTAGTGTTTTTCCTACACTTTCATCACATTATCAAAATCCTTAGGAAGACCTTAGTTACATAATTTGAAATTATTCCGAACTTATGGAAGTATAACATACTGGTTTCTTCCAAAGAAGTCCATTCCCAAAATTAATAACGCAATATCACCAAATTAAATTAATATAGGAAAGAAGAAATTTAAATACGCAATGAACAAAATTAACAAGACCAAAAACAATACGGATAACAATTTAATAATGCACATACAAATAAATTTAATGAGAAGAGTGATAAGAAGAAATTACACGAGTTAAGGGGGTAGGTTTTATGGAGTTTAGTATTCGTTGAAATAAACCGAGGTTATTTTGCAGACCAAATGGCATATTTTGATTTTTTCTTATAAATCGTTTTGAATCGTATATCTGACTCCTCCTTTTGTGTAATAATGTAGGGCAATTGTTGCTAAATTATTATTAGTTTTATACAAATATTTTTATTAGAAAAAATATATTCTTCTCTTTACCTCTCTTCTTTGAAGAGGTAAAAAAAAAAAACTCTATCCTTGGTGAGACGATGAGATATTGATTGTAGGAGGAGTGTTGTCCCCGAAGGTATTTCACTCACGTAGCTTTCCCAATCACTCATTAGCGGCCCTAACTTGATGCAGCTATATAGTCCCCATATAGTTCCCTATATAGTTCCCTATATAGTTCCCTATATAGTTCCCTATATAGTCCCTATATAGTTCCCTATATTCCCTGTATAGTCCCTATAAGCCCTTCTATTATCTTTACGTCAATTACAGCTCCTTAAAGCTATTGCCCCCACGGCTCTGGTTTATTATTTCATCGGATATCTCATTGGTCTTGTGGTTCCTATCTGATAAGGTTCCCATCTCCGAAACCTCGTTATCCGGAAATGACGTATATTATTTCCAACGGACGTATACCGAGGATGGTTTATGGACTAATAAACATGGGGAATAATCGGGTACTAATAGAGTTTGTTTGTTATTTTATTAACTATTTTAAAAATTTGAAAATTATGAATAATGAATAATGATGCATAATGCAGGATAATAGAGAAACTACCCAGATGTAATACCCCAATAACGAATTCAACTTAGGAGGCTTCAAGGCCATCTTCTTTTCAGACGCCTTGGAAGATTATAGTGAATTGAAGAGGTAGCTAGGTTTGAAACTAGTGGGTTAGACTGTGTATAAAGATAGTCATGAAAGGATTGGTATCAGTTTGGGGTCAAATCAAGAAGAAAGGGACATTATGGATAATTTTATTCGTATCAAAGTTAGGATTTAACGAAGGATTTTGTACTAAAGATTAGATAGATGAATTTGATGGCTTAGTAGATCCCCAAAGCTGTACTCCATAAGTCCAAATAGGTCTTACAATAGTCATGTATATGAGTCTTTTGTAGTTAATTGGGATCTTAGAGCGTTTGTTTAGTAAGTGTTGATGTAGCCTGAAACGACGTATATTTATAGCTATTTTCCAACATTTTGGATACTTAAGGCTTTGTTTTAGAGCTAATTTTTCAAGTGCATTTTTATAGTTAGGAAAAGGTATGTAAATGAAAACGTAGTTACGTACTTGTACGTGTGAAAAAAAAATAGAATAGTTTTTCATAAAAGATGTATTACACAGGCCAACGATGAAAAAACTTTTTTAATGAAAATACCTTATTCTTATGTTGTTTAGGTTGCTGAATCCAAATATGATGCTTAAAAAGTTGTATCACCCACCATTTATTCACATTTTATAGTTAAATTCATGAAATAAAGAAATATTTTTAGAATTTAACAGCTTTTTCATAGTTAAGATAACATGAAAAAATAGGTCTAATGAACAAAGATGATGTTGGCAGCACTGCTGAAGCACATGCTAAATAGCTGATGTTTTGTTTATTTTCAACATAACCTCACTTTTACGTTTCCTGTACATGTGCTCAGTGCAATGTCTCATCACGGCTGTAAAAACTCTGCTGACAGTTTTTGTTATATTTGTGGTGAGTTTGTTATTAAAAAGCACCAAAGAAACATTACAGACTTTGTGAAAAAGGTTTATCTAGCATACTTTGGAACCAAACTTGGAGACCAGGATAAACCTTGGGCACCGCATAAGGTATGTTATGTATGTGTTGAAGACCTCAGGAAATGGTCAAAAAAAGAGAAAAAACACTTTAAATTTGCTGTTCCCATGATATGGAGGGAACCAAAAAATCATTCCGATGACTGTTACTTTTGCAGTGTAGATATTACTGGTCATAACTCTAAGAACAAGAAGGTAATAAGCTACCCTAACCTTCCGTCCGCCATCCGACCAGTAGGGCACGGTGTAGATTTGCCAATCCCGGAACCACCAGAGGACTTAAATTCTATTGAAACAGAAGTATTTTCTGATGTACAGTCGGAGTTAGATGAACACGATGAAGAATTCCAATGTGTTACAGAAAATGTAGAGCCTAAATTGTTCACTCAGGTCGAGCTTAATGACTTAGTTAGGGATCTGGGCTTAACAAAAGAAAAAGCTGCTTGGCTCTAGGCTAAAAGAAAAGAACTTGCTGGCGGCTGGAACCAGCATTCATGTGTAGTGTTTCATTGATTTCCTTATATACTGTAAATGGGTATTAGACTATATAATAAAATACATTTTGCTTCGAAACTAAGGGTGATACATAAAAACTACGAGCAGATTTGGATTCAGCACATAAAAATCTATCAAGATCAGCTATTAAAATTAAAAAAGTTTTCAAAAAGGTTTTTTTTGTTGGCCTGTGTTATTAATCAAACTAATAGCATGGAAAGAGCAATGCGTCAAACTGGGAGTGGTTTAGTTTCAATGATAAAATTAATTTTTCTTGACTTCCTTTTCCATTCCAACGCTTCAATTATTTAATGATTTTTCTTACATTTTTGCTCATTTTCATTGTTGATTTAATCAAGAAATATCGTAGCTCATATGAACTCCAATCGAAATAAGACATATGATTCCCCGAATCCCCGCTGGCGATTCTTCAATAAAACCTCTTAAATCAAAGTAACGACCGATGGAGGGTCGCTGTTCTGTTGTGATCTCTGTTCAATCCAATTTCGAAACTTGGTCGTGAGCGCACAACAAGGGTTGGGGGACTGGAGAAGTGATACTTTTTTTCTCCCACACGCGGAGGGGAACAACTTCCAGGGCTTATTCATAGAACGCAGCAGTAAAGGAGGGAAGGCTATGGCTTTATTTAATCTGGGCAGATAGGAGCAGAAGATGGAGTATGGCATGCGCATAAGTTCAATATAATTAAAGGTAATTTTTTAATTATTAAATTTACCAATAATTGACCTTTGAAATCGGATAAGGATATAAGGTGTTAAATTTACATAATATTTGAATTCTAAATTCACATTTATAAACAAGTAAAAGACAAAATTCTTACCACATACACAAACAAACAAAAAACTCCGTCCAACTGATTTTAAGTGTATAGTGTATAGTTTTCAGAGTTACCAAAAAATGTGTGAAGTGCGTTGCGTAATAACCTGCAAGCGAGTCCTGGCCTCCTCCAACACCAATCGCCTTGGTCTGCTATTGCTACCCGTTGTCATCCAGCTGATTACTCCTGACATCATTAGTCTAACGCAATCTGACCATCTTAGTCTTGGCCAACCGGGGACTCAACATTTCTGTAACTGCCTTATCATCATCCTTGGAGTGGCATTTATCGGTATTGACATTGGAATGAACTGCCCCCAGAAGATGATTCACTGTAGTGACATAGTAATAATTAATATTATTAATAATAATACGAGATGAGATTTTATAAGACACTGCTCAGTCCTTCCTTGTTACAAAGGCGGATTTTTGAACTGTTTAAAATCGGTGAAAGGCGAGAAGTGGAAAGCAAGGAGTAACATTCTAAGAACCGGACATCATGAGAGTCATGAGCATAGGGAGGCATACATGACCATAATGCTACATGAACGACTGTGTGGACCGAGAACCATTGGAAGACCAAAACTGTGATGCAGAGATGGAATCGCGAAGGATTCTTGGTATAAGGAATTGGGTGGTGGTCGCACAAGATACAGAGGGTTGGCAAAAGCTGCCTCAGGAAGCTCTGACTCAATAAGCGGGTTGTTGCGCCACTGATGATAATATTATTCTTTTTAAGTTCTGTATTAGATAAGTTAAGTTGTGTTGACAATACTTGATTTTTTAAAAATCATACTTAGAAAAGAATAAATTCAAACCTTCTTATAATCTCGGAAGGAGGAAACAACTTCTACACTTCTAAATTAAGAAACAGATCCGGTAAATAGAGTGCGCCACCATAGCCAGTGGGGAGGAAGGGTTGAACCCAACCGCACTCCATTCGGACTCCTAACGGCCGGCGTCACCTAGGAAAGAAGACCCTTTAGGATGCTAATCGTTGACGTAGGGCGCCACTTGCTTAATTTTCTGGGCTCCCGGTTCCGGAGGGCATAAAAACCAATGAGGAACCCGAGTTTCCGGGCGGTATACCACTGATGGCATGCCACTGATGGTATACCACTGATGGCTTCTTCTAATTGCGTAGGCGGAATTGAACTTTTGAGTGACGATTAATGTTTATTATTTTCTTTTCTTTTTTTCTCTTCATTCCCTAACTAATATAAAAGTTTTTCTATTCGCTTTATTCTGTTCCGGCCTCCGGAAAAGTAGTTCCATGTATATGGAGTGGAAAATTTGCTTTAACTCCCTCTCTAAGTTACACTGATGTTTAGTAGGTATTTAAATTAAACTGCTTAGTAATTAAGCTCAAGAACTTGAAATAATTATAGTTATAAAAAAAGCATACTATTGTTTAATACCTCTTAATTTGATAATTATATAAAGTGGGGTAGCTTAGTGAGTAGAACTCTGAGGTGCTAAGTCTGGTTTCGAATCCGGCTATGGTAGGCTTAGGTGATAGTTGATAGTTACTATCGATATATCGAGAGGTCATGCCTATCGATGAATCTTTTTTACCCTCAAGTTTTGAAACTTTTGGAATTCCAAAGTTCCGAACTTGGAGTTCCAACTCGGAATTCCAAGGGCTCAAGGGTTCTCTTCTATATAACTTTGATCCGCACCGGACGTGACATTATTTAATTGTCCTAAATAGCCTCACATTTGTGCAAACAAACCGAATTCGCGGCATTGAGCATTGGCTCTTCTAGGTTTTTATAACCTTAAGTTCTTTAATTATGGATCTTTTTCTACAATTCTTAAATGTTCAACTAGAAATGCTGGTTTTTCTTTCGGGAAATATGTAGCTCTTGACTTCTTGACTCTTGAAATTAAATATTTCGTTATTTTTATTTTCTGAAAATTTGATTTGTTCATCGTTATTGTAAAAATGTGAATTGTAAATACTTTTTTAAAATTCAAATTAATTAGTTTTTTTCTCATCTTTATGACATAATCCTATAATTTTTAATTCTGTAATTTTCAAATAGTAGGTAGGTAATTGAATTTAATTGAATTAGATGAAATTCTGTATTGAATAGGGTTGGAAAAAAAGGAAGCAGCTATCGAAAAACTATCGATAGATTCGATAGTTTTCAGCTGCTAGTATCGGCCTATCGATAGTGCTAACTATCGACTATCGCCCAAACCTACCATAGGACGAACTTTGGCATCTAGAGACCCTTCTGGAGATTACTCAGCCTCTATAAAGTTGGTACAAATAATTAAATACCCGATTTTCACAAACGTTGGCTTTGACACAATACAGTCTCTATCATGTATTGAACTCTAGAACCTCCTTTGTTTTCATTTCGTTATAGATTCGTAGTTCTTTCAAACTAACAAAATATATCTATTACTAACCAACAGGTTTTTCACTTTAAATTCTTGACAGTTGTTTCCCAAAGTCTATTTCATTTATTGATGATTAATTAAAACTAAGTAATATTAATAATTTAATTATACTTGAAGCGATAAGGGCTTATGCTTATCATTTAGTAGCAGGATTATTTTTATTTATTTTTTTAGGTTTTAGCATACCTTCTTACTGGCATTAAAAATTGCATATAAATATATCTGAATAAAAATTAATAAAAACTGAAATAGGCATACAAAAATTATTGTTAGTTATTATTGTTATTGTAAAAATGTAAATTGTAAATACTTTTTTTAAATTCAAATAAATTAGGTTTATTTCTATATATCAATAGGTTTATGATATAATCTTATAATTTATAATCCTGCAAAGATTTGAAATAGTAGGTAGGTAATTGAATATAATTAAATTAGTTGAAATTCTTTATTGAATTGGTTTGAAAAAAAAGGAAGCAGCTATCTAACTATATCCTTAGATGGGCGTGAAACCTGGTGGTGGAGCGTGATCTCGGACAAAACACGTTCCGAAGAAATATTGTCCAATTATAAGCACAGTCTCTGTCATGTACTAAAATCAAAACCTTTAGGGTTGTGGTGCAGTTTTTAAAAAAATTAAAAATCAAACCAAAGTGAATTTTTTTTTATATACAATTATGTTTTTTCTTCTGGATATTATCAACGGGTCAAATCTGGAGGATTAAAATAAATTCCCACAAATCCCTTCAAATCACCTTTACCCTCCGTCGTAAACCAAAGACTTGCTTGTCCTGTATCGTTTAATAAAATCCCACTGATTCCTGTAAAACAGGTCCGGTACTTAAGAAACAAACGCTTAACTTGGAATTATACTAGAATGAAAAGACAAGAAACTACTCACCGTTTCAGATTAATTCAACACTTACTAGACAAACGCTCTAAGCACCCAATTAAATTCAAAAGACTCATATACATGACTATTATAAGAACCTATTTGGACGGAATAGAGCTTTTGGGCATCACTTAGCCATCCAAATCCTCTTGTATCCAATCCTTACAATCCAAAATCCTACTCTAAATCCTCAAAACTCTTTTCTTTGTTACGATCAAAGTAATCCATAATGACCTTTGCTGCTGATTTGGCCCGAATCCGATATCAATCTTACCTTGAAAAACTTCATTCCCACTCAAACATACCAACTGTTCAATTCCCGATAATCCTCCGATGTGTCTGAAAAGAAGATCTCGTGACCTTCTATGTTGAAATTTTAATTTGAGTCCTACCACTGGGTAGTTTCTCTACTAGTCTTTTTGCATGCCAATATGTAAAATTCATCCTACTAGTTGTATTGTTATAATACAGTTGTAAAGGTACTTTTCCAATCTAACGCCCACCTACCCCAGCACGCTCCTCTGGCACTTACCTCAACTATTTGGCAGCTGTCAGGTTATGATGCCTGAAATATATTTGAAATAGTAAACAGACAACAGGATTCTTAGAAATAGGAGATGATATACAGCTAAAATATGATTTTTTTTTTGTTTTATTTCATTTTTACCTATTTCTCTTTCAAAGAAAAATAGGTAAAAATGAAATAAAATAAAAAAAAAATCATATTTTAGCTGTGTATCATATTTTCTCTTTAAATTAAAAATATATAAATAATACTGAATAAATAAGAACGTAAAAAATAACATTTATTATAAACAATATTCATTACAAATAAGAATATCACATCAAACAGTGTCCTATATACAGAACAATCAAAACAATTAACCATAAAACATCACATTGTAGTTAAATCTAATTATTTATGTTCAATATTTAAATATTTAAATATTGTATGTATTTTAAATATCTTGTTTTTGTAACTGGAGTGCATCTTTATTAGTCAATCATTCACATGAGTAAATTAAAAACCTTTTCCAGTCATTATTATTTTTCTTTATTCTAAAAAACGTTTCGACAAATCCATGTCATTTTCAATTTACATCATTTTTTTTTTTTTTTTTTTTTTATAAATCTTTCAACACTATTTAATTTTAAAAATATTTTCTAAAAAATTTTTTAATTTAATTTTGTACATTTTCAACCTTTTTGGTTAATTGTCATATAATTTAAAAATAAAGCTTAGAGTTATAGTGTACTCCATGGTCAATTACTAATTTTTGTCTTTATTAAAAATTAGTAATTGACCATGGAGTACACTATAACTCTAAGCTTTATTTTTAAATTATATGACAATTAACCAAAAAGGTTGAAAATGTACAAAATTAAATTAAAAAATTTTTTAGAAAATATTTTTAAAATTAAATAGTGTTGAAAGATTTATAAAAAAAAAAAAAAAATGATGTAAATTGAAAATGACATGGATTTGTCGAAACGTTTTTTAGAATAAAGAAAAATAATAATGACTGGAAAAGGTTTTTAATTTACTCATGTGAATGATTGACTAATATTGTATGTATTAGCCATGTATTAACTCGAACACCCCTGGTGTTCTTGCATCCTTTAACATAGCATCTCCATCTAATCACATTCCCCAGTTGAAGCTTCATAATATGTCCCTTTCTACATGACATTTTGCGGGGAATGACGTTCCGCTCCTGTAGAAATACCACAGCTGACTTTTCATCAATCACCTCCCGAAAAATCTTCATCAAATTCCAACTCATATTGTATAATTCAAATGAAAACAAATAAACGTCCACTAAACACAAACAATAACGAAGGACTGAGGAAGGTTTGGCTAACAGTAGGAGGTAGTTAACAAAACTGCCACTTGGGGCACTGGGGTAGGTGGGCGTTAGATTGGAAAAGTACCGTTGTAAATTTCATTGAATAATAATAATAATAAAAAAAAAATAGTGCAACTATACCTAGAGTTTTGGTACGATAAATCACAAGATTTTTCGGTTCTTTGCTACAAGAGTATCGGAAGCCCTAATCCTAAAGTGTTCCGATCCACACGTGTTTGGCCTCTGTATCGATAAGTTTAATCCCTTCATTAGCTGTAAACACAAAATACATGTGATTACATCGCAATGTTGTTCCAGGAAACAGGTTTATTTGGTGTGTTCCTCTTCTTTTTTCCACCCACGATGACCTGCTGTATTCCTATTCAATTATTATTTTTCCACTCCGCTGCCAATGTAATCACATCTGCTCAAACTCATTACAGATTTCCAACAAAAATATTCAAGTAAATTTGAATGTATTTTAGATAATATAATTAAGGATATTTTATGGATTTATAATGGTTGTATCCCTTTGGATTTAGAAATAAAGACTGAATTGTTTCCCTGAAAAAACAAAGAAACATCATTCAATGCCTTTACTTCGTATTTCTTATAAAATTAAGTGGTTACAATTAACTGAATACACTAAACGGTAACAACACTATTCCCTCTCGGATCTTTTATTTATAACAGCTGTTGGGACAAGAAGGCTGTGAAAAGAATTAAGAAAACTTCCGTATATTAACGAGGCAGTTTTCTTTACATTTAATTAAATCAATAAATTTCTCAACGCATTATAAGAGTCACCTTTGATGTAACAACATACTATGACCAAGGCTACACATTCTCAGCACGGCGGGTAGTTTTTGGTGGATTTTAATAGGGAGTAAGGTACTTAAAATAGGTGTACCTAGCCTGCGCGATGACAGGTACTCGTTAAGTTACCTTACGATGACAGGTACTCGTTAAGTTACCTTACGATGACAGGTACTCGTTAAGTTACCTTACGATGACAGGTACTCGTGAAGTTACCTTAATCCTATTCTAATTTTGTCCGGATGGACAAAATTTAGGACTTCCACTATTGCAACGTCCAATTAGCTATAATAGCATAAAATTACGTTAAATGTATATACATTATACCTACAATGTACAAGAAGATCTACAACGTAGGTCGAAACGTTGGCTATCAATAAAGATTTTCTCAAATTACACGAGAAATTCATTCAGTGACCTCTACCCGGACCAATTTCTTCAACATATATTATCAACCCAGTTAGCTGGTGTTCCTCAAGGTAGTATCCTGGGTCCCATCCTATACACAATATATACAGCTGACATCCCAACCCATCCAAGCACTGTCCTCACTACGTACGCTGATGACACATGTGTGTTATCAGTAAATAACGATCCAATTGTTGCATCCCAATATCTTCAATCCCATATCTCAAACCTTCAAGAATGGTGTCAAAATTGGAGAATTAAAATAAATCCTAACAAATCCCACCAAATTACCTTCACTCTCCGTCGTAAACCTACGAATTCCTGCCCTACTGTATCCTTTAATAACACTCCACTGATCACTGTCGAACAGATACGTTACCTAGGACTCCATCTGGACAAACGTCTCACTTGGAATCCTCATACAAGACTGAAAAGACAAGAAACTGCTCGACGATTTCGCCTACTTCAACATTTACTGGACAAACGTTCAAAGCTACCAATTAATTACAAAAGACTCATTTACATGACAGTTATCAGGCCTATTTGGACATACGGAGTTGAGCTTTGGGGCTCTACTAAACCATCCAATTCATCTCGCATCCAATCCTTACAATCCAAAATTCTTCGTAAAATCCTCAATGCTCCTTATTATGTCACAAACAAACTCATCCATCATGATCTTAATATCCCATATGTTGCTGATTTGGCCCAAACTAGATACCTATCCTTCCATGAAAAGCTCCATACAAACTTGAATCCGTTAGTCTCTCGACTTGCTTCCCATACTATTCCTGATAACCCTCCGAGGCGTCTGAAAAGAAGATGGCCTCGAGACCTTCTACTATAAAACTTCATTGGAGTGCTATCAATGGGTAGTTTCCCCACAAGTGATTTTTTTGTTCATGTCTTTGTTCATACAGCCAATTTACTTGATGTAATGTTATTACAGTTGTAAATATCAATAAAAAAAAAAAAAAATATTATCAAGGTCAACAATTATCATTCAATATATACATTATAATCTCATAATCACACGTTCTTAATTATATAAACAATATTTTTTGTTTACAATACACCTTATTTCGTTGGGTCTCCTCCGGTAACTCAGACCAAAGAGTTATTTGATTTCTGACCCATAGTTTAGTGAATAGATGAATTCAAGAGTGGATCCAGGATTTTTTTCTGGGGTGCACAACTGCAGACGGGCAAAAATCAACAATAACTTAGAAATAAACTTGTAGTATTTATAGAAAGGTTTAAAAGGTTCTTTAGAATATTTAAAAAAATAGATAAATTACATTTTTTTAAATTATATCTTTAATCTAACACATATCTTTGCCTTTTTACATGTATTTTAGTCCAATATAGCCCATCTATTGTAACTTACTTATCTCACTTTGTATACAACTTTTACATGTATCCATATCAACTATGTTCTACTTTCTCACCATTTCTTACCACTTATTACACATTTTCAGGGCAGGTCACGTCACATCACATCACGTGATCACGGGCACTCGGATCGGGCACACCCCAAGAAGATTCTCACAGAGGGAATCCATGGCGCACGGAGAGTAGGGAGACCAACTGTGAGGTGGATGGAAGCTGTGGCTGAGGATGCACGCACCCTTCCTAATGCTGGGATGCGCCGCAGGATAGAGCTGATTAGCGTAGAGTGCTGGAGGCGGCCCTGACTCTGTGACGAGTTGTTGCGCCCGATATTATTACACATTTTACTACATCAATCATTTATAAGTTTCATGAACATTTTGTGTACATCTTCGTCCCCATTGGCAGTTAACAGTATCCCTCACTTCCATTAATTATCATCATTGTTTTTACATTTTCATTTTTATTACACTATGTCTATTTATTTTATGGCCTATGCCTATGTATTTTTATTACTTTGTTTATTACATACTGTATTTTTTTATAATTTTTCTGGATTTTATCCCTCTGGGATAGTTATTTTCAGGAAGCTCAATTACAAAGATACCTCCCAATTATTCTTGACGATAATAATAAAAATATAGAAACAGTCACCAATTTTCTAAAAAAATATAATCTTTTTAACAAAATTTAAAAAATGGTCAAAAATATAAAGATATAATATAGATTTAATTAAAGGACACTGAAGACCCTTGATGTTGAGTGCCCATAAGCAATTCTACCTAACCTAACCCAGGTATTTTAACTTTTAAATTTACCCATTTTAATATTACATTTTTATTTTTTATCTTTATTACCTTATTCTTTATTTTTAAACACTTTCTGTTTTATTATTTTTTTTATCTTTATTATATATTTTACTACCTTCCTGACACTTCGTTGTTAATACTATACACTCATACATTTTAACCTTTATATCTACCATGCTGTGCAATTTTAATCATTTTTATTTTCAATTGCCTGTATTCACCATACTTTTGATTGTTTAAATTTACCATGTTTGAACCTAGCTTCCTCTTCAATCCCGATAATCCTCCGAGGCGTCTGAAAAGAAGATGGCCACGTGACCTCCTTACTTGAACTTTGATTTGAGGACTACCAGTGGGTAGTTTCTCTACTTGTCATTATCATGTCATTATATATCACTTAGCCTATTTACTGTATTATTGTAATACAGTTGTAGATATCAATAAATAAATTTAAAAAAATACCATGTTTGAATATTTTTGTACTAGTTTTTAATTCTCAATTATCTGTATCTTACATATAGCCCTGAAGAAGACCTACAAAGTAGGTCGAAACGTTGGCTACTTAATAAATTTTTCTCCAATTCTAAGAGGAATACATTGACCTCTACCCCGTACCACTTTCTTCCACAGAAAAGTTACATGCTTCATAAAATAGTTTTCTGCTAATGATGTCCAACACTTCATTAGCGTTCAGGTTTGTTGCAACGTCTTGATGGATATGCATTAAAACCAGTTCATTCAAACGCTCTTCTGTCCTCCTGATACTCAAAAGGGGAGACAACGAACAAATTCGGCAATTCCAGCCAGAAATTGACTAGAGCTTTAGTCATATTCTTCTTATTTTATTCATGAATTCTCCACAGTACACAAAAACCCATCCCCCCCCCCTTAAATCATCCCTTGGATGAATTTTTTGTTACCCTGTGTTTCTGTACTAACTTCGTTGCGCTACAAAGGCACATCAAAGAATATTGACCTGTCAGTCATATTTCCTGAATCGCCAATTTATCGATGCTATCAATAGTAGCTCAGCTAAAAGCTAAAACGGTCAATGGAGCACAATCACAAGCCAAAACTTCATGAAAATCCAAATTGAAATATCAAAGGTGAATTATAGAGGAGGACAAATTGGTATGGAGAAGATGTGACGTATGGATTTATGGCAATATGACTAGAGTGTGTTATTAGATTCGCCTCTCAATTAATGGCGAGTTGTATTGAGTTATGGCTGCAATGGAGAGATATACAGCCACTGTACCTGTTGCAACGGGGGGAGGGGGGGTGCCACTGCAGCGCAGTCTATAATCTGCTCCGTGCACTATCCCATAATGGATAATGGATAACGCTAGATTATACCGAATAGGCTAAAATGCACTCCATTAACGGCTATAACTATGTTTGTTGGTCGGGGATGAGCGAACATAGTTAATACCATTTGTGATCCGTATTCATATTAAATTTGTCATTTTGAGGTAATACAATAATAAATCTATTAATTATTATGCGGTGTACCTATCGATTGTTGATATGGTTAAATTGATTACATATGAAAATTGGATGGTAAGGCTTCCTTCCCAGAATGCACTTTAATTGTCAGGGCATAGAAGAATGGGATGGAAAAATTTCAATTTTGTTTGCAATTTACTTATTTTCGTATTAACTTCTGCTAGAGATTTCTCTGTCTCCAATATTCTGTCATGTGTCCACTTGCACTTTCCATCCTCTGTACAGCTTCATCCAGCCTTCTCTGGCCTTTCCTGAAACTCTTGCAGATTTTCCACTCAGATTCCAAATTCACATCTTTCTAGTAAGTGAGATTCTGAAAAGTACAACTTTTAAACCTTCTTTATTTTTTTATTCCACGTTGTCGTGTTCTTATTTTTCGAAAAGTAGTGAAATATTTACTTAGTCAATCTTTGTTCGTCTTGTAAAGAAATCCGAGGATCAAACAAAAAATACATAAAAATGTAGACTTCCTTCACATGACAGACTTTCATTGCCAGGATATGGAGGAATGGAATGGAAAAATTAAAAAAGAAATTGTTTTTTTTTTTATTGAAAAATTTCAATTTTGTTTGCAATTTATTTATTTTCGTATTAACTTCTGCTAGAGATTTCTCTGTCTCCAATATTCTGTCATATGTCCACTTGCACTTTCCATCCTCTGTACAGCTTCACCCAGCCTTCTCTGGCCTTTCCTGAAACTCTTGCAAATTTTCCACTCTGATTCCAAATTCACCTCATTCTAGCACTCGAGTTCTGTTGTTAGTTCATTTAACGTCACTTTATGCTGCTATGGCTAATCGGACGATGCTACAGCGGGAGCTCTAAATTTTGCCTATCCAGGTTTAATTAGGATAGGGATATTTAACGAGTACTTGAAATCGTACAGCCTCGGGCCCCCGTTTAACGTCCCTTCCGAAGGACGGCGTAACTAAGGATTTTTTACTCCCTTAAAAAAATCCTAGGGCCACCTGCCGGGCTACGAACCCTTGATCTTGGGCTTAATAGTTTGTTACGCTAACCACTAGACTACAGGTGACCGTACGTGAGATTCTATAACGTACATTCAAAAATAATGAAATATTTGCTTAGTCAATCTTTGTTCGTCTTGTACAGAAATCCAAGGATCAAACAAAAAAATATATAAAAATGTAGACTTCCTTCACATGACAGACTTTCGTTTCCAGGACATGGAGGAATGGAATGGAAAAAATCCAAAAAAAATTGTTTGGGGGGAGCGGGGTAACTTCACAAGACAATGGTTGTGCAGAGAGGTAATTTGTTCACGCCCAACCGGCAGGTTTTCTCTTAATTAAAACTACCCTCTTTATAGAGGCTGGGTGAGCCCTAGAAGAGTCTTCAGTTCCAACACGATCCATATCAGCTGTTAACTGATTAAATAAACTATCAACTACTGTCGAATTTGAGCATGATAACTTCGGTAAGGCAACTCAGCGCTCTGCCACTGAGCTACCATGCTCCATAATCTTTATAAGCTGGGTACCCTTAATTGGGAGAAAATCTGGAGTTTGAGGATGATCTCTGCCAAATAATCTCTCTGTAATAACCGTTGGCTTAGAAACAGTTCATTTTCTACCATGTAATGAACACAATATCATTGGCTGTAGTAGTAAAAGGTTTCATTATTTTTTTTATTTCAACTCCATATAACAATCCATTCCTTTAATTATTTTTATAGTATGAGGACTAAAAATCTGCGGGAGCAATAACTTAATTAATTTATAAAATTACGTCTATTCTTTATTATTTTAAAATTCTTTCTCTTTTTCTGAAATTTCCCCGATTCCAAAAACGATACAATTAGGGATTTATACTTGCGCCATTATTATGTATTATATGCATGCACGACATAACTGTGGCAACATCCTGACAGTAATATATGCAGATGACAATGTAAGCATTACAAGATCTCATGAAGCCTAAACGGGCTTTAGTAATACTAGATTGATTAAATGAATTAATCGATTGGTGCAAGTTGTGAAAAAAAATTAAAAAATGTCAACACCATATTTACATTAAGAAATGAAAGATCTACCCCAACTTTAAACATAAATAGCGCAAAAATAACTAAATAAATAACCACATTTACATTCCATGTTCCTGTGTGATGTACATTAGGCAAACAGGAAGACTAATACGTACAAGACTTGCAGAACATACTCGTATTAGAAGCTTAAAGAAGATGGATAGCCAGTCAACAGCACTGGGGAACATTTTGTTAAGTACCAACCATGCCATCGAGTTTGACAAAATTAGAATGATCCGAAAGTTTAATAATACGGCAGAAACAATGATATTGGAAGCAATCGAAATAGTAAAGCACCCTGAAAGTTTCAACAGAGAAGACGATTATAAATTAACCAAATTGTGTCTCCCAAAAATACCAGTGGCCAAAAAGAAACCAAAAAATGTGAAAGAAAAGACAAAATAACCAGAAGTCAGCCAGTCGAGGCCCATCCAATCAGATCATTGGAGGAGTAGCCTCCGCCCACGGACTCTGAAGCTATAAATACCGAAATAGAGAAGAACATTTTCAGTCTCATAAAGCATTGTGTAAGCTTGCACTATGGCCAGCGAAACGTCGGCCAAGAATTTTACAACACAGTCGAAACCAGAAGGAACACATGATGAATGGATTAAAAACCGTCAAACAGTTTACTGATTTTAGATGGAACGAAAAAGCCGAGGTTACGCATGCGTCAAACTGCACGGTATCTTTAAATTATACAGCAGAGGACCTAGTTATCCCAGAATCCGACTGGTGCCAAACTGCAAGATACCGACACAGATTTCTATTTGTGCCTCCTAACTGGGAATGTTCTAGAACCTATATTAGCTTCTTGGGACTGAGTTGAAGATTTATCGCGCGGAAAACTAAGATATGTCTCTTCCTTTAATCTCCTTCACTTCGTTCTGTTTACTTCTGTGCCTAGGATGTATCAATTTTTTATTCTTATGTTATTTGTACTTTTTCTTCGTCCTGACTAGTTCCTACATTCTTTTTTTATTGGTGTATCTCTAAGATATTTTAAAAAAATAAATAAATATATATATATATATATTATTTTTTATTTCATTTTTCCCTTCACGCAGTATCCCTACGCGAAGGACGTTTATTGTTCTACATGTTCCTTAGATTTATAGTACATTACATACAATTGTTTCATGCTTTCATGCAGTTTTTTTTCTATTGTTTACATTTTTTTTTTGGTATTATTTATATGTAAAACTAAACGCTAAATTGAAAATACAATATATATATATATATATATATATATATATATATATATATATATATATATATATATATATCTCCTTCATTGTTCGAATTACTTAAAACCATATATATCTGATGATTTTTAGAAGGTTAAAAAAATTATTTTTTCAAAATTTAAAACTAATAAAGAAATATTTTTTATACAATTTAAATGAAGCTTATAGGTAATTTTATGTAGCTTTGAGTAGCTATGCAAAAGGCCAATGGTTCAAATCCGGGTGCTAAATTATTTAGTATGATAATTACCATGGATGGACCAAGTGAGATATGCAGACCCTCCTTGGGCTCACGTACCTGTACTACTACAAGCCGTGAACGGGTCTTGGATTAAGTACATTGTAGAGACTGTACTGTTTCATGGACAACGGTTCTGCAAGGAGGTGACTTGTCCTAGGCCACGCTCAACCGCCAGATTTTCCCCCTTTTTTGGATACCCTATTTTTATAATATTTTATAGAGGCTGGGTGAGCCACAGGAGGGTCCTAGATCCCATATGATCCATCTCCTGCTGCAAACATACTAAATAAAATTCTTACCTGCAGCGGGATTTGAACCAGGATTTCCGGCATGGCAACTCAGTGCTCTACCACTGAACCACTCCGCTGCTGTAAAGTGGATACCTAACTGGTGAGAAATCCTGGCGGTTAAGCGTAATTTCGGACAAATCACTTCCCTGCACAACCATTGTCCTAGAAACAGAGCGGTCTCTACCATGTACTGAACCCCAGGCCCTTCATGGTGTAAAACCTATATAAGTTGTATGCATTATTAAAAAAACAAAACGTTTCTTTATATTTGATTCAATATTATTTAAGTAATGGAATGATAGAAATCACAAAAATGTTGGATTTTCAAAATGTTCGGATGGGTATCAATTTTACCTAATACTATATACTTCACTTGACTTGAGGAACAAAAGACTTATCTATCTATAATAGTATACTAAAACCTATTTGGACATATGGATTTGAACTTTGGGGTTCAGCAAAAAAAGTTCACATACACAAGATACAAACAGCACAATCCAAAATTCTCAGAAAAATTATTAATGCACCACGGTATGTTTCGAATCACACTATACACAACGACATGAACATTCCCGCTATAAAATCATATATTCATAACAAATACATAACATTCCACTCATCGACACAATATCACCTAAACCCACTCGTTCTTCCGCTTTCCTACTCCCTGTTACCTGGCCTTGATAAGGAAAAATTAAAAAGACAATGGCCAAGAGACCTATTCAACAATTTTTTTTTTTTTTTTTTCCAAAATAACTGGATGATCATGGAGAAAAGCGAAGAGAATGATACTTCAATCAAATTTGCTGGATGCGCAATTGCGCAGGTGCAAATGAAAATTAAATAATAATAATAATGATACTATATAATTTTATCAACATAATGACCGAATCCATAGTAAAATGTATTTCTTTCTAATTTAATAATAACTTGCTATAGAACACAGAGATTTTAATTTAATTCAAAATCACTTTTTCACTGTGTCACTGATTTGTAATAAGTTGATAATAAAGAATTGTGTCATTATTGTTCAGATCAGTACATTTTGTATAGTTATCCATAAATACATACATATATCCCGTCACCGAGACTGGGCCTCCTCCATTTATCCATATATAATGACATAAAAAATATACACGTACCACTACAAACCATGAAGGGTCTTGGGTTCAGTACATGGTAGAGACTGGTCTGTATCTGGCAGTTAAGGGGCCCATACACGTTGAGACTTGTTGTACAACCAACTTGGTACTTGGTTCGGTCGGAGGTGATGTACCGTTTGTGGGCGAGTTGCAGTTCCATTTATATGTTGTACAACTTGGTCGTACAACATGCAAATAAGACAACATGGTTGGTTCGTGAAGGGGATGTTGTACAACATCCAAACCAACATCAGTTTGGATTCTATCTCTCTAGTTCTTTCAATAAATTTGTACGGGAAAATTTGCCTCGCTTACTCAGCCATTCTTTTACCCATATTTTTCTCTTCCTGCATTTTTTATTTTCTTCTGTACACTCAGCTATAATCATTGTACATAGAATTGTTTGTTTGTTCATTTAACGTCACATTATGCTGCTATGGCTAATTGGACGATGCTACAGTGGGAGCTCTAAATTTTTCCTATCCAGGTTTTATTAGGATAGGGATTTTTAACGAGTACCTGACATCGTACAGGCTCGGGACCCCCGTTTAACGTCCCTTTCGAAGGACGGCGTAACTAAGGATTTTTTACTCCCTTTAAAGCCCACCTGCCGGGCTACGAACCCGTGATCTTGGGTTTAGTAGTTTGTTACGCTAACCACTAGACCACATGTGACCTTGGTATTCCATGTTCACTAATGGTTTTCCCGTTTTTTTCAAAAATTTAAGTTTATGACTTATGTCTCTTACAATTCTATGTCAGGTGACCTTACATAGAATTGTTTCTTCATTTTTTCTAGACATTTTGAATATTTATGTAGAAGACTGTGTAATCACTTCCTTCTATTGTTGCAAACTAATGTTGTTACAACCTTTCTCCATTTGTGTGGGCTCGACATTTGGCAAGTTATACAACTTGGTTGTACAAGGCTCAACGTGTATGGGCCCCTTTACCAGATTAAATAATACCGGATTTTAACCCAGAACCTTCATCGCTGCAACTCAACGCACTACCATTAAGCTGTCCCGTTCCGTAAATAAAAATGATAAAACCTAAAAAAATCCCATAAAAGTGATCATAACAACGAGATGGAAGAATCTAAAGCTAAAGAGGTTCAATACGAGACAAGAGCCCGGGATATGTAGGGTAGTACTGGAGGGGATGATTCATCACCAGGGGCTTAATGACGTCATTTATAATCGATCCACCCCAACCGGAAGGGGGTTGTCTAGGTTGGGAAGGGTTTTTTATTATTAAAATGCAGGCAGATATTATTCAAGAGGCACTGATCCCAAGTCACTTCCGGTATTCATTAGTCGGAAGTCCTCAGGTTACCACGGCATTTCCCTTCCAATTAGTACAAATGGTTTACTCTTTTCCTGGTCTGAAAATAAAATACAATTTCGTTTATGTTTTTTGGTTAATGTTATATTTCATGAAACAGGACACGGCAGAAGTTCGTGTTATTAATTTTGCATATGTCGTTTTCAGTTTAATTTAAACAAAAGGACGCAGTTGATGCCCTGAAAGGCTTTGAACTTGCGACGTTTTTAATTTAATCCTCGCTCCAAAAGCCATCAATGCATTGCCTTGACTAGTTGGTACTTGTATGTAATGGTATCCCTTATAAATTTAATATAATTGGTTTAGTTTGAAATAAATAATAAAATGTGTTTTATTAAACTAATTTTAATTGTTTAAATCAATCAAAATTTATATAGTAAATTTTGCCTGTTTGAAAGCTTAAATTTTCTAATCTTTTGATTTTCTCTCGGATGCTCTCTTTCTCAGAACCGTTGTAATATATTATTTCCCCCAAATACTTAAATTTTCTGCTTATTTTTATCTTTCCATATTTGGTGTTTACTGCTTTTTTCTTGCAAAGGCTGAAAGTGGAAGTGGTAGCTGGAAAAATGGGTTTACATGTGAATGGGGAAAAAACCATGGTCATGGTAATAAAGAATAGGAAACAAAACCGACCATAGCTACGCTTTTGGAAAATACACTTTCCAACGTCTGTCAAGTTTCCGGTATTTAGGAAGCCGTATAAACGAGAATTTGGATGAGGAGGAAGAAGTTAGAGCCAGGATAGTATCGGCTAATAAAGCATGTTTTGGGATCTCAAAGCTCCTGAGAAGTAAGCTCCCAAGCTGATGATATGAACCATCATTTTGGCCAGTAGCGACATACGCTGGTGAAACCCTGACACTGAATAAATCC
This sequence comes from Arma custos, assembly GCA_037127475.1. Classification (NCBI taxonomy): domain Eukaryota; kingdom Metazoa; phylum Arthropoda; class Insecta; order Hemiptera; family Pentatomidae; genus Arma; species Arma custos. The sequence goes on from CM073763.1 coordinate 5,391,356, forward strand.
AGCGTGGAGAAGCTGAATAGATTCGAAAGGAGAGTCCTACGGCAAATATTTGATATTAATATTATACTCAGGATCAGAAGGAACAAGGAGCTGTGTGAGTATGAAGACCTAACGATATCGAGCTTCATCAGGATTCAACGCATTAAGTGGCTGGGCCGCGTATATAGGATGGAGGAAGAAAGGACAGCTAAAAAGCTGTATACAGGAAATCCGGATGGAGTAAGACTTCGAGGAAGGCCCAATATGCCGTCTGTGAGGATCTGAGCTGATCACGTTCTCCATCACTCGAGCAGGCGATCGGGACGAATGGGGAAGAGCGGTTGAGCAGGCCAAGGACTTCTTTATGAGTTTGTCGCGCCAATAATAAATAAATAAATACTGTTTTTTTCTTGAAATTTAATTTAGTAGTCATGAGTTCTTTTTCTTTGTATGATATTTGTAGGCCTGATTTTTCTGCTATTATTTGTAGGGTATAGACTAATAGACTCTTCTTCTGATCCTGCTAAAAGTGCTAGATCGTCTGCAAATGCAAAAGAACTCTCTTTTATTTGATTGCTTTTGTTCCCTACCTGAGCTTTTTCAATTCTATTAAATAATATTTAATTAATGTGAAAAATATTTATAATTTTATAGCGAAGAACCACTTGTACTCCCGTTGATGTATTATTGTTAGATTGTATTAGTATGATGATTAATTCTTATCTATGAATGCATATATTGTAGGATTGTTACTACTGATTCCTGACTTATCATTAACAATATACAGGAGGTTGTTTTAAAATTGAAGTCCTCATCCCCATTATAGTTATTACAGTTTGAGGATTACTTCACATTTATGAATGCATATATTTTTGAAAATATTACCTTTGACTGATTACTGATTAGTGAAAGATTTGATACGACATACATCAAAATTTGAGGACGTACTCTAGTATGCCAATAAGTCCGAACAATTTATATTTGACAATGTAAGGATTAATTTGTGTCAATAATTGCTTATATTCAGTGTTATCACTCCTGCAGGATTTCACATATAACATACTTCATACTTATGCAATGAGTCATACAGGGGAGTGAATTCATATGATTTTTTGTTAATGCACGCAAATTACAGCGGACAAAATAAGCTTTCAGGATACTTTCCACGCAGAAGATCGCGGTTTCGCGACCCGGCAGGTGGCTTTACGATTTCTAAAATCTATATTTTTCAACAATGTATTGATAATTAGAAATCAATAAGTATTCTATATTGTCCCAGTACCCTTTCTACCGAAGAAGTACCTCCAAATAACTTATTTTTGACAATGGGACCTTACCTTCGACTCCTGACTAATGACAGACTTGACCGGAGACAGTTTTAAAAGTGGAAACCTGCTGTCCGCCCCCAGGCACGGTGGCAAAGGACAACGCGGGCTGAAGAATTTATTTTAGACATTCTGAGGATTACTTCTTATCTATAAGTGCTTATATTTTTGGGATCGTTACCTTTGATTTCGGGCTGATCATTGACAGACTTGATCGGAGACTGCTTTAAAAGTGAAGACATACCCCACCGCCCCCGGGGGACGGCGACAAGGACGTGACAATGAGGCCCCCGGAGACGGCAACTCGATTAGCGGGGATCCAGGTGCCCGAGGGTAAACAGAGCCCCCCCCTCCCCCCAAACTCGCCCACCGTCAATTTACTGGACATAATTAAGCCCGGATTGGACCATCTGCGGGATCGATTCTGTTTACACGTCCTTCCCTCCTCCTTCTTGTCCCCAGGATATCTGTCCAGGAGTCACTTCTTTCAGAACCTGGAGGAAAAAACGATCTCCTTTATTTTTGTACTCTCATAATACACTGTATTATTATTTTTATTTTTTGTGATTGTAAATAAGGAAAATAATCAGTCTTTTCGACCTATAGGGTAATTCTAGTTCGTCCATATTTATTGTTTATTTTTATATGATTCACTATATACACGGTCGGGCAGACCAACCTGCAAAACAAGGTGCAGCAATACCTCAACCTTTACAATTCCGCTTCGCTAACCTCAGCCAAGACTACGACTGAAACAATTGGAAGCTATACAAGGAAGCTACTATACAACTCTAGCAAAAGGGGAAAATGGAGTTCCTTGCATACGAGGACCTTCCCCGAGATCTTTTAAGAGGAGAAGCTGTTGCGAGTTTGAGACTTATCACAGGCCACGATTACCTCCAGGCACATCTGCACAGAACGAGTATCGCAGAATCTGTTGTTTGTCCCATTTGTCTTTCTGGTGTAATTTCTGGTGTTCTTAAAGATGTTCCAAACAATGATGACGATGCATGTTTTTATTGGGAGGCAGAAATGGCAACTGCTGGCATTGGATAAAAAATAAAAAACTACATACAAGGTAAATTTTCATGAAAACAAGTATTTTAACGCGTACAACGATCATATCCATTTCGGTTAGTGTTATAAAACACTTGCAATTATTATTCATTATTATTAGGTTCATAGGTGTGCAAGCAATTCAAGCGTTTTTTTAAGTTTTATTTATTTCTTGGTTGCCAATTATACATAAAATCTTTAAAAATGTATTTCTTTGAAAATTATCGATAGAACCAGAGTTGTAATGTTTGTTATGAAGGTCTCCAGAATATTGATTGATGGTACCCAGATTTAAAATAAATTAAAAAAAAAATTTTTTTAAGAATAATTTATTGATATTCACAACTGTAATTATATTACATTAAGTAAATCTGCTGTATGAACAAAGGACATGAAAAAAAAAAGTGGAGAAACTATCCATTGATAGCACTCCAATAAAGTTCTATAGTAGAAGGTCTCGAGGCCATCTTCTTTTCAGGCGCCTCGGAGGGTTATCAGGAATATTACGGGAAGCAAGTTGAGAGACTAGCGGATTCAAGTGTGTATGGAGCTTTTCATGGAAGGATAGGTATCTAGTTTGGGCCAAATCAGCAACATATGGTATATTAATATCATGATGGATGGGTTTGTTTGTGACATAATAAGTAGCATTGAGGATTTTGGATTGTAAGGATTGGATACGAGACGAATTGGATGATTTAGTAGAGCCCCAAAGCTCAACTCCGTATGTCCAAATAGGCCTGATAACTGTCATGTGAATGAGTCTTTTGGGAGATCGGAATATTTGTCCAGTAAATGTTGAAGTAGGCGAAAACGTCGAGCAGTTTCTTGTCTTTTCAGTCTTGTATGAGGAGAAAAATAACTAAAAAAAGAAATACAAGTTTTATGGAAGCCTACCTATACCACAAAAACCCATGAAGGGTCTTGGGCCCACTTCATGGTTCGGGCCGTTCTGTTCCTAAGCTAATGCTAAGATGAGATGATTTGGCCGGGATCATGCTTTTATGGTTTTATCGCAATATCGGATACCCGCATTATAGAGGCTGAGTGAACCCCAGGAGGGCTCGTAACTGAAGAACTTGAGACTTTCAGGTCAATAATTCAGTACCTAAGCGCTCTATAAATTTTGGGAAAGAAATATAGTCCATAGATCATTTGGTCTTTACCTTATAACCTTAGCTGCATATACTATCCCACCCCGTGGCTTCGCTCGCGTGGAATTTGGTCTGTCACATAAAGTTTCGTGAAAGATCATTTTTATTAAACAATTTAATTTTTTTTTTACTATAAGTTACTCGTACATCCAAAATTTCAGATGTCTAACTTCAAAACTGACGGATCCTATACAATCTTGGAACCCCTATTATATTAAGGGGGAAACCCTTGGGGGTGGAACTATCCAAATTTCTTTCTTAAATTTTACAAAGAACATCTGCAAATTTCAAGATGCTAAGTTCCTGATTTGCCTTTAATTACGTACTATAATGGATTCTCCGCTGTGGGGGGCACGTGCCCTGTAAATCTGCCCTTGCTGTAGCCTATGTGTTATTATGATGTATAACCTATATTACTATAAAGTTTCATCCAAAACCGTTCAGTAGTTTTTGCGTGAAACAGAAACAAACATACAAACTTTCACATTTATAATATTAGTAAGATTAGTAGGATATCGAAACAAAAAGTTTCACTCATGTTCTTTCTGCTATTTTAAACTATTTTAATGAGCATGTGATTTGCCTTTAATTATGCACTATAATGGATTTTCCACAGAACACAAAAAATTGTCTGGGGGGCACGTGCCCCTGTGCCCCCCCTAAATCCGCCCTTGCTGTAGCCTATGTGTTATTTTTATGTATAACCTATATTGCTATAAGGTTTCGTCCAAATCCGTTCAGTAGTTTTTGCGTGAAACAGAGACAACTACTAACAAACAAACTTTCGCATTTATAAGTAGGATTTCTAGATCGGCGCTTTGTAATACACTACCAGCACAACACTATAGTCTATTACTAGCTGCCCTGGCAGACGTTGTTCTGCCCTGATTCCCTGAAACAAAGTGCTTCTATATTTTCTCCAACCATCACAATAGCAATTTCATCCAGTGCTGAAACATTGAAACATCTCACATGTTCTCCTACAGAAGTTTTACCAGTTCTGATTACAGCTTTATGATTACCACATGGCATAAGATCCGGTGCAGTTTTACAAAATGTATTCAATTGATTGTGTAGATGAAACTAAATTTGTAATTGTTCTACAATAGACCTCCTCACTGAAGTGTTATTTTTTATTAAGGGATCGAGAAAAGTGTAGTTTTATTAGTTCCCTCGTAATTTTTAAGTTTATTCAAGCCATAAGAACCTTCTTTGGGCCTTAGCAAATACAAGGGAAAAAAATAGCCGAATTAATCGAGCCGTTCTCGAGTTCTGCGCTTAGCAACACATTTGTCGATTCATTTTTATTTATATAGATACGCGAAGCTTTTTTTTTTTTAGAATAAGGAGATAATTAATGTAATGGAAAATAAAAAAAAAGGAGATTAAATGAAAATTAACCAAGGGAAATTTTTAATAATCGATGATTAGCTAAAGGAAAATGGTTATGAAATGGCGGAATTGAATTAAGTTTTCATTCTTGGAGAAGTTGAGCCTAGGAGGACACCTGGGCAATTCAATTAGCCAATGAGAAGAGGCCTTTCATGTCATTATCCTCCAATGAGGCCATGTGGTCTATTCTCCTCTTGTCAATCCTCCTCCCTCCTCTCTTAAAATATCTTGCAGTCCCGTGATTCTCAAGATTGTGGGGATCTGGCAGGCACAGCTGTGTTATTTAATAATTACTTGGCTTTTAAAAGTATTAATAAATAGCAAAAGAGACAACAATTTATAAAATCTACAGAAGATTATAAAATAAAAATCAAACCATCCTACGTTTGATCAAATATTGGGTTATAACATATGAAATGCCAGTGAACATGTAAATTTAAATTATTTGCAAAAAAATTATCAAACAATACTTTTATTAATGAAAATAGGATCCTTCACTTTCAATACACTTCTTCCAACGTGAAACAAGCATTTCTATCCCCGCTCTGTAGAAATTAGGTGTCAAGGAAGAAGCCAAGTCTTGGAAGGCCGATTTCAGGGAATTTTCGTTGTCAATTTTTTTATTTCTTCAAAGATTATCCAAACAACGGAAAAAGTAAAAATCAGTTGGAAAAAGTTCCTGATAATATCGTGGGTGAGGAAGGACCTCTATTTTCAGCTTCTGAATTAAAAATCGGGTGAGCTGATGGCTTCGGTTAATTCTTGTGGTACCCAAATTTCCAGCTTTTTTCTCTTACCAAGCTCCTTAAGGTGCCTGGGAACAGTCATGGCACTTGTTCCAAGTTGTGAATCTATTTCACGAGTGGTTTGGTAAGGGCCATCTCGTTCAACGTTTCGTTGTCCAACATAGTCTTCAGCCTACCACGTTCTTTCTTGGCAAGGTCATAATCCGCAGACCGAAATTTTTCAAACCAACGTTCTTTCGCTCACTGTATCTTCACCGTAAACAATATTAATGTTTCGACACGCCTTCGTGACGCTATGGACAAATTTAAATTCGTAGAGAAAAATTATACAAATTTCCGCGGAAGACACAATTTTATTCTTATTTATTTTTAAAACGTTGCTTCACTTTCAAAAAGAAAAGTAAGACTGATTATGAAATAGGATTTAATGATCTTTCAAACGGTATAAAAGACATAATTGTTTGTGTACAAATAATCTAATCCCTAATGAAAAGAAAACTGTAAATAAACGAAACTGCCATTTCATCCATTACGACCCAATAAAAAATTGTGTAAGATTAAAAAGCCTTAATAGTACGGAAAGAGGATATGAAATCACCAAAATCAAGCACGACTAAGGTGATGAGATAGGGTATTCTTTAACAAAAAATAAACATTAATATAATACCAATTAGGAGTAAAAGTTTTTTAGTAAAAATTATAAACATTATTAAAATTCATTTGCCAAAACAAATTTGTTTTCTATGCACAAAAAATTATCGATATTTGTCGTATAAATATTTTTTCGAGAATCAGTTTTTCCATAATGTATAGCTATGTAAATATACGTTTTTATATATTAATACTGTTTTCCGAGGGAATAGTTAAGTGGAGGTTTAAAATGAGAAGATCCATATAGATTCCTTCTTTTTTTTTCTGGTTTAAGGGAACATGGTTAAAACATAAAAATTTAAGTTTTTCTACAATTATTTATTTCATATATTCTCGTGAAAATGAATTTACCAATGAATTTGCTCATGTAGAACATGTTATAGGAATTGAAACTATTACAGATTGGAAGAACTATATCCTTGAAGTTTCTGCGGCATATCTTCTGCTGCTGCAGGGCGACTAGGTATGACTGTAGAGATAGATGAATCATGCTTTTCAAGAAGAAAATAAAATGTTAGCAGTTCATATCCACAAAAGTTTTCGGACTGGATTTCTGAGGAAGGGAAGATTGTTTTTGCTACGCTGTCTCGGACTGAACATCGGTGACTTAGCTGAAATTTATGAGAACATCAAATGAACAAGGAAAAGTCATTATATCACAGTTATGGAAACCTTATCAAGTTATAGAAAATATGTTTATCAGAATTGCTATTATTGGCAGTGAATCACTAAAAAAACTTCGATCCAGAAACAGTGGCCCATCATCCAATCGGTTTAATTGATGTCGGCCAAAGCGAAAAGTGCGATAAAAAGAATGTGGTGAATCCATATTGATGCATTGCCCATATTTATATGGAAACAGAAAAATCGCTATACAGACTTAAGAGATGGCTAATTCCATGTAAAAGTCTACCGTGAATGAAAAAAAAATTATTACTGTTTTTAAGGTAAAAATACTTTAGTATGGCGGCAACACTGTAATAATTTTAGTTTTAACTGATGGTAACTTTTTTCTTTTTCTATTTTGGTAATACTGACGTTTTTTAAGATGGCGTTGTAAACATTAACTACTGGCGCGTTTTGCAATGAAGTTTTAATTAAATTTTTAATTTTCAATTAATGTTTTATTAATCGTGTTTATAAAAAAGTTGAGATTTTAATTATAAGTATTAGTTAATTGAAATTTTGTAGTGACATTTTCATGTTTTAAACAGTACTCAAAAATAACATTTCAATACACTTTTCCATATTTAAAATGATTGATAAAGTCCCTACATTGTTTACTGTAAAATTAGTTTCTAAGGTTTCTTTGAAAAATATAATTATTTTGCATTCCAAAGTGACGGTAGTGTCAGTCACGATTTCTTTTTGTAATAAATTTGATTTTTAAATACTGAGGTTCTTCGTTTATTGTTTTCCATGTTTGTTTTATATATTTCAGCCCCAGATACAATATAAAATTATAAAACCTGCCCAGAGGTCCTTTTGCATGAAGTGTCAGGCACATTTCCATTTTGGTAAATAAGTTTTATGATGACATTTTTTACAACACAGATGGATAATAGTAGAATCAAGAATGTAATCCTAGTCAAACTAAAACCATTGACATATTATTATACATAGCATGAAGCAAAATAAGACGTATTTTGCGTGAAATGTAGAGTCAGTCACATATAGAATTGCCCAGATATATAACCTATATAACTGTATATTGCCCTCCAGAGTATATACTCGTATAGGTATACATATATATATTTTTAGTAGTTTTTCAATTACTGTTTTTTACACTGTACATATATATATGTAAAGGATCGACAGATATATAAAGATACTAGCTTATGCCCGCGGCTTCGCTCGCGTGGAATTTGGTCTGCCACATAAAGTTTCGTGAAAGATCATTTTAAATAAATAATTTCATTTTTTTTTTAATATAAGTTACTACTTATACTATAATATAATATAGGTTACTCGTACATCCAAAATTTCAGATATCTAACTTCAAAACCGACATAGTCTATACAACCTTTGAACCCCTATTATATTAACGGGGAAACCCTTGGGGTGGAATTATCCAAATTTCTTTCTTAAACTATACAAAGAACCTATCTACAAATTTCAAGATGCTATGTTCCTGAATTGCCTTTAATTATGTACTATAATGGGCGGGGGGGGGATGCCCACGTAACCCCACATAAATCTGCCCTTGAGGTAGCCTATGATGTATAACCTATTTTATTTAATAAGTTTCACCCAAATCCGTTCAGTAGTTTTTGCGTGAATGAGTAACAAACACTCGCATTTATAATATTTGTAGGATACCAAACCAATAGTTTCACTCCTGTCCTTTCTGTTATTTTAACCACAATTATCATGTGATTTGCCTTTATTTATGTCCTATAATGGATTCTCCACAGTTCCTAAATAACAGTCGAGGGGGGGGGCCCGTGTCCCCGTGCGCCCCCCCTAAATCCGCGCTTGCTATAGCCTATGTGTCATTCTGATGTATAACCTATATTACTGTCAAGTTTCATCCAAATCCGTCCAGTAGGTTTTGCGTTGCGTGAAAGAGAGACAAACATTCACATTTATAATATTAGTAAGATTAGTAAGATATCTCTGTCTCCTCCTTAAAAAAAAATATCTTTTTTAAATTGGGAAAGCCAATTAAAGGCTGGATTTAGTTCAAATGTTCAAATTTGAATGTTCAATGAAATGTTCAAATTTTGTGCTAAATCACTATATTTGCGTATATTTATATACTCATGAATAAATAACGTTGAATGAGCAACCAATAAGCTTCATTATTAGGGTTATTGTTAAGAGATTTTAGAGGCCTTCCTACAACATCTTCATCGTCAGAAGATTCTAGTGCCGAGGGAGTAGCCCAGATCAAACGCCGTCCTGCGACTATCGACCGGGCAGTAGTTATTAAATTGACTCGAATTACTGAAGGACTGTTAATAACCCCTACTGATGGCGGGGCGGTAATCAGATTAGCAGAGGAAGAGGAGAGTCCAGGAAGAACTGGTCGAGGATTAGCTTGGACGTCTCTATAATCAGCGCATAGTTCCATCATTAAATCCCCCCCATCCCCCCCTCTCCCTCACTCTCTCCCTCTCTCTCCCTCCCTCCTTTAAACTACGGCCTCCCTAATTAATTGCTACTCTAGGCTAATCCCTCCAGGACTCCGCAGGACTCTCTCTGCAGGATAGTTCAGGATCCTGCTTTTATCTCCGGTAATGCACCACTAAACATAACGTTTCAATTTTAGACCGGAGGATATTGCCCTGCGGGGTTTATGCAGTTTCGTTCTACAACTGAATTATTTACATTTGATAGTTTTTATTGAGAAGAATTTACAAGTAATTAATTTCCTATAGTTCAATGGATTCATTTTTATAGCTAGAAACCCGATTACAACGGACGTCATTCGGCAGATGGTCCTAGGATTTTATAAAGTGGAGTAAAATACCTTTGGTTATACTACAATGAGAGTCCAAAATTTTGGCTATCCAGAAATAATCAGAATAGGAATCTTTAAGGAATTGTTTTGGCCCAGGACACTTATTTTACGTCCCTTCCGAAGTACGGCATACCTATTTATTTATTTCATTTATCAATAAACATGAGGGTTTATATTTCAAAATATATTTATGAAGAATACAATAAACAATGGTTTATTACTGCTTATATTATTTTCTTATTGTAAAATCTCTTCTTATACCTTGCAGTGTAATGAATGGACTACATATATTAACAAATTTTATTATCATTATTTTTTTCATAGTACAAGCTGAGAATAGTAAAATTGATCGTTCTATTTTTTCGGTTCTTACTTAAAAAAAATCAAGATCGGTTGGATTGGTCAGATTTTGGAGTTTATAAGTATTAGGATGAACGGAATTCGATCCTTTTCTGAATCAATACAAAAAAATGTACACAGCATTTCATCCTCAAGGTCGTACAACATTCCATTTGGCGTGTCTCCGGCGTCGAACCTCAACGCGCCCTATTGTCATTAGGATGAACCGAACCAATATCGCGGATGGGTCGATCCCGCTCAAGGCCCAGCTGATTAGGCTAAGTAATCTAGGAGGCCGTGCCGGGATCCTTTGACGCTATACGGGTCGATATCATCCAGAGATTGGGCGCATTAACAATATCAGCTGACTCTATTAATACAAAGCAGGTGATGTCGTGCCTGATTGGGGAGTGGAATGGAGGGAGGGTGGAGGACACGAAATTGTCTGCCAAGATGGAGAGCATGACACACGTTGGCACCGATGGCAGATATTTTATGCATATTGCATTAGCTCGCTTCGGAGGGCGTAGATCAAGCTGGCCATTGCTTAGAGGATCCGAAACCTATAAGCAGTAACTCGTGATTATCGGCGCCGCTACCAGGTGGAGCTAGCTGCACTATATTGCACGATTTACGGGCTAACAACTATTATTTCACTGGAACCGGCCGATTAGCTTGGCAGTGGCGATTAATGGCGCCATTAGCTCCCTCTGCCGGGATCCGGAATTGACTCCTGCCATCGTAGTTCGCTAATGATCGCGCTGCTCTCTAATCTAGGAGGCATTTTAAATTGGATCGATCCATCGAAATTACCAATCGTCTAATCAGGACTTGTTTATTTCTAGTTTTAGGTTATGGTACGGTTAAAATAGATAAAGGTGTAGATCTTAACGTTCTATTATAGTTCACATTTAATATCTCTACACTGTAACAGGAGGATCATAAGAGTCTCCAGTTACAGTGTATTCGATATAGTCGATTGAGAATAGTAATGGCGGAATTACTTCTTTACAAAACCGTTGGCATAAGCAAGTGCTGAGCTTCTTCACGAGTTGTGTTTTCATATTTCTAGTGAATTCGTTAAATTCAGCCAACTGAATAGTTCTAAATATTGTGAACTATTATTCTTAGATACTCCTTTTGTTTGTTTCAATTTCTTCAATAGGATTTCGAACTTTGTAAATATTAATCTAGTATCACTAAGATAGAGCCAAAAACTCAAAAAGAAACACTATTATTTATTATAATGCAATTGGGAAAAACCACAATGCAAAGCCTTATGTTTCAAAAATACACCCACTTACCAGTCGACGTTTCGCCTATTCAGGCATTATCAAGACACCAAAAACAAAAAAGAAGAAAAACCTTTCTCGAAGAAAAAGGTGCAATACATCCCAACGATCAACAGCCCAAACAGGCTCCAAACATGAGACAGCACCCCACCACCAAGACGTTCAACATACAACTGGGCTGTTGATCTTTGGGATGTATTGCACCTTTTTCTTCGAGATGTGATTCACATAATCCCCTTTTTTGTTTTTGGTGTCTTGATAATGCCTGAATAGGCGAAACCTCGACTGGTAAGTGGGTGTATTTTTGAAACATAAGGCTTTGCATTGTGGTTTTTTCCCAATTGCATTATAATTAATCTAGTCTCGTTATTTTTTAAAACTTAAAAGGTGGAAATGATTAACTATTCAAAAATGGCTTCAATATTGTGGTGTAAAACCAATTCCCAACACTAGGGTTGAGTGATTCGTGATTAAAACAATTTATTTTTAAATTTTAACATCGATACTACGATATATTGGAAATCAATAATCGATCTTTACTTCTTACACCCCTATCAGACTAACTACTGCATAAACGGAACCTTTCGATGAATTGTTCATTCCTTTATTAACTTAATTTTAAAAAAACATCTTATATGGCTTATCGACATTTATAATGATATTAATTATAATAAATAAAGATTTATGGAAAGTAGAAATAGAACAGGCGAGAGGAAATAATTCTTTTTTTTTTAAAGACACGAGGTAATTTTGATTAATTTAATAAATTTTTTTTTTTTAATTTAATTTATTGATATTTACAACTATAATAATATTATAATAAGTAAATCTGCTATATGTACAATACGACTTGAAAAGCACTTGTGGAGAAACTACCCATCGGTAGCACTCCAAAAAGTTCTATAGTAGATGGTCTCGAGGCCATCTTCTTTTCAGACGCCTCGGAGGGTTATCAGGAATAGTATGGGAAGCAAGTTGAGAGACTAGCGGATTCAAGTGTGTATGGAGTTTGTCATGGAAGGATAGGTATCTAGTTTGGGCCAAATCAGTAACATATGTGATATTAAGATCATGATGGATGAGTTTGTTTGTGACATAATAAGGAGCATTGAGGATTTTACGAAGGATTTTGGATTGCAAGGATTGGATACGAGATGAATTGGATGGTTTAGTAGAGCCCCAAAGCTCAACTCCGTATGTCCAAATAGGCCTGATAACTGTCATGTAAATGAGTCTTTTGTAATTTATTGGGAGCTTAGAGCGTTTGTCCAGTAAATGTTGGCGAAAACGACGAGCAGTTTCTTGTCTTTTCAGTCTTGTATGAGGATTCCAAGTGAGACGTTTGTCCAGATGGAGTCCTAGGTAACGTACCTGTTCGACAGAGTTCAGAGGAATATTATTAAAGGATACAGTAGGGCAGGAATTTGTAGGTTTACGACGAAGGGTGAAGGTAATTTGATGGGATTTGTTAGGATTAATTTTAATTCTCCAATTTTGACACCATTCTTGAAGGTTTGAGATATGGGATTGAAGAGTTTGGGATGCAACAAATGGATCATTATTTACTGATAACACACATGTGTCATCAGCGTACGTAGTGAGGACAGTGCTTGGATGGGATGGGATGTCAGCTGTATATATCGTGTATAGGATGGGACCCATGATACTACCTTGAGGAACTCCGGCAGACTGGGTAAAGAGGGAAGAGTAGGTAAAATTATGGTTTACTTTAAAGGCTCTATTACTGAGGTAGGAACTGATAATAAGGAAGTAAATAGAAGGTAATTTAATAAATTAAAAATTAAACTGCGATTAGGATTGGATTTGATTTCTTAAGATCTTTGTGAATGTTTTAGACAAACGTTCATTAAGAAAATTAAAATACCAATTTCCTGACTTCTTATTTTGCCCTCAAAGAAGACTTCCGGTGAGATGTGAGTCGGTAAACGAAATAATTTCCTGATCGATTTTATCAAAAAAAAATTAGCACAGGGTCCTCGGTAGCCAGTGGAGTGTGGATAAAAATGAACGGAGGATCCCAAGAGAGGTTGACAGTTTCTCAAAGGATTTTCTACACCTTTTATTATTTTTTTTTTCGCCGTTCATCCAACGAGGAAGGAACTCATTAAAAAGTTGATAAAGAAGATTCCAAGAAGAGGAAGAGAGGGGGAAGAGGGGGGGGAAGAAAAGGAAATTGAAATTCTATCGGTGAGATAATTATATAATTGGATGTGGCCCGGGTCGGAGGGGCGTCCCTAATGAGAGTTCCCTAACGATGGCGCTTTTAACTCTCTCTAACAATATTTACACAATACAACATAAATATGTTATATATAACTTTAGGGAGCGGAGTGGCTCAGTAACAGAGCACTGAGCTGCCTTGCCGAAAATCCTGGTTCCAATCCCGCAGCAGGCAAAACTTTTATTTAGTCTGTTTGCAGCCGGAGATGGATCACATGGGATTTAGGACTCTACTGGGGCTCACCCAGCCCCTAAAAAATGTTATAAAAATAGGGTACTCAAAATAAGGGGGAAAATCTGGCGGTTGAGAAACAGTATAGTCTCGACCATGTACTGAGCCCCCACCCGTTCACGGGTTTTAGTGGTACACTTTTTTTTTTGTTTTTTTTAATAACGGTAATATCCTCCTAACGAGACATTATGTCCGCTATAAGAATAGCAAGGAGTAGAAAACAATTCAGTACTTCAGAAGTTATATGTTATTGGCAGCTACAAACAAGTAAACGTCAGCCACATATTTTTTTTTAAATATAAGGTATTTGTTAATTTTATTCAAAGAATATATAAATAATGCAGATACCAAACTCTTAATAAATAAAAAAAAATGCTCCATGTCCTGACAATTATTATATGGCATTTTGCTTTTATACATTAATATATTTTGTTAAATAATATTGTATTAATTTTCTATTCAGTTCCCTTTATTTTTATTTTTCATATTTTTCATGTAATTTTTTTTTGTAAGTTCAAACAGGTTTAAATACATGGTTATGATTTAAATTTCTGCCTAGTTTACAATCTCGAATATTTGAGAATATCAGATAATTTCGGATGCTTGGCAGAATTTAAATTTATATTTTGACAAACGATTAACTTTGAATCCTAGGAAAATTTATAGTATGAAATATACTATAGGCTGAAAGGACAAGAAACTGTTCGCCGTTTCAGGCTACTTCAACACTTACTAGACAAAGATCCTAATTGGTTATGAAATACTATTATGACTATTATAAGACATTTTTGGACCTACCGGCTTCACAAAGCCATCGAATTTTTCTATTACATTTTTTCATATAAAATCATCCCTAATGACCTCAGTGTAGCTTGTATTGTAGCTGATTAGCCTGAACCTGATTTGAATCCTTTCACGCCAAGCTTTATTCCCACTCGAATGCACTAGTTTCAAACGTAGCTTCCTCTTCGATTCCCCATAGTCCTCCGAGGCGTCTGAAAAGAAGATGGTCTTCTAAATTGAATTTATTTTAGTTCTACTTCTGGGTAGTTTTCCTACTTGCCTTTATTTACTTGTCATTATATATCATCCATAGTATTTACTTGTTGTATTAATATTTAATGCATTTCTGAACTTCAATAATTGAGTCAATTATTTTATAATTAAAGGTACCCTCTATGCATATTATTTCTCAATCTATATATATATATATATATATATATATATATATATATATATATATATAAAATAGTTCGTCCTGACTGAAAAGACCATCCCAGAGCCTAAACGGCATAAGCTACAGACTTGAAATGCGCACAGCAGGTACATTTTACAAGGGCAACGCGCAGTTCCGAAAATAATCTCGGGAAATTCGTCCCCTAAGATGGTGAAGAGGGTGAACAATGTTTAAAAATACAAAAAAATGTTAAAGCTAGCACTTTGAAATGTTAGATTTAGCTTCTACATTAAAAATGAAGAAAGACGTGTTTTCTTTTTTTTTTGAAAATCGACCTCTAAAAGTATAAAATACGGGAAACCGTGTTATATATAACATAAGACATAAATTTTGATCAGCTCTAGGACATAAGAAGGGCAATTCACCAGATACCTGGTTTTTCATTTTTAATTGTAACTGTTATGAGTTTAAATATATGTGTATACATTTTTATTAAGCACTGTCGCTAATCGTAATGTAAACTCATGAATTGATTTTTTTTTTTAGTTACATCATTTATATCATAAAACCTTTCATTTTTGTTTATTTGTATATTTGTTAAATTTATTTATTTTTCATTACATAATTTAGGATTACAAGTTTAATTTTAATTTTATTCTCAGAAATTATCAATTTAGTCAAACTATAAATTTTGAATTTCTTGTATTGTTAAATTTTACTAAAATGTATTCTGTAATTATGATACCAAATTGATCTGTAATTATTAACATCACATGTAATGACATGTAATATGCTTACTTAAGTATGGAGCATGTCCTAATATTAATAAACGTTCCCTCCATGCGGTTACCATGAGGGGAACAAATTAAAAAAAAAAAAAAAAAAAAAAAAAAAAAATATATATATATATATATGTATGTGTGTATATAAAATAGTTCGTCTTGGCTGAAAAGACCATCGCAGAGCCGAAACGGCATAAGCTCCAGACTCGAAATTCGGACAGTAGGCACATTTTATACCCCTAAGAGGGCGAAAAGGGTGAAAAGCGTTTTGAATCTAGAAACTTGAAACTTGTTTTTTCTGAGCTTTTGATTAGATATAAATAAATATGGCGTTCAAAGTTTGTAAAAAGTCTACCCTTTATGGTGTAAAATAAAAATTGGAGATGAAAGTTTGTGGAAATGTGTAAGGTTTATGTGCGTAGGTGGGGAAATATGCCTAAGTGTGCTTACCCGAACGGGCTAATATGTGAGGGCAGACTAATGTGCGAAACGCATGCGAATATTAAAATTTTTTCACCTGCTAATTCATTATTATTTACTGAAAATTGATTACAATACGATTTCTTAACACGATTTTTTGTTTTACTTAATTAATGTTCTTCGTGAAATAGAAAACAGTTTTGGGTTAGGTTATTAAATATTTATTCTTTAGTTGGGTTGTTTTTTTTAATTTTAATTCATTCGTCAAAAGAAGATAACTTTCGAATTTAGTTGGATGCTATTACGTCATTATTTTTTGTTGTACTTTGGATATTAGGTAGGTACCTAAAAACGGTAACTCCTTTGTAATAACGAACAATAAGGTAATGAACGAATTTTTACTACTTCATATTAGAAATGAGTTTGTTTCATAATAATTTTATAAATTTTATGCCTATTAAATTAACCATTCATTAATTTACTTAGATTTTACTATTTAAAATACTTTCTTACAACGTTATTATAACCCTAAAAGTTAAAGTGTAGACAAATCAGTCAAGTCTCGGCTCCGAAACTGCGCACATCGCCACAATTTTAAATTTTACTATTAAAACTGAGGTTAAACTATATATACAGACAAAATAAAGTATCCAACTATAATATAAGGTAATGAACGGATTTTTACTTCATATTAGAAATGGGTTTGTTTCATAATAATTTTATAAATTTTATGCCTTTTAAATTAACCATTCATTAATTTACTTAGATTTTACTATTTAAAATACTTTCTTACAACGTTATTATAACCCTGAAAGTAAAAGTATAGACAAATCAAATAAATTATTCGACTGTAATAATGATAATAATTCACTTATATTTTACTACATAAAATACGTTTTGGCAAAATTTGGGAAAACAAACAATGTTGTTAATAAAAATGTAAAAACTTCAATAAGCTATTTATAGTAAAACACCTATTTTAATTTATGTTAGCATTTTATTTGCAAAGTAATTGGACTAAAAAATTAAAAGTGCTGCCCAAAGTCACTATACCACCCGGACGAAGCCGGGCATAGCTTGTCTTAATATATAATGAATAATCTAAATAGCACCATTAAATTGACTATAATAACATGTATTCAGATCTCTGTTTGGAACCAACACCACTATAAATAATAAATATATTTTAAATAATTAATACTTTTAATTTATGATAATACATTCGAATACATAATTAAATTAAAGATGACAGATCCCGGAGATACCACGACCAAATAATATCTGCTAACAGATCCTTAGACAAACAGGTCCTGTTAATTACTCCTGTGCTAATTTCCTGGCAGGAGCTAGCCAATCATAGCTTAACCGGCTCATTATCGGTCCATCAATCGCTATTAATTGCTTTGACTTCAAGTTCAAGGCTTAGCTTAAGCCATGAGTTGGCTGGCGTAAGTATCAATTGTACGACAGTTACTTTAACGGGTTAAAGAAGTAACTGTTACTGTAACTACATTTAAAAATCATAGCTTAACTGGCTCATTATTGGTCCATCAATTGCTATTAATTGCTTTGACTTCAAGTTGAAGGCTTAGCTTAAGCCATGAGTTGGCTGGCATAAGTATCAATTGTACGACAGTTACTTTAACGGGTTAAAGAAGTAACTGTTACTGTAACTATATTTAAAAATCATAGCTTAACCGGCTCATTGTTGGTCCATCAATCTTTATTAATTGCTTTGACTTCAAGTTCAAGACTTAGCTTAAGCCATGAGTTGGCTGGCATAAGTATCAATTGTACGACAGTTACTTTAACGGGTTAAAGAAGTAACTGTTACTGTAACTATATTTAAAAATCATAGTTTAACCGGCTCGTTATTAGTCGATCAATCGCTATTAATTGCTTTGACTTCAAGATCAAGTTGTATCAAGATAAGCGATGAGTTGTATCAATGTAGCGACAGTTGCTTTAACAGGTAAAAGAAGTAACTGTTACTATCACTGTTATCAATCAGCTGTTTATATAGATAAATAATTGTTCCCCATAATGAATTAGTTATATATCTAATTCACTCCAGGAATATAGATATATTCCTCATTTTAAAACCAAAAAAATGCCAGAGACTTTTAATAAGAAAAGGGAGGTTTACAGAAAATTTGCATTGCAGTGTGTCGGCTGTCATAAGTAGAACATACCGTCAGTTACTTTAGCAGGTTCAAAAGTAACTGTTATTGTAACTGTATTTAACAATTTAACTGTTTATGCAGATTTATAATTATTTCTAAACATGAATTATTTGGAGCTATATTCCTTAAATCAAAACCAAAAAAGTGCCAGATACTTTTTAATAAGAAGGAAGAATTACAGAAAATGTGCATTACAGTGCGTTGGCTGATGTAAATATAAAATTAACAGGAGCTGTATTTACTTTAACAGGTTAAAAAGTAACCGTATATAACAATTTAACTGCATGTATAAGGACATATATAATAATTTCCCAAAATTAAATTGTTGAAGATATATTCCTTATTTCAAAACCAAAAAAGTACCAGACACTTATTTTGGAGTAAGGGAAGATTTACAAAAAAATTAGATCAGTATAATACAACGCCAGTTACTTTAACGGATTAAAAGTATCTGTTATTGTAACTGTATGTAAAATTCAGCTGTTTATATAGATATCTAATTATTACCTACAAAGAATATATTGGCTATATTATTTAATTCAAAACGAAAAAAGTGCCTCAGAATTTTAAACAAGTAAAGGGCGATTTACAGAAAATTTGTGTTGCAGTGCTGGACATTTGATGAAATTTTTTGAAATGATAAGTAAGTGGAGATGTGATTTGAGAAGTTTCAGATATATTAAAGCATGTCCTGTATTTTTATAATAAATATATTTCTTTAATAACCTATACACATGTTTCATATTATCATGCAGTATTTACTAGCGATCACCATAGTAGCTGTTACAATGGTAACTGGTAATTTTATATAGTATTTTAAATTAAATAATTACAAACAGTTACTTTCAACCATTAGAAGTAACAGGTAAGCAAAAAAGACACCATAAACATAACCTAAGCTGTTATACCTGAGTCAATAATAAGCTCTTTTCTTATTAAATTTGCTTTGATGACTGCTAATATGAACAAATGACATGAAAAAAAAAAACACTTGTGGAGAAAATATCCATCGGTAGCACTCCAATAAAGTTCTATAGTAGAAGGTCTCGAGGCCATCTTCTTTTCAGACGCCTCGGAGAGTTATCAGGAATAGTATGGGAAGCAAGTTGAGAGACTAGTGGATTCAAGTGTGTATGGAGCTTGTCATGGAAGGATAGGTATCTAGTTTGGGCCGAATGAGCAACATATGGGATATTAAGATCGTGATGGATGGGTTTGTTTGTGACATAATAAGGAGCATTGAGGATTTTACGAAGGATTTTGGATAGGATTGATTGGATACGAGATGAATTGGATGGTTTAGTAGAGCCCCAAAGCTCAACTCGGTATGTCCAAATAAGTCTGATAACTGTCATGTAAATGAATAATGGTGTTTATATATAAACTTTCAGAATTTATATTAGAGTCCTTCATCGGCTTTTTAAAAACATAAAATTGCTTTTTAACTTACGAATTAAGGATTGTTGCATCCTTGTAGATACGTATAGCCAAGTGTCACACAAAGGTCAAAGCCTTACAATCGCCTGATCTGAACAAGATGGCGCCCCAATTCGGGACGTCTCAATATAATGGGCGGAAACGGGGAGAAGAGAAGATGCCCCATTTAAATTGGCGTTTCCTTTTTGACAGGGTTCATCGCCCCGTAGCCATTGTACTTCCACACCTGTCCTCCTCCAGGTGTGGCAGCTGAATTTGGCAGAACATCTGTACCCGAGGAATTGGGAGCGGTCATCGGCCCCTTGATATACTGCACCTCGGATGCACCTGTTTCGGTTGCGGGAGGTTCGTCGATAAGGAGGGCAATGAGGAAAACAGGGGGGCAAAAAAAACAGCTGATATCAGTCCATAATAGTTTATGTCACGTGTTTTTGTTTTATTATGGATACACCTTTCCTCCATGAGGTCAGGGACCTGCGGTGAGGCGTATGGCTAGCGATGAGAACGAGTAGATTGTGAATGAGAATTTTAGAGTCTAGAGGTGGATTTGGGTTTCGGTACTGGTCTGTTTGTAAGCAAAGATTGGTAATGTCGGCATCGAGCCTTCTGGTTTGCTAAGACTTATTATTATTATGAAGATAATAGGTCTCAGATCCCACCTATTACAAGTCAATGATTAATTGTGCTTTCCGGGAGGAATTTTGGACTTTTCTATTTCATATGTTTAAAATTCTCTTTAGTTTTCTTCTTTCGTTCTGAATTTACGAAAAGCTTATAATAACTTAAAATGCCAACATGATAATACAGTATATATAATAATGAATCCATATTATTTAAAGAAGAAGACAACATGCACACAGTAAAATCGACTTTATATCCACCAACTCTTCTAATAAAGGCATTGCAGTTTCAACAACCATTCAAAATGAACTACGGAGAAGAAGTCAACTCTCTTCAAACAGGAATTATTGCAAATTGAAGTTGGCCCCAAATCTAAAAAGGGCACCCTTGCATTAGAATCTGCATTTTAATGGAGCGAAAACTTCAGGATTTGTTCTGCACCAGGAGCAATATAAGTTCTGATAGCTTCGATCCTCCATGTTAATTTATTAAAAGGAATAATTTGCACGGTAATTGGGCATTAATAGGCAGCTCGGGATTGAAAACTCTGTGATGAATAATTTTGAAAGAGAAATCCAATGGGTATTTTAAAATCCAACATTAGCATGCTATGTATATAAGATATTTAGCAATATACAGGGTGACCCGAATTTAAATGGCAAAACTTCAGGAACTTATAGGGGACCGAAAAACTAAGACAAAATGTCCTTTAGAGATTTGCTCGTTTTTGCTTAGTTTTAGAGAAAATCGCAAAAAAAGAAACAAAACAAAAATGTTACAGGTAACGATTATCACCTTTCAAAGTTCGTCAGGCTAGGTAGTGAGATATGTAAACACTTAATGTTATCCCTTACATTCTTTTATTTGTTTACATTTTGGCTTCCTTCTAGGATTATAATTCCTAAATCAGTCTTCAGTCAGTTACTCAGATATTTTTGTGTGAATAGCATCAGCCACAATGCCGCATACATATTCTAATGTTGAATGCGCTGATATGATTTTTGTGTATGGTTTCTGTTACGGTAATGCTTTAGAAGTGGTGCGGGAGTATGCGCGCCGATTTCCAAATAGAAGAGTGGCTAATCGACCAGTCTTTTCGTTAACTTTTAATAGACTACGAGAGACTGGGTCATTCTTAATACGTAATGAATGCGACCAATTCCAGGCAGCAGTAAGAGCAGATTAGCGGAGAAGAAATTGTGTCCAACGCCACTTCGATAACAATCCTGAGACTAGCATCCGAAGAGCATCTAATCTCTAATCTCTACTGCATTAGCAATATCGCGGCAAGCAATATGGCGAACTTTGAAAGGTGGTAATCGCTACCCATACCATCTTCAAAAAGTTCAGAATTTATTACCTCAAGCTTATGTCAAGAGATTGATTTTTAGTAACTGGTTTCTTGAAAAAATTCGCGATGATAATTTATTTCCATTAAAAATTATATGGACCGATGAAGCTACCTTTACAAGAGGAGGAATTGTTAATCAAAGAAATTATCATGTATGGGCTCTTGAAAATCCCAGAGCTATTAGAGAGAATAGGTTTCAGCATGAATTTGCTATTAACGTTTGGCTTGGAATTTGGAACGGATTACTGGTGGGACCATATTTTTTACCTGGAAGATTGAATTGAATCACATTTACACATTTTTTGGAGAACGACTTTTCTAATTATTTAGATGACATTCCCTTACAACAGCGGATTGAAATGTGGTTCCAACTCGATGGATGTCCAGCTCATTATAGCAGAGTTGCTCGAGCTTGGCTGGATATAAATTATCCACAACGATGGATTGGACGTGGAGTAGTACCTCGGCCACCCAGATCACCTGATATGACACCCATGGATTTCTTCGTATGGGGAACCTTGAAGCAGAAAGTTTTTTCGGTGTCAATCAACTCAAGAGAGCAATTAAGATACCGAATCATAGATGCAGTGCACCAAATATCATCAGAACAATGTTTAGCTGCAATTTATCAAGTGAGTGCTAGATGTAATACTTGCATTGGTGCAAGAGGACAACATTTTGAGCAACATTTACATTAAAAAGAACTTAACCTAAATATAAACGTAAATAAATAAGTTCCTGAAGTTTTGCCACTTAAATTCGGGACACCCTGGATATGGTATTTAGAATATCTGTTTTGTTCTCTCTTATTTATTAATAGATATGGTATTAATTTATAATATTTAGTATTATTATTATTATTTTGGCTTTAGAGTCCTGCAGGAACCCGGTCCTCCACCACCACAGCCGACCAATCTCAGCGCTCCTGTGCTATCCTCCTCCAGTTTCCGGTCGAAGCCATTTGATCCGAGGGCGTCCTCGGACCTTCCTTAGAAGTTTTCTAAATAGATCTGTCTGATTTTAATAAGACCTTCTGGGCTAATAGCAAAACTGCCTACTAAGATACTCAATCCTCTACAAATATAATTTCCTCAATATGGGAGAGAAGGAAGAGATAGACGATCCAATAAATGCTAATGCCTCGGAGTTGGATATGAGAGTGCGACAGTGTGAGTGCGATAGTGATAGTCAGCTTGAGAGCGTGTGAGTGAGCAGACAGTACGTGGGCAATATTAGCCCCAGAGAAGCTGAACAATCTAATGTATTCACGAGGCTCCAAAACAAGGGGCACAAATTGAACGGCACAGATGTCGTGGGGGGGGCGCAGTGCAATTTTTGAGGGGCCCCATTGCTCGATATTGTCCTCTCGTCTTCTGATAACTAGCGCCCTCTTCCCCTATCCCTTCCACTTATATATATCCTCTTTATCAGCTACTTTCTTTCATACGAAGTATCCTCGGAATAATCTCGACAACGATTGGATTTTATATTTATAACCACATGACTACGAGTTATTCAGATTAATAATATTGCCATGTTGGATTGAATACAAAAGTAACCTTTTTCTGGGACTAGGTCCCCTTAGAATAACAAAAACAAACATAATATAAATCTGGCCAGAAGTCTCCGTAATACATGTATAATGTAGTACGTTTATGTATTGTAATAGCTATACCGGGATTTACTATAAAAATAAATGTGAACTTTCAAAATGAGCAAAAGACCGTTACAAAAACCTGGTCACGTAAGCAGGTGGTAGACCTTAAATGGTGGGGGGGGGAGGGGTGATATCTTCCAAGGGGACTTGGCTTGGATTCCTCTGGAGGAGACACGGAGGAAGGAAGCCGAATTGGTCTTCTGGAAGGAAGATCGGCAAGAGTGGAAGCCAGAAGATAGAGAATGGCAGAATCAGAAGACGATCATGCTCGACGACTTACCCACAGACGTAATAAACGAAGAATTATAGAAGTTCCCCTAATACCTAAAGATAAGTTTAATTTATTTATTATTATTTTTTAAAGAAAAGATAGGCCCTCGACCGGGATTTGAACCCGGAACCTTTGTCTCACCGTGATATCGCTCTGCCAATTGAGCTATCCAAGGCCCCTGCCGGTCGAGGACAAACCTTTTCTCTCATAGATCCTAAAGCCCCAGTGTGCTCTCGCCATTTTTGCGATGAATAGACTAGAACGAAGTTCTTTGAACATTAATTTTAATTTAGGATCTTATTGACTTACCTCATATTATTATTTATAATTTTTTATAATTATTGGTCATTTTTTATGAGTTATAAATATTTTTATTTTTTAAAGAGAAAAGATAGGCCCTCGACCGGGATTTGAACCCGGTCACTCATAAAAAATGACCAATAATTATAAAAAAATATAAATAATAATATGACGTAAGTCAATAAGATCCTAAATTAAAATTAATGTTCAAAGAACTTCGTTCTAGTGTATTCATCGCAAAAATGGCGGGAGCACACTGGGGCTTTAGGATCTATGAGAGAAAAGGTTTGTCCTCGACCGGCAGGGGCCTTGGATAGCTCAATTGGCAGAGCGATGTCACGGTGAGACAAAGGTTCCGGGTTCAAATCCCGGTCGAGGGCCTATCTTTTCTCTTTAAAAAATAAAAATATTTATAACTCATAAAAAATGACCAATAATTATAAAAAAGTTAATTTATTTATGTTCGTGTTTTATGGCGATCTTCTATTTTATTTCAATCATTAATCATAATTTCTCAAAGTGTGTATTAATCGTGTACGAAATAACATCTATAATTTATATCTCTTTAATGAATGAACTGTGTATATAATACATTGATTATTACATAGTAAATGAATATTACCTTGGACATATGTTGCGACATGAAAAATACCATGCTGCAGTTAACATGCTCAAGGGCGGATCTAGGATTTTTTTCTGGGGTACAACACAACGAGCAGACGGGCAAAAAATCAACAATAACTTAGAAATAAACCTGTAGTATTTATAGAAAGGTTTCAAAGGTTTATTAAAATATCTAAACAATAGTTTCACTCATGTTATTTCTGTTATAACATCACATGATTTGCCTATAAGTGTGTGCTGTAATGGATTCTCCGCAGTACACAAAAAACCGTCTTGCTGGGGACGTGCCTCTGTGCCCCCCCCCTCCTAGACCCGCCTATGGACATACTGGCCAAGATCGAAGGAAAGCGAGGTCCAAATCGCAGGCATCACTCTTTGACGAAAACTCTAAGGCAATGGGCAGGATTAAAGTCGATAGAATTTTTTCGTGCAGCGGTCATAAAATTAGAAGGCCAGTTATTATCGCTAAGATCCAAAGTGGAAAGGTAATTTTAGAAGAATCTTTACTTTTTGCCGAACACAGATGGTATTATTATTGTAGGGTACCGCGTACCATTCCGGTTATCTTATACCATACAATAAATAATGATAGCATATATAATATGTAAAATACAAATCATAATGCTATGTATCGTACATCTGATAGGTTTTAGAAATGATGCATTAAAATGAGAATTGCCAGAGAAAAAAATAATGGAAGTGACGTTATTTATTTCAAAAAACCAGGTACCAAAGAGTCACTTAGGGAGGAAGCAATAGAACCTAGGAGGTACCTGTAGAAAGGTATATATATATGTGTGTGTGTGTGTGTGAGTGTATGGTATACATCTTATTCTATAGCTGTTACTTTATTAAAAAGTGGAAGCGACACTCGAACCAACAACTATTTACTACGATCCAGACGTCGTAATGAGGTTGAGGCTCTCAAGATATGTAGGGCATATTGCTAGGACGGAAGGTGGATAAATGCCAAAAGTACTCCTGACTAACCCGATTCATGGAAAAAGATGAAGTGGGAGACCTAAGCTGAGATGGTCAGATGGTGTGGCAGGTGATGCTAGAAAAATCCTCGAAGTTGGGAATTGGATGGCGTCTGGATGGAGTGAGTAACGTTTGGAGGAAGCGGTTCAAGGAATAATAACTCATAATAACTTATTAAGATTGACGGAATACACGAGATATTTAATTTCGATTTCATTTAGGATCACTTCTTTATCCATAAATTTGTAATTATATAGAATTACAAGGGAGACGTGCTTTGTCCAGATCAGAGATTTTTTAATTCAGAAAACTTCTGGAATCCTCTCCAGCTAGGATATTCCAGGATAGGGCAGTAAATAAATACAACTTAGAGAGAGAGAGCCTTCAGATGAATTAGGGAGCGAGGACTTTGAAACTTGGGACATAAAGGACCGGACAATGAGCCATTCTCATAATTCCGAAAGAGGGCAGTGGGCTTAGAGTGAGCCGGAAAAATGAGTTAAGTTGCGGCGGAAATTAATCCAGGTCATAAAATTAAGTCCCCCGGATCGAGCGGGCTTAACAGCTAAGTCCCTTGGGCGGTGACACGCCCGGGGGGTGTTAGCTCTTATCCGCTCCAATTAACAGTCAATCATAACACCCCCCTCCTGAGCAAATAATGTACTCGCCCAATTTGTCGATAATAAATTTTTCTGATAAGGGTCGGGTTATTGTAGGATTTTTTTTTTTGTTGGTCTTATCCCTTGCCCGCTTTTTTATTTCTCTCTTTGGCTTTACCCTCATTATTTATTATGCTTTGTTATCATTATTTGAAAACTGGGATGTATATTTTCGTTGATTTATATATATATAAAAACTAAACAATATAAAAAACGTGGTAGATGCTGTTCCCCTAGGAAACAGTACGGTCGTGAGCAGAGATATGCCAAGATCACTTACCTGATCCCCAGTTTTTGTTTCCATCAACTAATTGTAAAATCGAACAGTATAGAACAAAAAAGTAACTTTATTCTGGTGCTAAGTCCCTTTGGAATAACAACAGAAAAAGAAACATAATATATATCTGGCCAGAAGGCTGCATAATAAAAATCGTAAAGTGGTTAAAATTATACTCACTTAAATGTATTTATTGAAATTTACAACTGTATCCTGAATACATCAAGTAAATATAATGAAAGATAAATAATTTCCCCGAGATTAAAGCAAGTAGAGAACCAAGTGGTAGTACTCAAATATAAACTTCAACTTAGAAAGTCACGAGGCCATCTTCTTTTCAGACGCCTCGGAGGATTATCAGGAATTCAAGAGGTTGCGAGGTTTGAAACTAGTGGGTTTGAGTGGAAATGAAGTTTGTCATCGGATTCGGGCCAAATCAGCAATAAACGGGACATTAAGGTCATTATGTATTACTTTGTTCGTAACAAAATAAGGAGCATTGAGGATTTTACGAAGGATTTTGGATTGTAAGGATTGAATACGAGAGGAATTCGATGGCTTAGTGGAGCCCCAAAGCTCTATTCCGTAAGTCCAGATTGGTCTGATTGCCATATGAGTCTTTTGTAATTAATTGTGAGCTTGGAGCGTTTGTCTAATAAATTTTGAAGTAGCCTGAAACGGCGAGCTAAACAGTTTTTAATTTAAAAATATGTGTTCCGATTTTTTCTGTAGATACACCCACAAATGACTGCACAGTTATGTTTATAATTTTATATAAAATCTATAATAGCTATTGCAAAGGCTTATTATTAACCTCCCCTAACTACATGTTATCCTCCCATATTGTTGTGATATATGGGCCGGGGCCCACCTGATACTGGCGTACCCACCGTGACGTATTAGTGGTCCCCGCTACAGCTGTTAATTAGTCACTCCCTAATTTATAGTTAGGTTATAAAAGGCCAGGCTAGCGGGTCGTTGTAATTAGTGATCACGTGGTTAGTCCCAGAGGCCCGTCTTCTGCCTTGCCGATCTTGCACTTCGCCGTCTTAGATATTATTACTTGATTAACTGCTTAGCGACTTTTATTGCAAAGTCATCTACTCGGAGGAGGGCGGGGTAAATCTTTTGCAAGGATAGTAATTAAAAGTTTTTATTCATGTCTTTCCTCTTAGGAAAGAGTTTTACTATTGTACAATTTATGGAAGAAGTCCCTAATTTAATGGTTTGCCAAAAAGAAAAAGGAGAGACAATTAAGAAATTGATTATTTTATCGGTTAGTAGTGGAATTATTATTATTCAATGTAAACCAACCGTTCAACTTAACCCTTGCTTGCTATAACTCTTTGCTATAGAGGCAGGACCCTCTATAATGCCTAGGCCTATAACTAGTGAGAAAATGGCCTACTTCTATAACTAGAAGAAGAAGTGAACAGCTCCAGTGAAGACCATGTACTCCAGGTATTACGAGATGAATAACATCAATATGGAGTAGACCACCAGAGCAAGCAGCCAGCAAGGTTAGGAGAACCAGCAACCATAAAGAAGTTACCCATGCCATTCACAGGAGTCTCAAAATCAGTAATTAACGTTACCTTTTTAGTTATCTTAATATTCTATAAATCGTCTATTATTTTACCAAAATAGAGCCAAAAACTCAAAAAGAAACACTATTATTTATTATAATGCAATTGGGAAAAACCACAATGCAAAGCCTTATGTTTCAAAAATACACCCACTTACCAGTCGACGTTTCGCCTATTCAGGCATTATCAAGACACCAAAAACAAAAAAGGGGTTATGTGAATCTCATCTCGAAGAAAAAGGTGCAATACATCCCAACGATCAACAGCCCAAACAGGCTCCAAACGTGAGTGTTTTGGTGTCTTGATAATGCCTGAATAGGCGAAACGTCGACTGGTAAGTAGGTGTATTTTTGAAACATAAGGCTTTGCATTGTGGTTTTTCCCAATTGCATTATAATAAAAAAAAGTCTATTATTTTATTTCTTAATCTTAATCTATTCTGCCAACTACCTTTTATTTTATTACTAATTTACAATTAGAATGAAGATGAGCTAAAACAGGCAATCGAAATGGTTTGGAACGAGGTCGGATCAGTGTCGGAATCATAAAAAATTAGATCGACTGGATGCCAAACAGGATCGGCTAAGTTATCAGGTTAATGGCGGTTCGACAAAATAATATTTTATATTAATATTTCAATTAATATATTTTTAATGTTTTTTTACAATTTTTCCAAATAAATTCATATGATTACGTAAAAAAACAAACACTTTTTATATTAAATTCTTCGTTAACACTTTTTTGTTTGGGCTTTAACCATTTTTCACGCCTAATAACATACTCTTTTCCTTTGTAAAACATTTAATAATCGTCGAAAGATAAGAAAATTGGTTTAAGGCGATCTTCCATTATTTTTCAGTGATGCAATTTCTATGACAACGACTGACGTTTGTTGTTGTTTAAAATTATTCAGCCAATGTGTTCAATAAATGATTTACATACATTTAGAAGTGAAGCTATCAAAGTTATATTGCTTGAAGTGTCGAGAATTTCTCAAGTTTTCGGTCGATTAATATGCAGATTCTGAAGGCTACGTTCCCCTTTTTAGATTGGAGACTCTTAATTTTCAACGGTTTCAATCTTGGAATAGTCTCTTAAAATATTCACAAGAATTAACGGGGTGAGTTGAAGATGCGCTGGAAATTAGTAACCTGTTATTATTTTTAACTGTTATTTCCACGTAGCAATTCTTCTTCTTCTGAAAGAATCCTTCTTCTTTGTATGTTGCCGATTATAACACCCCAACCCGTTGCTGCATGTACAATTATAGATTTTTTTAGGGTTAATAGTAAAAATATAATTTATTATTTATTTGATACATAAAATAAGGTACTCTCTTTAATTATTCACAAGAATCACATAAATGAGATAAAGAAGAGTTC
The DNA here is from genome assembly GCA_037127475.1 of Arma custos. Taxonomy (NCBI): domain Eukaryota; kingdom Metazoa; phylum Arthropoda; class Insecta; order Hemiptera; family Pentatomidae; genus Arma; species Arma custos. Next base: position 5,420,934 of record CM073763.1, read on the forward strand.
GGAATTGGTAACCTGTTAACCTTTCATATCTACATTTCGGATAAAAGACAGAAACTTAGAGATGAAAAATGTAATATACTTTGGAAAAATAAAGTAGAAGATATTTTCATAAAACTATAAAATATAATAAATGCTAATTGTATATTTGGGGTCTTGTTTAGATTAGGCCCGCCAGTGATTTTATCTAGTAACAGTTACTTATTCATATATTAAAAAATATGGGTTAAAGAAACATATGATTTATTTAATAGGAACTTTTTATACATAACCAAAAACACTAACATACTTATAATGAGTTACTCCAGGGACCTCTGGAGGCCAAAATTCTTCTATGTCCTTAAGGATTTTATCAAAAACGTCTTCATTTGAGTTTCTCTGCCTCCACATGAACTCGCATAAATACGAGTCTACCATAGAGCGATGAGTCCCACATTCCTTTTTGTTTCTCCTTTTGGCCTTAGCCCACATAGACTCAACTCTTTGAGTGTGAGCACCAGTCTCTGGGTCGACGAAATTTTCGGAGTGATTTACAGTACAATGCCTGTAATCCTTTCCAATCATTCCTTCTATCCCACTATAGGACTTCCACAGGTCAGACATTATAATGGAACCCGGTCTAATTGATGTTTTTATGCACTCCTCCAGGGTTTCTCTTCTCCTATCGGGCACTGCGTACAAAAAACACTGTTTAGTTTCACGACAGATCCCGCCAAACACCCATTGCTGTGGATAGGTGCGTCCTACATTATACTTTCGACGAGAAAAACAGGACTCGTCAATCTCAACTGTCAGTCCTTTCCCTCCAATAACAATTGGGTTTTTCAGCAAACTAGCTGCGCACACCTCCTGCAGATAATTTTTCCAATCTACAATTGTAGCGGAGCTCATATTGAATTCTTTGGAACAGAATTTAAACGTCGTATACTCCTGTGTCCATGAGTAAATGAATAAAAGGGCTTTACTTAACGGTAACCTGCTGTCACATAGCCACGTACCCGTATACATGCCACATTCATATCGGCATTGTCTTTTGTTGCACCTATATTGTTTCTTTCTTCGTTAAATTTCATAATGTGGCCTTTTTTACAATATCTTTACGTAGGTAGAATTCCTCTTTCTTCAAAGAAAATCCTGGCTCGTTCCTCTTCTTTGCATAAATCGTAAACTTCAAAAATATTCATCGTGTTATCACTTTATAACCGCAATTACACAAACAATACTAAATTAAATAATATTTGAACATGTGATTTTATTTCTATATCAATGGTATCAGGTTATACAACAACTGTTACTAAATATAATTAAAAAATAACTGGCGGGCTAATCTAAACAAGACCCTATATTTGAAAATATAAGTAAATCTTATTTTAAAATACAGTATACCGAATTCGCAGACTTGGCTGAAGCCATGTGAATTCCATTTTAAAGTATTCGACCTATTACCTCCACGCATACTTCTTTTCTGTCTGGGCTTGTTTTCTTTCAAGAAAACAAAGCTCTGCCATTGCACACTATTATTAAAACACACTATACAACACACACACACACACACACACACACACACACACACACACACACACACACACACGTTATGTGCAAAATTTCAGTTGAAATAGACTGATAATATATTTGTTTATTATTCTGTTTTTTTTTTTAATTAACAACTGTATTATAGTAATTTATTGATAATAACAAGTCAATATTATCAATGATATATAATAGCATGGCATTATGGGAAGAAGAAAAACTACCCACTGGTAGTACTCAAATAACAGATTGAACTTAGACGGTCACGAGGCATCTTCTTTTCAGGCTTTAAGGAGGAGTACAGTGAATTGAACAAGAAGGTAGGTTTGGAACTAATAGGGTTGATAATAAAGTTATGAAAGGATTGAAATCGGGTTTGGGGCGAATCAGCGAAAAATGGGGAAATTAAAGTCATTACGGTTGGATTCGTAACAAAGTAAGGAACATTGAGGATTTTACGAGGGATTTTGGACTGTAAGGATTGGATACGAGAGGACTTCGATGACTTAGTGGAGCCCCAAAGCTCTACTCTCTAAGTCCAGATAGGTCTTATACGTATACTTATAGTAGTCATGTACGAGGACTCATATATATGAATCTTTTTTTAATTAATTGGTAGGTTTGAACGTTTTTCTATTAAGTGCTGAAGTAGCCTGAAGCGGGTTGGAGTTTCTTCAGAGTTATATTTTTCAACTATCATAACCATAAAAGGCCTATCGTACTCGACATCCTCCGAACCCTACCCTCCTCGGCTGACCCTTCCACATCCCCAGAGCTGCCCAAGATCCCCTATAGCCTAAATAAATTAGGAACGAGGACCAGGAGGGGAACGATGAATGGGGCAGGCAGATAGAGTGTGAGGCCAAGGTGTCGGTTGCAGCCTGTTTCGTCAACCCCTTCTTGTTCTAGGCTGGTTCTCGTCTGCAAGGAGTTAGCTATTGTCTTCACTTCCAGCAGTATAAATCTAGGCAAGAAATTGTGTTGTTGTTTTGTTTTTTTTATAATAATACGATTTATTGTTATAAATATATAATAATGGTCTAGATAAATGTATATATATATATATATATATATATATATATATAAGAAGAAACTTCGCCCTGTCGACATGTATGGTAGGGAGGCATGGACTGTATCCAAGCATCATGAGAAATTACTGAATAGAATAGAATAGAAAAAGTAACTTTATTCTGGGGCTAAGTCCTTTTAGAATATCAAATATGAACACAAAAAGAAACACAATATTTATCTGGCCAGAAGGCTAAATGTTACAGATCAGAAAGCCTATAAAAAGTGACATAATATAAAGTGACAATTTAAAAATAAATATGTAAACAAAAAATAATAATAAGTAAATACACATTACAAATCTTGACAAGATATTAAGCAATTAAAGAGAATAGATAAATCCGTACCTTTTGTTAAATATATGAGCTAGTATGTAATAATTTCTTTATATGTTGTAATATTTCTTTACATACATCTCTTTAAATAAAAAAATTAAAACAACTAAATAACGCAATGAATTATTCTATATATTACATTCTAAGCAAATGACTAACCTACTTAGAGAGCATCTTTTTGGGAAATCAGGAGATGTTGGAAAAAGCAAGGATTTAAATGACGATAGTGAGTGTTGTTAGGAGGGATTGAGTTCCACACTGTGGTGGGGCGAACGAGGAAGAAACTTTCGAATGCTTTAGTTCTGTTGGAACGTGTATAGAGATCGGAGAGGCGGGAATACTTGGGAGAGAAAGATTCTTAGAAGAGTGTATGGAAGGAAGGAAATCGTTTTTGCATAAAAAAGAATCAAAAACTTAAGGAAGTATGTGAAGTACCTGATATAGTTTGTTGTATACAAAAGCAACATTAAAATGGTTGGGTCACATTCACAGAATAGATAATAAAGGCTTCTAAAGCTGATCATGGAGGGAAGGACAGATGGAGAAAGATGGCTGAACGATCTGGAAGCAGACCTTGGGCTTCTTGCGGCGAGGACATGGAAATGAGTAGCGGAAGATCGTTCAAAGTTGAGGAAAATTTTTGAGGAGGCCAAGGTCCTCCATGGGCCAAACATTTCTGTCTTCTGTGTTATTTTTTTTTATGTGCGTTTTGATATTCGTTGTGTGTCCTTTCGATTTAATTTATGAAGTGAAAACTTCTTTAGCAGCGTTTAGCGACTTTTGGTAGATGATAAACTTGTGGGTTCGCGCCAGCAACATGCTCGACACTGGCGCCACCTAGTTATACACGGCCAGTGCATGAGTTATTTGTTTAAAGTTTAGCATCCCCATTGATATAAGAATAATTATATTTATTTAAAAAGTTGTTTAATAGTTGTGCAATTGATTCTAATAATAATCGATAGTAATAATAATCGAGACTAACAGTAATCGTTAATGATAATAATCGATGATATTAATCGATACTGATAATAATTATAATAAAACTTCAATAACTGGTTGAACTTTTCGTTTCCCCTAATTTAATTTATTTTTAATAGTTAAATGTCTTATTTTATGAATTATTAAATTTTGTAATAATAATAATTAATTATTGAATTATTGAGAGTACAAGTAATCTAAGGATTGTTGAAATGAACGATGATAATGATGCTAAAAATGAAAATAAAATCTATGTAAATGCAAATACAAGGTTTAAATAATATCCCTAAATAATAATTATTATATTTAAATTAAATTATCGATATTTTGTATTGAGCTTGTTCAGCTCATCATATGCTTTGATTAATCAATAAGCTACTTGAAAATGTATGTTATCGTTGTTCGGAGTGTCCGAATGTAATGTTAATAATTTAAATTTGCAAATTTAAAATTTAAATTTTTTTTTAAATTTTTTTTTAAGAGAAAAGATAGGCCCTCGACCGGGATTTGAACCCGGAACCTTTGTCTCACCGTGACATCGCTCTGCCAATTGAGCTATCCAAGGCCCCTCCCGGTCGAGGACAAACCTCTCTCATAATTCTCTTTAAAAAATGACATTCTCTTTAAAAAAAAACATTCTCTTTAAAAAAAAAATTAAAAAAAATAAAAATATTTATAACTCATAAAAATGACCAATAATTATTAAAAAAAATTAAATAATTTTAAATTGGATTTTTTTAGGTTTATAGTAAACCGATCACCTTCTTTCCCCTCCGATCTGGACGGTAAATTCCATTTTAAATCCGGGAATTAACGACGGGAGATCGATAAGAAATCCCAAAAGATTTGGCCAGTATCGAATTTCCTATCTCAAGCGGTAATTTGTTCTGTTTGTCCGAGTCGTGTTACGCTATTTGTCCAAGGATGGGGGCTTAAATCGATTTCAGAAGCATCTCAATGACTGAGCAAATTCGAACAGGTAATCGATTATCTACTATAATATAGTAGTACTATGGTAGAGTATTTATTATAGTAGAGTGATGTCTGAGGCAGGAGTTGGTATAACTACAATATGTGAAAATGGATTTAAGGGATAGTTAGAATTTTCATAGAGCCTATTCAGAATGCTGAAGGTAATCTGAACGGATTACACACCCCGGAATCGCGAAGCTTGCACCTGGTTAACAGTACTTAAACTTATCGAAATATTCAAACTCATTCCCTTCTAAAACAATTGTCCCTAACCCCCCCTTTTCTGCTGCTAACCATATACTTAATCTTATCCGAATTCTTCCCAGCCCTATTTCCTTATCTGCATTCATTAACGTTTCTGTCAAATATTAAATAGAATATTTTTATTTTTAAAGAGAAAAGATAGGCCCTCGGCCGGGAATCGAACCCGGAACCTTTGTCTTTCCGTGACCGCGCTCCACCAATTGAGCCACCAAGGCCGCCTGCCGGCAGAGGACAAATCTTTTCTCTTATCCGATCCCATGTCCTCGTGTTCTCGCAATTTTTGCGATGAATACACTCGAACGAAGTTCTTTGAACATTAATTTAATTTTAAGATCGTATTGACTTACGTCATATTACTATTTATAATTTTTTTATAACTATTGGTCAATTTTTTGAGTTTTAAATATTTTTATTTTAATTTTATTTTTATCTCAAAAAACTCAACTTAACTCAAAAAATTGACCAATAATTATAAAAAATTAAATAGAATAATTTCATGATCATTTTCACACCTTGATTCTAATTATATCGATCGATATAATTAGTAAATAAAATGTTTTCAAGTTTACAACTATATCGACCTCGTTAACAATGAGCTACCTTTGATAGCTCCCCAAGGGAAACATAGTTACAAAACCCCGAGGCCTCCCTTTGAACTAGACCGGGAGGAAGCCGCGGTGGGGGGGGGGGGAGGAGGTGAAGCCGAACTATTAAGTTGGTTGCGGATTAAGGCGGAGTGCATACATATGGATCAGGTACCAACTTTCCGCTATTGTAAATGCACTTAGAGCTGGAGCTCCGTATCCTAGTTCCGCTCAAACATTAAGTTGCGATCGATCCGACTTGAACCAAGTTCATGTTCGTTCTGATGTTAACATCAAATTGATCTGAAGGGTTAGTAACATTTAGGTTACAATAATCCGGAGTTAGCTGATTAATAATTATATATATATATATATATATATATATATATATATATATATATATATATATATATATGTATATATCATTTTCATTTTTTTCATTTTATAGGCGTTCCGACAAGGTTGCCTCAACTGATCAGAGCAGACATCCATGTCTCTTGATTCATCCAATCATCCTCTTGGAGTCCTCGACCAACCGTCTCCACCTGGATTCCCTCCATCCACCTGCTTCTGGGCCGTCCGCATCGTCTCCTCCCAGATGGAACCCAATCCACAACTCGGTTTGGCCAATATTCAAACGTCATTCTCTTCACATGACCATCACACACAGTACCATCTTAGGCGGCGTGAACCGATCCTTTCATTTGTAGATATAACTCTGTCGAATTTCTTGGTTTCTTACTTTATCCAGCCTAGTGACACGGAGACACCGTGTATATATATACACGGTATATATATACATGTGTATATACGGTATATACACACATGTATATATGTATATATATACATGTATATGTACGGTGTATATATATATATATATATATATATATATATATATATATATATATATATATATATACACACACTCAATTGTAACTACATACGGCTAGACCCAGAATCTAGTGAGAATGCAGTGAAATGAGCGATTCCTACCTTGGCAGTTCATCTTTCTTACGTATGGACCACGATCTTTCTCGTTCTTCGAATTCTGTCTTATTGGGAAAAAAACCTCTCTTTAAAAGGATAGTCCCCCCTAACATTAACATTTTTAGTACGCTCCCTTGCGGCCAGATTTGGCTAATTTCGTATACAAATTCTGTAACATGCAAATTCGATATGATAATAAACAAAATCAAATGAATAACATACAAATTCTGAAAATTTCCGGTACACGAGTCTGCAAAATTTACATAACCTGCGAATGGGAAATGAATGGGTACTTCGACTTGACCACTATTGAGAACATTAACAATATAATTTCTTAATCTTCATTACAAATTTCATATTTTTATCTTTAGTTTATTACATTATTTTATGTAATTTATTTCCTGCACTCACTGAATTGTTTAAAATTCAAATCTGTGACTCAAAAATGAATATATATATATATATATATATATATATATATATATATATATATATATAGATATATATATATATAAGAATATAGGATCAGTGAAGAGAAAGGAATTGTCTGGCTGGAACGTGTGCCTTGGTAGCTCAGTGGTGAGTAGAGCACTCAGTAGAGCACCGCGCTAGAGACGCGTGCGACCCGGGTTTGAATCCCGGCCAAGACATAATCTTATCTCTTCAAAATTAAAAAATATATTTAAATAATTAAAAAGAACCATAAATAAATAATAAAAAATAAATTACGAATATAAATTTGGCGTAAGTCAACGAGATCCCTATTAATGTTCAATGAACATACTTCCCTAAAATTGAGAGAACACAGGGATACAGGATCAGTGAAGAGGAAGGATTTCTCTAGCTGGAATGCGTGCCTTGGTAGCTCAGTGGTTAGAGCACCGCGCTAGAGACGCCGGCGATCCGGGTTCGAATTGTAATAATTAAATAATATATTTATAACTATAATTTATATAAAATATTTAAAACTTAAAAATTGCTTATTATTACTTATAGAATTCTTAAAAACTGAATACCGGAATATCCATGTATATATAGAGCCCCGATGAATAAGTTGTTACATCTAATGTAAAATTTTCCGAAATGAGTTTTTTGTACTTAAGTAAGCGGAATCGAGTTTTTTTTTTTATTGAATAAGGGGCTAAGTAAAGCATTGGCTTGATAAGGAGTTATTGCTTATATTACAACTCCATTTCAAGCCAAAAACTACTTTCATGCCGTTATTCCGGTTATCTGAAATCAGTAAGCAGTTAACTCTCTGTACAAAATCCGATTTAAGCAGTTATTCACCGGGGTTTTAGATATAGTCACTGTTTGTTAACTGTATGATGAAGGCCCGAGAAAGCGGTAAATCGTAGAATATTAAAGTACTGCACTTCCTTTACTCCTGGATTTAGGATATCCTTAACAGGAGCCGTGAAGGATGCAACGACATCTTCCAGACATTGCGGACCATGTTAATTTTGCCCCCTCCTTGGGAGTTTTGTCCGCTGTAAATTGCCGTCCTCAAGTCTCGTGGGGGGGGGGCACATTACCGCTAAAACAAGCCAATAAATTCCCTCCGCGGGGGCAGAATTAGCGTTTTGTGAGGGCGAATGGCTTCCTTTAGAATATTAATCCTCCGGAAACAATTAGAGCAGAGATTCGGAGACTGGGTTCTAATCCTAATGCACTCGGCGCGCGGCTATAAACTTATTTAATAATACTCTCGCTGTTCCTCCTGCAATTAAGGGATTTGAGGTTTAATCCTGGCAAAAACAACGATAGGCATAAACAACCTGCGGCTTCTACTAGTGTCTCCGCAATAGCGCTTTATTTAGCGCAGGGGATGTGCCATCTTGCGCTTCCGACCAAGGAGGAACAATCAAGAATTGAGAGGGAGCAATAAATCGTTATGTAAAGACACTACCTTCCAGAAGCTTAGGACTGATTAATTTAATAGGGTGTATACAAAAAATGCTATTTATTATTTACAAACACTTAATAATCCCTTTAGAGCATTCTCTAAGCTTTTTTACTAGCACTGGAATTCTTCACAAAAAGTCCCAGTTTAGTTATTTATTTCAAAGAACAAACATGACAGTGCCCTACGAAATTCTTGTAATTTTAAGAAATTACTGGAAAACAATTTCTGAGCCGCTGAAGCAACTCGTAAAATTATTAAATATGAAGGGGAAGGTGTCCTTGACCAGCGCACAGTGCGGCGTTGGTTTGAAAAAAATAGCAGTGGAGATACGAGGTTGGAAAGGAAGAATGGCTCCGGACGACCATGAATGGATATTGATGAGGTTCTGAAGTAAGCTGTTGAGTCAAATCCGTCCACAAGTACTCGCAAACTTGCCAGGGAGTGTGCTGTGTCGAAAGATGCTGTTAGTCGCCATCAAAGAAATAATAATACAAATATTTTGTTAAAAACCGGTCATTTTGTTTATACATCCCATTATTATGAAAGATTTTTAATTACAGCAGGTGCGGGGTAGCTGCATAGAGTGCAGAAGGTCCTTGATTCAAATCCGGCTGGGTCACATAAAATGCTAAATTTTGCCTTTCCGAGTCTCATTAGGAAAGGGATTTTTAACGAGTACCTGACATTGCACTGAGATCTTATTTAGGGGGTCTGCTATCTTGTGTTTGCGACCAAGATTGAACTATCGGGAATCAAGGTAGTGCAATGTATAGGTATAAACTGCTATGCTTTTACTCTTAAATATATTTTGAATATTCTGATTGATATTTGGGATGCCAGAGTATCTTTTAGGATTATTACTCATATTATTATTTCTACGCCTTAGTTTTAATTAGATTCCTTTCCAGAGGTCTGTTCTTGTGTTTTCCAATTTATTCATCTATTTACCTTCAATATATTAATCATAAATAAATAGTGCATCTGGGGTATGTAAGCACCAAAGAATTATTATAAATATAGTTTGTTTGTTTGTTTGTTCATTTAACGTCACTTTATGCTGTTATGGCTAATCGGACGATGCTACATTGGGAGCTCTAAATTTTGCCTATCCAGGTTTAATTAGGATAGGGATTTTTAACAAGTATCTGACATTGTACAGGCTCGGGACCCCCGTTTAACGTCCCTTCCAAAGGGCGGCGTAACTAAGGATTTTTTACTCCCTTAAAAAAATCCTAGGGCCACCTGCCGGGCTACGAACCCGCGATCTTGGGTTTAGTAGTTTGTTACGCTAACCACTAGACCACAGGTGACCGTATAAATATAGTTTATTAATTCAATTTTAAACTTCTTCTTCTTCTTGGTCCGCGTCGTTCACCGCTCCCTTTCTTCCTCAGGATCTGTGTAGAGAGTACCGTTTCCAGTGGAGTCTTCGACCCCCCCTTTCTTTTCTTTTCAGCCATCTTGACCGTAACGGGACCATAGGGGACACCCTTCTACCTGTGTGACCTACTTCTCGCAAAACAACATTGTTCTTCGTGCAAAACAAATTTACATTCATGATGCCACCGTGGCGGTACAATGCATAGAACAAACATAACATGATGTTCAGGACTGATTAATTCATGATGAGGTATTTATCTAGTACAAATCACCTGCCTGCACAAACGTTGTCCTAGACAAATACCGATCTTGAGTCTAAGGTTAAACTTATTTGTTCTTTTAACGTTACTTTGCTAATGCTAACTACTACACAACATGTGACCCAAACCTTGCCTTCGCGTTTACTATGCCTTTTATTACTATTATCATGTTTTATAATAATGTTATAGGTAAAAACATAGGAAGAATTTGACTTGTGAAAAGGCCATATTTTGGCGAAAAACAGGCTAACTACAGGCTGAGCAGTGAACTCACTCACAAATGATGCAGCGAGGTTACTCTTGTGTTTAATTTGACGAAAACTTTTCGCGACTAATTGAAGCCTCGAGTATGTGCGAAACTGGAGCTCCAACCCCCTCTCACTCTCTCTCACACACTCTAATCCCCCCTCTCTCTCTCTCTCTCTCTCTCTCTCTCTCTCTCTCTCTCTCACACACTCTAATTCTCTCTCTCTCTCTCTCCCTGCCTATAACATCTGTCCTTCAACTGAAAAATCGATAGCTATTTTATTCAGTGCCTCTCGAAGCTACTATAATAATATTTGCATTTATGTATATGTTTTATTAATATATATTTATATATACAAACTAGCTTATGCCCACAGCTTCGCTCGCGTGGAATTCGGCCTGCCACATAAAGTTTCGTGAAAGATCATTTTAAATAAATAATTTAATTATTTTTTTTAAATATAAGTTACTCGTACATCCATAATTTCAGATGTCTAACTTCAAAACTGACGGATTCTCTACAACCTTTGAACCCCCATTATATTAAAAGGGAAATAATATAGTAATATAATATAACCCCCTTGGGGTGGAATTATCCAAATTTCTTTCTTAAACTATACAAAGAACCTATCTACAAATTTCAAGAGGCTATCTATGTTCCTGATTTGTCTTTAATTATGTACTATAACGGGGGGGGCATGCCCACGTGACCACACATAAATCTGCCCTAGATGTAGCCTATGATTTATAACCTATTATATTCAATAAGTTTCATCCAAATCCGTTCAGTACTTTTTGCGTGAATGAGTAACAAATATTCGCATTTATAATATTAGTAGGATATCAAAACAAATAGTTTCACTCATGTTCTTTCTGATATTTTAACAACTATTATCATGTGATTTGCCTTTATTTATGTACAATAATGGATTCTCCACAGTACCTAAAATACTGTAGGGGGGGCACGTGTCCCCTTGCACCCTCCCATAAATCCGCGCTTGCTATAGCCTATGTGTTATTCTGATGTATAACCTATATTACTGTTAAGTTTCATCCAAATCCGTCCAGTAGTTTTTGCGTGAAAGAGAGACAAACATACAAACATTCACACTTATAATATTAGTAAGATGTTAGTTTTCAATTCTAAATCTAATTGGTTACCTATGACCCCTCTTTGATTTAATAAAAATATATTTATGAATTCATAGTATGCCTTGTGAAACCTTTTTGATTTATATTATATGTCATATATTATTGTTATTTAGAACAAATTTAAATTTAGTATTGAATTGAAACATATTTTTAGCGGTTATTATTTTGTTTTGTGTATGTGTTTTTTTTTTCTAAGTAAGCTTTTACTTTATTTTTGCCATTTGCCGTCACATTATAATCCAATTAATAAAATTTTCAGAGAGCTGTATTATCAGATACCTGTCATAGATGTTAAGGTGATGTTAGGGAAACTAAATCGATATAACAATATGAGGGAAGCGTTCTAGATCAAAACCGGATAGCTGCAACATTTTTAAAATTGATTTTTTCACATTTTTAGCTAGTTTAGTAAAGCAATTTTGCCTAACATGACAGTTTGCCGCCTTTTATATCTTGGTTTTAGTCCGGTTCTAAACCTGATTGCGTGATTGTACCAACGAGAAATGTGTAAAAGTAAAATTTCGAAGTTATCGCCTTTTTTCCTGAATGCTTATACTCCATGTTTTAAATATAAAGAGATCTGATAAGACAATTTAACACACACACATAGTTACGCCGTCCTTCGGAAGGGACGTTAATCGGGGGTCCCGAGCCTGTACGATGTCAGGTACTCGTTAAAAATCCTAATTAAACCTGGATAGGCAAAATTTAGAGCTCCCACTGTAGCATCGTCCGATTAGCCATAGCAGCATAAAGTGACGTTAAATGAACAAACAAACAAACAAACCCACACACATTTATATTTCAATATGTTTAAAAAATGTCGATATGATTTATCATTCCTTCGAACGATCAAGGGCATAACTCAAAATTTGGTATTTTTGAGTTAAATTTTCTGCCATTTTTTGTTTAGTTTGCACTTGAGGTTTTATGAGAACTATGACATCAGTTAAAACCAAAAAAGTTTCAAGCTTTTAAAAAATTTCTAATGGTTAATAAAAGCATTTCAATACCACCATTACAATAGGAATGCCATGCTTTACCAGTATCTGTATTTTTATTTTGTTTAATTCATTTAGTTTAATTATGACAAGACATATAACAGATATGAGTTATGACATTGTTCTTTTGATGGAGCGATATCTATGTGTGATGCTTATCGACTTTCTTTTAAGGTATTGGCATATTTATGAATTTATGTTGAGACATGAGTTTATGTCATGTAAATTATATATAACAAATAATAGATAATCTTATTATATTTTGATATATCTATTTATGACTCATAAATGTAGAATGTTAAAAGATTTAAACCAGTGCTTTATTTCTCATCTGTTTAAAAATCGGCTAGCCACAAGATAGAACCGCTAGCCTGTTTATTGGCTATTACAGATTCCGTTTGAGGCCAGGTACACAGACACATACGTCAGTGGGGTCATCCGAGCGATCAAATATTCATGTGCTGAGCTCCGCCATTGGTCGGGAGGAGTTGATAGAAAGGTTCTGATTGGCCGACAGCCGCAGCATCATTAGTGGGCTCTCTCCTGTACACAGTCCTCCGGCAAACACCCGCTCTAGTCAAGACAGCACCGCCACACTTCTCCCCCCCAACATAAATATTTGCTCTATTGTGGTCAGTTTCAATTAGTTTTCAACTCGTCATATTTGCTCCATACCCACATCCATATCCTGCCCGTGTTTGCTGGACCGCCATTCATTACACACTGAGCCACATTTTATCCTATATTAGTGTGTCCCGGGTGTCCTTTGCCCAGAGTATCTCACTACCACCCTCTCACACTCACTCTCTCTCTGCTAATAATTATCTACAGATCAAAGGCAGCGTGTCGCCTGGAGCTTTTAGACTCGCCGAAAATAATTAAACCTGCAACGTTGTTTGTTCTTACTCTGCGACTAGTGAATTTAGAGGTTTCCTGTAGTGAAGAAGGTAATATTTGCCCCGGTAGCAAAGATACGATGCCGTGGAAAAGTTCATACCAAGGATAGTTCATTGATATCATAATGAAAGTTTTAGAGGTGAACTCTTAACTTGCACGCTCGAGTTAATTCGAGCGCGCTAAACAGGCCAAACTGTGCACACTCGAGATAATTCGAGCGGCGTTGTATTTGATGCTGCTATAATTTTTCACACTCGAATATATTCGAGAATTGAAAATAACAATGTGAAAGCTAAGAGAAAGAATCGTGTTATTGATATTTATCATTTACATAGGATTGTAAGCTATAATACCTTCATAATACCTTGCATTCTTGCATTTCTGTACTCGTGACGACTGACTGCGATCCGTCGTAGTATTTTCGTGAATTTATATAAAGGCCATTGTATCTTTTATTTTACTATTTAGACGTGAAATATCAAACACTTGTTTCTGTTGTTTTATAGTTTAGTTCAATAGTTACCTAAGTGTTGTAAACTTGCAAAGATAAGTGTATCTTTATAGACAGTCAGTTATTTTGTGATTACAGAAAATAAAATTGGGTATATTGGATATTTATACAATTGGTATGTTTTTTTCATTTTCAAATTATTATTATTATTATTATTATATTTTATTTTATATTATATTTTAGTAAAATATATATTGAAAAATGAGCGATTCAGAATCTGAATATGAATACGCATATTTGTCGGAAAGCGGCTCAGAATAAAGTGATAAAAATTTTGATTAATTTTGAATTTTTTTTATTTTTTTGCCAAAACAATGTTCTAAAGTTTGTTTTTTTACATTAAAAAAAATTGATTTTTTTTGGCCGTTTTAAAAAAAAAAAAAAGTGCGTTAAGGGGTTAAACATGCTTCAATAATGGATGACAATTCAAAAAACGAATGTTATAATGTTAACACAATCGGGGGATACATCATACATAGTGTTGCAGCTACCTATCTACCATCTCCATCCAAAATTCAATTAGACCACCGGATAGCTAAAGGGTCAAAGAACTCATTACGATAAGTAACGACTATGATGCATCGCGCCACCAGGTGGGTCATTTTGCGGCGTATCTAGATTTCCATTCAGTATAACTTTTGATTCGGAGAAGGTACGACGTTCGTTTGGATTTCAATCGTCAGCTTTGCTAAAATATATCGATTGTATATAAAAAATTAATTTAAAATAGTTAGAGTGAACATAATGAGGGCTTAAAATAAAAAAAAATATTATAATATTATAATATTAAAATATTATAATATAAATAAAATATTATAATATATAGTCCATGCCCGTCGAAAAGCCATAACCAAATACAGAGAACGTATACTGTTGTTATACATAGGTATGTATGACCGAGTTAAACATACCTATAATTAATAAAATTATATTATAACACAGCACTTATTTTTTTCTGAACACATAAATAGTAATATTTTATATAAAAAATATTCACGTACAAAACACGGTCGTGTCCATGACACAGTCACACCACATTTTTTCCATAGGTTTCTTCAGATTGAGATTCCCTTCGACCAAAATTTCTTTTAATACATTTTTTCATTTTGTTCTATCTTGTGTATCTTCCTTCCTCAGACCATGATCGTGCATACTTTCCTCAATTCCTTCTATCCATCTTTTTCATGGTTTTCCTCGCCTTTTCCTCCCTTCAGCACTCTAATTGAAAATTAAATTGAGCAATCTTTCATTCTTAATTTTTCCGAGATGACCATATTCCAATACTTTTTCTCTTTATTTTGGAAGACGTTTGGTTGAGTTTGGATCCGTTCTCTAATTTTGGTATTAGTCTTTCTTTCTAGTTTGAATAACCTGGCAACTCTCCTCAAATAGTCCATCTCAGTAGCAGATAGCTTTTTTCCTAGAGCAGCACTTATCGTCCATGTCTCTGCTCCATATAGCAATATGCTTTCAATTATGGACACATATGAGCTTCTTGGTATCATTCGTCACATTATTGCTGCAAAGGACCGATTTTGAGGATACCGGTCGTAATTATCCTTATCTTTTTCCGATGTTCCACTCCTTTCCATTACTGAGCCCAAATAATAATAAAATTTACATTATTTTTATTATTATATATACATATGCAAACAAGTGTTTAGTAACAGATGACTGATTGCCATTTGTTATTTATTATAAGTGCTATATATAATTTTTTTTTATTTATTATTATTATTATTTAATGTTCATTTGCACCTGCGCAATTGCGCATCCAGCAAATTTGATCCAGATGTTTTTATCTTTGCTATTGTACAGGAACCTCGAGTTTTGGAATGAAATATCAATTTTTCAGTAGGTCTTTTGGCCAATGTCTTTTTGATCTTTTTTTATTAAGTCCAGGTAACAGGGAGTAGGAAAGCGGAAGAAAGAGTGGGTTTAGGTGATTTTGTGTCGATGAGTGGAATGTTGTGTATTTGTTATGAATATATGATTTTATAGTGGGAATGTTCATGTCATTGTGTATAGCGTGATTCGAAACATACCACGGTGCATTAAGAATTTTTCTGAGAATTTTGGATTGTGTTATTTGAATCTTGTGTATGTGAACTTTTTTTGGTGAACCCCAAAGTTCTGCTCCATATGTCCAAATAGGTTTTAGTATACTGTTGTAGATAATTCGTCTGTTCCTCAAGTCAAGTGAAGATCTGTAGTCCAGAAGATGTAATAGTTGTTTGTACCGTCTAGTCAGTTCTTGTCTTTTTAATTTTGTATGTACGTTCCATGTAAGTCTTTTATCCAAGTATAGTCCTAGGTAACGTACATAATTTTTGGAAGGTACTTCGTCGTTGTCAATTTTGACTGCTGGGCACGAAGCTTTGCGTAGAGAGAAGCTTACATGGCTCGATTTTGAGGCGTTTATTTTTTATTTATTTCTGATTTTTACAATAGTAAAATACAGAGAGAGTTTGGTTAGAATTTTTACAAAAATAATAGTACATACAAAAAAACAAAAAAAACAGAACAGAACAGTAAACATACAGAAAAAGAAAATAGTTAACTATAACACTAAACATTGTAATGAAGGTAAAATAAAAAATATGGCCATGAGTAAACTCTACATCAAAATATGGAAAATTCTTGATTTAAAACTTATATAATTCAAAAGTATTATTTTGTGGGTAAACAAACATGTATATATATCAATGTGTCATAGCTATTCTAATACTTAGAGCTTTATATAAGAAGTTACAGAGATTAATTACATCATTATTGTGCTTCGGGTTCAGTAATGTAAAAATATTGTGATCGTATCAACTAATATATTTATTTCTGGGCTCCAAGTAAAATGGGCAGTCGAAAAGGATGTGGTTTAGATCATCACGTGATTCATTTATGCATAGAGGACAATTGTCTTTAGTATTAATTCTGTGGGTATTTTTATTGTAGTAAACAACTATTTGTTTGCTGGGGGGGGGGGCAGTAATTTGGCTTAGGAGTCTTATTCTCTCAATGGGCAAATCTAATGTCAGGTATGGCTGTACTGAAGATATAATTGCAGTGTATAATATTAGAGCGTAAAAAAGGAATGTTCATGTTCATGTTCATGTTAATGTTCATGCCCGGTAAACAGTGAATATGCAGGGACCAGAGGTGATCTGGTTGGTCTCTACACTGAAGACTGATCAAGAAAGATCACTAGAGCATCAAACGTTCAGAACATGAGTAGAGAAGCTGACCATTGCAATAGCATATTTAAAATAATTCTCTTGGCCATTGCCGCTTCAACCTCCGGGGAGGATTAAAAAAAAGAGTGTTACTGGAAAATGATTGAACAAAAGGATTTGGGTGTTTGGATATTAACGGACAAATAAACTTTGTTTTTATTAAATTATGCTATGATTTACTCTGAATATCGATCGCATTCGGCAATATAAATGGATATACGAAAGGGTTATCGCGTTTGTAATGCGAATGAAATTAGAAAACCTAATTCTTTTACGTGTATGATTTTACAAATACTATTACAAATAGGCAAATGTGTTGTTCTTGTTGTAAATATGCTAAATTGTTTAAATAAACAATGCGCATATGAGCAAATGCTCGTATAGAGTTAGTTCATGAATTTACATACGAGATGTAGCTATTAAATAACGAGACTGACGTTGCTTTCGATAATGATGGGATTGTGTACCTTAACTGGGTTCCTGAAGGTCAAACTATTTATCAATACTACTACCTTGAGGTACTTGCAAAACTACGTGAAAGAGTAAGGAAAAAACGACCCGAAATGTGGAAGGACAAATCATGGGTTCTCCACCAAGACAAGGCGCCAGCTCATTCCGCGTTATCTGTCAAGAGGGGCCTAGCCCAGTACAGCATCCCAGTGTTAGAATATCCACCTTATTCACCAGACCCCATTGGCGTTTAATGCCAGTGACGCGGCTGGGAAAGGGGGCTGGGGCCTCCCGGACTCCTGCTTTGCCCTCATTCATGAGGAAGAAGCTCAGTTCGGGGACCCCAGGCAAATTGTAAATAGAGTATGAATGTGTACAGTATATTTCTTTTATGTTTTATTTATTATTATTATTTTTTTTTATTTATTTATTTTTTTTATTATATATATTTTTTTTAACTTTATTTTTGTATATATTTTTGTATATATTTATTTATGCATTTATTTCGTTTATATCATTGATTTTTTATGGAATGATTGTAAGCTACATAGCACCATTACTTATTGCCCACAACAGGCAGATTGTAATGCTTCAATAAAGTGTTTTTCTTCTCTCTCAATAAATTCACCAGATCTTGTACAATGTAACTTCTATCTGTTCCCTATGGTGAAATCTTCATTAAAAGGGACGAGATTTGAGTCCGTGGAAGCTATAAAAGATAAAGCTGACTTCCAGCACTGTTTCCAAGAAAGGAAATTTCGCATGGAGCGTTGTAGGAATAGATAAGAGGTGTATATTAAAGGTGATAGTAATTAATTATGTATAAAATAAAAATAAATTTTATTGCAACGTCAGTCTCGTTATTTAATGGCCACACAAAGCAAAGTGTTGAATTAAATATATGTGGAATTTAGAAAATTTGGTTAGTATAAAGTCAAGTATAAACGGAAGATCGTGGTGTAGGGTTTTATTGGTTACGAAGTAAAGGTTGAGGACTAGCCTGTGAATGGGTAATTCGGGTCTCAAACAGCCTCTGTACTGTTGGAAATCTTAATAATCTGGAGGAAAACTTGGAGATTGCACGAGCATAACCTATCTACTACAATCCAGACAGACCACACATTGAACTCAATTTGTGGAGATCTTCATAGATTGTAGCGTGTTATAGTATCTTAATGTAGTGTCCATCGAGAGATTAATTTACTCCACCCTTGAATTAAATCGACGGAATTATAGTTGGATTTAAAAACGTTTTTAAATTTTTAAATCGTTTTTAAATTGAATTGAAATAAAGTCACGACATCAATCTGTGGGTATTTCAATTCACTATTTGAACAAAAGGGTCAATAGGAAATATTTCTTTTTTAAACGATCCGTGGATAGAGGAGGACCCTCTAGTGGCCATATTGACTTTTGCATATTTCATAACAAATAAAGAGCCTAAGCCGATTCCTAAGAGCCTTTCATATGTTCCTCCATTGTTCGCGTCCAAAGAGGAATCCTTTTTAATTCCTCTACCTCGTTGGATGCTTTACCGATCGATCGTTGAACGGAACAACAATACATGTTTAATGGAGTCAATGGTGGTTTTACCTTTCGCAATAGAATCGGGGAAAAGGACATATTAAATCACTTTCTATAAATAGGTAGTTTGACTTCCTTAAGGGAAAAGAAATCGCTGTCTAGAGAGAAATTTTTATGAAAGAAATAGACTATGAATGGTATTGTTTTTCTTTTATATATTTCCTTAAAGTACAAACGGATACCCAATTTTTATTTATTTCCTGAAGGGATTATTTCACATAACATCAATAATTATTTACTGCCCATAAATAATTATTTTCACTAAATAAACCAATTATTCCTGAAAAATAAAATGATTTGCCTATTTTTTAAGGTTCCATATAGAATTCATTACGAGCCGTAACCATTTAGTAGGTCACTTTCTGTGAGCTCATACCTACTGCATGAAGAATAAAGGTGTAAAGGAAAGTGTAAACAAGGAGGATAATACAGGAAATTGTAAATAACGAGGAGAGTATGGGGAAGTGTAAACTAGCCCAATAAAATAAAAAAGTACAGTAGTTTTGGCATGTGTAAACTGCTACAATAGTATTGGGAAGTGTAAACTGGTATAATAGTATTGGCAAGTGTAAACAAGGAGAATTGTGTGGAAATGTTTAAACTAGGGTGATTCTATGGGACACTGTACACATGGGGGATAATATATGAATGTGTAATCAACGAATAGAATAGAATGGAAAAATGTAAACTGTGGGAAAGTGTAAAATAGCCGATGGTAGCTTAGTAAATCAACATTACAACAGTACAAGTAAATTGTAGGAGGGAACTAAGAAGGTCACGTGGCCATCTTCTTTTCAGACACCTCGGAGGGCTATCAGGAATTGAAGAAGTAGCTAGGCTTGAAACTAGATGGTTTGAGCGGGAATAAAGTTCTACATGGATGGACAGGTACCGGGTTCGGGCCAAATCTGCAACAAATGGGATATTAAGGTCATTATGGATTACTTTATTCGTAACAAAGTAAGGAGCATTGAGGATTTTACGAAGGATTTTGGATTGTAAGGATTGAATACGGGAGGAATTCGATGGCTTAGTGCAGCCCCAAAGCTCTATTCCGTAAGTACAAATAGGTCCCATATTAGTGATGTATATGAGTCTTTTGTAATTAATTTGGAGCTTAGAAGGATTGTCTAGTAAGTGTTAAAGTAGCTTGAATAGGTTACAATAAAAGTTCACCATCCTGTTTCAAATGGTATCCGTTCACAAGCAGGTTCTGTTCTATCTATATTCATATATAGATATTTCGAATGACATCGTGGAATTATTAATCAAACCCTTCTCAAATAGGAAATAATGAGCGAACATTGCCAGTCGGAGCAGAGAGCGTGATGATGGGCCTACGGAAACTAAAATGGACGCTAACAGCTTCAGCTGGTCACTGCCTCCCTGATATAGCAGCTACAGCTGGCCACTGCCTCCCTGATATAGCAGCTTTTAATGGACGTGCCACCGCAAATGAGCCGATAATGGCGGGCCAAATGTCCCGCGCCCGCCAACATTTCCCGCCAATAGATTCCCGCCGGTTAAGCCGTAATAAATATATTAGTCCCGGTTCCAACATTACAACTCCGCGGGTTTAAGTCCGGATTAAACCGCCAATATTTATGGTCCCACCTCTCTCAGTGTCAAATTACACACTCTCTGCTTGTTTGTTTGTTTCGTTTAACGTTACTTTATGCTGCTATTGCTAATCGGACGATGCTACACTGGGAGTCCTTAATATCGACTAATCATGTGTAATTAGTATAGAGAGATCCTAGAATTGAAAAGGCTTGGGGTCTAAATTAGCGCAGGGGATGAGCCCTCTTGCGCTTCCGACCCAGGAGGAACCATCAGGAATCGAGATGGAGCAGTATATCGATATATACAAACATTACTTTCCGGATGTTCAGGCCTGATTAATTTATGATGAAATATTTATATTTACAACGGATGCGGTGTAGCTATGTAGAGTGCAGTTTGTTACGCTGGAGGTTCTTGGTTCAAATCCGGCTGAGGTTAATAAAATGGTACTCTTCGGGGAAGAAACTTGAATGTTTAATGTGATCTAGGAATATTTACTTCCCTACACAAACGTTGTCTTACAAATTATACCGACCTCAAGCCTTTTGGTGTACTCGTTTATTCCTTTAACGCTACCTCATCCTTTTATGGCTAATCGGACGATGCTACAGTGGGATTCCTAAATTTTTCCTGTCCAAGATTAATTAGGCTAGGGATCTTTAACGAGTACCTGACATAGCACCGGCTCGGGAACTACTAGTTTTTTTCTCTTCCGAAGGACGGCATAACCAAGGATTTTTAACTCCCTATAAAACATCCTGGGGCCACCTGTGGGGCTACTTACCCGCGATCTTGGGTATAGTGGATTGTTATGCTGGCCATTACACCACAGGTGACTCCACACTCCGCTCGTTATTGTTCTTTTTAGTTCTGTTATCTGGTAGTTTTATTTATTACAAGCATTTTGAGCGATAAAATTAATTATAAACAGCAATTAGGAAGAAAATTAATTAGAGCCACCATAGCTTTAATTAGTGCTGATGTGACCATATATCCAGCGTTATAAGATATTAGAAACCCTTTAGGCCTCTAGATTATTCAGGACTATATTTATTAAATTTAAAAAAACATATTCTCATACAAGACTGAAAAGACAAGAAACTGCTCGACTTTTTCGCCTACTTCAACAATTACTGGACAAACGCTCTAACCTCCCGATTAATTACAAAAGACACATTTACATGACAGTTATCAGACCTATTTGGACATACGGAGTTGAGCTTTGGGACTGTACTAAACCATCCAATTCATCTCGTATCCAATCCTTGCAATCCAAAATGCATCGTAAAATCCTCAATGCTCCATACTATGCCACAAACAAACTCATCCATCATGATCTTAATATCCCATATGTTGCTGATTTGGCCCAAACTAGATACCTATCCTGACATGACAAGCTCCATACACACTTGAATCCGCAGACGCTCTACTTGCTTCCCATACTATTCCTGGTAACCCTCCGAGGCGTCTTAACAGAAGATGGCCTCGAGACCTTCTACTATAGAACTTTATTGGAGTGCTATCGATGGGTAGTTTCTCCACAAGTATATTTTTTTTTTATGTCATTTGTTCATATTAGCAAATTTACTTGTTGTATATTATTACAGTTGTAAATCTAAAAAAAAAAGACATAATCCATTACAACGCAGTATGTATCTATGTATTGGTTGCTGTACATAGAAGGGATCGTACTGCTCTAAGCCAAAGGTTGGAGAAGGCTGTGTTTTGGCCGTGATCACCCTTAATTACCAGGATCTTTTAAAGGTCCACATGTTTTTGTGTTGTTTACTATTATTTATTTTTTCCTGTTGTGCTTTTTGAAGTTTGGTGAGTGTATGTTGAATTTTCAAATTCTGGAGTATTTGTCATCTGTTTTTATTTAACCTTATCCAGCCGGGGTCGAGTAACCTTCCTTATGATTCAGTAGTTCATTTGAGACTTGGAGTTGGTGGGATGTTTCTTGAGTGCATGTTCATGTTTTGTTTTGCTGTTATCCTCTTTCTACCCTGAGGATGCTTGAATAGGCGAAATATTGGACAGATAATTTCAATTTCTGTTTTAATTTTGATATTTAAGGGCTTTTCTTTGGAATTTTTCCACGGTCTTAACATTTATGTACGGTCTCTTTTTACTTTTCAATATTAAAAACTGGAGTTTATTAAACTTTTATCATCATCATTATTCTATAATAGTGTTCTCTATGGATCTGAAACGTGAACCTAAACATCGAAGCATGTGTAATGTCATTAGTCATTAAAAAAAAGAAGGTATTGCTAAAAAAAGGATGAGACTACTGTGGCATTTGGGAGAATTAATCTTGGAATTAAAAATATTATTATAATTGAAGTGATAGCTTAGGGAATGTTGAGATGGACTTTTAAAGTCTTTTAAAGTAACGAACGAATTCTTAAAAAATTAATTAGTGCTATACATATTATTTTCACATAATTATTAAAATATGCCATTTTATGCTCGTATTGATGACACGTCATTACTGATGAAATGGTACCTCCTGTAGACTATAACTCCACCTGCTGCTGATGCCTGACAGATATCCTGGGCGCAGACATCCTGCAGACAGAACAAGGTCGTCCGCTGCAGCTGATGCTTGAAGAGGACTTGATGAATGGACTTAATATCCTGCTTATTAAACTTATAATAACTCAGAGGGGTGGAGGTCTTTCAAAGGGACAATATTTTTGTTGACATTGTTGAAACTGTCTTGGTCATTGCCAATATTGTTTATGATATCCAATATATATTATATTATTATATATTATATATATATATATATATATATATATATATATATATATATATATATATATATATATATATATATATAACCCAGGATTGTATACTTATTCCCTTCAGCGTTATAGTGAATAATGTTAGTTCTTGACTTAACTAATTAGACTTATTAACTCTGGACTATCAATAAATGTTAATGATTACTCTAGAATTAACTTTGTAACTACTTCCTTTACATTCTATAGTCTAACCATAATATCTCCT
Source organism: Arma custos (assembly GCA_037127475.1). NCBI lineage: Eukaryota > Metazoa > Arthropoda > Insecta > Hemiptera > Pentatomidae > Arma > Arma custos. The sequence continues at coordinate 5,444,844 of CM073763.1, forward strand.
CTCTATGCTCTCTCTCTACTATAGGGCTGATATATAAGATAATATAATAATAAATTTTTAAATAAAGTTTACTTTGGTGACAACACAGAAGATATATCACAACTAAGGGTGCACCTACATTGGATCCGATGCGATGCGACGCGATCCTTTTCTATCACATAGGATGGTGGGCTGAAAAAACAAATAACTGAAATACGCAGTGAGTGCCTACACTGGATCAGATCCGACACGATTCTATTCTTTTCAATCCGATAGTGAAACTAGTCACTGCCTTCCGAATAAAATAGTATTAATTTTATTCTTTTATTTCTTATATTTTATATATATATTATAGTGAAATATAAATATATTAAAAATAATTAATAAATAATCTTAATTTTATAAATTTAAAGAACCAAATGTTATAACAATGAGGTAATATTACTATATTACAATATTTTTGTCTTGCTGTTTGACTATAAACAAATAATTTAGTTGTTTTTCAATTAAAAAAAAATAGAATTTATTGTTTTTATTATATATTCGTGTTTTATATAATGATTTAATTTTCTCGATTGTGATAATATTTATTTCTTTTGATATTTTGTTGTTCATCTTTGCAAACGAGTATAAAAAATCAGAAAAGCCCTTACCTCCCAGAGTTGCCAACTGTTTAATAAATAAATTAAACATTACGATGATAGTTTTATCAAAAGTTAATGTTTCCAATTTTATTTGACGAATTAAAATTGTATGTAGGTGTATTTTTTTTATGTACATAGACGAATCAGAAGATAAATATAATTTTATTCAACGGAAAAATAACCTTCGCTACTATATTTAATGGTTCATGAAGATTATTAATAAAATATTTTAATGAGAATTGAGAATATTTAAATTTGATTTATGACGGATATTTATATAATAGTTAATTATCAAATTACAATGTACATTTTTAATAAACATTTTAGACAATAAAGGTTAAGTTGGCACAAATGGTAACGGCTGGCTTATCGGATTGAAAACTAATGATTTTGAAATGTGAAAATCGCACCTGATCGTACAGTATCGCATCGGATCCAATGTAGGCGCTTCCGTATAAATAAACTATTCTGATTCCACGAGCGACTAAATCGGTCGGATTAGTCTGATAAAAACGGACGGATCGGAGCGGATCCAATGTAGGCACTCTCGATATATTTCACTCATTTGGTTTGCTTCCGAATTCTGATCGTATCGCATCGGATCCAATGTAGGTGCACCCTTAGAAGGTGTTAAGTATGCATAATAACCTTAGGTCATCAACTCAATTTTAGAATGTTATCAATTACAACCTATAATCCATTAAGTGGATCATGTATTGTGTTATGAAGACAAGATATGCGAACAAATCACACAATCCCATAAGAATCACTTTAAGAAGGAATTTTTCCATCAATCTCAAAACCTGTAGAGGACAATATTTGTGACAAATTCCGGGATAATGAAAAATGACCTTTAGTAGAAGAGGAGAGGAAAAAAGAGGGGAAGGACAGACTCGGACAATGGGAAGAATCTGTTAAGAGAGAGCAATATTGTACGTGCCGGGGGCTATCTTAACTTAGGAAGGGACAATGAAAAAAGTCCCTCTTAGGGGAGGACTTCTTTACTTTCCGTTTGATCCCTATCTCCTGGATGCCCCGTCACGGAGGGATTTTTCGATGACGGGACAACTCTATCTCCCTCGAGTTCTTTATGTCTTTATCTCTCGAAGCCTCATCGCTCTGACAGCACTCGTCTCTCGGTTCTTATCAGCTCCCGGCGGGAGTACTCGAATATATTTGGCATTAAGGTGATGTCTCCTTGCTCCCCTCTGAGTGTATTTTCCATTCTATATGTACATATACATAAATAGTTATTTATATATGTAAATTGTGAGAAGAGGAGCAACTCCGAGTATAGAGTTGTATAGAGTACTAGCTTTGCCCGCGGCTTCGCCTGCTTGGAATTTGGTCTACCACATAAAGTTTCGTGACAGATCATTTTAAATAAATAATTTAATTTTTTTTTAAAGTATAAGTTACTCGTACATCCAAAATTTCAGATGTCTAACTTCAAAACTGACGGATTCCATACAATCTTTGAGCCCCTGTTATATTAAGGGGGAAACCCTTGGTGGTGGAATTGTCCAAATTTTTTTCTTAAATTATATAAAGAACCTATCTACAAATTTCAAGATGCTAAGTTCCTGATTTGCCTTTAATTGTGTACTATCATGGATTCTCCACAGAATACAAAAAACTGTCTGGGGGCATTTATCTTTATTTTTTTTTAGATTAATTTATTGTTATTTACAACTGTAATAATAATAGAACAAGTAAATTTGCTAATATGAACAAATGACATGAAAAAAAAACGCTTGTGGAGAAACTACCCATCTTCTTTTCAGACGCCTCGAAGGGTTATCAGAAATAGTATGGGAAGCAAGTCGAGAGACTAGCTTGTCATGGAAGGATAGGTATCTAGTTTGGGCCAAATCAGTAACATATGGGATATTAAGATCATGATGGATGAGTTTGCTTGTGACATAATAAGGAGCATTGAGGATTTTACGAAGGATTTTGGATTGTAAGGATTGGATACGAGATGAATTGGATGGTTTAGTACAGTCCCAAAGCTCAACTCCGTATGTCCAAATAGGTCTGATAACTGTCATGTAAATGAGTCTTTTGTAATTAATTGGGAGCTTAGTTTCTTGTCTTTTCAGTCTTGTATAGGATATATCTTTATTTATATTAAAAAGAAAAACAGACTAAGATATGAAAATAACACTCTCTCCATAAGAAATCTTCCTGACTTCTAAGTCAGTCTTAATGAAAAATAAAAAATGAAAATTTCTTAAGAGGGAGCGAAAAGTAAAATAAAAAAAAACCTGAGAAAATAAAATAAAACTAGTTTAACCTAACAAGGAAGGAAAAGAAGTTGGAAAACGACCCTAGGGAGGAGAGGCAGAAGAGGAATTTAAAAGATATTTTTCGAAAGAATGAGGAGAAGGGGCTGGAGATAGTCGGGGGGGGGGGAGGGGGTAAAGCTACGAGATTGGAGCGGGTAAATGGTAAAGTTCTCTAATAGGCAACTCCGCAGGGAAATTCTGGAAGGAGTGAGACCTTCTGGCGATTGGAAGGAGTCTGGAGCTTCTGGGATCTCTTCGTCCGGGCTGGATAAGCAACAGTACTTGGTAGGGTGAGCGAGGAGAAAAAACAGGATGATTGGGAGGGGCCAGGACGAAAGTAGAGTAGGGAGTTCTAGGCAACGCGAGGAGTAGTAATATTTACGTTATATAATGTGTGTATATATATATATATATATATATATATATATATATATATATATATAATACACTAAAAATATTACTATTCCTATGTGTAGAATGCATATTATGGAATATGACTTTCAATCATTTCATAAAACAAGACATTTAATCATGACAAATAAAACTTTTAAAGGGAAACAAAATGTTGGACCAGTATTGTTGTTTTAAGTTAATAATAGTATCAATTAGAAAACGACTTTTAAATAAAAAAATTATTCTAATACCAATGGAATTCTAACCTTTAAAATGAAGTTGATTAAACGGAATTTTATAACTCATATACAGGCCGCAAGCTTTCGCCAGTATCGAGCATGTGGCTGACGCGAACCCACAAGTTTATCATCTACCAAAAGTCACTAAATGCGGCTAAATAAGTTTTCACTTAAAAAAATAAGAAAAATTTGTGTGGTTTTATGAAGTCACGATGTAAGTGAAACTTTTTTCGGTTTGTAGGCATTTAACTAAAAAATAATTGGAAAATTATTCGATTTAGGGTATTAAAATTTCTTTTTTAATCGTGACTTAATATTCAAATATAAAATTTCATTTCAATTTTCGTATTAGAGTACGGAATACATAGTTAATATAATCATTTAGATGATAAACGCATATTAAAAAGTAAGAGCAATATTTATTTAAATCATTGAATCGTTGTCAACTTCAATTATTCCATCAACAACTTCATCTTCGCCTCGAGCCTCACAGTTTATAAATGTAATTAACATTTTATGGCAACTAAAGTAAGTAAATGCTTGTATCTCGACTCGTTGGTACTCGTATCACTGCCGCTCCTGCCTTGATTAGAACTGGCGCCCGATTTTAGACGCTTGCATTTCTCACGTTATATTTATAATTTATAGCATATATTTAAATATTGTGAGGATGACTGAAGGCCTAAATAAAATTAAATATATTGAATGAACCGGATAAAAATCAAAATACTTCATCAACTATTCATATGAAATAAGTTAAAGTAAATTCAAGCTCTCAAAGTTAAAATTAATACACACTGATAAAAGGATTTGATAGTCTTTGAAGAGATTTGTTAATAGTAAACATTAATATTTAACGATGAGCTGACTGAGCGCCGCCATATTGGCCTTGGCTGCTCTGTCATGCGCCTTTCACTTTACCCCTTCACCAGGTGTAACGACATGCGATAGAGGAATAAAATATTTTTAGACGATAGAATAAAAGTTTCACTTAAAAAAAAATGGTTTTCATATAAGAAAGTTTCTTATGCCTATGTCCTGGAGAATATTTGGAACCTGAGGAGCCATAATAAGGCACATCCTGATCCTTGCGATGCGATACAGATCCTGAATAAGAAAGGAGGATTGAAAAGAGGCAGGACTGAAGTTGAGAAATGAGGGACCGCATTGCGACTGATATAACTTATGATAGTTACCCCCTCCCCCCCCCCGTCCTTCCCCCTCAATCCGCCCCTTCTCCCTTATGGCCTCTTTATCTCATTATATGTCTCCTTTTTATTCAATGCCTCTTTGCCAACTTCCATCAGCTTCCTCCTGAGATCGCTGAGGATAAACCTTCTTCGCCGATCTAGTCCGATTGTTGGTTTCTTAACCCCCTGCTTGTCTTTTCCGATAAGATAAGATAGAGAACTTCTTAACTTCGTTTCATTTGTATGTTTATAGTAAATTAATTCTATTAAAGTTTGATTAAAGTAAATTATGTTCCATATAATAAAATGGTTATAACCCTAAACTTAGACACTACTCCACTGTAATCCACCCAGATGCACTGTAAACGGCAGAATGTGTGATCTAGAAATCATTTTCTGATTAATAAATGAACTGACTTTCGTTAGTTTATGTATACAATAACTATTTGCCGTCTTTTTTTGCTTTCTTTTATTAAATTTATAAAATAATTACTTAATATTAGTATTGAAAAGCAACAAGAGACCTTACATAAATGTTAAGACCGTGGAAAAATTCCAACGAAAAGCACTTAAGTCTCCAAACTAAACAGAAATTGAAAGAGTTGCATTTGAGCCTTGGAGGTGGTGGGATGTTTCTTGGGTGCACTATTCATGATTTGTTTTGCTGTTATTCTCTTTCTACCCTGAGGATGCCTGAATGAGCGACATATTGGACAGATATTTTCAATTTCTGTTTTAGTTTTGGAGACTTAAGGGTGTGGTGATCTGTATGATTTATTATTGAATCGTTAGAGATTTATTGTTAACTTGTACCTTCTAAGAATTATTAGAGAGTTAAACATTGACCTGCGATGTTGTTAAGGTTAGATCTACTTATGTGTACGAAATAACGGCGTATAATTGGACGATGTCAAGGAGAGGGGGAGGGTAGAGAGTTTTGGATTAGACACAGAGAGCTTTTAGGACCACTTTGGTTCCGGACTTCAGATAGCTTAGACGTGCTCTTTCTCTCTCTCTCCTTATTCAGCCTTGTATAAGAAATCATATATTATTGTACTTTGATTTATGAAACTATTATTTGCATGTATATATGTATATTATTTGTGAAAATATATTTTACATTGGGTCCCTTATTTTTGTACTGGCTTTGTTTCTCCTACTGTCGGTCCACGAGCCTATTTTGAGCCCATTTTATATAACCAGGGACAAGGGCCAATACAAGGGCTTTTCGATGGAATTTTTCCACGGTCTTGAAATTTATGTAAGTTCTCTTTTTACTTTTCAATATTTATATTTATTTTAATTAATATCATAAATATTATATTTTTATATATACACACATTCATATTTGTGTCTTTACTTTTTTGAAGAGGGTCTCATCTTCAGAGTCCGGTAGAGGTGTATTTAAGCATGATCACTGCCTGTCCACTTCATAACACCAATCTCCTGTCCTAGTGGCACTATATACTACATAATAATAATAATAACAATAAAAGTTTTTATTTTTATGTATATACAGATTTAACTTCCTCATCATTTACAATATCTATATACAACATTATGTATTTACATATAGACCTTCCCTTTAAGGATATTAAAGTCTTTGGACGGAGACTGGCCGAACCTTACAGGTGAAGTTGCTGGCATATACTCTTCCTTAGGGACCTATCAATTTAATAGTCACGGCACAACCTTTCTAGATGGCTAGTCAATTTCTTGCTCTTGCTGCCCGGTTATCTGTTGAGGTTGTATCCTGTGATATGACACAAACAGCTTTAGGCGCGATCTAAATAAGAGTAGTAATAATGTTTGTTTGGATAGGTCTCTTTAAAACGGCTGCTACACAAAAAATTTCGCATTTCAACATTTGGAGAATAAAGCAATAGAATACAATGTTGCCATGGATACCAAACGTATCTCTTCCCGATTAGTCTCGGAATTTAAATTTACATTTCTATCTATTATGTAAAAAAAATAATACAATCTTATCGAGAAAGGAATGTAACGCGCCACATTTAGTTAACACTCGATTTTACTCCTCATAAAATTTTCATACCGCAGTCTAAATATGAAAATCGTTTCTTAAGTAAACTCCAAAAAAGAAAGAGGAACAGATAGAGATTATTTAGAATCTTATCTAATAGAATTTATGATTTTTGAAAAGTACAAACTGAAGGAATAATATAGATATTATTGTGATAAATTATTACTATTAATAATAATAATTAATAATGTTATTATTAATGAGATGTGAATCTTATTTTGATACATAAATGCTATGCGATGGTGATATATTTTGTTACGTTTGTTTATTTCGTTTAAAGTCACTTTTTGCTGCTTTGGCTAATCGGACGATGCTACATTGGGAGCTCTAAATTTGGCCTTTTGTTAAGTTAAACTCTAAACATAGGAGCTCACCTCTGAATGTAAGGTTAAGCAATGCTATCAGAGGCGTTCCTCTAACACAGAAGTACCTAAATTTATTCCATTGAACAACTTGAATTTATTCTTTATTTATTAACTTACTTCGATATAGTAAATAATCCTTTTTGAGACCTTTCTGTCTGTATGGAGAATAGAGATACTTGCAATGAGAAACTTTGCAATCTTCTTCCTGAGGACTCCTTCCAATCCCATCCTGAGAGGGCGACTTGCCCAGGAGAGGACAACAGGAGAGAGAGGTAATTACCGGCGAAGTTGAGTCCCGAAGGATATGCAAAGTCGATGGGATTGAGTCGCCTCCCTACTCCAATCAGCTCAACAGCTACTCCAATCTCAGATCCCTCCTTCTATTCCAAAAAAAGTAAGAAAACTCTTGTTCTAAATACCATTTAAATACATAATATCTTCCCGTTAATGTCACGCCTACTTTACTTAAGCTCATTTTAATCTTATTTAAGAAAATATTTAAAAGATGTGAGACGCTTTATAGAACGAAAGCGATTACAGCTTATTAAAATACTTTTTGTTATCAATTATTTAATAATTAACCAAGTAAACCAACTCCTGATGTTAGGGCGTGATTAGACTGAATGAAATTAAATAGGAAGCAAATTGAAGTACCACGGGAATTTGAAAGAAATCTCAGATATTAACATAGCGTTTATTAATTTTAAGGACATACGAGATATCTTTTCTTAAATACTATTAAATATACAGGTAAGAAAAGATAAAAAATTAATAATAGCTTCTACAAGAATAACTTAAGACTAAACATGCAACTTAGCGATCTAATGAACAAAAGTAATTTAAGACAAAAAAAGAGAAAAAAATGATTAACATGAATGGGAGCGATTATTGACAATAACAGAAATGCTCCATGCTAGCATAATGGCCAAAGATATAATAACAACAAAATGGACTTGAACGTTATACTGAAGAATTCAATAAGGCGCGAAGATGTGCGAATTATTATTATCTTCGCCAGTGATCACGGCATGAAGGAGCAATGATTATGATATCATTAATTAACTTGAACTGTCCGGGTGGTACCATGTAATACGTTGATCATCAGGAGAAGAATTAGTTGACGATTTGAGGCCTTATGATAATGAAATGGGACTTACAATTTGTGTGATGTATACCCAATTATCATCTCAGCATAGCTTCTGGCGAGTGACAAGCTTTAACACCTCTGGACGTTCTCATAGGAATAGCGGCTTGATAAGCGGAGTGATAAGCGGCAGTGTGCGATGGTCGTGTAGAACAGTCCAGCTCGGCGATCAAACAGCAAGTGCCGGGCCTTTCTAAGCGTCATTCCCCCTCTCCTTGATTTTGGCGGTACAGTATATTTCCGATCGCAGGGGCAAGGATCGGTTCGTTCCATCTGGCGGGTAGTACAGGTCCGCGGCTAAACACCTGATTTGTTTTATAGTCTTAAATATATTTTAAATATTCTATTTGATTTTGGGATGCCGGAGTAATCATTCAAGATGATTACTCAAATTATTATTTCTTTAAACGTCCAAACGTTATTCTGAATTCGATTATTTTCCAGAGGTTGTTTTTTTGATTTCCAGAGGTTGTTGTTTACTGGTTTAGTAAAAAATTAGACCACCAATATATTATTCATAAGTATCTGCATCTGGGTTAAGTAAGCACCAAAAGAATTGCAATGATTCAGATATAATATAGGATTGCCATAAAGTACTTACACAACTTAAATTACAACTTATCTTGTAACACAGGGGAATATCTAGAGTTCTTCTTGGTGAAGTGTGTCTTCCCCGGGTCTGACTCTCTTCCACTTTCTCCATCTTCGGCTACCATCGCCGATCCTTCTTCCTGAAGTCCACCTTCCTCTTCCCAAAGGTGGAGTTTTGGACCCCCCTCTTTGGCATCTCTTGACCACCTTTGACCAGGGGGTCAAACCATTCTACCTGAGTGACCTATTTCTTACGAACGGTCATTTGCTCACTATGCAAATTCACATTTATTTTATAATAACGCCCGTTACGATAAATATCAGTCCCATACTCCCTATTGTATAGTTTGAGTGATTTGAACAATCACTCGAACTCCCATATATTAACATTTTATTTTTAACTGCTAAATTGTTTATTGTTCCCAAACGTTTTCGCCAAAAAGAACTTTAAATACACATAGCTCCAGCTAATGTATTTTTATCTACCTAATTTTAAGAGAAAATTAAGTACGCAACCCTTAAGATTTGAACATTTCTTATTTATGAGTGAAATAAGCCTTAAAAAAAAAAAAACCGTCCAGAAGTGATTAAACATGTATAAGGCTTGACATTTCTGTCTATATGATAATTTTTCTGTCTATAAAAAATAAATGCTTTTTTCCACCTTGCCACACTGTTCAAGTAAGACTTAAAATGGTTTAATATTTTGTAATTAACAGAATCCAAATAGGTGAAAAACATATATTGCACGATAAATAAAGGGGAATCAAAGATAGTTTGTTATTTATAAATGGTTATAATAATGAAAAATAAAGCCATCTTGTACCACTGCAACCCAACAAGGTTCCAGGATTCAGTACGTGGTAGAGACTGTACTGTTTCTTAGAAAACCTGCAAGGAGGTAAATAGGTCCGAGACCACTAATTATTTTCAATTGAAGTATAGAGACACTTTAGAAAACGATTAGCGCATAAGTTACCTCGGGACGACCTCGTCTCGGAACGCCACACAAATCATTATTATAAATATTTACTTATGGCATCCCCAAAATAATTAGAATTATTTAAACCGTATTTATCCCTCTTAAAAGTGCATTACTAAGCGAATAAGTTTCTCAGAGGCCTTTCAGTGGTATGTTAAACTTCAATGGCAAATCAGCTGATTATTTTCTAGTAAGGGTATATAGCTCGCTTATAGAATTTTGAGGGGTGACCTGTAGTGTAGTGGTTAGCATAACAACCTACTATACCAATGATCAGGGATGCGCAGTCCTTTGGAAAGGACGTACAACTAGCCTGTATGATATCAAGTAGTAGGTAAACGCTGCCATCCTAATTTTACCTGTATAGTCAACATTTAAGGCTCCCAATATGGCATCGTATATTAGCCATAGCAGTATAAAGTGAAGTTAAATGAAGAAACAAACAAACAGAATTTCGTACTGTGTTCGATTGGGTTATATCAAATACTATCAAAGGAAAAGCTATTCGCAGGGAAAAGGTTGTGCAGGACACTTTGTGGTAATTGTCAATTTGCTCAAGGCGTAGGGAGCTCACACCTTTTCGCCGTATTTATCGGACATAAAGATACGCCATTAAGAGCTACCAATCTGTTCCCTCCGGACGGATTTCACTCAGGCCGTCATTTCCGTTAACGGCCCATCCGATATAGGAGGCCGTGCTATAAATGCTATCGCCAGTATTGTTGTAATAAAAACCTTAGCGAGGGCATAACCTCCCTTATCAGGGCACTTACCAGCCACAATTTGTGAGGGTCCAAGAACCAGTTTTGTTCACTGTTTGTCCTCTCGCAAAGATCGGGCGAAACCTGGGGGTCGGCTAAGAGTGTAAACCTGCTACCTCACTTTGACACAAATTTACATGAGATGAATAAAACTTAATAAATTTGAATTTTACAGTTTTAGGTTAAAAGCAAAAATACAGTTGGTGTATTATTAGATGTTCTACATTATTATAAACTAATAAAATACTAAAATTTGATCGTTAATAAGTTATAAGATATAAGTGGCGTCAATCATAGAGTTAGCCGCGCGATTTGAATTAAAATGGATTTGACAGTTTTACGCATCACACTTTTTTGGTGATTTTACGTTTAGAGTGAGTTTAGCAAGTTCTACAGTCTATGTGGCCAATTTTTCTCTTACAGATGGTATAAAAATGTAATTTTGGACCAAAAGTGGAGTTGGCAGGTTTACACTCTTAGCCGACGATATACAAAATCCAGGTTTAGATTAGTAGTTATTTTTACGATTATACTTAAAGTTAGCAATTATACTATCTTCATTTAGTAACTTCTTAATAATAAATTATGCTGAAGAAGGTTAATTTCAACAGTTTCCAAATTGATATACTTTGCTAGTTAGCTACCGTATTAGGAAAATTAATTAATGATTTTTTTTGGAAATGAAACACAAAATTTTAATGTTACCTAGGGCGACCTAGAAAGAGCTGGGAGGGGAGAGGGAGGGGGGAAACTTACATGTACAGGGGGAAACTGGGTGAAGAAATAAATCCCACACATTTATCTATCACAATACAAACGCTAATATATTGAAGTAAAAGTTACATATAGCATCATGAAAATAAAACTCTAATTTCTCATAAGAATCACCCTCAATAATAGTACTTAATAATAACATGTGAACGAGACTCATACATCTGATTCTCCATCAATACTCATAGTCCTAAAATCCACTAAAATAATAATAAAACAAGTTCCATCATAGATAACAATCATCAAACCCTTTATCTATAACAATAATTCTATGCACTAATAATTACAACGTCAGCATTCCCCATCAGCACTCCTTATCTTATAACCATTAATAACCTTAATAATTTACAATTAAACCTCCATCCATCCTCCATAACAGTATCCTTTATAACAATCGTCCTATGCACTAATAATGTTTACAATGTACTCATTACCTACTAGCCGCTAATAAACACCCTAATTCTATTATAAAACATTTTCCAGAATTCGCTATTACACGACAGTTACAAATCAATTATCCACCATCATTGATCCTTATCTCATATTCGCTAATTTGACAATTTCAAATAAAACTAGTTCTATCATTTACAACAATAATCAGAGGCACTAATTACAACTTAAACATTCGCCTCAGTATTCCTTATCTCGTAACTATTAATACTTTTCCAACCAAAACTCTATGTGCATTAATACTTAAATAACGATTCCTACTAGCCTTATGGCCAAACGCGACGATTCTCAACGAAATAATTTACTGGCTCTATCTTCAACTGACCACCCACTGGCCTCACCCCAAGTCTAGTCAGACTACAGTAAATAGAGGACATAATAGCTTTCTCTGGCGTCTTGCTCCGGAACCAAGGCTTCTCGCTAGTCCCCGTCTTCTGGTCTCGCCCCCATCCTGCGAATTTCCCCACCTGCCGTCGACAGAGGTACTCTTCTTCTCTCTGGGCCACGAGAGGAAAACCCTCGGGTACTTAAGCTTCCCCGAGCTGTCGTCAGCACTCTTCTTTCTTCGTCTGACAGGTGCTGCCCCTGGTGGTCATTATTTTCCCAAGAATCTAAATAATTATATTCAAAGTGTCCAAGAGCCGTAGAGTTTTCGTTGAGAATTGCTGACTAACTTCCGGCTGAGCTGGCATGCTTGGCTCAGCGTCTCCACAAACGGACGTTACCTTCTATTAAGAATTAACTTTTACTTAAATATTATAAAAACTAAATGTTAAGGACCTACACGGCCTTTAACCAAAACCCTATACAAAGAACATGGATGTAATTAGTCACAAAAAGAAATACTTAGCAAATCTTATTTGGCAGGGGATAACATTTACCTACATATTAATGTACAAAATCCTTACAACCTAAAGTCTTTTTTTAAAACCTATTAATGAGAAGAAGCAAATAAATGCTAATCATTTTCTATAATACGTAAAACTAACAATAAACTTTTGACTTCAAATGATAACATACTTCTTTTGATCACAAAGATGGGAGTTCAAAATTTGTTTACACAGATTACTTTCCTTATATACATATAAATTCGCAAGCATTTTTAGCATTTAACAAAAGCTGTAATTAATGCACATTAACTAACTATCTATATGAAAAAAAATATCTCAGCCCGTTACATTAAAATTGATTATTAATTTGACAAGCCTGAAAAATGATCTTTATAATGTATACGTGTTCTATATCAACAGAGGAGAGTTTATCCAAAATTAGTTTCTTTAACTTAAGGATGTAGAATCGAATTGTGCATTACTGAAAGAGTTGCTTAGTCAGGCATTGTGTTGAAAAGGAGTTATTGCTTATTGTTGAGACAAGCTCGTAAGTTCGGTTATAAATTTCTTAAAAGTAAGTGCAGGTTTCGTTGAATCAAATCGCTCTGGGTGTGGACTGTATGTTGTAATTTAAAAAACGTTCGCAACAATAGAGAGATAATATGAAGAAATCCAAAACATAGAAATAAAAGTTACTTACCCAAGACGCAGGCCGGGCAGCTTCGTCGATGAAACCTTGTCTCCTTGAGCGCGCTCAAAGACCAAAAGAAGCTGGTAACGTCCTTCCAGGTGGATTCCTATGATTTAGAAATCCTTCAGGGGAATTCATACTTATTTGCAGGTGAAACGGGCATTACTTATAAATACATGAATAGAACGGAATCACGGAAAGTAGAGAACTGGTCAAGAACTAGATTCGCTAAAATTGAGCTGGATAGCTGGGGTAAACAAAAGAACATGTGACTGATCTGTGTCACTGCTCGCTCAAGACTCGATTAAAAACAAGTGCCACATGTGAAATAGTGAAACTGGTTGCCCCAAGCAACCGCTAGATCAGGTGTAATGTGCTATTTTAACATTTTACCTATTTATCTTGTATGGCATTAATTTATTTACAAAAAGAACGCCAAATGGCGTGAACACTTATGTTAAAACTCCATTTCAAGCAGACTACGAGCTCGACACGATCCCGCTTCCCTCCATACAGTAAACTCGAATAAATTCGACTTAATCACTTACTCATCAGAGATGCAAATGTATTGATTTATTTTATTGCTAAACTATAATATATGACACTACTTTGTGAAGATCTTACTCCTTGTCTTTATCGGATATCGTTTTGTGGTTTTCCAGGATAACAATAACCTGGAGTTTTCGTGCTAAGAAGGTCTGCTTCAGGGAAAGAAACTCGTATACGAATATATCATTATAGCTAACTCCGTACAGTCATAATATTTGGACTTGGAGCCTGATTGGTCACTGTCCTTGAATCTGGTTCTTCGTCGGCGGGAAGGACACTGGTGAATCGGTCCCAAATGGACTGATTATGGACCTAATAGGGAGTATAAAAAAATGACCGTTTTATCAAATTCCTGAGTTCAAAAGTCCCTTTAGAGCATTCTCTAAGCTTGTTTACTAACACTTGATTCTTAAAAAAAAAACCTCTATTTAGATCTTTATTTCATAGAAGAAACCTGCCAATGTCCTACGAAACTTTAAGACATTACTGAAAATAAAATTCACAGCCGCTCAAGCAACTCGTTAAATTGTTAAATGTGAAGGGGAAGGTGTCCTTGACCAGCGCACTGCACGGCGTTGGTTTGAAAAATTTAGCAGTGAACATATGACGTTTGAAAGGAAGAAGGGCTCCGGGCAACCATTAATGGATATTGATGAGGTTCTGAAGGAAGCTATTGAGTCAAATCCGTCCACAGTACTCGCGAACTTGCCAGGGAGTGTGGTGTGTCGAAAGATACTGGTACTTGTGGACGGATTTGACTCAAGAGCTTCCTTCCGAACCTCATCAATATCCATTAATGGTCGCCCGGAGCCCTTCTTCCTTTCCAACGTCCTATCTCCACTGCTAAATTTTTCAAACCAACGCCGTGCAGTGCGCTAGTCAAGGACACCTTTCCCTTCATCTTTAACAATTTAACGAGATGCTTCAGTGGCTGTGAAACTTTTTTTGCAGTAATGCCTTAAAATTACCTGAATTTCGTAGGACCCTGTCATGTTTCTTATTGAAATAAATAACTAAACTGAGGCTTTTTTTTTGAAGAAGTCCAGTGTTAGTAAACAAGCTTAGAGAATGCTCTAAAGGGATTATTAAGTGTTGGTAAATAATAAATAGCATTAAAATATTTACAGACTTTTGAACTCTGGAATTCGATAAAATGGTCATTTTATTTGATGCACCCTATTATAATAGTTAACGTACAAAGAAGAGAAGCACTTTTATAAGAAGATAGTTGAAAGAGTATACTCTTGTTCCGATCCACAAAAAAGGGCCCAAGACAGATGGTAATATTGCTTCAGGAGCACCCGATTTTCTGTTTATTATATAATAATTAATGATAAAATTAAGATAATCTTATATAATATATGATAAAGAGATGATTTACTCAGAATAGAACGATCCTGATATACATACCATTGCCCTACTCATGTTTCAAATAAGCATATATCCTCGACTTCCGGTCCTGATATCTGGGATCTTCACCATCGCCTGCCCTTCTTATAACTTGCAGATACCGATCTTAACGCCTGGGATAATGCTTCTGGCCTCTGTTTACCAATTCGGTACCGAAATAGGTAAACAACAAGAGCAGAAACATAAGAGATTTTGGGAAGTAGATTTGGAAATATAGGATAGATTTTGAATTATAGCCATGATGTTATCTTTGTGTATGGTCTTCTAACTCAAAACCATGGTAAAAAAATGGTATAGTAACATCTTGTTGCGTACACTGTGTTATTTATTAATTTATTTATTTTGGTTATTACATGATATAACCAAATAAATAAAATAAAATAAAATACACGAACATTTTTTTGTCGAACGCCAATTAGATGTAGCTGCCTCAAATTTGGACGCCAATTAGATGAATCAATTTGGTCTATTGATGTTAGGTGTGCAGCAAGTGATCTTTATCTATGTGAAACTTGTATTTTGGTATATGTCCTGATTATTGGTAAATTGGCTAAACATTTATTTTAGAGACTTAAGGCTGATTGGATTTTTTTCAATTAGATCCTTAGAGTTTTTGCACGTATTTATTGATATACCTTCTAATATATTTCTACCTGAAACAGGAGTACAAATCTGATTCTCTTTAGAATTTTTATTTGAAATTTAGATATGAAAATTTAGGACTTGAATGACTTAGCAATGCATGAGTGAGGAGATTATTGAAGTTTTGACAAAGAGTCGAGGAAGAGATCATCTTGCCTCAGGACTTAGGACCTTATTTCCTTTTCTCTTTTAGGGCTTTATCCTTGGCCCCCCTCCCCACATTGAAAAAAAAAGGTTTTGTCCTTTTTAAAGCTAAGTTTAGAGAGAGTCTACTTTGTAGGACAATGCGGTGTATTAGCTACACCATTGAAGGGGTCCTTTTCATCTGAGGTCGGTTAGCGAATGAACCGCCTTCATTCGGATTAGGGATTATTCTCTGACCTTTTTGGTATTCAAGATTTGATTAGGCGAGTAGTGAAAATAAAATTCACGAGGTTATTTTGAATATCTCATTAATAATTATATAAAAGGAACTTATGTCAATAAGAAATGTAATGAAATAAAAGTAATATTTTAATTACTTTAATAGATTTAATTACTTTAGTAGGGATATTTATGTTCCCTGCAGTTCCTCTCTTATACTTTGTGGACACCTGAAAAGGGCTGGGTGAGGAAAAGTTATAGCCGAGGACACAGGGAAAAACTTGGTAAAGATATAAACCCAAAACATTCTTATATCAAAAATATTTTTTTAGGTTTATTGATTTTTATAATTTATTGATATTTACAACTGTAATAATATTACAACAAGTAAATTTGCTAATATGAAAAAATGACATGAAAAAAAACACTTGTGGAGAGACTACCCATCGGCAGCACTCCAATAAAGCTCTATAGTAGAAGGTCTCGAGGCCATCTTCTTTTCAGACGCCTCGGAGAATTATCAGGAACAGTATGGGAAGCAAGTTGAGAGACTAGCGGATTCAAGTGTGTATGGAGCTTGTCATGGAAGGATAGGTATCCAGTTTGGGCCAAATTAGCAACATATAGGATATTAAGATCACGGTGGATCAGTTTGTTTGTGACATAATAAGGAGCATTGAGGATTAACGAAGGATTTTGGATTGTAAGGATTGGATACGAGATGAATTGGATGGTTTAGTAGAGACGAAAACCCAACTCCGTATGTCCAAATAGGTCTGATAATTGTCATGTAAATGAGTCTTTTGTAATTAATCGGGAGCTCAGTTTGTCCAGCAAATGTTGAAGTAGGCGAAAACGTCGAGTAGTTTCTTGTCTTTTCAGTCTTGTATGAGGTTTTATCAAAAATAAAGTTCTATTACATTAAAACTAAATGAAATAAAATTACACTCCACTACCATTAACAAAAATAAGGCTAATATAGTTAATAAGTATAACTTAAAACAAGTCTCACGATCCCATATCTTTTGTGATCGAAACGTTACAAAAATTAAAAACAGAGAAGAAAAAAAAATTGACTTTTCATAATTTGTTGGCAATATAATGAACTGAACTACTATACTACTACTACTATACTACTACTACTACTATACTACTACTACTATACTACTACTATATAACTACTACTATACTACTACTACTACTACTACTATACTACTACTACTATACTACTATACTATTACTACTATACTACTACTATACCACTACTACTACTACTATACTACTACTACTATACTACTATACTATTATTACTATACTACTACTATACTACTACTACTACTATACTACTACTACTATACTACTACTACTACTACTATACTACTACTACTACTACTATACTACTACTACTACTACTACTACTACTACTACTACTATACTACTACTACTATACTACTATACTACTACTATACCACTACTACTATACTACTACTATCTGGCTACACCCCGAATCTAGTCAGGCTACTAAAAAAGCCCTTCTTGCCAGGAGTTACCAGTCTTTATCTTTGACTTATGGGGGGAAACAAACGCTCTTAAAAAGGCTCATTCGAGCTAACATAAACATTTTCATTCCTGGGTCCGGGATGTGTTCCGCCAGTTTTACGTGGCTATGTTATGCCTTAACTCACTCTAGACGAAAAAGGCATATTAGACGAAATTTGACTTAACCTCATATTCACAGGAATGTGTATAATAATTGACATTGACATTAAGAATGAATTTCCATTGTTCAATCATGGCATTAAGCTTTCACAGAAGTTCGTTAACAGCATTTTGGATGTTCAATAACGAATTCATCAACTGAATAGTTCTCCGCCACGAAGAGTCATCTCCAACCGTCCAATGTCTTTACTTGGAGAAAATGACTTCATTAGAACAGGTACAAGAGAATGTGCAATATATTTTCTCATTCATATTTTGAAGACGTTCATTCATAATACAGATTAGAACGTTTCTAAAACGGAACTACACAGAACTAACAGAGCTAGAAATAACAACCCGACAGGCCAACCAGCAAGAATTGAAGCAGATAGAGTGCAGCAGCGGACAGAGACTAGTCTGATTATGTTTAAGTTAGCGGGAATTATTCTATATTATGAGCTGATTTTTCCGATTAAGCAGAGTTTGAAGACTGGTTCTCCAGATGAGAGGTGTTCTGATCGGAGCTGAACAAAGACAAATTCTAAACGTAGCATTTTTTTACTATATTCTGACCATGTATTCAACCGGTTTACTGATGGCTTTACATTCCATTTAAAAATAGAAAAAAAAAAGTCGGTTGGTAGAATCATTTTCAGTCGTTATGAAACAGGATTTTTTTATATATATTGGTTATTGATTTTACTTAGTAATTGCTCTATTTCAGTGTGTGTGTTTAATAGAATTGGATAACAACGAAAAAATCCTATGGGAGTCTAAAAAGTTTTCAAAACATTTTAGTTTCTTTTTTGGATGAATTGAATTCTAAAACAAAAAAAAAAGGTGGCGTAAAGACCAGGTCGAGTATGTCCTGGCAGTTTTGTTAGGCGACAAGGTCTGAAAGCAACACGTTTAATTTGACAGGAGGGGATTGGATGGAAAAAAAAAAAAAAAACTAAAAAAAAAAGAAAAAACTGTGGAGGATTTAGGGAGACTGGGATACCCGCCCTGCAATTAAGGGATTGTCAAACACAAGGAGAGCTACCCTCAACAGGTAACACCGGAGTCGAAATCAGATCCCACTTGGCGGACCTATGATTTGGCCCTCTGTCCGGAGGGAATCGATCCTGCACCCCCTAGTCTTCACCGTATTATCCTGAACGACGCCATATCTTCCTTCTATCCCGTCCATAAACATGTCTTTGCTAATGTTATAAACTCTTCTTGAAATTCAGAGGGCTCATAAAATACGAGTAAAACCCCAACTTCAAAAGATTTTTCTCTTATCCTTTGTTCGTACAGTTACCTTATTATAGAGATTTATAAACAAACGAAAATACAAGTTTTTAGTAGAAACTTTTTTTTTTTTTTTTTTTTTTTTATTGATATTTACAACTGTAATAACATTACATCAAGTAAATTGGCTGTATGAACAAAGGACATGAACAAAAAAATCACTTGTGGAGAAACTATCCATTGATAGCACTCCAATGAAGATTTATAGTAGAAGGTCTCGAGGCCATCTTCTTTTCAGACGCCTCGGAGGGTTATCAGAAATATTATAGGAAGCAAGTCGAGAGACTAGCGGATTCAAGTGTGTATGGAGCTTTTCATGGAAGGATAGGTATCTAGTTTTGGCCAAATCAGCAACATATGGGATATTAAGATCATGATGGATGAGTTTGTTTGTGACATAATAAGGAGCATTGAGGATTTTACGAAGGATTTTGGATTGTAAGGATTGGATGCGAGATGAATTGGATGGTTTAGTAGAGCCCCAAAGGTCAACTCCGTATGTCCAAATAGGTCTGATAACTGTCATGTAAATGAGTCTTTTGTAATTAATTGGTAGCTTTGAACGTTTGTCCAGTAAATGTTGAAGTAGGCGAAATCGTCGAGCAGTTTCTTGTCTTTTCAGTCTTTAGTAGAAACTAAAAAGGCAACATTTGAACTTTCTTAGGTATTTTGACCGTATTTCCAAACAATAATTGTCTTGTTTTTAGAAAAAGAACAGATGAAAAATGAATTTTTAATTTATTAACTTGATTAAAGAGTAAAGGGTAAAAGCTCAATGTGAGACTATAACACAGGGGTAGCCAACTGGGGGCATTGGAAATGCTTCATAGCTAGGCTAGCCACAAATAAAATTATTCATTTTTTTGGTGTGAAAAATTTAAACATAATGAGTTATTATTATTCTTTTTACTATTATTCTTACATTAAAAATTAGATGATATAATACAAATGATACCAAAGATTTTTTATATATATATATATATATAATATATATATATATATATATATATAGAAGAGCATAAGGGAGACATAGGGAACGGAGTGGCTCAGTGGTAGAGCACTGAGTTGCCATGCCGGAAATCCTGGTTCAAATCCCGCTGCAGGCAGTTACTTTTATTTAGTCTGTTTGCAGCCGGAGATGGATCATATAGGATCTAGGACCCTCTGGGGCTCACCCAGCCGCTATAAAATATTATAAAAATAGGGTACCCAAAAGAAGGGGAAAAGATCTGGCGGTTGAGCGTGACCTAGGACAAGTCACCTCCTTGCAGAACCTTGTGTTTACAATTTACTAATCAATTATACTGTAGCGACGTCGAGCATCGATAATTGATAAAATCGAGTGTAGTATTATAACAAGAAGATAACCTTCTATTATTGTTTTTACCCTACGGTATTGATGTTTGTCTAACACCGCTGTATGTATCATTTTTTATTTTATATCTTGTGTACTTTGTGATAAATAAAGTGATTCAACTTTCATGGACACGTAGTGTTAAGATCCTTCACTGTACCTATAAAATCTTAACAATACCATCAATGTATTACTCATAAAGATATAGTGCATCTGGGTTAAGTAAGCACCAAGGGATTTATTAGGAAAATAGATGCACTTTATTGATACGATTGTAAACAATATTCATAATGATTCAATATATACATTGAGGATTACACTTCGTCGCTTACTTCCTTATTCCTTCAGAGAGTCCTTCTCAAAGTTTGTTTGTTTGTTTGGGTTTGTAAGGCATAAAACCATACGGTCATCAATACCTGTGATAATTTGTTTATACAGTCTTATATCTATGTGTATTCCAATATTTGATTATTGCAATAATAAGATTTTCAGTTTTAATTTAATTTCTCCATTATTCATTTACATTCTTTTAAATGTTTGATAATTGTGAATTATGACTTATCTATTTTATGAATTAAACATTCGGAATTTTTAAGAGGGGAAAATAAATAAATAAAAGATAAATAAATAAATAAAAAATTTATATTTGTCTTAATATGTCCACTTCCTTTAAGAATTTCACTACTAATCTTATTTTATCTTGATTATCACCAAGCGTCTTCGAGATATTATTTGTAAGACCTAGTTTGTTTAACCTAGAGGTGTAAAAAGAACATTCTTGAAAAATATGATGGACTGTAAGGATGCTGTTGCAATGCTGACATTTCGGAGGTGGCTTTTTTAGGATAATATGGGCGTGAGTAAGGTTTGTGTGCCCTATTCTTAGCCTGGTTAAGGCAACTTCCTCCCTGCGATTGGAGCGATTTGAGGTGATCCACGGTTCTCAAAGTAACGTCTTCGATCCCCCTCTTTTTGTTACTTCTTCACGCATCTTGACCATGTGGGCCCTTCTTACCTGAGCGACCTATTTCTTTTCAAATCAAACATTGCTCGTTAACATTATTATGCCGCCTTATCTTCCATACTCAGTGGTATGAGTATCCATTATCTATGGAACCACTAACCATTAATATGGGTATTCCATTATGTCAGTAGTTCCGGCTGCCCTTGTTCAGAAGTCCATCTCATATCTGGAATTTACAGCATAGAATATTTCCACCTTTAATTTGGCATAATTTATTATGGTAAAAATGTTAAACAGCACTAATATAAGCACATGTAATGCTTAATTTTCGCATGCACTTCCTAATAAGTTTACGCGGAACACTAACTACTGAGCTTTGCGGTGAATGTTCGCTGTCGAATTACAGAATATTAGAATCGCTTATTTAATGAATATCTTTCCTGCATATTCATT
Organism: Arma custos; assembly: GCA_037127475.1. NCBI lineage: Eukaryota > Metazoa > Arthropoda > Insecta > Hemiptera > Pentatomidae > Arma > Arma custos. The sequence goes on from CM073763.1 coordinate 5,466,932, forward strand.
TTGAGATGCTGAAGATTAATATGATCTAAATCTTACTAATATTATAAATGTGAAAGTTTGTATGTTTGTCTCTCTTTCACGCAAAAACTACTGAATGGATTTGGATCAAACTTTAAAGTAATATAGGTTATACATCAGAATAACACATAGGCTATAGCAAAGGCGGATTTAGGAGGGGGGGACACGGGGGCACTTGCCCCCCTCTGACAGTTTTTAGGTACAGTGGAGAATCCATTATAGTACATAATTAAAGGCAAATCACATGATGATAGTTGTTAAAATAACACAAAGAACATGAGTGAAACTATCTTTTTGATACCCTACTAATCCTACTTATATTATAAATGCGAAAGTTTGTATGTATGTTTGTTATTCATTCACGCAACTGAAAGAGTTTAGATGAAACTCTACAATAATATATAGGTTACAAAGCATAGCACATAGCCTACAGCAAGGGCAGATTTAGGGGGGACATGGGGGCCCGTACCCCCTGACAGTTTTTTGTGTTCTGTGGAGAATCCATTATATTACATAATTAAAGGCAAATCAGGAATTTCAAGATGCTAAGAAATTTGCAGATAAGTCCTTGCATAATTTAATCCGTCATTTTTAAAGTTAGACATCCGAAATTATGGATATACGAGTAACTTATAGTTAAAAAAAAAAAATATTCATTTAAAATGATCTGTCACGAAACTTTATGTGGTAGACCAAATTCCACGCGAGCGAAGCCGCGGGCAAAAGCTAGTGTTGTATATTTTAATCATATAATTAATAAGTTCATAAGGCACACATATTATTTTCGTATCTTTTATATTAATCTCTAATGAACACCTGAAATTGAAACTTTGGATTCTAGTGAAAAAGTTCACCCGGATTTTCTCTTCCATACTCTTACTTTATCTGAATTTCATGGATATTTCGATTTTTTTTTTTTACAATACCTTTATCTTTCTCTGAATTTTTCATAATGAAATCATTTGTTCTCTGTTCATTGTAATTCATCCCGTTCACTGCAGTCGATAATTTAATTTTTTTTTTCCAGCTCATCTTTTTTTCCGCTCTTCTCTAACTGACGACCGGCCAATTGGGGCAGGCAAATTGCGATAAACCAATCACCGATGACCGTTGACTTTTATATAACCAAGGTGGCAATTATCATTGGTCCGGTGAAATTTCATCAGAGGTAGGCCGAGAGAGGGGGGGGGGGGACGCTGGGACGCATACTGATTCCCCTCTTTTTTCACCGAGGATTGAATGGCGCTGTAATTCGGGCGAGAGAAATGCGGCATACCAACGAGGGGTCAAGCTAAATGCTTGGCAGAGCCTGTTCATAAAGCCCACGGCCGGACTCTAACCCCTGAATAGCGGACGGGGAGGGGTCCAGTTCAGTTGGGGGGGGGGGGGGTCCGTTCCTATGAATAGGTAATTACCGAGCTCCTGGCCAATCTCCACTGTCCCATTAAGGCAAAACTAGGGGCTCGCATCTCTCCGGGTCCATATCCATATTTTAACTGTCTTCTCTCTCTGTCCCTACTACACCTTATTTGCCCGAAAATGTGTTCCGTCTCTAATTTAAACAAGACACGGGCACAGTGATCCAATTTGCAGTTAAGGATGTCTTTGAATGAATGTCATTGGAGGACAGACATCTCCCTCAGAGGATAATTAGGATAGGCACTATGTACTACCCTCATCAGCGCCACCTGGTGACTTCATTATAAACTACAAAGGTTGAGGTTATAATGCTTACTGGTTACTTATAGTCATTAGATAAAGATGATTTTATTGAGATATTTTCTAATTTTCCATCTTCCAATAGAATAATAATCAAACCAACATATAACTGGTAAATGTATGGAACCTTAGCTGGTACCAAATTTCTCCAGAGTTATAACAATGTGGCCAAAATTTTGCAACAGACCCTGGCGGCCAAACACAACTTAATAGATGATAAGAAAAAATGTTTCAAAAGTATCAACTATTTTTTTTTTCTCTTTATATTTTTATCCTAAATAAATAAGCGCTTATCATAAATAAACGCCTCAAAATCGAGCCATGTAAGCTTCTCTCTACGCAAAGCTTCGTGTCCAGCAGTCAAAATTGACGACGAAGTACCTTCCAAAAATTATGTAAGTTACCTCGGACTATACTTGGACAAAAGACTTACATGGAACGTACATACAAATTTAAAAAGACAAGAACTGACTAGACGGTACAAACAACTATCACATCTTCTGGACAGATCTTCACTTGACTTGAGGAACAAACGACTTATCTATAATAGTATACTAAAACCTATTTGGACATATGGAGCAGAACTTTGGGGTTCAGCAAAAAAAGTTCACATACACAAGATACAAACAACCCAATCCTAAATTCTCAGAAAAATTATTAATGCACCATGGTATGTTTCGAATCACACTATACACAACATTCCCACAATAAAATCATATATTCATAACAAATACATAACATTCCACTTATCGACACAATATCACCCAAACCCACTCGTTCTTCCGCTTTCCTACTCCCTGTTACCTGGACTTGATAAAAAAAGATTAAAAAGACATTGGCCAAGAGACCTTCTGAACAATTAATATTTTTTTTTCCAAAAAATAATATTTTTATCCACACCTGTCAAATACAAATAATTGACAATCAGCAAATTGGCTGACAGAAAAATAATACAGAATGTCATGAAATGCATGAATAAGCAAAAAAAAAGTGTTCTAGTATAACTCATGGAGGATCTTTGGTTCAGTAAATGGTAGAAGAAAGCGTACTATTTCTTTGGCAACGGTTGTGGAGGGAGGTGATTTGTCCTATATCGCTGACAGAGGCTGGGTGAGCCACAGGAGGGTCCTAGATTCCATTGGATCCATCCCAGGCCGCTATCAGATTAAATAAAATTCAGCTAGCGAGTGTGGTTTAAAGCCAGGACTTTCGGCATGGCAACTCAGCGCTCTACGACTGACCCACTCCGCTCCCCACTAAAAAAAGACTTCTCTAAAAGGGCCAACTCAAGCTCTACTGGGATGAATCAATTATAGCGGACCATCCGGTGCATCATAATAGCCCAGATATCTTTCTTATAAAGTGAGAGAGAAGAAAGCAAATATATTGATATTGCGATCCCCAACTATAATGTTTGGGGCGACCTCTGGTCTAGTGGTTAGGGGAACAAACTACTAAGCCCGAGATCGCGGGTTCGTAGCCCGGCAGGTGGCCCTAGGATTTTTTAAAGGAAGTAAAAATTCTTTAGTTACGCCGTCCTTTGGAAGGCACATTAAACGGGGTCTCGAGCCTGTACGATGTCAGGTACTCGTTAAGAATCCCTATCCTAATTAAACCTGAATAGGCAAAATTTAGACCTCCCAATGTAGCATAGTACGATTAGCCATAGCAGCAAAAAGTGACGTTAAATGAACAAACAACAACTATTATGCCTATTCGTTTGTATGAAATTATTAGTTAATTCAGTAAACTTCGCTTGGGTCTGTGTCGGAAAACGCATGCATTCGGTAATTATGATTACTTATATGAAATAACTCCATATGTTTCAGAAATTTAAAATGTAACCTAATTACAAATGCAGTTATAACTTATAACTAACAGCTATAAATTTTTTTGATAACAGTTATAGCCTAATAGAAATAAAAGAACATATGTTTGTAGTTAGGTATAATTTAAAACACAACAAATAACCAAGACAGTTATAGATATACATTTTCAATTTGGAGGACAAATATCCACAATATTCTTCAGGATCTGCTCAAATAAATCCACTTTTTCGTACCTCCTTCTACAAATACAGTGTTACGATCAGAGAGAGAAAGACGGGCGTCCATCGGCCTTTCTTAAGCCCATCGGCGGAAGAGATTAAGAAGGTTCTAGAAGATCCCAGAACGGCCTCCTCCTCTTCTGTGCGTCTAGAACATTCGACCTTGATTTAAATAGCGCTCGCTGCCGCCTAGGGGGAGGCAGTCAGAGAGTAAACTAGGGAGCGTGATGAACTAGTAATAAGTGTATCAGTGAACTGTGACAGTTTGTGAGTGTAATAAACTGTTTCTGTTTGTTACTGTGTGTCAGTTTGTTATATTTGGAGATTCTTATGGTTGGTGTACTTAAAATAGTGAACTGTTAGTGTTAATTTGTAGTTATAAGCTCTAGCGTAATTTTATTGTAGTTGTACAAATGTATGTAAACAGTTAAGCTATTTCGTAGTAGTAATATCTTATATTATTTTAGTAATTAAATAGGCCTAGGTTATAATAAATATTTAGAATATTGTTATTGTAAATTTATATTAGTCTAATAATTTAATTTTTACTAATTTAATTGTGTTATTTTATTCAATTTGTTAATAAATATTAGTATCTTGAATTTAGGAGTAGTTTATTCATTTTTACAACCAGTAAAAATGTTCACATAGGTACGAATCTATCATCGTCCGGAAGGTACCGCATTCTATCTTGTTCCTTCTCTTGAGAGATGACCATAGAGATTCGATTCTTTGAATATGAGCTCCTGAGGTTACTTCATTTCATGTCCCTTGGAACACAGTCTTTTTTATGTACAATACCCTTATCTTGAGCGTATTTTATGCTTGATTCTTGATTTTTAACTATTTTAGCCAATTCTAAGAAACTCATTCTAATGACTGAGTAAATCATATGTACTGTAAGTAAACTACATGATTTCTTCTTTTTTTAGATTTTTATTTCTATTAGGTTATAACAGTTATCAATAAAAGTAACCGATACTAAATAACAGATATTTAAAAAATAACCTGCATGCGTTTTCCGAAAAAGACACCTTCGCTTTACACTACTATGGCTAATCGGACGATGCTACAATGCTTTAACGAATACCTGACAATGTACAGGCTCAGGACGACCCTTCCGAAGGACGGCAAAGGACAGATTTTTTACACTCTTTAAATATCCCTAGGATCATCTAACTGGCTACTAATCCACGAACTTGGGCATAGTAGGTTATTATGATAACTATTATTCCACAAGTGACCAAAAACACTTAGGCTTGGTGAACTCAAAAGTTTTTAAAGGCTCGGCTGATAATGAACATTCAAAGTCAAATATTACAAATATTATTTATAACAATATACCGGTTTAATGCATATATGTATATACATGTCAGACAACGGAATAGTTAGGACCAGATATGACATTATTGTATTTAATGTGTTGGAGGATTTGTGATCTGACTAAAAATCCCTCCCCTTCTCTCGTAGCCCATAAACCAGAGGCACTGTTGAGCTCTGAAATATCCCCCCCCCTGAATGATATACTCCTCCGTATAACTATCGGAGGGGGCCTCTTGTGTTTTAAAGAGCTTTGGGAGGGGGTGACATATTTTGTAATATGGGCGAGTATTAACATAGGAGATGGGCGCAGTTGACCGTAATATCGACTGATTTAGTGTGGCTTTAGACCGCTCTAGGCTATCCGCCAAATGGCTTCTCTATATCAGCTCCGCCATTGTCTCTACGATCTTATAAATACAGAAGGACTCTCGTCATTATGGGTATAATGGCAGGACGATTCTTCGCAGGACTCCCTGTAATCCTGGGCGGCGATGATTGAGGATAATGGCTCCTTTGTCCTTTCTTCGGCTGCTAAATGCATTATACTGGTCCTAATGTCCTGGACAAAACGTTCGGATTTGGTTCGGCTGTTGAGAAATGCAGTTTATTCTCTTCTTAACACGCACTCATGTCATGTTTGGTGATCATAATGATCCTGAAACTGACCGACTTCACACTTAACCATTGGACGAAACATATACTAGTAAATAACATTTATTTTACATAAAACAAATATATATATATAATTTATTAATAAAAGTAAATTTAGCCTAATTCATTTGAAATTTGGTACTTAAGACTTTTGTCATATATTAAATTTCATTTACAACCAATAAACGGTCACAAAAGCATCGAATTTATGCGTGTATATATCTATAATCTAGTGGTTTAACGTGTCCTCGGCTAAATTACCTTCTTTCACAATTATTGTCTTAGAAAGAGTACAGTATCTACCATGTACTAAATTCAAAACCCTTTATGGATTGTAGTGGCACAGTTTTTTTAAATTTTAATTAAGTTAAAACAGTATGTTTCACTGGGTAGTACTATATTTTTAAGTATCAAAAAAATTTCTTTCTTTTCAATGAGGCATGCTAATGATCAATTGGCAATTTTAATGTTTCCCATCCTGTTTCTTTTTAATGGGTTGACAAATGATCAATAAAAAAGTTATTCTTTTTGGACAAATCATTAATGATATAATAACTGTTTAATCCCATTTGTTAAAATAGGAATTTGACAAGTGGAATTTCCTTCATAGGAATTCAAAATAATACTTCTCAACTAAGACATTCCTCTCGCATTCCAATGCGATAAAATCCACAATATTTCTTAAAATCCTTAATGCTCTTTATGTTTTTGCGAAAAAGTCATTTATAATCACCTCTGTTCTTAATATTAAGTTCATATTATTTAATTATGTCATATCTCAAAAATGTTCTTATTAAGCTGCTGTAAACACCTATCTGGTACCTGCCAAGATTCGAAACTTTTTAAAATAGGGCGCTATCTATGAGGGCAGACTTATAGAGGGTAAAAATTTTACGGTGTGGGGGGGCCCTTCAAAAGGGAAGGGCCGAGGGTGACGTGTAATACTGACTACTCCCCCAGTTCTCTCTTCGTTTAGCCTCTTTATTGATTCCTTCATTCTCTAGCCCCCTCCCTCTTCCAATAACCTTATTTTTAATCGGCCCCCTTCAACTATTAAGGATCGCCTGTGGTGCTATCCTGAACTTCTCAACTTGGATATGCTAAAGTTCTCGACAGCTGCATTAGGTATATATGAACAATTCAGCTCTTGGGGCATGACGTGTATAAAGTGTATGACCTTAATTGCTGGAAAACCAGTCGGTTGATCTGAATTATCATTATTATATGATGCATAAGCCATTCTTTCAGTAATGACTAAGAAGCGTAGAGACTCAGTAGGTAATGTGCTAAAGGTTCTGGGTTCAGATCCGGCTGTGGTAGATGAGTTACTCACTCTGTTTATAGTCACGGATAGACCTCATGGGATCTATAGACCCCCCATTCTATAAAAGGTATGTAACCTTAATTTTGGAAAAAACCTGGCAGTTGAGTATGATCATCTGTCTGAGACCATTTATCTTTTATTTATTCTGTTTGCAGCGGGAGATCATATAGGATCTAAGTCCCTCCTGAGGCTCACCCAGCTTCAATTAAAAAACCCTGTAGCACAACAACCCGTTGATCAGTACATGGTAGAGACTGTACTGTTTCATGGACAACGGTTCTGCAAGGAGGTTACTGCCAGATTCCCCCCCACCTTATTTTGGATACTCCATTTTTATAACACTTTATTGAGGCTGGGTGAACCCCAGGAGGATCTTAGATCCCATATGGTCCATCACCAGCTGCAAACAGACTAAATAAAAGTACTGCCTACAGCGGAATTAGCCATTAGGATTTAGGATCAAGCGCGGAGCAAAGGGCTTCAAGAAAGTATTTGGATTTCGCCTGCCTTAAGTTGCGAAGAGTCCTAAACACTTGAAAATCGTCGGTCAGTCTTGTCCGTCTGTAGCGTCCGCGAGCTGCGTCGCGCTTCCTCTGCAGTTCTTTTATGTTTTGATCCATCCAAGGAGCTGGTAATCGACGAAGGTTGTAGTTTTGAGAGGAGTAAGGGTGTCCAGGATACTAGGAAGTGAGTGTGTCAACCATGGAATCGATAGCGGGACAGGAATAGATTTCACTCCAATTCAGGGATTCAAGGGAAGTCAAGATGCTTTCACGACTGGTAGCATCAAGGTTGCGAAAGGTAAAGGTTTTAGATAGTTTGTTCGGAGTTTGGATATCATATGTAATTTGGATTAGGTCGTGGGAAGAATGAAACGGGACCGGCAATTGTGAATAAGAGAATAGATTCTGAGGAAAATAGATGACATACAGATCTAACCATGTGTCTGATCGGTGGATATGATGGGTAGGAGAAAATGGAATGATATATACATATTATTATAGTATATATATATATATATATATATACTAGATATATATACTAGATATATATATATATATTTATAGAGAGAGAGAGAGAGAGAGAGAGATTTATTAACTTAGCATTTGTTACACCTGACGATACCTATAATTGAGAGAACACAACAGAGACCCCAGTCCATCAAGAAAAGATGTCGAAATGTAGGGGGTGGTATCGGAGATCGGTTTATTGAATACCTTCCATTCCATAAGTCACTCCCCCCCAAGTTCCCCCGGGTCAGGTTATTAGCTGTTATAGGAGGATCAGGTTATAGCAGGATCGGGTCTGGTTACGAGGGTCAGTGGTCAATAGTGGCCAAATATGGGGGTGAATCTGCTTTGGCCACTTGTAGTCTTGTAGTAGACTATCTGGTTATTCCTCAAGTATTACCTGTTCTGTTTGTATATAACATTATTATCGTTGTATATACAATTATTGATTAGGGTGAAAATGATAATATCAAATCAAACAGAAGATAATACAAACTATTAAAGACATGAGGGAAACTGTACTTTTTTTAAGCCTATTTTTTTTCTCTAATTAAGAGTGATCTTGAATGTCGAGAGGCTGAGTGAGCCTCTAGAGGATCTGCGTATCCCACAAGGTCCATTTATGGTTGTTAACAGCATGGATAATTTAGCTCAAGACTACCTATATAGGTTTTATTGGTACAAGTGGAACAGTTAGAATTAGCCTTCATAGTAGTCAAAATGCAAAGAATTTTTATATTGTAATCTATATTATGCGCTTAACAAGCATTTTTCATAAAATTCTGGAACCGTCATTATCTTATCTAGACGTATCAAACTATGAAATCATATTACATCACAACTTCTAAGAGGAAATTGGTTGGTTGTTCCAAATCCGAGGCGTGAAACGGATTGGTTTGTTTGTTCATTTAACGTCACTTTATGCTGCTATGGCTAATCGGACGATGCTACAGTGGGAGCTCTAAATTTTGCCTATCCAGGTTTAATTAGGATAGGGATTTTTAACGAGTACCTGACATCGTACAGGCTCGGGACCCCCGTTTAACTTCCCTTCCGAAGGACGGCATAACTAAGGATTTTTTACTCCCTTAAAACAATCCTAGGGCCACCTGCCGGGCTACGAACCCGCGATCTTGGGTTTAGTAGTTTGTTACGCTAACCACTAGACCACAGGTGACCTTAAACGGATTGGTCATCAACGCCTTAATTTTTTAGTAAAAATTAAAAAAAAAAGAAGATAAAAAATGAGATAGCCGCATTAGCTAGTCTTAATCAATCCTTCTATAAAATTAAAATACAATTTTAAAAGAAAAATATTTAAAAAGTGTATCTCTATAAATAGTAGAGTAGGTACAATTTCTAGGAAAACGATTGTGTTGGGAAAAGATTTGTTAGAAATAACGCTCAACTACAGGATTTGTTCTCAGTTTCAAGGTAGCCGTTTTATAGAGGCTGAATGAGCCCCAGAAAGGTTTCCAGATCCCACAGGACCCTAGCTTGGTTCGGTAAATTCGGACTGTCTCTGAAAGGATGTTAATTCCTAGGCCAATTACAAAGCTTCAAAATTAAATGTAATAAACAAAATATCCGATTCGGCCAATCTTAAGAGATATTGTTAAGAAAAATGACTTTAAGTTATGTCTAAAAACCTGTACCACTACAATCCTTGGACGGGTCTGGGTTTCGTTACATGGTAGAGACTGTACTGTTTCATGGACAACGGTTCTGCAAGGAGGTGACACTCAACCGCCAGATTTTCTCCCCTTATTTTGAGTTCCCTATTTTCATAATATTTTATAGAAGCCGGGTGAGCCCCAGGAAGGTTTTTAGATCCCATATGGTCCATCTCCAGCTGCAAACAGACTAAATAAAAGTTCTGCCTGCAGCGGGATTTGAACCAGGTTTTCCGGCATGGCAACTCAGTGCTCTACCACTAAGCCACTCTGCTCCCTTAAGTAATAACTACTGTTCAATTGTTACAGTAATAAAATACCTCATTACGTTATATACTTTAATAGTGACGTCTTAGCTTTAGTTTCTAAGACACGTGCACATTTAAAACTCACAAGCCTGACGGTTATTCCGTTCTCGAGTTTACTTGACAGTAATGTGGTCTTTGTAATGCCCCAAAAACTTGGGAATGGTTGCTTTCGGATAAAGAACGACGCATTCCAACGACATGCAAGAGTTCAACACATCTATGACGGGATAGAGAAGGTTGTTAGGCTTCGAGGGAACATGGCTGCCGTCGTATAGGCCTGCCATCTGGTTCCGGTATTGGTCAGCATCGGGGTTGTAAGCACATCGGATCGAGGCGTCTTCGTCCCAATAAAGGATTATGTCCAAACTGTCCGGCATGATTTTACCTCGCAGCATCTGCATGTGTATAATCTCTAGCGTCTGATTCGTGAAACGGTTCCCGAATATGCAGAGTGTATAAAGCGGGGTTGGTTTCTTGATGGTCCAGAGGATGTTGGCAAGACCTATGTCGTCGATTCTGTTGAAGGCGATGTCGAGATGGAGTATCTTCGAGAGCGGTAACATCTTGGAGAGAGCGATGGCACCTTGGTTACCGATCGCGTTCCTCCTTAGCAAGAGAACTTTCAGGTTGGACTCCGGGAGGATCTTGGCGATCCTCTCGAGGCCGATGCTGTTGATGTAGTTGGCGCTCAGGTTGAGGACGAGGAGGGTACGGTTGAACTTGAAGGCTTTGAGAAGCGTATCCACATCGTGGTCAGTGATCCCGTTCTTCTCAAGGTGCAGTTCGACAATAGTTTTGCTCTGTACCAACATGGAGTATATTACTTCGGTCAGGTAATAACTGCGAATCCTATACCTTGGTATACCAAGCACTCTTGAGATATTTAAGACTTTCAAAGTGTCATTCTCGACAAGCGCATCTGCGATCCTGTGGATGCCGTAGACGTAGAATCCAACTCCTGCCAATTCAAGAACCTCAAGTGCCTTGTTCCCTTTCAGCAAATGTTCCAGGTTGTACGCTATGTGTGGAGAGAGTCGGTTTCCAGACAACGTCAATCTTCTTAGACAAGTATTCCTCAACATTTCGAAACATTGCTCGCTCGGATTCTGTATTTCGTTGTTACGCAGGTTCAAGTTTATCAAATCGGAACGCATAAGAAACACACACAAAATATAAAAACCTGTATCCGTTATCATATTGTTGGACAGATCCAAAGATATTATATCTCCTTCTGCCCTTAAGTGAGAAAAGATGGTCGACAAATCCTTGTCTTCGATTCTTTTGCCCATATTTTTGTAAACCTGTTCTCCTTTCAGACTCAATTCGTAACCATTGCTTAGCTTTTTACTGTTGTAAAAGAGAAATGCACTGGTTATCGTTTTTAACAGAGATGTTTCTTTTCTCTTTATTGGACTGCTGGGGCATTCGGTACTAAGCTTTGGTGCTACTGTGATCGTGTCCTCTGTTGCCTCAAAAACTTCCTTGGCATTTCCGTCGCTTGAGCTACTACTCATGTTTAATCTGATTCCTTGTAAAGTCGATATTGCATACAGCTATCGATATATCAATTTTCTGTTAGTTTTCCAGCGCTAGAACTGATGAAGGTGAATTTTAGCAAATCAATATCTATGTTACAGGAAAATATCGTTCTAATAAAGGATCTATTAGATGCATATAAACTTATGTACACTATTTCTACAGTAACCGAATAGAATTATCTAAAATGCAACAAAATGAACTATATCAATAAGCGAGTAATCATTTACAATCTTTTGCGAGGTTAATCATTAAGAAAATATATAACTAATTAAAACATATGTAAAAAATCTATGAGCTTTTAAAATTTATTGTTCAGATGCATGCATGCAAAACATATTATTTTTTAAAAATTAATCATAAAATGTAATAATTATAATAATAATCTATAATTATTTATTATTTTTTTTAAATAAATGAAATCCTCATATTAGACTGAAAAGACAAGAAACAGCTCGTTAATTCGGGCTACTTCAACATTTACTAGACAAACGCTCTAAGCTCCCAACAAAATGAAATTCCTCTCGTATTCAATCCTTACAATCCAAAATCCTTCGTAAAATCCCCAATCCTCCTTACTTTGATACGAACAAAATAATCCATAATGACCTTAATGGTCCGTTTGTTGCTGATTTGGCCCGAATCCGATATCAATCTTTTCATGACAAACTTCATTTCCAATCAAACCCACTAGTTTCAAGCCTCGCAACCTCTTCAATTCCTGGCAATCCTCCGAGGCGTCTGAAAAGAAGATGGTCTCGTAACCTTTAAGTTGAACTTGTTATTTGAGTACTACCACTGGGCACTCTATTTGCCTTCATCTTGAGACATTCATCATATTTACTTGATGTATTCACTATACAGTTGTAAATTTCAATAAATACCTTTTAAAAAAAAATGAAAATGTATCACTTCATACTGATATGATTAATATCTTATATTTTTGAAAAAAAAATGTATGAATACTTAATCCTTTGTTTGGGGATTCCAAATTCATGTAGTCATTTAATATGATGTATTTGGAATGAAAAAAAAATTGGTTTAAGATTAGTTAAGCAATTTTATGCTTAAGAAACTTCAGCCTCAGAACCGGACTAAACCCATAAGAATTAAGGTGGCAAAGTGTTAAATAAAAATGCTTGACTAACGTGAAAAATGTCAATAACTAATTCGATTTCAGAGTTATCCACTTTTGATCCTGAAGGCCTCTTTTCTTAGTTTCCATCTGAGATTTCCATATTGGTATAATATAAAAAAAAAATGAACTTTGTACCTCTACACCCTATAAAGGATCTCGGGTTTAGTAAATGGTAGAGACTGCACTGTTTCTAAGTCGACAGCATTAAGAGTGAACTAATACAAGGAAGAAGGAAAAAATAAAAGAAATTCCCGAAGAATGGGAACTTGTGCTGATCCAAAAATAAGGACCGAAAACGGATTTTATTATTTAGGGAAATGCGAACCGCAAAAAAAAAAAAAAAAAATCCAATGAAGGATTTTTGATTCAGTACAAAGTGATTGTACTTTTTCTATGAAAACGCTTGTAAAAGGATATGATTTGGCCAAAATAACGCTCCAATTGTTTGCCTAAGATTTTTCTCCTAATTTCAGGTTTCCAACCTACGAGCCCTAGGAGGATTTACAGATCCCGCAGGGTCGATACTTAGATGTTTAATTCATAATTCGCTAATCTGCTGATTAAATACTTTGCCCGCCAAACATAGATTGGAACCAGAGATCCCCAACCGTACCCACTCCCATTAGTATATTATCAGTTTGAATAATCCTACTAATATTATAAATGTGAAAGTTTGTATGATTGTCTCTCTTTCACGCAAAAACTACTGAACGGATTTGGATAAAACTTTACGGTAAAATAGGTTGTATAGCACATAGGCTACAACAAGGGGGGGTAGGTCACCTGTGGCCTAGTGGTTAGCGTAACAAACTACTAAGCCCAAGATTGTTGGTTCGTAGCCCGGCAGGTGGCCCTAGGATTGTTTTAAGGGAGTAAAAAATCCTTAGTTATGCCGTCCTTCGGAAGGGACGTTAAATGGGGGTCCCGAGCCTGTACGATGTCAGGTACTCGTTAAAAATCCCAATCCTAATTAAACCTGGATAGGCAAAATTTAGAGCTCCCACTGTAGCATCGGCCGATTAGCCATAGCAGCATAAAGTGACGTTAAATGAACAAACAAACAAACAACGGGGGGCACGTCCCCCCCCACGACAGTTTTTTTTTAGGTACTGTGGAGAATCCATTATAGTACATAATTACTCTAGCATCTACTATTCTAGCATCTTGAAATTTGCAGAAAGGTTCTGTGTATAATTTAAGAAAGAAATTAAGATAATTTCAACCCCAAGGGTTTCCCCCTTAATATAATAGTGGTTCAAAGATAGTTTGGAATCCGTCAGTTTTGAAGTTAGGCATCTGAAATTTTGGATATACGAGTAACTTATTAAAAAAAAATTAAATTATTTATTTATTTTTTTTTCTTAGCCCCAATAAGTTTGAAGATTTCTAATCTGGATTAGGATTAGGTTGGAGAGGAATCTCTTTTACTGTACTGCGCACATTTTAAGAGGAGGATGAGAAAATGGAAGGCTCTAATTTAGTTCTTTATTTATTAACTTTAGATTTTTCCGGTGATGGGGCACACCGTGTCCTTTTCCTTTTATTTGTTTATTTTATTTATTTCTCAGTTCAGGCTGAGACTTTGTACGTGATCTTGCCACGTTTGTGGCCGTCCTGCTGGGGTGAGTGTCCTGAAAAGAGGGTTAGTACTGTATTTCAGACTGTTAAAAAAAATAATGTGTCTGCGTTTTATGAAGTCTGTAACTGTCGGTAAGTTGAGAGTAGTGTGCAGGAGGTCCATTTTTGTTTTGTTTAAATTATTTATTTATATAGAAGATCATACTTCTACAGGATCATTATTTATTTAAAATGATCTGTCACGAAACTTTAAGTGGCGCGAGCGAAGCCACGGGCAAAAGCTAGTTTACTAATAAAAACAACCTGTATCACTACAACCTACGAAGACTCTGGGGTTCAGAACATGACAGAGACTGTAATTGTGTCTTAGTTAACGGTTGTGCAGAGAGGTGTTTTGTCCTGGATCACACTCAATGGCAAAATTCTTCCTCTTATTTTTGGTATCTACTTTATTGGTGCTGGATGAGCCCCAGGAGGAGATAACATAGGATTCATCTCTGTTCGCTTGAAGGGATTTGAACCCAAGACTTTCTGTAAGGCAAATCAGTTCTCTACCACTGAGCCACTCCGCTCCCTTGTTAATTATTTAGATATAAAAATACTAATAAAGATATAAATAAAACTTCTTTGCCATACAATAAAAAAATGCTTATATCAGGAGACGGATTTCGTAAAAAGTTTTAGAACAAGTTTTAGGAGAGCTTGAAGTACTTGATGGGCTTGGCTTGTTTCACCCCCGTCTTTTCAATTGTATTTAAACCAGGTTAAAAATTGCATCTTCTTCCCTTGTTGTACCCCGAAGCCAATTTAGTTCGTGAGGGGGGGCGATCGTAAAGAAACACATATGTGCCCCCTGAGTGCTACACTAAGGGCGTTCCTTTTTACCCTGATGGAGTCCTAGGGGCTTTACTCACTTTACAGGACTCTTTTATAATCTTCCTTGAAATATACGATCCACGATAGAAAAAAATGTGTATACATTAACTTTTCCTTGTCTATACATACAATATATGATATGATAGTATCAAAAGCGGGTAACTCAAAAATTGACTTTTACACATTTTTAGCTAGTTTACTAAATACATTTTGTCTAACACGACACTTAGCCGCCTAATGATCTTAGTCCAGATCTAAATCTGAAGTTAAGGGGGCATAAATGTTTTTTATAAATGTTATTTTCATTATAAATGTTATTTTTGAAGTTATAAATGTTATTTTCATTACAAATGTTATTTTTGAAGTTATAAATGTTATTTTTGGAAGGGCAATCAAGAAATAGCTTTTAAATACTAGTAACCTTATTTATTGGTTACAATAACTTACTATAGTTAATTACTTAGGGAACTTTCTAGACCCATCCAGACTTTACTTCTAGATTCTAAGAATTGCTTAAACTGTTCTTCTCACATTTTCGATCTTATTGTTAGATGCCACAACTGCCGCTATAATAATATTGTTACGGGCTACTGGGTATTAAAATGAATTAAACAATTCCTTAATTAAAAATACTAATATTTATTAACAAAATGATAAAAAGGATACTATTAAACTATTAACAATTAAATTATTGAACTAATATAAATTTATAATAACAATATTCTAAATATTATCATCTAGGCCTAACTCCTATTTAATTATTACAATAATATAAGATTTTACTAATTCTAGATAGCTTAACTAGTTACAATAGTTTCTATGAATATTATAAAATTACACTACAATTTATAACTAATAATTAACACTTACAGTTCACTAGTCCACCGACCGTAAGATTCTTCAAGTATCACAAACTGACACACAGTAACAAACAGAAACAGTTTATTACACTCGCGAGACGGTTACAGTTCACTGACACACTTATTACACGGGCCGGTTCAACACTGACTAGTTTATCACACTGACTTATTACACTTATCACAGATCTTCACTGGTCTACTCTCAGGCTAAGACTGACTGACTCGAGGTGACGGAAGTCTTTTTATAGGCAAAGCCGAACATTCTAGAACTCGAAGGGGCCAGATAATTCTGGAATATTCTTAATCCTTTGCCGACAAAAGAAGACGATCTAGAACCGTCCTAATCCTATTTAAACGTCTCCCGCTGACGGAGTTAAGCCGCTAATCCCCCGCTTCCGCCTTCCTGCCGGCGCCCGTAACAATATAATTAATTGTAAATAAACAGTATTACGTTGGTTTGTCATTTTAGCGTACCATTTATTCATTAAAATAACTGTGTTTGCACTTTCTTTGTTGTGTTTTTGACATTATTGACCCATACTTCTGTAATCCCACAATAGTAACTTTGAAAAAGTAAAATCCTTCAAATTTTTATTTCTTTTAAATTGTTACTTACAATTTTTTTTTTAATTTCTTCTAAGCAATGGGGGAGTTACATCCCCAATAGCCCCCCTCGTTACGCCTATGCCTGTATGTATTTGTAATAATAAAAAAATATTATATTAACAGACGAGAAACGTTATTATATTCTCACCCGTTGTTATTTTATTTTTTGTATCCCATCATATTACTTCTCCACTCCCCTAATACTTTCAAAGTTATTTTCTCGCTATATTCTTGAAGAAAATCCACTATAGGAGAAGCGGGGAGGATGATATTGCTCTATAAGAGAGAGGAGTAAACTGTTGCAGATGCACCGGGAGATCGCTGCGAGAAATGAATCCGCTGGAGGGGAAACTCAGCCTGCGCTATTACTGGAAATAGAGGCACTAGCTGATAGATCTGGGGTCATAAAGGCGCGGAATCTGCCCCTCAAGTTGCGCGGGGAGGGGGCGCGGCAATTTGGCGGGAAAGCTGTCAAAGCGCGATACGCTACCGGCTTCGGATTCAATTTGCCTCTCCTGGAGATTATCGCCTCACCCTCCAGATCGTCCTGGAGATAGGAGGTCCGCCGACAGGAGGAGTTCCAGATTTTATTAAATGATAAAAGTTTAAGTGTTCTTCCACTGGAGCTGGAGGGGGGATATGGTGGTCGTCCGTGTTTGGGCCTCGTCCAACATCAGATTAAAATTAGTGCTACAAGAATAAAAGATTAAAACGTATATACAAACTTCTGTATTAAAAAGAAAAAAAAAATTCTTTCATGCACGTAATTAGGAACTATACTGCGCAAAAATTGGTATATTGCTAATTTTAAATTATATACTTTACCTAGCATTTATATTATTATATATTTAATAACTTCATTATTATTGAATGTAGTATAATTTCTAATAAGCACTAATGCTTTTTAAAATAAAAATAATATTAAAATTCTAAGCAAAGTAATTAAAACAAAATTAGTGATTCTAACACAACGGTTGTGGAAAGAGGTGATTTGACCGAGCTTGCTGAGCCCTCAGGTATTTCTCCCAATTAAGCTGCCTAACTAACTATAATATAACTATAAGGAAACTACTTAATGGAGGCTGGATATGTCCCTGGGTCTAATATGTAGCAATCATTCTATTTACTTGTTGTATTAATATAATACAGTTGTCAATTTCATTGAATAAATTATTTTTTTTTTAATTCAAAGGATGTCTCCATTTTGGCCATATAATTATCAACTTCTTGAAGACATTATGTTGTAAAAGATCGATTCCAGTGTCAAGACATACTCAGCAGGAATCGAACCTGGACATCATTAACCGCATTAGCTCCCAGAGACGATTGATCCTGAGCCTTGGTGAATATTGAAGGAGGAGACGAATGGATCCTGCATGAGGTCCAGAGCCTCCTCAATAATGCACCAATTCCCAGTGTCCACTTAGGCCCTCTTCTCTGTCGCTTCGTTTAGTAATCCTCCTCTCAACATCCATCATCTATCTTTAGGAAATCTCGTCCGTTTTGTCAATTACCAATATTTATTACCATTGATTAAATTTTAAATCGGTAATACTTTTTTTTATTTAGTTTTAAATGTATTTATTGGAATTTACAACTCTATATTGAATACATCAAGTAAAGATAAATAATGTCCCAAGATAAAGGCAAGTGGAGAAACTACCTAGTGGTAGTACTCTGTACTTTGTTCGTAACAAAGTAAGGAGCATTGAGGATTTTACGAAGGATTTTGGATTGTAAGGATTGAATACGAGAGGAATTCGATGGCTTAGTGGAGCCCCCTCTACTCTGTAATTCCAGATGGGTCTAATGATTCCCAGATGATGATTTTGTAATTAATTGGGAGCTTAGAGCGTTTTTCCAGTAAATGTTGAAGTAGCTTTAAACGGCGAGCTGTTAAAAAAAAATTAATACTGAATTAAATTGTAAATGATCTTTTTTAATGGAATTCTTTTACAGACTGGGAGATTCATACATTTATAATTTATTGATTTATTAATAAATTATAAATTATTATTATTATTATTATTAATTTATTTATTCATACATTTATTATTTATTTATAATTGTCAGTGTAGTAGGGCGCTGAAAGAGTTTACATGTCGAAGGTCTCTGATTTAGATCCGACTTGGGCAGATAATTTTATATGTGTACCCTTAATTTGATCTCGGATTGAACTGTTGTTCTAGAAACAGCATATTCTCCAGCATGTGTTGTCAAAAGGAAGTCATGTCTTGTTCTTCTTCTTTCGTGACTCTACAGCCCATTAATGAGCCTTGGCCTCCTCGATAAATTGCAGTATAATAGCCAGTCCTCCAAGTCCAGAGCAGCGGCCTTCTAGTTCCGAACATGGAGGATCCTGGTGTCCTCACTGGCCCCATCCAGCCATCGCAGCTTGGGGACAGCCTACTCTTCTTGTGCCCTGAAAGTTTTCTTCAACTATTCTTCTGGGCCCTTCTACGCTTGTCATTCTGGCCACATGGCCATTCCAGCGCAACATACAAGCTTTTTTACTGCTATATTGGCTTTACTGCCCAAGCTATGATCTCAGGGAAAAGTCAGATCCTTTGATCTGAATATAATTAAATACTAAAATGGGATGCCACCCTGAGATCGTTATACTTAATATGTAATAATTTTATGTTATTAATAAATAAGAGACTTATATATTCTTCTCCAAAGGTTAACGTGGTTGACTGACCAGGAGTTGTTTATTAAATAAGAATAATTATAGAAGAACATTATATTTTATTTGTGCTGATCATGGTTACAGACTTAAAAACAACTTACAATGAAAACGGGACGCTATAGGTGACTTATGATACATGGGGCTTCATTCTGCATCCTCCTCCTTATGTCTTGACTCGACTGCTGCGTACCGACAACTGTCCCCTCTCTTCAAAGTAAAGTCATGAACCCTCAGGACCATTTTACTCTACCTGGCCTAGGCCCCTTATTGTCACCTATAGCAATTACTTTGATCACCTGGAATAGACTAGCCAGCTCCGCATTAGTACGTCCATGCTCCCCCCTCTCCATTAGGTCCATATATTCTCCGTGAAATCTTTCCTTCAAATAAAAAAAGGACAGGTTTGTTTTTCATACATTTCATGTCCTAGATATATTTATTAGTATTATTACTCAATATTAAGGCAAACAGATACGAGTTATTACTAACTTATGTTTTCAAAATTTACAGATCTCTATTTTAAACAGAAATAATGACTTTGGAGACCCCTAATTTCTTATAATCATTCCTCCTCTATTCCCAGGACGAAGACGCAGACCTAAGGAAGAGCGAAGACGGAGCGAGAAGAGGAGGCGCAGATGGGAGAAGACCCGACGCCATTAGCAATTACACTGGTTGCATCTTAATAGCCTCATTGTCTTCTCTTCCAACTTTATCTCAAACAACTTTTAAGCCTGTCAGATTTATCGAGTTCTTCGCTCTTTTAAATTCGTTCTTTTATGAAGAATTTTCCTAATTCTTGATGATCATTAATTATCTACATCCTTTGTAACTCTAAAATAGTATCACATCTGTAACTAAAAAAAGTTTCCAACACGTAATAAATCTATACGATTTGTGCGAAATGATTTTAAAACACCGACATTTGAGGCTCTACTAAACCAATCAATTCATCTATTGATCAAAATCCTTTGTAAATCCTCAATGCTCCTTTTTATGTCTCAAACAAACTCATCCATCATGACCTTAATATCCCAGATGTTGCCGATTTGGCCCAAACTAGATACCTATCCTTCCATGACAAGCTCCATACACACTTGAATCCACTAGTTTCTCAACTTGTTTCCCAAAATATTCTTGATAACCCTCCGAGGTGTCTGGAAAGAAGATGGCCTCGAGACATTCTACTATAGAACTTTATTGGAGGGCTACCGATGGGTAGTTTCTCCACAAGTGTTTTTGTTTCTTGTCATATTGTTCATAGTGGCAGATTTACTTGTTGTAATATTATAATACAGTAAAACCTCGAATTAACGGACAGCCCTGGTGCAAATATTTTTATCCGTTATTTAAAGGTGTCCTTTAAAGGGAGGTTTTATTTTTTCATAAATATGTATTTGTACAAATTAATTCTCTCTTATTCAATTTCCCATGTGTTTAAAAGGTAAGTAGAATAAAAAAAAAAATCACCGCACGGTTTTTGAGTGTTAACGAAACTTGTGCCCTACCGATATTGAGTCTTTCCGCTAGCGCACGTACACTTAACTTTTCACGGTCATAAACGTCGATTACATTTATTTTTTGTTCTAAAGTGAGTCTCTTACGTGAGGGAGACATTTTCAGCCGCCTGCCAGACGGGTTAGAACAGGACTAAATTTTAATAAAGCAAGTTCGAGAATAACAAAAAAAAATATTTATGTGGAAAACCTTTATTCAAAAGTAAACACAGCTGTCCCTGTTTTCTTAGACCGGAAACAACTAATTGTTTTCCGACTTTTCCGAGAAACGGGAAAGGGATAAAGTCACACTGTCCGTCTTTTAGAGGTTTTTTAATCGATTTATAACCAACACAGCCTGTCCGTGACCGTTAATGAGAAGTTTCGTTAAATATAGGTTCAAATGCCTTAAACATTGTATTAAAATGCTGGTGGAAAAAAAATCGTCCGGTAATGGGGAGTGACCGCTATTTAGGGGTGTCCGTTAAGGAGGTTTTCCTTCCAGGGAAAGCTACTTAGGCCATGATTTTTATTTTTAAGAAAATGCCACAACACTCCATCTCATTCGACGCGATTGAAGACTTCCCGTTTATATTGTTAATCTTTTTAGGGAGTATCAAAGTATTGTTATTCGTGAAAAACCGGTGAAAACCGCAGAAGCTCAGAATAATTTATATAGTTAAATCTTAAGGTCACCTGACGGGCTGCGAACCCGCAATCTTGCGTATAGAAGGTTGTTATCACTAACCACTACACCACAGGTGATCCATGATTTCAAAGTTAAAGATGATTTATTGTAATTGGGTTTGATTAGTCTGTTTTCCTTTTGTTGATTTTTATTTTATTTTTGTAAATAAGTATATTCCAAATCTGTTGGTAGATTATTGCTGACTGGCTTTTGTGGAGAAATATTTTATGCGTAGCAATAAGGATGTATAATACATCACTCTACTTATAAAATCCTGTAATGATGACAAATAATACAAAAACTAAATTGTTTTAGTAGATGCATAATATTTGTTGAAAAATTATCAAAATGGAAGCTCATGGCTACAAAAAACGCAAACTTTTAAATGATTCGTGAAAATAATAATGTATGGTTTTTACACTATTTAAGATAAAAATATATATTTGAATGAAAATTAAGTAAACAGTGGTATAAATAAATAATATACCCTGAAAAATAAACAAAAAGTAATATCTTACCAATAAAAAGCCCTGCATGACGAATATTCTATAGATTTGTCTAGTTAATAAAATATTTTACACTACTATAAAATAAAATAAATATTTTAATGAAAATTAAGTAAATAGTCGTATAATTTGCATAATAAAAAAAAAAAACCTGTACCGCTACAACCCGTGAAGAGTCTGGTGTTCAGTACATGGTAGAGACAGTACTGTTTCATGCACAACGGTTGTGCAGGGAGGAGATTTGTCCTAGATCACGCTCAACCGCCAAATTTTCCCCTTACTTTGGGTACCCACTTTTAGAAGCTGGATGAGCCCCAGGAGGGTCCTAGATCCTATATGATCCATCTCCAGCTGCTAACAGACTATAATTTGTAATAAAAGGTAAGATATTACGTCTGATAATATGCCTTGAAAAAAAAATGCTTACTTATAAATTAAAATATCCGTGCTTGGGTTTTCGGACGATTTGGCACTGTTAGATGAGTTCGTAGGAACTATAAAGCTAAATACAAAAACGTTAATGAATGCTGGTAAGGAAATAGGGCTGGAAATAAATTCGGATAGGAGTAAGCATATGGTTAGTAGCAGAAAATGGTGAAATTTTGGTGATATTGTTATAGTAGGGAATAAGTTCGAACATGTGGAGAAGTTTAAATACTTAAGTTCTATGGTAACTAGAAAAAAACAAAATTCCAGAGGAAATAAAGGCGCGCTTAAAGGCTGGAAGTGTTATACTATTATTCGGTCTCGACATTATTAAGCTCGCGTCTTTTGTCCGGAAATCTAAAAATCAAAATTTATAAAACAATCAGTTTTCCATCTCTTCTCTACGGATGTGAAACTTGGCCATTAACACTGAAGGATGAAGAATGTGTTGAGGTATTGAAAATAAGGTGTTACGTTGAATATTCAAAAATTAGGTCGAAAAAACGATGAGACCACTTGGGAATACAGGAGATTACATAACGCGGAATTGCGAAGCATGCATCCGGTAAATATTATTCAGGTGATAGCGTCGCGAAGATTAAGATGGGCTTGTAAAGTTGATGGGCTTAGTAACGAACGAATTCCCTCAGATTTTAATAGGCGCTGTACCGACTGGGAAGGGACTCATGGGTAGTCGTGTCTGGGCGGAGGTTCGTAAACATAGATTGGTAGTGTCGGCATCGAGCCTTTGGGTTAGGTTAATCCTTTATTTATTCATTAATTTATTTACTTATAAAGTCATGCGTGCGAATTAATGTATACATTTGTTTAGTTAAAAATATGTCTTTCTATTTTACTCTAAATGAAATAAATGTTTCCATCGATGCTAAGTATTTATGAAAACACTTCTTTGTTGTGATATTCCGCACAGAATGTTTCAAAAATCAAATTACCAAAATATTTGGCAGAGTTATTGGAAGCGATATTGTACAGCCATATCGAATATTTTCACAGGGATTTCATAAAACTTACTCCCTTACGCTCAGCTAGTTGCACAATTTTCGAGATTATTATATTAAAAAAAATATTAAGGTGGAAGGTATATGAAAAATATAGGAAAAGTTATATTGATACTGGGGAGGTGGTGTGGTAATAAAGGGAGAGGGAGTGAGATCTCGCTGTGCGTGCGGCTTCCAGCCCATCTTAAAGCCCTTCCAAACTTCCTTCCCCTCATTTAGACTTTTCTTTCTACCCTACTTTAGCAAGAGACGAGAAGAAGAAGAAGAAAAAATGTCCGAAAATTCCTAAACTTTTCGTAAAATATTCAATCTCTGAAAATTTCCATGAACTGATACCGCTTGGCTGGTCATTCAATTCAGTTTCTGGAGATTTAGGGAGAATTCAGTCGGAAATAGGAATAAATTTATGATTTCGGTAAAACTTCTACAGTACTGGTGAGTATTACACAGGCCTCCCTAGTTCTATTTAGCTAACTGCTTTGGATTCAACTGTAAAATTCGTATTCATTAGGAAATAGTAACTAAAGTAGTAATGTTGATGTGAAAATGATAGATTTTATGAACAAATTCCTTCAACAATAACAAACAATTTATTATAAATCGATGTTTCGGCCCACATTGGAGGGCTTCTTCGAGGCTTGTAATGCAGAAAACACGTTTGGAGGCGAACCTACAGTCACTATTTAGTTGTGGGTCGGTTTATAAGGAATTTAATCTTTGAACCGGACCATTTTCTTCCCCATATAGATTTAATGAGTGAAGTAAAAAATGTTTGAGATTGCGCTCAATAAAATAACATAAAACGATTAGTATAACTTATGTATTGAGTGCCGACGTTTCGGACAAACTTTGTGTCCATCATCAGGGATCGGGGATATAGAGTCTAGGGATATTACCTATTTATTTATTTTCACGAATCAGAACTTTGTATTAATTTTTGTTCACTTATATTCTAGTTTCAAATGCGTAGGATCATAGCAAAAAAAATCTGTTTCCGATTTGCAGAAATATAAAAAAAATTGATTATGAATTAACGGTTAACTAGCAGTGTTTTTAATTTTCTTGCAGGTATTCTAGTTACCAAAGAAAAGGAAAGCTAAAGAATCAGTGAATCATAGTGATGAGACTGAAATGTAGTGTATTTGGTGCAAATATAATTTTTTTAAATTAAAATATGATTCTAGCATTTACGATGTTTCATACAAAAATGTTCCCGATGTTACGATGTTCTCAAGGAACCAAAAATGAAAAAAAAAAGTACACATGATTGTTGTGAGGTGTGTATTTGAGAAACCATGTTGTTAGAAGCTGTTCGCAACATACGCATAACGAGGGGGGGTTGTTGGGGATGTAACCCACCCATTGCTTTTTCAAAGTTATTATTGTGGGATTACAGAAGTAAGAGTCAATAACCCCAAAAACAAAACAAATACAAATGACTAAAATGACAAACCAAAACTTAATACGTAATTTTATTTAGCAGTTGATCGTTCTCGCCGCCGCTTGCTATATATGCCCGTAAGATGACCTACATTGTAGGCCGAAATGTCGGCACACAATAAATAAGTTACACTTATTAAGGTGTTTTTATTGACTGCACCCCCAACTATATCTTCCTTACATTAGAAGTTACAGTCAACCAATTCTTCTCTAACAAAACTTAATACTGTTTATTTACAATTAATTATACTATTATAGCGGCAGTAGTGGCATCTAGCGGCAACAATAAGATCGCAAATATGAGAAGAACCGTTTAGACAATTGTTAGAATCTAGAAGTAAAGTCTGGAAGGGTCTAAAAAGTTCCCTACGCAATTAAGTATAGTAAGTTATTCTAACCAATAAATAGGGTTAGGTAATTGTATTTAAAAGATATTTCTTGATTGCCCTTCTAAAAATAGCATTAATCACGAAAATAACATTAATGCCTTCCAATAAACATTTATAAAAAATTATAATCTATTTATTTAATTTGAAGCTACATGATTTTAGTATAATACATATTACATATAACTATATTACGGGACATCTTTTTTGAAGGGAGTAATATGTTGGAGTGGTTGACTGGTGGGGGTTAACCCCCCCATGAGTCAACTCTAGTTACGCCAAAGTTGGCAATGAAGGTTTAAGAAGTTACAATTGTGTGTTGAGCATTGTGTTGCATGAAGAAGTTTCCTGTGAAAAATCACTATATATGTATATATATATACTATTTACTTGTTGTATTTGTTAAATACAGTTGTAAATTTCATTGAATAAATTTTAAAAAATTACAAGCATTTGTAATTGAAGTTGCATTTTGTATTTGAAATCCTTTTTTGGTTTGATATTTATTTAAATTTTTTTCTAGAAGTTTTTTTAATGCTTTAACTCACTCCTAACGGGTATCCTTAGCCTTAAAAAGTTATCTCGGTCTACCGCAGAGGCACCTCCGACATCCAATTAGCGTCGGCGACGGACAAGCGGGGCGCGTTCGAGCTGATCTGAATAGGTTCGAAACCCGCCTAATGGCGTCATCGTTAGCCACCGCCCTCGAGAGCGTGTAGCCAATTAAAGGACACACTTAAGAAGTGATTCAACTCAGGTTAATAAGGACCTTTACTTTACCTTTACCGGAGTTTTATTTAGTGAGCTTCGTACTTTCGGGCCCTCCACCCCAACCCAAGTTTTTATTCTCGAAAAGTTTACCGCTTGTTTAATTGCCTCTTTAGAAAAGCTCGCGGGAAAAATGTACGAAAGGGCGCGCTCCTTATCAACAATGTGAGCCCTTATCGCGGCTGGTTAAAAACTTTCTTATTATTAATTGGCCTTCTGGGACAAATGCACTCTTACACAATGCACTTTCCTGCAATCAATAGGACATGTTATCTTGAGGCTACCTGTATTATAGGATGCGTGTATGAATATATTGTAGCTCAGTATGTGTAGCGCTTAACTGAGGATATTTGGCTGCTGGTATAAAACAGTCCTTACTATGTACAGGATCCAGAATTATTCATTGGTTCCAACTATAACTGAGTATTACTTTTATTACAGAGAATCGTAATGATATGAATTATCATTGCAATTATCGTTTTTAATAGTCAGGATTGGCAGAGGAGAAGTTATTAGTGTAAAGAACATATGGCACATAATTCGTGGTGATAAACATAAATTATTTCAGATGATAATGTAGGGGAAAATTCATAGATGAAAAAGGGTAGAAAGTAGACGGGAGTCCTTAGCCTGTACGATGTCAGGTACCCGTTAAAAATCCCTATCTTACTAATATTATAAATGTGAAAGTTTGTATGTTTGTCTCTCTTTCACGCAAAAACTACTGAACGGATTTGGGTGAAACTTTACAGTAATATAGGTTATACATCAGAATAACACATGGGCTATAGCAAGCGTACGTCCCTACCCCCTCCCCCCGACAGTTTTTTAGGAACTGTGGAGAATCCATTATAGTACATAATTAAAGGAAAATAAAATGATCATAGTTGTTAAAATATCAGAAAGAACAAGAGTGAAACTACTTGTCCCAAATAAACCTTCTTCTTCTTTGATGGCACTACAGCCCGCGGGAGGTGCCACCAGTCATCCCTGTTCAGAGCAGCCGCCTTCCAATTCCTTATCCCAAAGTTAGACCTTGCATCGGCAGCGACGCCATCTGCCCAACGCAATTTGGGACGCTCAACTGGTCTGTTTGTTGAGGAGCTTCTTAGAAATTTGGTCATCCTCGCCACATGTCCGGCCCAACGTAATCACCCCATTTTTATAAATCCGACCAGGTTGGCTTCTTGGTACAACATATGTAGTTCCACATTGGTCCTTAGTTACCATTCTTGATTTATACACACTGGAAATATTCTTCGGAGGATGCGCCGCTCGAACCTCAGTAAAGCCAGCTCTCGAGTGTTGGATAGTGTCCAGTATTCGGAGCTGTAGGTGACGACAGGCCTTATTAGTGTCTTGTAGAGCTGTAATTTAGTCCTTCTAGACAGAGACTTCATGTGCCGCTGCAGTCCAAAATAACACCTGTTAGCAACCACTAATATTCTGTCTTTCTCCAGTTGCATCTCGATGTTTGCATTAAATAATTAAACCTAGATAGACAAAATTTAGAGCTCCCACTGTAGCATCGTCCGATTAGCCATATCAGCATAAAGTGACGTTATATGAACAAATGACAATAACTTAGGACTAAATGTTATCCTAAGGGTAATGTGCTAAAAAACATAATACAAACAAATTTCTTGATCATGAGTGAATGTATATTTTTGTTACGAACGCGGGAATTGGCGATTCCTGGAAGAGAACAAAGCCCCCTTGTCGGCAGAGATGAAAGAGGCCTTTTCGCGAAACTTCGCGATCCGTCGCGTATGATCTAGATCTGTCATTCTGTATATAAACAGAATCTCGGCGCGAGTAGAGTCAGAGTGTTAAAGAACGCGGTACAGTTAACATCGCAAACAGTGATAAGCCAGTGTGATAAGTGATAAGTGACAGTTTGTGAGTGTAATAAGTCAGTGACAGTTTGTTATATTCAGACATTCTTACGGTCGGTGGACTTTAATTAGTGAACTGTAAGTGTTAATTAATAGCAATTAATTACTTAAGTAGCAGTTGTAGTTTTATGTGATTTGTACAAGCTTATGTAAATAGTTAAGCTATTTAGTAATAATAATATCTTATATTATTGTAATAATTAAATAGAAGTTAGGCCTAGATTATAAATATCTAAAATATTGTTATTGTAAATTTATTTCAGTTAATAATCTATTTGTTAGTAATTTCCTTGTTTAGTTTCTTTGTTAATAATTGTTAATAGTTTAATTGTATTCTTTTATCACTTTTGTAAATAAATATTAGTATCTTTAATTAAGGAATTGCTTAATTCATTTTTAATACCCAGTAGCCCGTAACATTTTAAATACATGGGAACAGTAAGCAATGTAGTAAACAATGATTTACATGGGAAGGTTAATTTTCGATTTTTATGGTTTTATGGCTATCAATTCGGTTCGGTTTTTCACCTCCAAGAAGTTTTAGATTCCGAAGATTTCCTCATTTAAGTATTAAACTTAAAACAAAAACAAAACAAGAGATTTGTGTACAATATGCCGTAAGCCAACATCCTGTGTAGAGATATTATATGACTAAATAATCCATCTGGTAATAGCCCCAGCCTCGATACAATATAGTGTTGCAGGGAACACAGCCTATTGTATCGCGATAACAATGGCAGTGTTGGAACATTCAGAATGCTCCCGTTGCTTGATAATTAACTCCGTGTATTTAATATTTTGACAAATATTTTCGGATTGTATGTTGTAACGTTATTTAACAAGTTTATATTTATTATATTTTTGTTTTATTATATGTATTGAAGTAAGTTGTTATAAAGCCTATTTATATCTATATGTTTATTAAAATTCCATTCTTCCTTCATATTTTCTTTATCATTATAATCATCCTTATCATTATCATCATACAGACCGATGTGGTCCTTGGCCTTCGCGCTAGGTTGTCCAATGCTGTGCGGCCGCTTGCCAGTTGCGGATGTTAAGTAGTTGACGGGCATCTCTGGCAACGGTATCCTCCCATCTAAGAAGAGGTCTTCCTCTTCCTCCTGTTCGGTGGAACCTACCATCCAGCTACTTCTTGGTCCTCCGGCATGCGCCATTCCTACAGCTCGAGGTTTCTTCGACTTAACCGGTCCAAATATTCATCGAAGGATCTTTCGAATATACGAAAACATTTTCTACATGCATTATTTTTCCCTCCTCTGCCCGTTTTCTTCCCTGCTTCTTCAATGCTTCCTTCTTTGACATTACTAAACTATCCTCTAGCATATTACCTGCGGCTCCTCTCTTAGACCTTGTGGACAACCCGGAGCAAGATTAGTAACAAGTGAGGGTGAGAGAGAAACAAAGTATAGCCAAAGACAATGGGAGTCTTTGGTGAAGAAACAAACTCCAAACATCAAATCGCTCCCCAAAATACTATATTCACAAGGAATACACCCAATAAAAGCCCACAATAATAACCATAATGTCAAGTCCAATCTAACACTCAATTAACAAGATTCACAATTCCATCGTTGCTAAAAAAAAAATTGTCATAACTAACAAAAAGGATCTACTATCTTCTGAAGATCCTTTGTTGAAGAATGTGACAGATACCTGAGATGAATTTGCCGAAGAACTTTAAGCTTTTGGGCACCTGAGAAGCGGGCCAACCTGCTGAATGCAGCAAGTCCTTCTAAGTCCTTGAAACAGCGATCTGTGCTACAGTTTTAGATGTTTGGCGAATTCAGTTGAAGAATTCTCTAGATCCCTTCGATGAGTATGTCCTAGAAGTCTGTAGAAAAGTTGAAGGCACCTGAAGGGCCAACTGCAGTTCAACCTCTGATCAGCAGTCCTTCCGAGTTTTTTTATGGAAAAAGAGCTATGATAATAGAAGATGCTGTTCCTGTTCGGGCGCCAGATAACAAACGGTGGACGAATTCCAAGAAATATATAGATTTATTGAGTTATTGATCATTATAATGTGGATATACAAGAGATATAAACGAGACATTCTTATGAACTAACTAAGTAACTTATTCACTATGGACTACATCTAACTTACAGGCCACTCATACTATAAACTCTTTACTACATCTCTACTCTCCACTCCCCTACCTCACACCACCTCTTCCCTAATCTTAGAGCTAGTATTTATACATGTAGAAGAAGAGGGTAGCTCAAGTTAGATTGTGTTGCTGATAACACTGAAGGTATTTCATAACTTAGGGGTAAGGAGCCCTTAAGTACACACAATATCCCTAGGCCATAAAAACAATCCAACTATCAATTGAATAAACGAAAATGCTACATTGTTACACTAATAATATAACAACTAGATTACAGTATGAAATACTCTTTCTCTTTGAGGCTAATCAAATAATTGTTTGGTGATTAGCTGTTGTGTGTACTAGTGTGAATGCATTACTACCAGCATAAAAAAAAAAGGAAATGGTAGAAGGAACGGCTAAAAAAAGAGAAAAGAGTCACATTAGTTACCGTAACGAGTGGAAAAACCCATATCGGAATATATTGCACATTTTTTATACAATATATATATATATATATATATATATATATATATATATATATATATATATAGCTATTATCTTACTTTAATTTTACGGTGGAATGAACCTTTTCATTTTCAACATTTTCCGATGTTTCCATCCCGCCGCTTCCAATGAGGGAACTATTACCTCCCTTTGTACATCGCGGAGGGGAAATGTGAGGGAAAATGTTGGTAATTAGTTCCCCGTTGTCTCGCCTACGTTAAACTATTTAACAGCTCCGGCGCGGGATTATCCCCCTAATTCCCCCATTTCCCGATCGGAGGACTCCTCAGGACTCCTCGAGATTAGGAAGGGAGAGGACAAAGACACTGCTAAGAGACGTATTTGCCCCAAACTCATTTATGTTGCTATTAGACCACGTGAGGGCTGGGTATTAGTTAGGAGTCAATTTGCCTCCTCAAAGGCCCGCAATGTCTTAAGGCCTTTAAAGGCCCGGCCTTAAGGCCCTTCAAAGGCACTTAATTGCCAATAGCTAACCACCGATGGGCCAGCCGCTTCTCGGCCTGGAGATCTCGATAATGAATAAAGTATCGATACGTATTGCATCGATGTTTATCACCAGAATCAGCCATTTTGATATTCATTTCCTATAATTTCTTGATTTTTTTTTTAAATTTTGTGGTTGACAATTAAACATTATTCAGCATAATGCATTACATTTTTATTTTAGTCTATTTAAGTTTTTAATTTTTTATTTTTTTTATTATTATATTTACTTGAAGATAATAATTATCAACTACCCTTAACACCTTTAATGTATATAGTTTCAATTCTAAAAGTTTATAAATTCTGACAGTTACATTTTGTACATTATTTACTTATTAATCAATAAATTAATTAATTTTAAGTAACTCGTTAACTATAATTAGGCATTGTTATTTTTTTTTCTTTTACACCATGACACAAGCAGATGTAATTACAATAATTTCCCATTCAATTAAAATGGATAATTAAATATTTAAATTTTTAGCTGGTTTTGTGAAATAGTATTCTACTGTTTAAATTCGTTATTTTGAAATTCCCTTCATTTTTTTTTTTGTTTTTTGACGATTTTACGGTATTCAGATTCATGTCTGAAAATAACTTGTTTAAAATATATCGTAGTCTACCTATCTGTACTACTGCAATCCATGAAGGGTTTTGGTTCAGTCCCTGGTTGGTAGGTGGTAGCCACATTTTCCTCCCTATTTTGGGTACCCAGTTTACAGAGGCTGGATGAGCCCCAGAAGGGTCCTAGATTACATAGGATTTATTTCCGGCTGCTATCAGATTAAATAAGTCTGCATTGTATATATTTTTTAATTTAATTTATTTATTTATGATTTACAGCCAAAAAATATATAGGTATTTAATCTTTATGTTACTTAATAACTCCAGTTTTAGCCGTGGGTAGAGTAACTCTGCTACCCCTTGACAAAACAATGAAATTACAATCATTTGCAATAAATTCAAATGGATAATAATATTTTTTTTTATGTACTGAAAAATCATATTTCTAAGATAGCGAGCATATAGTCTGGTATATCGATCCCCTATATTCTTTAAAGGGACTAAAGAATCCTTTGTATGCCGGCCTTTGGAAGGAACGTAAAATGGGGTCAATGGATGTATAAAAAGCCTTCTGAATTATTATACTCTTCAGTTTTTAATGATCAAAAGAAATAATATTTAATAAACATATTTGTATTTTAAAATAATCTAAACAAATGTTTCTATTGGATAAGTCCTCTGATTGAAAAAAAATCTATTCCAATATGGAATGGATGTTGGATATTGGATATATATATATTAATAATCAGTCTGTGTTTCAAGCCAGTGAGGACCTACCCCCCAGCCACCCCCCCCCCCCACAGCCCTAAAGAAGACCTACAAAGTAGGTCGAAACGTTGGCTAATCAATAAAGTTTTTCTCAAATTCTACGAGAAATTCATTGTGACCTCTACCCGGACTAATTTCTTCCACATATGTATAATAATGTTTGTATGCCCTTGGATAAGGAAATAAATGCAAATTTACAAGTCTTAAATAATTACAATAATTTCCAAAAAACCATTCACTCACCTGAAAGAAACAGCATTTAAAGACTTTACTTCCTGTTTCTCTTTCAGGAGATTAATTGTAGTTTATTCAACACATAATATTATTTAAACAATTTATAACCGTCCATTAAAACTGTAGGGTGTCATATCTTTATAAGAGCTGTTATATCAAGTAGGCTGTGTCGCTATCAGGGCTAATACACAATTAAGAAAAGCGTTCGTATATTAGCGACGCAGTTGTTTTCACAGATATATAAATATATTGGTTTCTCCTGTTATGGAAATATTATGTTTTGGTTCTCGAGTTTCAGTCCTTTTTAAAACTTTAGGCGACGTTTTGAGACTAGGTTAGTCTCATACTCATGCCCTAACAGTGAAAAAATGAGCTTTTAGTAAATACATCAAGTAGCACACTAAAATAAATATAAAATGACATGTGTAAGTTGTAATAGGTAGCGTGTACTTACAAGTTCCAAAGAACAGATCCGCATAGTATATATATATATACTAGCTTATGCCCGCGGCTTCGCTCGCGTGGAATTTGGTCTCCCACATAAAGTTTCGTTTAAGTTCATTTTAAATAAATAATTTAATGTTTTTTTTTTAAATATAAGTTACTCGTTCATCCAAAATTTCAGATGTCTAACTTCAAAACTGACGGATTCTATACAACCTTTGAACCCCTATTATATTAAAGGGGAAACCCTTGGGGTGGAATTATCCAAATTTTTTTCTTAAACTATACAAAGAACCTATCTACAAATTTCAAGATGCTAAGTTCCTGATTTGCCTTTAATTATGTACCATCACGGGGGGGGGGGGGGGGGAATATGCCCCCGTGCCCCCACATAAATCTGCCCTTGCTGTAGCCTATGATGTATAACCTATTTTACTCAATAAGTTTCATCCAAATCCGTTCAGTAGTTTTTGCGTGAATGAGTAACAAACATAAATACAAACATTCGCATTTATAATATTAATAGGATATCAAAACAATAGTTTCACTCATGTTCTTTCTGTTATTTTAACCAATATTATCATGTGATTTGCCTTTTATTATGTACTATAATGGATTCTCCACAGTACCTAAAAACTGTCAGGAGGGGGGGTATTCCCGTGCGCCTCCCCCCCTAAATCCGCACTTGCTATAGCCTATGTGTTATTCTGATGTATAACCTATGATACTGTAAAGTTTCATCCAAATCCGTTAAGTAGTTTTTGCGTGAAAGAGAGACAAACATGCAAACTTTCAGATTTATAATATTATAGTAAGATATATATATATATATATACATATATATATATATCTATATATATATATATGATCAATGAGTAAGTCTATGATCTATTTTTAGGGACAGAAGTACTTTCTTTTTTAGTTTAAAGAAGGACTGATATATATATATATATACATTGTATATATATATATATATATATATATATATATATATATATATATATATATATATATATATATATACACACAAATGCAAGTATGTATAAAAGCATTTGTTGCCATTGTTGGAATACTGTACACTCTCAATGAACTTTGAGTCCTGAAAGCGACAGTTTTTAATTCGGGAAGTCTTTAAATAAATCCATTCCCCCCCCCCATTATTTTTTTTTATTATTTTCTCCTATAACAAACGATTCAAAACAGCGTTTTTAATTAAAATATAAAATTGGTTAGAGAATGAAAAATAGGAATATACCGTCCTCTTTCTATAAAAGCTACAAACAAAAACACAAACTCAATTCGTTACACTCAACAAGCACGCTTCTCAAC
Organism: Arma custos; assembly: GCA_037127475.1. Lineage (NCBI taxonomy): Eukaryota > Metazoa > Arthropoda > Insecta > Hemiptera > Pentatomidae > Arma > Arma custos. Next base: position 5,501,370 of record CM073763.1, read on the forward strand.
AAAGCAACGGTGAACAAAATACTCAACAATTTATCCTCTTTTTTTTTTTCAATTACTCTGGATTTGATTTCTTGTTGAAAAATAATTGAATCTGAATTGATTAATTTATTTTATTTATCGAAGGATGCATTCGACGCAATAAAGATTTATGGGATTTGTTTGGAGTCAATTGTTTTATACAATCTTGAAACAATACACATGACAATACCACTTTTTTGCGAAAATACTGAAACTATTTACCATAAAGATCATAAAAAGGTTTACCATATACGCAGACTGTACTGTTTCTTGAACAACGGTTGTGCAGGACAGTGATTTGTCCGAGAGCTCGCGCATCCACCACGTTTTCCCCCTAATTAAGTGTACCAATTTTAGAGAGGCTGAGTGAACCCTATGGAGTTATCTAGATAACAAAGGGCCCATCAGTTGCTGTTACCAGATTAATTAAGTTATCTTCCATAGCCGGAACTTTCTGTATAGAAACTCAATACTCTAAACACTGGGCTACCCCAAATCAATCATTTATTTTTTCATAATAAATGGTTAATAATAATTAAAGTCTAAAATAGTATTAGCAATATTAATAATAATAATTTTTTGGACAATTTTCTTCCTGACATTCACCATTTTGTCTCTGACATGCTCTTAACCCAAATCTTCATGGGTTGTAACGGTACAAGTTTCTTTTGAAAATAAGAGTAATCTTTTTTTCCTACATGGTTCTATTATCTAAGGTCAATTTTCTTATTATTTGAATATTTTTTTGATTTTAGTTTTATGCCTATTTTTTTTTATGTGTAAGAGAAAAGAAAGAATTTAAAAGCGAAATCATTTAAATTTTCTCTTTCGAGTTTACGTAGCCAATCGAGTTTAATATACTTAATTGGCGTTTCGTCGCATAGAATGGAGGATCATAGAAATGTTGTAATAAAAGAAATAAATTTAGCCTGAAAATTAATTACAAGGTAATAAAATGAAAGGAAAAAGGGTAAGAAAAAGATCAGCTCACCTGAATATCTGTATCTTCTATAATGTAAATGGTAGATGATAAAAACCTGAAGGTGTACATTTTGTGGTAGCCGACTAAAGGTAGAAATAATGTAAAAAATTAGTAAAAGCAGCATAAGGCGGAGTAATTCAAAGAAAAAAAAGTTAGATGATACCTGAGTGGTTTCTCTACCAGGGTCACGTGGGTGATGAAAAGTAGCAGGTTTTTAATAGTAATATAGGAGAAAAGGTAATGGTGTAAAAGGAAAAGAAAGGAATAAAAAATACCTGTACAAATCTTCATACACACAAAATGTATTAATGTAGGCATGTGGCTACCACTAGAGACATAGTTGTAACTGAAGTTCTTATCTAAAACCCCGCTCAAATTAGACTACGTCGTTTAAAACGGTCCAACCGCCAATGTGCGGGAGAACAAGAAACTAAGGGCGTTAGCAGTTCTAATTAAAAGAGGTGGGGGTTTAACACTAGGAAAAATTGACTGTAAGTCTATGATATCTTACGACTCTAGGCATAATTAAAAATAAATTAAATTAATTTAGAGTAAAAGAAAACGTGCCGAAATACGGCACATTATGAAACATTACAATCTGCCACTTGTGGGCAATAAGTAATGGTGCTAAGTAGCTTACAATCATTCCATAACAAAACAATGATATAAACAAAATAAAATAAATACATGTATTAATAAATACAAGCGGAAAAATATATTTGTGCGGTAATAAAAAGAAATTAATGCGAAAATGATAATAAAATAAAGTAAAAAAATATATATATATAATGTACACATTCATACCCTATTTGCGATCTGCCTGGGGTCCCCGAACCAGGAATGAGGGCAAAGCAGGAGTCCGGGTGGCCCCTGCCCCCTTTCCCAGCCGCGTCACTGGCATTAAACGCCAATGGAAGCTGGTGTTATATGCGTAATTAGAAAATTTTATTGATTCATCAGTACTTACTTACTGATGGGTGCTACGATCCTACAAGGACCTGGTCCTACTCAAGGACCTTGTTAAGACAGTCTTTCCTGTTCCATGCTCGTTCTTTCTTTCTTACTCCAAAGAACTTGAGGTCTTCCTCAACATCGTTCAACCATCCGGTTCCCTCCAATGCTTCCGTATAACAGGCGTCTTAGGATCCTTGTTTCTGGCATTCGTTCCACGTGTCCCAGCCATCTGAGGCGTGATTTTCTCACAAACGATACCAGGTCTGGTTTTCCATATATTATGCGGACCTCACGATTCTTTCTTGATCTTCTTCAGTATTTTCCTTTCCCAGACATTGATTTAATCATAAGTAGGCAGATAATTATCCCTTATCTTAGTCCGTTATCGTAAGACAAATTACGGAGACAGTTCCACGTGTTGTCACTTCCAGTTAAGTAAAAACAAGTTTTAAATTTCCACTCGTTTCCTTTATGATATTCTCATTTTAGTATGAAAAAAATTTTAATAATGGGATATGTATATATTTCAGTAATCATTTCAACAAGATGTTATACATTGAAAATAAAAATAAATAAAATTGTAAATTGAAATTATATTGATAAGGTTCTCATCTGTGGTCGAGACGTGCTTAGAAATCATTTCAAAATCGTGGGACTTGTTTTAAATTATATTTATTATTTTTGTTGATGGTAAATTTTGATTTAAATTTTAGTTATTACATTTTTTATATAAGGGTGATTCGGTTTATTTCTTTACCAATTTTCCCTAAGTGCCATCAACAAGAAGTCAGAGAGGAGCTGCAGGTAGAAAAAAAATCAAGGTTTCAACACATATCATCTATATTGAATCAATTTATCTATATTGATTAGTTAGACAGGAAATGGTCCAGTAGATGTCAAGCATATTCTCTTATATAGGGAGAACTTTTTATTGGTACGCCAACGTTTCGAACCACATTGCAGGTCGTCTACAGGGCTAGTTTCATCGGCGAGGTTCTACCCGGATCATTTTCTTCATCACATCATCTGTATTTCGAAATGCTAGTCGAAACGTTTATTTCTCTATGAAATGATTACCGAAATGTACCGAAATTTACCAAATTTACTCTCTTTTTTATAATAAAACTCACGATTACTTTTTTTTTCGAGAATATTAAAAAGAAAACGAATGCGAATTTAAAGTTTTTTATGACTCGAAGCGACAAAATGCGGAACTGATACCCACTGAACTGTTTTTGCGAGATATTTTGATTCTATTTTAGTAAATTTTAGTAAATAACATCATCATATCCCGACTCTGTGTTTTGACGCACTAATAAATTATCAAACAACTGCCTAACTATTGGCTGCCTCGAAGTTGGCATTCCATAATTCAAGTAATGAAAGCCCTGAAACAGGTATTGGGGTGGGTGGAACAGAACAGGTAGGGCAGGTATCAACAACACTAACTCAGTAATCACCTGTTCATCATCAACATCAGCAGAAGTTTGACTTGCACCAATTAGGAACAAGTTTTAACGAGGTCAGATGACCATTCGGTCGGTATCGGACCATTGTGTACATCGCTGTGGATGTTCCGCCATGTTGAACAATATGTGTTTGTTTACCTCATGATTATTGTGCAGATGAGTTATGAGGTAATGTATAGATATTATTATACATGGAACGCGTAAATATACATACTTACAAAGTATATATAATATAAAAATATATAACTTGTTAAGGTGATTAAATATACAAGAACAAAAATATCCAACAGTAAAAATAAAAAAAATAAAATCACACCATCTTCATTCATAAATCTACAACCCCGGAGAAATTAGTGGTTAAGTCGGATTTTGTCCAGAGAGAGTTAACTGCTTTTGGATAAGCGGAATCGTATCATTCTCGTAGTTAAACATATTTAGCATGCGTTGCAAACAATGTTTAGCATGCACACGTGCAGAACCAAAACATAAAAAAAAAATACAGTCTATGGTCTGAATGTGACATTTTCTAAAGAACAGTGGTCTTTATTGAGGACTAAGGATTCAGTTTTTACTATATGAATAAAAATTAAATAAAATGTCGAGTCGTCAAAAGCTGCTACTGTTTCTGAGCTACTTAAAAACTAAAAAATATATAAAAAGTGACATCTTAAGTTGGGACATTTATGGTAGAAACTGGAGGAAGAAGAAAAAAAGGCTACTAAACCAAGACATAGAAGAAGGCTTGTAGTGCGACCACGGAGCGACACTAAATCTTTCGTAATATCCTTGGCTGGTTCTTTTTGTCGCCTCCTGCCCCGTCCGGAGCGGATACGCGCACACTAAAACCAAATAACAAGTTTACGACCGTCCAAATGTGAACCACGTATTCAGCTGATGTTGAAGACGTAGAAGATTGCCTAAAAGGGAATTCGGCAAAACATTAACGTCTTCAGCTTAGTATATATTTAGTCTCTTAGGAACAGATCTAGAAAAAACTAGTTTTTTTAGGGGCCGAGGAACTTCATAGGAATGTCAATGTGTAAATTTAATGAATAAAGTATTTGGAACAAATAAAATAAGTTTTATTTATTTACTATACCTAAAATTATTCATAAAAATGAATATCCTTGGGTGAGAATATCTCTTAAACGAAGGGTTTGCGGACATTGGCAATTTTTTAGTTGTTTTGACGTTCTTAGTTCAATTTTTCTGTTAGACCACTTAATCCTGAAACACCTTATATATATATATATATATATATATATATATATATATATATATATATATATATATAAACATTACATTAATTGGGATCCCATTGACTTGGATGAGAGCCTTGGTAGCTCGGTGGTTAGAGCACCGAACTAGAGGTACCGGCGACACGAGCTCAAATCCCGGCCAAGACAAATCTTTTCTCTTAAAAAAAATATTTAAAAATATCACCATAAAAAGAACAATAAATAAAAAATAATTATAATAATATAAATTGACGTAAGTCAACGAGATCCCATAATATTCAACGAACATTCTTCCCTGTGTATACATCGCATAAATTGCGAGAACACTGGGTTATAGGATCGGTGAAGAGAATGGATTTGGCGATCCTTGGTAGCTCAGTGGTTAGAGCGTGATTCGATCGACCCGAGTTCGAATCCCGGCCAAGTATATATACCCTATAAATAGGGTATAAATACTCTATATGTACTCCTTCGAATAGTAAACAGTTTAATGTTTTGTATTTGACCTTTTATAAATGTTAACGCTTATTAATCCTTTTTTTTTTTTTGTTAATGTTTGTTAACCTCTGTAATATTTCACTAATTGGAAATAATTCAGTCAACTAAGATGTCGAAGCGTGATTTTCGCCTACTTTTATAGCGATTTAAGGAGGCCCCAATATCAACGAAGTCTGGGGCGAAGGCAGCATGAGTGAGTGATCTGTTCAACGGAAGATGGCCGTGGATGAAGTTCTGCCAACTTTAAAGCCTTCCCAATCGCAAAAAGTCCCAATCGAGATGGCCATTGACGGTTGATTTGCTGACTTACAGTTTCAAGTCAACAGTTGTTCTGGTTCAGTTGTTTTCTTCCACCAAAACTTGTCTTCAAAGTTCGACATTTATTTTTTAAAGAGGATCAATAATTGTTTACGTTTATAATAATAAAACTTCCAACAAACACAGACAGTTTACTATTTGGAGGTCTGTTTAAAAAAAATCAAATCAAATCCTGCTTTCTTTTCTAGACAGCCCAATATAGATGTTCAGTCGCGAGTCAACCCAATTTAAATTCCGCGAGCTGCTTCACAGCTGTTGCCTTGGCAACAGATAGAGAGGACTTTTTTGTTTTCCCCCACTCGACCGTCTAGTACTTCACTTCTCTGGACTTCCGATTCAGACCGCTAGCTAACCACATCTCTCCGCTCTTCTCGACTGAAGCTAACCTCGCTTTCCGGCACGGTATTGGGACGGTACAATAATCACATTCGCCCATGGCCAAGAGACGCATATCACCAGACACGAGATGCATGCATGCCCTTTATAATACCACTAGATCGCCGAGCAACCAGATATTGCCAGAACAAGGGTAGTAAATCTCCACCAGCAAGTCTCCGCCTCCAACTGTAAAACGTTCGAGATAAGGACTCTAGACTCAAACACCATGTGGCTCTATCGTCCAGTGTTAACATTTTGTTCATAAGAATCATCATTTCGAGTTGAAAATTAATATTTACAAATTTCTTTGTATAACATTATTATTAACCATTCCTTTTTTATCTCTTTCTTTGTAAAATTGATAATTTCTGTATTTTCTTTATATGTAAAAATTGCCTAACCTTTTTAAATATATTTAGATTTAATAAAACCACATGTTTCAGTATCTGGCCTAATTTATTTCCTTCACCGAATCTATTCAACTCATTATAATGCAGTTGGGAAAAACCACAATGCAAAGCCTTATGTTTCAAAAATACACCTACTTACCAGTCGACGTTTCGCCTATTCAGGCATTATCAAGACACCAAAATCAAACAGGGTGTTATGTGAATCGCATCTCCAAGAAGAAGGTGCAATACATCCCAACGATCAACATACAGTTGTATGTTGAACGTCTTGGTGGTGGGATGCTGTCTCATGTTTGGAGCCTGTTTGGGCTGTTGATCGTTGGGATATATTGCACCTTTTTCTTCGAGATGCGATTCACATAACCCCCTTTTTGATTTTGGTGTCTTGATAATGCCTGAATAGGCGAAACGTCGACTGGTAAGTAGGTGTATTTTTGAAACATAAGGCTTTGCATTGTGGTTTTTCCCAATTGCATTATAATAAATAACAGTGTTTCTTTTTGAGTTTTTGGCTCTATTTTAGTGATACTATTCAACTCATATTTAGAATATTTAATTTTTTTTTCTATTCAGTCTAATCACGCGATCAAACAATAGATATAAGGTATGCAGGTAATCAGCAGCAATAAATCGTCCTGTTAACATCTACGTAAGTTATTAAGGGCTTAAAATTCCAATAAAAATCTGGTTGTATTTCTCATTGAGTTAGTGTGGTCAATGGTATTAAACAAATTGTTTATTAAAATGATTTTGTAACAAGGAAGTTTCATCAATGCTTCCGTGTCGTCAGCAATGAAACTTCCTTGTCCTTCCCTCTTCTTTTACATGTATATAAACTAGCTCTAAGATTAGAGAAGGTTTGAGGAGAGTATAGAGTAGAGATGTAGTAGATTGGTTATAGTATGTAAGAGAGTAGTCTCTAAATTGGATGTAGTCCGTAGTCAATAACTTATAATGATAGCCAATAGTCAATAAGTCACTTGGCTAGTTTATAAGAATGTCTCATTAATATTTCTTATTTAAGTTTAAGATCTAAATATATATTTTCTCTTTCAAGTCACCCACCATTTTATAACTGATATGTGATTCAGTTTTGTTACTTTACACAATTTGAAGTTGTATTTTACAGATGGCTCGTAATTGAATAACAGAAAGTTGGTACTTTGGTACTTTAATTGAACTTCATACTGAAAAATAAACTCTTGTCAGCTCTACCTGTAAAGATGGAGCGATTACCAGATCGGTGAGGTGATAGCGATAACATTAGGGACTTGTTGCTCAAGTCGTTAGCCGAAACGGGCAATTACACATCCCTTCCAGGACTCTCGCCAGCTCGAGGTACAACAAGTAAGGAACCCTACCCAGGCCTCGGGGTACAACAGGTACATAGCACCTTGTTCCTTCTCTCTAGAGAGTCATTAGAATACAAGAGTGTACTTACTGTGCGTGCGGTATGTGCTTACTGTTTGGACTAATTGATACTAAGCATTTTGGAGACATCTTAACACCAACGAAAACAGACTAAAACTGTCCATTCTTTTAATCATTTCACTAATCGGTTCAATATTTTTCTATTTTACTTTTCTTAATTCAGGAAAACCAGGCAACCCAACAGATAATCCTCTATAAATAAAACCTTCTGCACTCAATTATATGAACTTCCTCTATTTCATAAACAACAGTCAATAGTCTTCTACTAGTAGATTTGGAAGATTTGTTTTGGAACGTATATTATGGAAAATATGTTAAACTTATAAGTGATAAGTTTTAAGAATGACCATGGAGAACATTTCAAACCCCAAGCAAAATAATTTTATTTTATTGACAGCTATTAAAGGTATCTGTAGGTAATTATTTCAGTATTTTAGGACATATTTTTATAACTTATTGTATTCATTAGATTGTTCTGTTTATTTAGGTTGATAATGTACAGATTTATGAGTAAAATTATTCAAATATTGATGGACTTATAAGTAGTAAGAATATATTAATGAAAAGAAAATTGAAAATGGCTTAATAAGTCGAAACGTTTTTAAAATAAAGAAAAATTTTGACTGGAAAAACGTTTTTACTCACTTTAATGAATAATTTACAAATATGTACTCCAGCAACATCCACATGAAAATTAAAACAAAAGGTCACCAGTGGTCTAGTGGTTAGCGTAACAAACTACTAAACCAAAGATAGCGGGTTCGTAGCCCGGCAGGTGGCCCTAGGATTTTTTAAGGGAGTAAAAAATCCTTAGTTACGCCGTCCTTCGGAAGGGACGTTAAACGGGGGTCCCGAGCCTGTACGATGTCAGGTACTCGTTAAAAATCCCTATCCTAATTAAACCTGGATAGGCAAAATTTAGAGCTCCCACTGTAGCATCGTCCGATCAGCCATAGCAGCATAAAGTGACGTTAAATGAACAAACAAACAAAAATTATAACAATAATAAGATTGACAATAGAAGACAAAGAAAACCTGAAGGTTCAATGCCGACTCTACCATACTCTCTCATTACGCATTAATGAGTATTGATCGGTTTTAATCCGAGCAAATTTTGTACTCTGAGAAAAATAATTACAAGTTCTAACTGCGTTGAATTTTTCAGTCATGAGCTAATTGTTATTTTAACTTGTTTGGTATTTCTTCCTCAATTAGTCTCTACCAGTTACTGAACCCAAGACGCTTTGTAGGTTTTATATATACACAAAAGCAAACATTATTTCGTATCCTATTTATGCGATTTATCTTTTTTAAACGACAACTGAACTTCTGTTTCTTGCGACTTAACCTCTTCGGTATTCTATCCTCAATCTGTCAAATGCCATTAAGGCGCTCAGCGGAAGCCTATGAAATGTAGCGAGGATGGTCGGAGAGGATGAGGATGGACCTCTAATCCTCGGCCTCCTAATTGACGTCACTCCGGAGGATTATCGACAGAAGGAGCTTACCTTGGCCAGGTAATTGAGGGGGAGTTCCTCGGGGATCATCACACGTCCCGGCGAGGCTTCCTGGCCAATTGGTCTTCGTCATCATCGATCATCGGGGTCCTTTCCAGTAGTCCCCCTCTTTCTAGGTCTTAATATTGAATTAGTGTCATCTTCTCGAGGGAGAAGGTCTCTGTCGATTAATTTTTCATCGCAGATATCAAAGAGGAAATATGTGTGACCTACTTTAGAAATGTTTACAAGTTGAATCGTCAAAGATTACTTATAACTTGATTTGAGTATATATATATATATACATTAAATAATTACATCAATAAAAGTTGATTTAATTTTTAGTAAGGAGTATAATAACCATTAAAATACCCAGATCGACGTAGACCTGCTGTAGACCCTGAGCAGCCATAATCCCTGGATCTATAGCGATTTGATACTTTCCTTGAACCGACTGTACTTCAGTGGAATACTGGTCATGTATATGGTCATATATAAATATAATCTATGAAATACTCAGCTATACGAGGGGGTACCCAAAAAAACCCAGTGCAATGCCGCCTTGTTCGTTGATCTGATATATTCTGTTCCCTTGCAGTGGTGCTGTTTTGTGCTCCTCTCGTTTTTCACGACGGCAGGTTTGAATGAACACGTGTAGCCATGAAATTTGCTTCCTGCTCGGTAAAAACGTCGCTGAGACAGTTGTAATGTTGAATACAGTTTACAAAGACGACGCTATGTGAGAAACCTTAGTGTATGAGTGTTTTTTCACTTTAAAAATGGCGACATGTCGATTGAGTACAAACCTCGTTCTGGACGACCGTTGACTACCCAAACGGACGGAAATATCGTGAAAAAATGTTTCGAACAGTAGAAACACCGATGGAATAAATGTATGAAGTGCAATGGTGAGTACTTTGAAGTGGACTAAGTTGCTATGTAAAAAAAATTAAATTTTGAAAAATAATTTCGTTTTTTTTTGGGACCCGCTCGTATTCTACAGAAGCCCCATATACGAAATTTCAAACGGATTTTTATTAATATAATTATTATTAATAAAAACAGCTATTATTCAACCGAGAGACAAAATTATTCAACAAGGTAGCCGAAATATAACAAATTCTAATTAGCTATATAAAGAGAATTATAAAAAATTAAAAAAGGAACGTCAAAGGTCAACTCTATTGTTAAGTTTACCAGACGTCATTACAATACACCCACTGGCTATTCATTTAAATAGAAATATATTTAAAAGAATATCCAACCATTTATAGGAATGAAAGTATGAAATTAAGGTGGGATAGCTGCATTTTTCATAATATATTTCTTCCTAGTACGTAAAATATACTAAACTAGTTAGGGAGCGGAGAGGCTCAGTGGTAGAGCACTGAGTTGCCATGCCGAAAATCCTGGTTCTAATCCCGCTGCGGGCAAGACTTTTATTTAGTCTGTTTGCAGCCTGAGGTGGATCATATAGGATCTAAGGTCCTCCTGGGGCACACCCGACCTCTATAAAATATTATAAAAATAGAGTACCCAAAATAAGGGGGGAAATCTGGCGTTTGAGCGTGACCTAGGACAAGTCACCTCCTTGCAGAACCGTTGTCCATAAAACAGTACAGTCTCTAACATGTACTAAACCCCAGACCCGTTAACTGTAGTAGTGGTACAGGAAGTATATATGAAATAGATTTTACTGACGTTATAAATGCTTCTCTACTTTTTTTTTAGACTTATGTAGTGTCAGGGCTTGAATTGAGACTAATAATGAAACATCTTGTTCCGATATTTCGATTTGAATACTGTTTTTTTTTTCAATACTGTGAATGCAGTGGGTTTCGTTATGTTTGTTATTACATTATAATTATTTTATATGAAAAAAACTATTAAATATTTTAACTTTTCTTGCAAATAAGCTGATAATGTACAGTTAGGGGTGTCTCTTGCATGAGACGAAACCCACACTTCTACCTTTTGTTAAAGTTTAACATTCATTATTTTAAAAAACCGTGTAGAGCTAGGAATAGCCGATCTGGAAATAAAGGATATAAAAAAGTGGGTTTCATATTGTTACGGGCTACTGGGTATTAAAATGAATTAAACAATTCCTTAATTAAAGATACTAATATTTATTAACAAGAGTGATAAAAAGGATACAAGTAAATTATTAACTATTACTAACAAAGAAACTAAACAAGGAAATTACTAACAAATAGATTATTAACTGCAATAAATTTACAATAACAATATTTTAGATATTTATAATCTAGGCCTAACTCCTATTTAATTATTACAATAACATGAGATGTTACTAATTCTAGATTGCCTAACTACTTACAATAGTTTCTATGAATATTATAAAATTACACTACAATTTATAACTAATAATTAACACTTACAGTTCACTAGTCCACCGACCGTAAGATTCTCCAAGTATAACAAACTGACACTCAGAAACAAGCAGAAACAGTTTATTACACTCGCGAGACTGTCACAGTTCACTGATACACTTATTACACGGGCCGGTTCAACACTGACTAGTTTATCACACTGACACTCACTTATCACCGATCTTGCGTGGTCTACTCTCAGGCTAAGACTGACTGCCTCGAGGTGAGGGAAGTATTTAAATAGGCAAGGCCGAACATTCTAGAACACGGAGGGGCCAGAAAATTCTGGAATCTTCTTAATCCTTTTCCGACAAAAGAAGACGATCTAGAACAGTCCTAATCCTATTTTAACTTCTCCCGCCAACGGATTTAAGCCGCTAATCCTCTTGCTTCCGTCTTCCTGCCGGCGCCCGTAACACTATTAATATTTTGTTGATAATCGATTACATTTTTATAATCAGGTTTCACACGATGAGGTGGGCATCTATGAAGTTGATATTTATAGTATATGTTAGATATATCTATGAAGTTAAGGGAGTGGCGTAGCTCAGTGTGTAGAGTTCTCAGTTGCTAAGCAGGAGGTTCCGCGTTCGAGTTCGTATGTGGCGGATAGATTATTTAATATTTTTTTGTTATTAAGTTAGTTCTCGTACATTGCTGTAAACTGGAATAGTTGTGTAATGGAAGATTCTTTGAATCTATCAAACATTGATAAATAATCAGCCAACTCGAAAGGGAGATAACCAACTCCTTGGGTTATAAACCGTACAGTCCCTACCAAGTATTGAAGCCGAGACACTTCAAAGGTTGTAGTGTAGAGTAGTGTAAGCATATATTTTTTTCCGTATTGGCCTACTAAGGACCACGCAATTTCAACTGTATTTTTCTAGATATTCGCTTAATACTCCCTCAGTCGTCGCGGGTTTTGCTCCCTTCTTTCTTCTGTCCATTTATTTCCCGTCGACAGCTTTGGTTTTTCTAGAAAACCCACGCAAGTATTCAGTTTCATCCTGAGGCGGTTGCTTTCCAGAACATCCTCGCAGGTAATCTCAAACTCCTGGAATTTTTTTCTAACACTAAGACCTGTAAAAATCTGATTCTTCATTAAGCTTATATTGTTATCATTAATGTCAATTTGTTGCTAAAATTTGATTAACATTAAGTATGATCTTGTGCATTATTATACATTAGAGCATTTGAAGTTTCCAGGACCCAAAGCGATACGATAATGCGTCGCCATGGACTAAGAGGTGGTCTGGGGATTAAGAAATTCTCCTAAAGGGAATTATTATAGTTATATTTCTTTACTTATAATAAAATCAAATCTATTAATTTATTATATTTTTCAGCAGCACGGCAGAAGCGGGGCTCAGCAACGCCTTCTTGGTTCCGCCATTGTACTTCCAAACTTCTTCATAGCATTAAAATCTTCATAGACCCGGATACGGACCATAATCGTGGCAGTTAACTCGCCCTTGCTGGCCATAAACTGAACGAGACATGATTCCGCATCCTCTGATCTTCGCTGCTCACCCAAAGACCCGATCGCTATCTTCCAGCATTTCTTTTTATCTGCAGAGAAGGATCTGGAAGGCCTCCTGGAAGCTGGTTATCCTCCAGTAAATCTGCCGCTTCCTGGACAAAGTCCTATTGTTCCTCCTCCTTTAAGAGCCCCTAAACGTCATCTCCTTTCCCAGACAGTTCTTTTCCTTCCGTGCTGCTGACCGTGACGGGACTCCTCCGGAGGATATTATAATTCCGGAGAGCTTTTATGGCTCGGAACTGTTATTCAAATCAGGCAGGTGATGGCCCCTGATGACTATCACACCTCGTGGAAGATAATCGGAGACTTCAACTCATGTATGCTTTAGTTTCGTTTGAGCGTCCCGACTTTCCACAGAATCCGGGAAGACCAAGGAGTTGTACTAAATTAGAATTTTTTTTTTGTATTCCTTTAAAAAAGTAATAACAGTAACAATAAAATTTATTAAGAATAAAATTATTTAAATTACATTAAAATAACATTTAAACATGAAAACTATATTATTGCATTATTTTATAAAGTGATTATATTGTTTTCAGAACAATATAACACCTCCATTTTACGATGCTTTCAATTCAATTACAATTAATCGTAACAAGTGACGATTCGTTTTACAATCTTAATTATCATATAAAATTGAGTTTTCTATCTCAAGTTAATGTATTCATATACAGTCCCTGGCCATAATAATGTGACCACTAAGAAAGATTATTTTCTATTTTTTTTATCCTAATTTTTTTATATACTTTTGCGTGTCTTAATAAACTGCTGTTTTAAGTAATAACAACACTGTTATAAGTTTTTAAAGAATTTTTTTTAGTAATGGCAGCATTGGTTTTAGTACAGCCGTTTTGTTTTGCATAAAAGCATAATTTGTGTTTGAATTTTTTGTGGATTTATTGTTTCTTTTTCATTCAATACAAGTCGGATTCGGTAAGTTTATTTTACCATATTTTGATAGTTTTTTTCATCAATATATAAAATAGGGTGACACCATAAAATATTTAAAAAAATAAAGATTCATTTTTGAAACTTTTTTTTCAATTTCATCTTATTATCAGATAACTAACTTACACATAAAACTAATATTTAAACTCTATTTACATCATTACGCATACAAGAAGATTATGCAAACATGTAACAAGAACGAATCTATCCAGTGGTCACATTAATATGGCCAGGGACTGTATTTGTATCCATTGGTGTGGCTTTACGAGCAAAGTGTCTAATGATTATTGAGAACTAAAAAATTAAAATTATGGAAAAAACTAGAAAAAAACTCAGTGTATTTAAAGTATATATGTTATGCATTGGCATGCTCCATTTCAAGCCAAATGCTAAGTGAATGATACAATTCCCTTCCCTCTATACAATTAACTCGTTCTGGACAAAATTCGACTTCCCCACATGTTCACCAGGGCTGCAGATTTGCAAATAGAAAAAAAGCTAATTCATGACTGAAATAGATTTGAACAATTTTTAGGAAAGCAAATCAAAATATTAACGGGTTCGAATTAACTGAAATATCCTGGTATTTTAATACATTTACAATAAACAATACAATGCCTTTTACTAATTAATATACAAAAATATAATTATTTTTATCTTTAGAATATTATTTAATCGATAAGTCTTATTTATGTCATTGCTTTACCTGCACCACTACAACCCATCAATTGGGCTCAGTCCATGAAAGAGACTGTACTGCTTCTATGACAACGGCTGTACAGAGAGGTAATAATGCGTCCAAGAGAGTGTTCTGTTTCTATGACAACGGCTGTACAGAGAGGTAATGCGTCCAAGAGAGTGTTCTGTTTCTATGACAACGGCTGTACAGAGAGGTAATGCGTCCAAGAGACTGTACTGCTTCTATGACAACGGCTGTACAGAGAGGTAATGCGTCCAAGAGAGTGTTCTGTTTCTATGACAACGGCTGTACAGAGAGGTAATGCGTCCAAGAGGGTGTTCTGTTTCTATGACAACGGCTGTACAGAGAGGTAATGCGTCCAAGAGACTGTACTGCTTCTATGACAACGGCTGTACAGAGAGGTAATGCGTCCAAGAGAGTGTTCTGTTTCTATGACAACGGCTGTACAGAGAGGTAATGCGTCCAAGAGAGTGTTCTGTTTCTATGACTACGGCTGTACAGAGAGGTAATGCTTCCAAGATAACACTCAACCGCAAGGTTTTTTCCTAATTGAGAGTAACCACTTGATAGAGGCTTGATTGGAAGTTCGGTAGATAACACAAGGTTCATCCATGTTGTCAACTAAATAATTTCTGCATAAAAACCTTCTGCATCGATACTCAACGCTATGAGGAGATATTATACTAACCTGAAATTGAAAATTCCTCTTCTTTATTAATGGGATTTTTAAGAGAACTCGTCATAAAATATTAAGGGACTGAGATTGTAGTAATAATAGTAGGATTTTTCGGTTAAAATATAATATTTATGACAGTTATCAGACCTATTTGGACATACGGAGTTGATCTTTGGGGCTCTACTAAATTATCCAATTCATCTCGTATCCAATCCTTACAATCCAAAATCCTTCGTAAAATCCTCAATGCTCCTTATTATGTCACAAACAAACTCATCCATCATGATCTTAATATCCTATATGTTGCTGATTTGTCCCAAACTAGATACCTATCCTTCCATGACAAGCTCATACACACTTGAATCCGCTAGTCTCTCAACTTGCTTCCCATATTATTCCTGATAACCCTCCGAGGCATCTGAAAAGAAGATGGCCTCGAGACCTTCTACTGTAGAACTTTATTGGAGTGCTACCGATGGGTAGTTTCTCCACAAGTGTTTTTTGTTTTCATGTCATTTGTTCATATCAGCAAATTTACTTGATGTAATATTATTACAGTTGTAAATATCAATAAATTAATCTATAATATATATATATATATATATATATATATATATATATATATATATATATAAATATAATATTTAATAATGAAGAAATATAAAAAAAAAATGTGTTTCAATATTAAAAAATAAAGTGAGAATTGCATTTGTTACGAGAGGAGGGGTTTGATAATAATTCGAAAAGTGGCTATAAAGACACCGCTATCAGATTCTATTCGCAGATCCTGTCAACAGCTGATTGCCTATAAAATGAACCTATTGCCATTTTATTTCCTTTTTCTCGCCTATTTCCGGTTTTATTTTCTTCAGATCTCTTTTTAGCAGGTCCTCGTAGGCTCAGATAGCCATCGCTCTTTCTTTAGTCCGCTATTCGGAGGTTTACTGTGCCCACCGGAAATGGTATAAACAAACATAAATGTATATACCACAGGAGGAAAGTATATATTTAAGTAGTTATTAAAAAGTATATGTATTTCTTGAGATTTAGTCGTATACTTGTTAAAGAATCTTTTGGTGACTTTTCTAGATTATATTGTTCTCATAATCATGCTCTGACAGAAAAAAACCCCGGGTTCTAGTGAATTATATTAAATAACACACTAGTTTAAATATAAAATTGACACCCTACGACCTTTATATATACATATTGAACCCCGCAGTTCAGAATTTATATATCCATGACCAAAAACCATGTAATATTATGGCACATCGTCATTAAATTAAAACTGTAATCAATTACTAATTGTAGCGTGGTTTAGAACCTCAAAAAGACCTTGACTTTTGTCCAATGTAATGGCTGGATAGTGGAAAGGGCTGTTTTAAATAAAAATAAAAAAATGAGACTTTATATTAAAAAAAAAAAACATAAAATATTTATTTATCACTAATTTTAATTTTTCAAAATTCATTAATCCTATCTACTATTTTTCAAACAGTCATATGGAGGTTCCATGGTAATTTAGTTCTTCAATTCTGCAGTACTATTTTTGATGATGTTGTGGCACTAGATCGAACCAATCATATGGTAGCATGGTGCCTCAATATTACAATTAGTAACACGATAAAAACCTGTACCATTACAACACTTTACTGGGGTTCAGTAAATGGTAGAGTCTGTACTGTTTCAACTACAACGATTGTCCAGGTGTGGTAATTTGTCATAGATCACGCTCAACCGCTAGATTTCCCCTTTAATTTCGGTACCAATTTTATGGAGGCATGGGCGGGCTCCAGGAGGGTCCTTAGTCTCATATGATCTACGCCTGCTAACAGACTAAATAAAAGTCTTGCCTGCAGCGGGATTTGAACCAGGATTTTCGGCATGGCAACTCAGTTCTCTACCACTGAGCAACTCCGCTCCCAGTAACACGATACCATCCGAAATATTTCTTGAATCTTAAAGTCACTTCTAAAGACGCTGAGTGCTAACTAAGACTGGAGTCTAAACCTGGAATTGGGTTTACAACTGCTGAGAATAGTCTGCTTGGAATTGTTTTACGAGAAATGTAATTGCTCCAATGAATTATGTAGTATCTATTATTACTATCTTCGCTGAGCAGCCTACTTTAGTACTTTAGTAGCACTTGCTATTTTGGTAACTGGGTGCAAAGGGGTCATCGCCATACTGAACTCAACATCTTACTAATATTATAAATGTGAAAGTTTGTATGTTTGTCTCTCTTTCACGCAAAAACTACTGGACGGGATTGGATGAAACTTTACAGTAATATAGGTTATACATCAGAATAACACATAGGCTATAGCAAGCGCGGATATAGGGGTGGCGCACGGGGGTACGTCCCTCCCCCCTCCCCCCGACAGTTTTTTAGGTACTGTGGAGAATCTGTTATAGTACATAATTAAAGGCAAATCACATGATGATAGTTGTTATAGCAGAAAGAACATGAGTGAAACTATTTGTTTTGATATCCTACCAATATTATAAATGCGAATGTTTGTATTTATGTTTGTTACTCATTCACGCAAAAACTACTGAACGGATTTGGATGAAACATATTGAGTAAAATAGGTTATACATCATAGGCTACAGCAAGGACTGATCTATCTGGGGGCACGGGGCCATGTGCCCCCCCTTATTGTACATAATTAAAGGCAAATCAGGAACTTAGCCTCTTGAAATTTGTAGATAGGCTCTTTTTATAGTTTAAAAAAGAAATTCGGATAATTCCACCCCAAGGGTTTCCCCTTTATGATAATAGGTAATCCAAAGTTGTATAGAATCCGTTAGTTTTGATGTTAGACATCTGAAATTTTGGATGTACGAGTAACTTATTTAAAAAAAAAAATGATTTAATTATTTATTGAAAATGATCTTGATGATGAACGAAACTTTATGTGGCAGACCGAATTCCACGCGAGTGAAGCCGCGGGCATAAGCTAGTTATATATATATATATATATATATATATATATATATATATATATTAATATAATGCAATTGAAAACTGAAAAAACATAGTCCTAATCATTTTTAAAATTGAGAAAAAAATTCAAAAGAAAGATGATCAAATGCAGCGCATCTCACATCAACAGCCCAAAAAGATCCTTATTTCCTTCTCAATTTAATTATAATGATATTTTAACCATGTTTTCTACACCGCCTTCTGCATACTCTGTCCTTACTTAATTTTCGCATGATGCTGGATGACCAATTCTCTCAAAGAACATGATTTTCGTTCTGCTGGAATCATCTATTCTGTAAATATAAAATAAAATAACAATATTTTTCTTATTGCTTTTGTTAACTGCTCTATATTCCCATATATTTCATTATTAATTCTTAATTTTTGTTTTTATTAACCACTTTGGATCACGTTACAACTTTATTTATTTCCCTCTCACTGCTGAAATTTTCTCTGTCTCCAAAATCTCTTCATACTTTCACTGGCACGTTTCCTTTGATTATCTGTCCAACTTCATCCAACCTTCCCGGGTCTTTTTTCATACTGAAACCCGTCCAAATTTTCTTATCTGCTCTCGGACAGATTAAAAATTCTAGAAGACAGAAACAACTTCTATATGTTCACCATTTCCAAATCTTTGCTTACTTCTTAACTCTTTAATCGAGGTTTTCTTCTTCCAGAAAAAGTCAAATATTAACTTGGTCAATGTTTGTTCACTCTATATAGATGTCCGAGAAATCTAATACACTTATTATTTAATTCTATTTTTCAGCTTTTCTTAAACTAGTGTTATCATCTAGCCAGTTCTTTCCTCAAGTCCCTATAGTCCATTAAGTCCCTTAAGTCCCTATCTTTCCAGTGTTCACTTTGGGTACTCCTTGATGACCTCCAATTTTTCAAACCATGTCCTTGATGGACGCCCAATCCCTTGCTTTTCCCAGCCATCGTACAGGAGTCATATGCCGAACATACTCTGATCATCTCATTTTAATATTTTTTTTTTAATTACAATTTTAATCATGTTTATTTCAATTTATTCAGCTGTAACATGAGTCAAAACTTTGACTCCCATTTATAAATAAACGTAACTTACTATTTAGACTATTTCCTCCTCCATAACAAGCATTCCCTTTTTAGTAGAGCCCATCTGACATACAATCTCCTCGATACAGTTGCCTGGTAATGAGATCCCTAGATTATGTTTACACGTGGCATAGCGAACATTGATGACTCCCCTCTGCTC
Organism: Arma custos; assembly: GCA_037127475.1. NCBI lineage: Eukaryota > Metazoa > Arthropoda > Insecta > Hemiptera > Pentatomidae > Arma > Arma custos. The sequence continues at coordinate 5,521,048 of CM073763.1, forward strand.
ATGAGTACTGGGAACGGTCGAAACGTGCGGTGGCGAGTCACAAAGGTAATAGTATTAATTGTGAAGCCCACCTGTGCCAGAGTGCCAGAGTGCCAAGGTATAATCTTGCCAAAGAGGACAGATTGCTTTGTGGCTGTTGTGTTGTGTTGCCAACCCATTCCCAGTGCATTGACGGAATGCTACACAAATTAGTTTACAAACAGTGTGCCCTGTCATTCTCTGCTAATATTCGACTTGAAAGGGCTTCGATATTCTGATAAATAGGATTTCGGGTTAAGCATTACATCCACTTTAAACTAAACATGTTTGACGTAATAAAATATTTAGTTTCGTGTTTGTATTTGGGTTGAATTTGAGGAATTATGGATTGATGATATTTTACGAATTTGATTTTAAATTTACCTCTGGTTTTGATATAATTTTCACATCAATGTCAATAATATTTATGAAGTATGGCACTACTCGAACAGTACTTTCAATATAAAAAAATCTGTTTTAAATAGATTTTAGGTTTCTTTTGTAGTTAAAATAAAAATTAATAGCTTATAATAATAGGATCTTAATCCAATTTTACTACATTGAAATACCAGTCCTAAAATCGAAATATTGGAATAAGATGTAGCTTATTTTATTCTTTAAATCTGTCTTTCTATAAAAATAAAATAAAAAAAGCTGTATTTTATTTAGTGCAACGACTTAAAGAGGTCAGAAACAGTAGTTTAGTGATTTTCTATTTTATTAAAAATAATTATAATTTAACTGGTCGAACACGACAAAAGACAAAAAGAAGTGCTTCAATCCGTTGCTAGGCGACGCCTACATTACTAAATACTTTTTTGCATATTAGAGAGAAAAATTAAAAAAAAAAAAATTGTACAACTCAAAGAACAGTTAAAAATAATCACCACCAGAAACAGGCTTAAATGCAGTTACTGAATCATAAGTTAGGTTACAGAACATTAGGAGGAAAACGTATCATAAAAACAGCTGATTATAATCGTATATAAAAACCTAAATGCTATTACTAAACATTAGAACAGCTGTAAGGATATGGAAAAGAAAACAAGTTAGAGAACATAGAAGAAGCAAACGAAAGGAAAGTACAAATATAAAGGAACGATCAATATACATTAATTCGGAAGGAATTTTACCATTATCGCCTTTTCAGGAATCGATTAGTCAACGATTTCCATTATCGATTATAGTTTTCAATTTTAATTATTTTTTTTATTTTAAAGAAATATGATTCTTAAACTTCTGTAAATTATTTTTTAAACAGAGGAGAGGATTCAAAATTTCTTAATATGGTCCAAGTGTTGAGGTCGTTTGATAAATATGAAACGTTCTCTTAACAAAGTCAAAATTATTCAATCATTTTTTCAATGTTCCAAAAAGAGCAGGAACAAGTAGCCCCGAAGCTCCGTAAGTTCAGATGGGTCTAATGATTTCATGCATATGAGACTTTTGTAATTAATTGGAAGCTTAGAGCGTTTGTCTAGTAAATGTTGAAGTAGCCTAAAACGGCGAATAGAAGCTTTTAAAATCCGTTTTATTGGGAAAATGTTTGGAAAGAATGGATCTGGAAGAAGAAGGACATCATTGCATAAGAACTTGAGAAAATGGTTTTCTAAAACAACTAAAGACCAGCACTCAATTAAGTCTCAAATAATGGTCAGCAAGTTTCGAAGCGAAACTGAACTAGAAAATGTACTAGAAATACTAGTTAGTAATTATAACAACTAACAGAAACATAAAAGAAATAAAGTATAATATTTATATTTATATTAGTATAATTACAATTTTAATTTACAATCACTTGCTTTAGGTTAAATTATTCATTCTTAGACCGACCCCTTGTGATCCGCAGACCCTATCAATTTGTGTAGTTACCTTATTCAACCTTGTCATTTGCGAAAAAAAAATCTTTTCGGCGATTTTTTTTTTTTTTAATAGGTTCAGATATTGTCATTTTCTTCCTTAATTTTACCTTCCTCTGTATTTTGCTTAATTTAAGGAGCTTTCTTTTCAGTTAAGGCGATTTCATTTTCAATCTCTCCCCTCCTATCTAACCGACCGGTTTTTCATTTTTTTTTTTTTAATTTTCCCCTGATTCCGAGAAGCTTGTCTCCGAGGTTATTTTGTTAAGAAAAAATTGGGGATTCCTTGGTAGTGAAAGAGGAAAAGTAAAATTAAATAGATTTTTGTCAATGAATGATAATCGAATCTGTGAAAAATAATCGATATTTATATGCAGGTTTTTGGTCTAAATTATTATAAATTAAAATGTATAAATAAATTAAATTCGCAGTTTTGAGTTAAGCCTTCAATATTAAAGGTATTTGTTGAAGCTTTCTACCCCACGAAATACATATCTGATATTCAATTTCAATTTTTTTTTTTTGTTTTCAATAAAGTCATACTTTATAGAGTTGTATTATATATGAAATTGATGTTTTATGGAATAATGAAAGGCAAAATACACCCTTCAAAATTCAAAAAGCGCAAAGAAAACAAGACAAAAACAGAGGTCAAGAAACTTTATTGAAAAGGAAAGTAAAAGTGTAAGAGAAAAAGAGCATTATCGCTTTAGCATTTTCTATTTATTTCTTATCTGCTGTTTTTACTTAACATTTTCCAAATATTGTCAGTTGTTCCATTTGGGTCTTAGTGACCACGCTAAACTCGCGAAATTTCATTTACTAAATTGTTGGAATATATACACTTTAACATCAAGGATGTGGCAATAGCCCGAAACGTGGGTTTTTTGACATAGTGGAATCAATAGTAGCGAAGTTATATCAAATTCCAAATTCCAATTAGGCGTTCCAATATGAGTTGCCTCAACTTGTCAGAGCAGAGCTCCACACATCGATCCATCCTCTTCCTGGAGACATCTACCGACCATATCATCTTGGACTCCCTCCCTCCATCTGCTTCCGGGCTGTCCTCTCCTCCCTTGTGGAACCCAATCCAAGACTCGGTTCGGCCAGCATTCAAACGCCATTCTCTTCACATGGCCTTACCATCTTAGCCGGCGTGGCCCGATCCTTTCTTGTCGACATATCCACATACATCCTCTGTCGAATTTCCTCGTTTCTAAGTCTATCCAGCCTGGTGACATGAACACCTCCTCCAGAAATCCATTTCAACCGTCTGCACCTTTGAATACAGACGGGAGCTCTTAGCCCAGGTTTCCCTTTCGGCAATATAAAACTTCTTAATATGTTTGTAAATTTTAAAATTATTCACACATTCAAATTTTAACACCATTACTACAAAAAAATATCATTACATCACAAAGAAAGCAAAAACGTAAATATCGATGTAATTCGAAATGAGAACTTCATTAAGGCCCGAAAAGCATTACCGTAAATTAATCAGGTACTTTTCAGGGATGCATTTACATACGTAGGTAGGCAGATAGGTATGTAGGTGGAGGGGGAAAGGGTTTGAGTGTGTGTGTGTGTGAGAGAGAGAGAGAGAGAGAGAGAGAGAGAGAGAGAGAGAGAGAGAGAGAGAGAGAGAGAGAGAGAGAGAGAGAGAGAGAGTGAGAGAGAGAGAGCGAGAGAGTGGTGGGAGAGGGAGGAGAAAAAGAGCCGTTTTTCCGAATTAAAGCTAATTAGCATTACCGACAGGATATTTATCCTTTTAATTAAAATTAATAAATGACTTTTCACTTCCGTTGCTAATGCAACAGTTGTTTTTCCCAATTTTCCGGAGGTATTTTATGGATTAGTCGAAAAACGTACCATTTACGAATGTGTTTCGGATTTATTTCAATGTATATAAATGTATCCCAATGGAAAAATATCTAATTAATTCAATTTTTACATATGATGTTTATTCGATTAATTTAAAGAGAATTTAGCAGGAAAAGAAGAAGGTAATATTTGTAAAACTGTTCTAATTACCAGATTATTATTTTTCTGTTACTACAAATACAAAAGTAGAAAATTATTGTTAATCAGGTGGTTTGTTTCTGTGTATGTATATATTTTTTTTTAATGGCGCTACAACCCGATTACTCACAATACAGTTCCTAACTTCGAGGATGTTTCGAGCTACACTTGCCACACCATCTGACTACCTCAGCTTAGTTCTCCCTCTTCTTCTTTTTCCTTGATTTGGGATAATCAGGAGTACTTTTGACATTTCTCCATCTTCCACCCTGCATATCTTAATCGCCTCAACTTCAATTACGGCGTCAGTATCTTTGCAGGTATTTTATGGTTGTTGGTATCGTCGCTTCAACTCATCACCGATCATTACGCACCCAAAACTACGACGGATAACCTTTCTTTCAAAATTCAGTAGTCCCTATTCGGTAGTTCTTGAAGTTGTCCAGAACTCAGAATCATTATTTATAAAGAAGAAGCTTCAATCCATCTTGTCCTTTTGTACCTCCACTGACGCTTCGTAGATTGTTCAGGCTATTCTTTCATCCTGCATTCTTTTCTCATTGCCAAATCTGCATTCCTCTATGATATTTTCAGCTGGTTTTACCGCAATGTTGCTGATAATAATGGTGATTCTGATCCTGTACTTACTCGTTTCTCTTTCTACTCGTCTCAGGAACCTCATCTCCATGCCTCGGAGTTTGCTTTGGAAGTGAAATTTCTTAGCTGACACGCAGATTATCCCCCAATTACTTGTGCCCACGTTATAGAGACTTCGTGAGCCCCAGTGTGTCTATAGATGTCACAGGGTCCATCTTTTGACAGATTAAATAATTAATAGTCGGAATTTAACTCAGAGCCTTCAGAATAATGACTTAGCTCTCAACACACTGAGCTAGATCCATTCTCTTAGATTGTAATTTTGGACATCAGTTAAATAAACTTTATTACTAATATTATATTGCTTATACCAAAAATCATGTTTTTTAATGTTACAAAATATTAGGTGGGCTATATCAGCAGCCCCGATGAATTTTGTTCAGGATGAGTCAACTGTATTGAGGGAAAGCAGAATCGTGTCATCCTCGTATTTTTCGGCTTGAAATGGAGTTGTAATACAAGCAATAACTGTTTTTCAAGCCAATTCTCGACTTAGCTCCATATTCATTACGAAAATAATACGAATAAGTACAAAAAACAACTCATTTTGGCAAAATTTCGAATTAACCACTTATTCACCAGAGCTGTTGATATATCTAATATGAGAATACTGACAAATATAAAACTCCACATGGCCCCCTCGTAGGATGATTGAGCGACACTGAAGCTGACAATAAAAGCCTGCAAGACGAAGAGGCGAAGGCTCTTAGAGCCACCGGTGGCAGAGGTTGTGGCCTGTTCCAACAGATGCCGCCACTTTATGAGGCGAGGTATTATTAGCACATAGGCGATCTATGCTACGCTACCAGGGTCTAATTAATGGGTTCGATTCAGTTTGCATTTAGTGTTTAGTGCGTCGAACCGAGCGCTGCAGTTTGGCGCCTCTGCAATCTATAATAGGCAATATGTTGCTGGGCTTACTGCCTTCTAATGGAGCCGATATATCTGCAGTAGGGCAGTTACATGTTGTGTTGTTCTTCGTATGCGGGTTCGATTCCCGATAAATCCGTCATACCAATATGCCGCTTTTAACCATTAAAATTTTAAGAAATTTGCAATAATAATTCACCTAAGAATAGATCACAACTGAAATGTTTATTATTACACGAAATTAATTATTTAAAAAATCTATTTTGATGGTAATTATTTTTATATATTTTTGTCATACTAGACTTAAAAGACAAGAAACTGCTCGACGTTTTCGCCTACATTTACTGGCCAAACGTTCTAAGCTCCCAATTAATTACAAAAGACTCATTTACATGACCAGAACAAATTACAAAACTAGTTATTGAAGTTCAGGTAAGGGGTGTTCTTCACTTAAGTACAATCTTAGAGTTCTATTTGCTTTTGTCAACCTTGAATGTGATACAACCAAATCTTCTTTACAGACTCCTGATCGTATTACCTTTGAAATATCAAGTAGAAATTGCTGATCTTTGCTAAGCACGTTTCTGTCTATATGTAGTATGGACCAGTAAATTACAAAATAGTACTAATGGACAGAAAAACTCTTTTTTTCTTTTTTATAAAATTAAGTTTATTGTTAAAAACTATACTGTAACTTAAATATTTAAGCTTTTTAAATATAGAGCAAGTCGAAAAGTACTATGCCCGTTGTTACTGTTATCACCCATCATGCCATTGGCCTGACTATCTTTTTTTTTCTTGATTTTCTGGATTGTGATTCTGGTACTATTTTTCTATAGCATTGGGGTCTTTGCTGGAAGTTGTTCATTTATTCACACCATAATAAAACACAATGTTTTTGTGTTAAAAAAAAAAATACTGTAACTATTACGTTTAAAAAAAGTATAATAAAGATATAAAAAATGAATCGTAAAAATGTGAATTTTTCAATATTTTGGCAAATTTTGGGGCTTATGGATATCAACTGATCTTAACCAAATTAAAACACAATGTTTTTAAGCTCTATTTGAAGACGTTACAAACTATTATATTACGAAAACATCTAATTAAAAAATTAAAAACATAATCGAAAAAATGAAGTTTTTTCATATTTTGTGAAAGTTTAGGGGCTATGAGCGACTGGAAGATGTCAACTGATTTTGATAATTTTTTTTGCTTATAATTATTTTTTTTCATTAAATTTTCCGCGCTATTACAACTTCGAAATAAAAAAAAATTGTTTTTCCGTCCACCCTAATGGACACCCTACAGTAGGTACCCAAAATAAGGGGGGGAAATCTGGCGGTTGAGCGTGATCTAGGATAAATCACCTTCCTGCAGAACCGTTATCCATAAAAAAGTATAGTCTCTACCATGTACTGAACTTTAGATTTATTGTAGTATTTATTATCAGTAGTTAGGTGTGTTGACTTTTAAATATAAAATTATAATATAGATTGGATTCCCAGGAAGAAAGGAGATGTATACCTAGACTTTTCTACAAACTCCATCGACTCCGATGAAGCAATTCCAACGAACAAAGGAGCATTTGGAGCGGACACAAACTGGAAATAAAGCTTCAAGTGTAAATAGCGGCGACAATAATTGTCTTTCTTCTCGCTCCGGGTCCAATCTACTCCCGTCTAAATAACTAGCGGTCAGTCCTCGCCCAACTAGGGACAAATCGACAACAGACAATTTAACACAATTCCATTTACTTGGACGGTTAAATCGGTTTCCGCGGGATTGGATCGACAATAGCTTCCCAAACTATCTATAACCAACTCTAATCCCTTCAACAGGTTGTTAATTATGCAAATAACAATTGTTTATAACCTAACACTAACACCTAAACTAAGTATAAAACGATTCGTAATGTAAATATTTTTTTTATATCATTAATACCATATCCTTGCCGTTTTTTTTTTTTTTGTTTTTATATGTATTTTAGTCCAATATAGCCTGATTGTATTATCACTTACTTTACTTAAAACATACCTACTTTTATACAATTGATATTTTACACTGATATAAACTCTCTTCTTACATTCTCTTATGCAATTAATATTCTTTACACTAGTATAAAGTATTTTCTACCTATCAATATTAATACTGTATTTTCTAAAATATTTTTTATTTTCATTTTTATTTTATTTTATATAATTCGTTTCTAGATTTTTATTTCTTCTTTTTTATTACCTATAATTTTTAGTGCGTAATTCTTATCACTTTCTAATTTACCCATATCATTTCACATTCCTATTGCTTATTCAGTTTTTATTTTTTATCTGTAATACCTTAATTTTTTAACTGCCAACACTTTTTGTTTTATTATTATTTTCTTCATGTTTTATTATTATTTTCTACATTTTAACCTTCATAATTGCCTTACTGTACATCTTTATCAATTTTTTTTTTGCCTGTATTCACCTTCTTTTAGTTTATCTATATTTAAAATGATTTAATATATTCTTACCGTTTTCTTAAATTGTCTTTATTTTGCATATAGCCCTGAAGAAGACCTACAGCGTAGGTCGAAACGTTGGCTATCAATAAAGATCTTCTGAAATTACTTGAGAATTTCATTCAGTGACCTCTACCCGGACCAATTTCTTCAACATTAAATATTTTTGTTTATTTATTGTTGTTTTGATGATGATGATTTTTCAACATTTTTATTTTGAAGAGAGTAGATTTGTCTTGACGGAGATTCGAACCCCCCCGGGCAAATAACTAGCGTAACCAAGCGATATAGGTTCGGTGAAGAGAATGGATTTGTCTGGCTTGAATACGAGCCTTGATAGCTAAGATGGTTAGAGCACCGTACTACAGATGCGGACGACCCGAGTTGGAATCACCTCCAAGACAAATCTATTCTCTTCAAAATAAAATTATTTAAAAGTAATGTAAATATATTTGAATACGTAACTATACATAAGGAGGCAAAGTAGAATACGTAACTATACATAAGGAGGCAATGTAGAATACATAACTATAATTAAGTAAGGGATAGCAGTAACCTTGACTCCTCTGTAAGCTCTGAAGAAGACCTACAAAGTGGGTTGAAACGTTGATTTTATAATAAATAGTTCTCAATAAAATAGAGCCAAAACTCAAAAAGAAACACAAAAATATTTATTTATGAGATGAAAATAGTTGACTGGATGATCTAATGTAAAGGAGATAGTTGGGGGGTGCAGTCAAAAAGAACACTGAATAAGTAAAAAACTTATAATTATGTGCCGACGTTTCGACCTTCAGTGTAGGTCATCTTCAGGGCTATGAGAAAGAAACAAACAGAACAAAAAATAAAAAAAAATTAGTACTTAAAAAAATATACAATAATTTTAATTTTTCAAATTCATTAATCCTATCTACCTTTTTTCAAACAGTCATTATACACTATTGTTACTGTACAATAGTATTTCTATTATTCACATTAGTTATTGTACATACAGTTCCATACTTTTCTGTAACATGTAACCTCTTTAAGTCTGTTATCATTCATTTTATATCTTTATTTTACTAGTTTTTCTTTATTCTTCATGTTCCAACCGTTTTTTGTATATGTAAATATTCTCATTTTGTTTCTCTTGTTTACCTCCTCCTTTCTGATTTTCCTTTACATTATTTTTACTTTACTATCCTTTCTGTACATTTATTTTCTGTATTTTATTTTATATACGTTATTTATAATTTATCATTTCTGCTCATTCTCTTTAATTTTATTAAATCTGTCTTACTTTATTATATCTGTCATTATTTTCATTTTCTTGTCATTATCATTAATGTTGTTATATCTGTCTATATCTTAATTTTATTATATTGTGTCACTTTTTTAATATTCGTTATCTTCCATCTTCATAGCTGCCACTATTTTAAATTTCTACATTACTTGTCACCATATTATTGTTACTGTACATTTTTATATTTTTTGTTCTGTTTGTTTCTTTCTCATAGCCCTGAAGATGACCTACACTGTAGGTCGAAACGTCGGCACATAATTATAAGTTTATTACTTATTCAGTGTTCTTTCTGACTGCACCCCCCAACTATCTCCTTTACACAAAAATATTTATTATAATGCAATTGGAAAAACCACAATGCAAAGCCTTATGTTTCAAAATTCTCCTGTAAAACACACCCTTTTCGGTCGACGTTTCGCCTGTTCAGGTGTTATCAAGAACAAAAAAAAAGGGGTTTTACAGATCACATCTCGAAGAAGAAGGTGCACTACATCCCACAATCAGCAGCCCAAATAGGCTCCAAACCTGAGACAGCACCCCACCACCAAGACGTTCAACTTACAAACTTGCAGATAGTACCCACATTTTCAACCCACGTTTCATCCCACATTGCAGGTCTTCTTCAGAGCTTACAGAGGAGTCAAGGTTACTACTATCCCTTTCTCATATAGGTTAGGTTTTATTGCTTATAGACGCACAACATCTATGGTCATTAGCGTCTTTCTTCTTTTTGTTCAAATGTTTATTTCATGATTTATTTATTTATTCATTTATCAGCCTCTTTCTTCTTTTGGTTCAATATTTAGTCCTTTATTATTTTTTGGTTTAACTTTTATTTCCATTTAACTTATAATTATTATATTTTACTGAAAATATTATTTTCTTTAAGAAAGGTTATCACCTTGTCTATATTTGCGGCGTTATTTCCCAGGATAGTCGAGGTTTTCGTATCAATCCCCAAGCCATGAAAATATGTTTCATACAGGGGGTAGTCTTCCAAGATGTGGGTGATGATTAGTTGCACCCTCCAACTTCCTTACTCATATATAGTTATGTATTCTACTTTGCCTCCTTATGTATAGTTACGTATTCAAATATATTTAGATTACTTTTAAATAATTTTATTTTGAAGAGAATAGATTTGTCTTGGAGGGGATTCGAACTCGGGTCGTCCGCATCTCTAGTACTCTAGTGCTCTAACCATCTGAGCTACCGAGTTTATTATGTGTGTGTGTGTGTGTGTGTGTGTGTGTAGAGAAGAGCAACTTGTCCACTTTTCAAAATTTTACAAGAGAGATTAAAAAGTATCTTCTCCCTGACTAGTTTTCTATCAGCTGTAAGCAAAATATTGAAGCCGTTGTCAAGGCTGAACATCTGTTCAGAAATCACCAGCACAATATAAGACAATGTACTAAGATTCAATGGCATAATGCTCAATTGTCCAATACCAACCAAACGGTTGTCCGACTTCATGGGTAAAAACATGCCAAAACCTCTTCCTACACAAGCGTTGACTTATAACAGCAGAGGCTCTACCATGAACTCATTACCTACAGGAGTTTTAGTTTGACAGATGTTTTATTATTTTTTTATTTTTTAATCCTTTTCCATTGTCCATCATCTAATACTCAATAGATATTCAAGTTTCAAGTAGAAATTTAAACGATTTAAAAAAACTATATTATTGGTTAAAATAAAGGTTTATTACAAATTAATATGTGACAATAAATAAGTTATTTGATTAGAAGATTGCACATAAAAAGATTTTCAAGAAAAAAGTCGTTCCTTACCCTTTACCACTATCAAAATTATTATTAAAATTTTATTAGTATTAAAATTACTATTAATATTAAAATTTTCAAATGATATGAAGCACAATCATATTAGTAGTTTTTATAATTTAATATCGCAAAAAATTATAATTTAAAAAAGTAATAATACAAATTTAAAAAAATTCGCTAACATTATTTCATAGTTGGTTTGTTAAAAAACTTTCGATATGGTTTTAAAATTTGGATCAAGTTGGATAATAATTTCTCCCAAACTTTAAACTTGTTTTGAATTGACTATTCAATCTTTAAGGCCATTTAGTTTTCGATATATAGGAGTACATTAGTACTAGGTAAATAGTAAATTATTTACTGTTTAATATTGGTATCCTCAAGGTAGTATCCTTGGTCCAATTGTTTATACAGTTTATACAGCTGACATCCCAACTCATCCTGATACTATCCTTACCACGTATGCTGACGATACATGTGTATTATCAGTCAACACCAATCCAGTTATTGCATCCCAAAGCCTCCAATCCCATATCATTGATCTTGAAGAATGGTGTCAAAACTGGAGGATTAAAATAAATTCTCAAAAAATCGCATCAAATCACTTTTACCTTACGTCGTAAACCTATGACTTCCTGCCCTTCAGTATTCTTTAATAATATCCCTCTGGTGCCTGTAGAACCGATCCGATACTTAGGGTTGCACCTTGACGAACGATTAACCTGGAATCCTCATACGAAACTGAAAAGACAAGAAACTGCTCGACGTTTCCGGCTACTTCAACACTTACTAGACAAACGCTCTAAGCTCCCAATTAATTACAAAAGACTCATCTACATGACCATCATACGACCTATTTGAACTTACGGAGTAGAGCTTTGGGGCTCCACTAAGCCACGAATTCCTCTCGCATCCAATCCCTACAATCCAAAATCCTTCGTAAAATCCTCAATGCTCCTTATTTTATTAAGAGTAAAGTCATCCGTAACGACCTTAATGTCCCTTTTGTTGCTGATTAGGGTCCGAACCCGGTATCTATCCTTTCGCAACAAACTTCATTAACACTCAAACCAGTTTTAATCAGTTTCAAACCTAGCTTCCTCTTAAATTCCCGATAATCCTCCGAGGCGTCTGAAAAGAAGATGGCCACGTGACCTTCTTAGTTGAATTTTGATTTGAGTACTACCAATGGGTAGTTTCTCTACTTGTCATTATCATGTCACTTATCCTATTTACTTGTTGTATTATTGTAATACAGTTGTAAATATCAATAAATACATTTTAAAAAAATATTGGAATAGCAAATAATAATTTACTATTGGTAAAAGCTGACTAAATAAATTTTTTAACTTTTACCAAGAATGGTACAGAATCGTTACCAATATATGAAAATACATTTCATTTTATATTCAATCGAATAATAGATAATATTCGCTTTCGCCATGACAGTCCTAAATATTCAGTGAACCATCAGAGGACTGAATAGTGGGCCTTTAAGCTGGGATTGGGAACGATTTCAAAGTCGATGTAACTACTGCTGTCAACATCGCTGCCTCAAAAGCTCTTTCTATATTTGATGTCGACGTCATATGCACATGTATGAGCTGCACAAAGACGCTTGGAGCAGTGATGGCTTCTATTGTAGTATTGTGTGTTATGTCGAATTGAGGCATTGTCGCGCTCACAGCCGATTCCACTGCCATCCCTCTCTCTGTATTCTGTTCCTCACTTACTATTTTCCCGATTTTTTTCATAGAAAATTAGGGATACTTGTGCAAAATTCTTGATGGAATACATTTTTCCTTTTGATTTAACTTTTATATATATATTAGTGACATTATAGTTTTTTATGGGGAGGAAAGAGGCTCATTGTTTAGAGTGCTGGCGCTGAGATCACAGATTCAAATCCAGCTGTTCAGATCCACAGGAAGAATCCAGATCCTCCTGTAGCTCACCCGGCCTATAAAAAGTGGGTGGTCTCAACGGGAAGGTGCAACGGGCGGTTGTGCGTTATATCGGATAAATCACTTTCCTCTACAACCGTTCTCTTACTTTGAAACAGTAGAGTCACTAACATGCACCGAAATCAACACCTTCAATGTGGTGTTGTGGTATAAGTTTTTTAAGTAGTTGCATTTGGGGCTAGGTTGTTGAGGGATGTATCTTCTGGTTTGTTTCATGTATTTTGACGCTGGGACGTGCCTTCCTTTTCTATTATTCTCCTTCTGGCCTGGAGATGACTGATGAAATATCGACAGTTATTTCTATCCTGTCTCACACGCTTAGGATGCCACTGGCCGTAGGAGGCATTTGTAGATCCTAATTTTCTTAGCACGGCTAAATAACCTACTTCTTATATTTTTTGCTAGAGAAAATTACGCTCTGTTTGCTGCTACCGTTCTGTTAATTATTTCAGCCTCCTCGTCCATCTTTTAAGTTATAGTAGATGCCAGATATTGAATGTTTCCTAGCTGTACTTGTTGTTATAGTAGATCCCTCTACGGTTCTGGGACCGTATCTTTTCTCCTGATGCACATCTTTGTTTTATTGTTATTGACCCTGAAACCCATGTATTTAGATTCTTGGTCTATCTTTATAAAAGCCTCCTCTACACTGCCAAGTGATCTACTAATCATGGCCGTATCATCCGCGTATGCTAGTACTTGTACCTATTCTTGTGAATACGGTGGCGTCGTGATCCAACCCTGTCCTGCTTATTATTCTATGGAGGAATATGTTAAACAGTAGCGGTGCCATCTTCTTCTCTTCTTTATCGGATATTTCAGATTCAGTATATATGTATATAAAAGATTGGTCAGTCTTTCTGAGTAAAAAATCCGTATCACAAACATAATACTGTAATAGGTTATGACACATTAGCTGCCATAGAAACAGTACCTCCCTACTTTGTACTCTACCTTCATACCCTTTATTTGAAATGTCTTGATGATTAAAATGTCGGATTTATTTTATTGTTCTGTTTTTTTTAAAGAATAAAAGTTAATTTTTTGATTTTTTTCGTGATCATATCCTTATATAAATATATTCTAAATAACTTACATGACCTCATTAATGTCTTACCATTCCTTCTATTTCCGAGAGAAAAAAAATGAATCTGTGGAGTTTTTCTGTAGAAACTAGATGCTGGACTTATTTCCTAAATCGTGGGGAAAAAAACTACTGCCAGAAGAGACAAAGAAGAAAATGAGAAAGAAGAATTGGAAAAAAATCAATGGTGGGTTTATTGTGTCCCATCGGACGGACCCGCCCAGCTTTGGGGGGGGGGGAGGCGCTCCGGAGCTCGAAGCTAATTGGGGCGTCCCCACCTGATCTCTAGCCCACCTCCCACCTTCCTCCCTTTTTCCATTGATATTATTTATAATATATATTCAATACAAATATACATTTGTATACATAAAATAGAATAGAAAACTTTGTGTATTACTTTTAGAGTAACTTATTCTTTAAATAGGAGAAAAAAACCTATTTCCAGTAAAAAAAAATTTTTATTCCTTATTTTCGAGATACGTTTCGGCCTAGGCTATTCTCAATCTTCTGTTTAAATTGTTTCATTTTTTCCCTATTATATGGTTAACAATTCGACCATAAGTCATTCATCTGTAAAAATCATGCATAAATTCTACAATTGTAACGATATAAATAATTCAATAAATAAAACTGTACATAAATTCTTTTATTGTCCAACAAATAACCAAAATAAAGCATAGATACCTCAATTTAAGTTGTTTTATTCCATTTAAAATTTTTTTTTAATTCAGAGGAAACCATGTCCTCTATAGTCATTTAATAATAAGTTAACCTTTGATCTTAGTATATTATGATCTTTCATATTATTTTTCAGAATCTTTAAATAAAATTATAAAATTTTAACAAAGGTTATCTTATTATTAAATGACTATAGAGGACATGGTTCCCTCTGAATTTAAAAAAAAATTTAAATGGAATAAAACCACTTAAATTGAGGTGTCTATGCTTTATTTTGGTTATTTGTTGGACAATAAAAGAATTTATATACAGTTTTATTTATTGAATTATTTATATTGTTACAATTGTAGAATTTATGCATGATTTTAACAGATGAATGACTTATGGTCGAATTGTTAACCATTTATTAGGGAAAAAATGAAACAATTTAAACAGAAGATTGAGAATGGCCTAGGCCTAAACGTATCTCGAAAATAAGGGATAAAATTTTGTTTTTTACTGGAAACAGGTTTATTTCTCCTATTTAAAGAATAAATTATATGGTTGAGTCCAGCTGACCTTTTTTTTAAAAATTTTAGATTAACAAAAGTGAACATAAAAACATCAGATTACACATCTTGCCAAAAGACTATATTTTGGTGTAACTATTTTAAGGTAATTTTCAAATAAAATTGACACTTTCACAGTCCCTCACCTAACCACCAGCATTTCTCCGTAAATAGCACACAATTCCAAACAACTAAACTTGCTGAATAAACCATACATCTGAACCATAAATATTATATACTCAGATTGCTCTGAGCTGATTGGTGGGAAAAATGCTAGAATATAGTTACTCCTAGGAAAAGGCAGACCTAATTCAAGGTTAAGTACATAATTCCTAAGAAAAACATTTCTTCAATTAGCTGTATCACATTAGTTATAGATCCCATGGCAATAATAATTCAGTGTAATGGTGAGAGAAGTACTAGGCCTTTCCAAGTTAGTGTAATGTTCCACATCCATTATTATTTGCAAGTGAACTGATGCCTGCAATTTCTCCTTGAAATATCTAATAAAAATTATATGTTTTTTATTCTCCGTCACAATGTTAACATTATTATTCTTGATGCTAATCAAGTTGTCGTTCGAATGGTGATTATTGTAAATACTCCCTCACTCCCAGCCCTAAAGGATGGAAAGAAATTTGTTTGTATAAAAATAAAAATTACTAAAAAAAGGTCACGTAAGTTACCGTATGAAGTGAGAAATCGCAGTTTTGTTTAATTTCCAAGAAAAGATAAAAAAAAATGATTGTCGCAAGAAAAAAAACATTGATAAAAAAAAGCAAAAAATATAAAATGTAGTGAAATTAAACTAAAAGAAACAAAACTGTAAATGTCACTTTTTACTTGCTTATAAACGATGTAGGTCAATAATTTAAAGCAATTAAAGAGTATCTGTATAGAGATGGAGTTGCATGGATTTGAATGGGCATATTGGATAGTCCAAAAGGTAGTATACCGGGAAAGAATGGAACTCTCAATTTTCGTTCAATAGTAACAGACATAGAGTTATGAACGGTGAGCTCTTGCTTTTTTGCGATTTGAATTGTAGATGGCTTTAGGCGTACAGTGGTTTAATAGTTGATGGGTTGATATAAGAATGAACCGAGGAAATATTGTCTTCGGATGGAAGTGTGTCTATTGTTCGTCAGAAAGGTGGGGACTAACGAGGACACCTTGGGTTACCTAAAATAAAAATAATGGAGTGAAATTAATAATTCTCTGAATAATTTGAAAACAGCAGTAAAATATTCAGAAGAAATGGTGAAGAAATATACCTATTAACGTCATAGTATAGAATAATAGTAGTAGTATGCTAGTTATGTCAATCGTCGGTAGGTAGAACAAAAGTCTTTGGTTAGGTCACACAATTACACGAACTATATATAATGCAACTACCACTAACTAAAAAATGTAGTTCTACAGAGTATTGAGTTAGGTAAATAGTAAATGGTTTGGCCTATACTACTCTCAACGTGTTTTTTCACTAATTATTCTATTTTTCCCTATAATTAAACCATTTATAAAGGCTAGATGTGCCCAAACTTTAGGTGCATCTTGATCGATCTATATATTAATATATTAAATAGTATATCTGTCAAACCCGATCTTGAACTCAAAAACTTGTGATAAGTAATCCAGAAACCGAACATTTCTGTCTAAGATCGGTAACCATTTTTTTATTAAAAATATAAAAAACGGCAGGGATGCTTGACTGCAAAGGATGGGTGGATCTCCATGAAGGGAGGTTTAGGGAGAAGGAGAAAGAAGAAGAAAATGTCACTTATTTTATTTATACAAAATATAATGTTTATTTTATATATAATATATATGTTAGTTGGTTAATATAAATAATATATATATTTTGTTTATATATACAGCGATGACGATGTATTTTTTTATTGGGAGACTCGGCGGTGTATGGCAGAAATGCCACGTGCTGGCATTGGATAAAAAAAAATGTTTATTTTATATTACATAAAAAAAGTGTTTTCTACAAACATTGAAGAGGCTGGATGAGCCAAAAATGGGTCTGCAGATACCTCTGGTGCGATGTATGGCTGCTAAAATTTAAAATAATTTATATGTCGGATTCGAATCAGAGGCCACGACTCAGCCCTCTGGAGTCTAGCCCTATATAGATTAAACTGACCATCTGCCAAATTGGACCAAAGAGGGAGGTAGTTCAGAGCAGGAATTGGAGATGGGAACAGGATATCCTCCCGCTGCAGTACGTCGGCGAAGACGTCCATTACTGCCCCCTGACGATGCCATTAACTGCCTCCTCGATCTGGAATTACGCGGAGGATTGGGATTTACCTTTAACTGTAAATTGGTCCTGATTGAGGTCCGCAGGCTGGACATCGGTCGAGGACTTCCGGGCATTAGCTTCCACTCTCCCAACCCTTTCGTCCATTGTCATTGTAATGTCAGCTGACAATGGCGGCGAAATTGCGACAGGAAATTGCGCGATATTTCGTCTAATGCTTCGCCTCCAACTCCCTCATCAAGTCCGCTCTCGTCCGATATTGCCGCAGCGGCTTGGTTTTGATTCGAGAATCTCTTCTTGAGAAAGTCATTGAGTGAACATGGCTTAGTGCCATTTACTTTCCCATTTTCGCTTGGTTTTACAGTATAGAATCCCCAAAATGATTCTATAAGCTATGACTGTTCGGAAAAAAACTGTATCCAAGCTTAAGATTGGAAGGTAAGCTACAAGAATAAAGTGTAAAACTGTACAGATATTCTTCTTAAAGGCAAAACTCAGTGAAAAAAATCGGGGACTACCAAGAAGCAAACGGAAGTGGACGGAGGTGAGAAGAATTTTGGAGTCCTTAGTAACCTTACCTACATAACCCCGTAAATGTTGCGGTACCGATTCAAAACTGACAGTGCCGGGTTGACATAAATTGTTTCATTTCGCTTATTTTGATATTTTATGATCAGTATAGGTAAGTTTTAGTAAAAATTAAAACTAATTTTTACAAACAATATTTTTACTACAATGTAATAATAATATAATATTTTGTTATAATATATAATATAATATAATATAATATAATATATAATAATATTTTGTTATTTATCAGAGGATATAAAACTAGTAATAATAGATAAACAAAATTAAAATTAATTTTCCTTAATACCAATGTGACAAATTGCTAATCACTTTTTTAAGGCTCTGCCATAAATAAACTATAAGGACAGCTTGTAATATTAAAATTAAAATCACCATTAAAGTGTAAATGATAATATTAATGTATAGTAAAATTAATTATATGAAATCATTTACCAATTATAAAATGAGAAAAATGAGAATCCTTAAAAATGACAGATTGGACAAATACTTTCAATTTCTTTTAAATATTTCATTTGAAAAGAAAAGATATGGCCAGGAGCGGGACTCGACCCTGGGTCTCTCTCCGTGGTGACGCCTCAACCATCTCGGCCACCCTGGCTCGTTTCTCGGTCAGCCATATCAATTCTTTTCACTGATCCTATATCTCCGCGTTCTCGCAATTTGCGATGATATGGCTGGCTGAGAAACGTGCCAGGATGGCCGAGATGGTTGAGGCGTCACCACGGAGAGTTGAGAGACCCGGTCCTGGCCATATCTTTTCTTTTCAAATAAAATATTTTAAAAAATTATATCATATAAAAATAAAATAAATTATAATTTTCAATTTTTGTTTTAGTATGGAGAGTTAAGGGCTTTTCGTTGGATTTTTTTCACGGTCTTAACATTTATGTAATGTCTCTTTTTACCTTTCCCTTTTCAATGTTAATATATTTTGTGGAATACACATAAGTCCACTGGTTTCTGTATGTTATTTTTTTTCTCGCATTTTTATTGTCATTTTTTCTTATAGTCTTTTGTCTTTTGTTTTGTGTTGTTTATTACTAGTATGTATTTTGTTTTTTCCTGTTATGCTTTTTGAAGTTTGGTGAGTGTATATTGAATTTTCAATTTCTGAATTATTTATCAGCTGTTTTTATCTAACCTTATCCATTGGAGTAACCTTCCTTATGATTCATTAGTTGCATTTGAGACTTCGAGGTGGTGGGATGTTTCTTGGGTGCATTATTCATGTTTTGCTTTGCTGTTATTCTCTTTCTACCCTGAGGATGCCTGAATAGGCGAAATATTGGACAGATAATTTCAATTTCTGTTTTAGTTTGGAGACTTAAGGGCTTTTCGTTCGAATTTGTCCACGGCCTTAACTTAAAAATAACGTTATGAAAGGAAAACACGCTTTGAATAGAACGACTTGTTGTACCGGATACGTGATAAGGAAATACTTATGCATTTTAATTCAAGCATTAGATGATGAATGGAAAATATTTAGCAGGAAAATATACTGAGAAATGGTAAAAATACAAACGAAAGGAAATGGAGAGGAAAATAATGAGGAAGAGGTACATAGAAAAATTAACCATTTTAAGTCATTAAGGGATTTTTGATGAAGTATAAATAATCAATTCTATACAAAGTTCGAAGAGCACCCAACTCCTTTGTTGAAGGTTCCGGGTTCGATTTCGGTTCTAACAAATATATTATTTTATCGGTTAACATCCCAAAATTGAAATTGTGCTATGTGCAGATCTTTCTGTGGCTCACCCAGCCATTATTAATTAGGTACCTATTAATTGAGGGATAACAACTTTAAAACTGATTGAGCTCTCGGCCAAACCACCTCCCTGCACTACCGTTAGATTAGAAACAGAACAGTCCCTATTTTAATTCCTTCATCTTCAGGCCAGGCTTTCTATTCCTTCCATATTCAGTATTTTCCCTCTAAACACTCCTTTGCTATTATTTTTTAATAAATTCATTACTACTTTCAGGATTCAACTTGTTAAATATTTGAAATCAAAACAAGTGTTTCAAAATCATTTTAGTCATTCTAGGGAGAGGTGGAGCACATTGGTAGAGCGCTGTACTGCCCGGATTCAACAACAAAATTTATTTATAATATAAAATAAATATAATTATAATAAATATAAATATAATATAATAATAATTTAAATATAAATATAATATAATAAATATAATTAAAGTAATGTCCAATGAACATTCTTTCCCGTGTATGCATCGCAAAAATTACGAGAACACGTGTATATAGGATCGGTGAAGAGAACGGATTTGTCCGACTTGGATACGACCCCTGGTAGCTCAGTGGTTTAGAGCTCTGCTACGGAGAAGCAGACGACCTGGGTTCGAATTCCGGCTAGGGCAAATCTTTTCTCTTAAAAAAAAATTTAAAAATATTTTATCTGTTAAATACTCTCTCAAATTGCCATGACCAATATTTTTAATCCATTCAGCAGATTTTTCTTCTGGTTTTGACCTCCCGACCTATTCCTATAACGATCTGATTGGCTGGGTTACGACAGTGTGGTTTCTGATTGTGTGGGTCTCAATTGGCTGACTTCTTATTGGTTTGCATTTTCTTTCAGGTTTTTTGGTTGCTTTTGGGCCACTGTTGTGTTTGGGAGTCACAATTTGCTTAATTTATAATCATCTTCTCTGTTGAAATTTCGGTTGCTTTACTATTTCTATTGCTTCTTTGGAAATTGTATCTATCAACAGCCAGAGACGGACCCTATGAAATCTAAGGATGCACCCAGCATCCCCCCCACACTCACCCAGCCTCAGTGAAGTGGACATCCTTCATTGGGGGAAACCAGGCGGTTGAGCTTGATTTCAAACAAATCAACTCCCTACAGAATCATTTCACTTCCAATACCGTATTAAGTCTCCAGCATTTACTTAATCCGAGATCCTCCCTGGGTTATAATGGTGTAGGCATTTTTTTTAATTGTTACTATTTTATATGGAGATTTGCTTATATTACTTTTATTGTAAATAAGAAAAGCGATTTTATATTATTTTCTAAAGTATTTATTTACTTTCTAACCTTCGGCGAGGGTTCAGCTAAGCTAACTGGCCCATGGTTGATCGATCTGAATGCCCCAAGCTGCAGGGTTAAGCCTCAGAATCCTGTCGAGTTAAATTTGGTAATTAAAAGAGAAAATGAAGGAAATAATTGATTCGTCCACAGAAACAGAAAAAAAAATCTGAAAAAAGAAAGGGAGTAATCTGGGGCGGAGAGTCTCTAAGCGCATTAGTCTCTCGAGAGCGGGAGGTGGGGTCTCGAGAGCGGGGAAGCTACAATTAGTATGATTAGCCTGAGCCGATTAACGTCCCAGTTTACGGATTAACGCTTTTTGACATAGCTTTCTTTAAAATTTACTACTCTCAGTCTGTTTGCTTCCCAATAACCTTTCAGATATATACATCTGATGATATATATATTTACACACACACATATATATATATATCTTACTAATATTATAAATGTGAAAGTTTGTATGTTTATCTCTCTTTCACGCAAAAACTACTGAATGGATTTGGATGAAACTTTACAGTAATATAGATTATACAGCAGAATAACACTTAGGCTATAACAAGCGCGGATTTAGGGGGGGGCACGTGCCCCCCCCCGCCGACAGTTTTTTAGGTACTGTGGAGAATCCATTATAGTACATAAATAAAGGAAAATCACATGATAGTTATGGTTAAAATAACAGAAAGGACAGGAGTGAAACTATTTGTTTTGATATCCTAAGAATATTATAAATGCGAATGTTTGTTACTCATTTACGCAAAAATTACTGAACGGATTTGGATGAAACTTATTGAATAAAATAGGTTATACATCATAGGCTACATCAAGGGCAGATTTATGTGGGGTCACGTGGGCATGCCCCCCCCCCGTTATAGTACATAATTAAAGACAAATCAGGAACTTGGCCTCTTGAAATTTGTAGATAGGTTCTGTGTATAGTTTAAGAAAGAAATTTGGATAATTCCACCCCAAGGGTTTCCCTTTTAATATAATGGGGGTTCCTTAATATAATGGGGTAGAGAATCCGTCAATTTTGAAGTTAGACATCTGAAATTATGGACGTACGAGTAACTTATATTTAAAAAAATAATTAAATTATTTATTTAAAATGGTCTTTCACGAAACTTTATGTGGCAGGCCTATATATATATATATATGTAAAAGTGAATTATTCCATTTTACTTTTGTAACTGAGGTATAACCATGCTGTAATCTAAGGAACATATGTTTTTGTATTTAATTAGTTAGTATAACAACTTACTAAGCCCAAGATCGCGGGATCGCAGCCAGGCAGGTGGCCTTAGGATTTTTTAAAGAGACGAAAAATTCTTAGCTATGCCGTCCTTCGGAAGGGACGTATAAAGGCGGTCCAGAGCTTGTACTATGTCAGATACTCGTTTAACATCTCTATCCTAATTATACCAGTATAGGCATAATTTAGGACTCCCAATGTAGCATCCGGTCAGCCCTAGTAGTATAAAGCGACGTTAAATGAATAAATAAATAGATGGATATTTATATGTATGTATATAAATACAGATATACAGTTCCCGTTATGGAAGCTACAAGAGGCCCTCGAGTAGACAAGCCGGATGGAGGATTAGTAATCTGTTTGAATAAGAATTGAGCTACCTGGCCGTTGGCTCGGTCACGTAGCGACGTGCTCTTGTTTCGATTGAGGCTGCAGCCTCTGCTGCTGCTGCTGTTGCTGTTAGGGAGGACGTAGCTTAGGCAAACATACCGCTCTGAACCAGTTCCGGGGTATTATCAGTATGTTTGTTCTATCGTCATTAGTGGCCATATATACATACCTAAATCCTTCGTCGAGTTATTTGTGAACGGTTTAATAATATCCATATTCCAGTTATCTGTAACCAGCAACCCATGATGGCCAAAGCTTTATTCCGTATGTCCAGATGGGTCTGATGATAGTCATTTTTGTAATTAATTGGGAGCTTAGACCGTTTGTCTAGTAAATGTTGAAGTAGCCTGAAGCGGCGAGCTGTTTCTTGTCGTTTAGTCTAGTAAGAGGATTCCAAGTTAATCTTTTGTCAATGTGAAGTCCTGAGTACAGGACTTGTTCTACAGGAATCGGAAACTTATTTATTTTTATAAACAAAATTGAAATTTTAAAAATAAATAATTAATAAACGATTTGATAAATAATTATGAAACAAGTTGTTTGCACATGCGATATTAAATTCGAACCAAAACTAAAGTCTTTTAGTTTTCCTTCAAACGATTCTCTGTTTCATTCGTTCTCAATTCACTCTTCAATAAACGTATATGAGAGTAATTGAAGTATTTTACTTTAAACTTAAAATGAAAATCCACCTTCGTTCTTCGAAATTAATCCTCTCTTGATTGAATTTTAATTCGACATTGTGTCCTTGTGTGTGGCCCACAAATAAATTATTCCTCTCGGTGACAAAGAGAGGGAGAGATTCCTGGCATGCAATTATTCACAAGAGATCCTGCGCCGTATATATTTTTTTACATACCTGCGAGTACAAAGGATCTCACCGGGTGTCCTTTGAAGACATCCTGTCGAGGACTAATAGCTTTGATGTTATATTTGTCAATAAGTAGAGAACTGAGACCGCAGGAGAGGCAAAGCCAATTAGTGCATGCTCAGGATTAAGTTTGATCCTGAGGACATCCTTTGGTCTTTGTCCTATCCTTAGTTCTCGAGTGTCCTGGATTAGGGAGTCTAGATTTAGCCATTGGCCACCTTACTCTAATAGCACTTAATTCAAAACGTTGTAGCTTTCAACTCTCTCTCTCTCTCTCTCTCTCTCTCTCTCTCTCTCTCTCTCTCTCTCTCTCTCTCTCTCTCTCTCCCCCACCCTCTCTCCCATCCACTCCCTAACTCTTGAATCTTGCAACTCAGAACGTTATATCAACGGTTCTAAGTAATCTAACTTAATTCCGAGGGCATTTAGTAATATTACTTATGGACTTCAAACAGAATATTATTGTTGTTATTCCTTTTGTTTTCTATTTATTAATCATATTTGTGAAGCCTTTTGATCAACTAAAATTATTATAATGCAAAGAAGGTCCCAATAAATTACAAAAGACTTACATGACAGTTATCAGACCTATTTGGACGTACGGAGTTGATCTTTGTGTCTCTACTAAACCATCCAATTCATCTCGTATCCTATATCCTTGCAATCCAAAATCCTTAGTAAAATCCTCAGGGCTCCTTATTATGTCACAAACAAACTCATCCATCATGATCTTAATATCCCATATGTTGCTGATTAGGCCCAAACTAGATACCTATCCTTCCATGAAAAGATCCATACTCACTTGAATCCGCTAGTCTCTCAACTTGCTTCCCATACTATTCCTGGTAACCCTCCGAGGCGTCTGAAAAGAAGATGGCCTCGAGACCTTCTACTATAGAACTTTATTGGAGTGCTATCAATGGATAGTTTCTCCACAAGTGTTTTTTTTTTTTTCATGCCCTTTGTTCATACAGCAGATTTACTTGATGTAATATATCTAAAGTTGTAAATATCAATAAATTATTGTATTCTAAAAAAAAACAACTTTTAATTCGGTTACTCTTTAAATTCTCGAAATTAAAAAAATTAATCGTGAGATTTATTATGAAAAAAAGAGTGTAATTACTGAAAGCTTCTACATTTCGGTAATGAAGTGAATATATGTCAACAAACCTACATCAATTACACATCTAAATGTTCTTGATGAAATGGTTACCATAATATACACATTTCCCATGATTGCAATCTGTTCTGTACTAAAACTCACAATTATTTTTATAGTCTGGAAAAATAAAAAGTTAAAACTTGTTGTGACGTATCTCGAAGTGACAATTTCGAGGAACTGCTACCTTAATGAATTATTAGTCATTGTAATAGTTTTAATTTTGAAAACCATCATGTTGGCCCGAATTTGTGAGCCATTACCATGGATATATATTTTTTTTTTTAAACGCTTTGTTGAAACATTACAATCTGCCACTTGTGGGCAATAAGTAGTGGTGCTGTGTAGCTTACAATCATTCCATGTCAAAACAATTATATAAACAAACTAAAATTACTAAATAAATATATACATGCGGAAAAATATATAAATGGGGTAATAAAAAGAAGTTAACGCGAAAATTACAATAAAATAAAGTAAAAAAAAATAAAAAGAATATCATGGATATAACTGAATATAATGAAGGATACAATTCGTCTGGGGGTGCAGTCATCAATAACACTAAATAAGGCTAATTTATTTATTATAAGTGCCGACGTTTCGGTCTACAATGTAGGCCATCTTCAGGGATACGAAGGAAAAACAGAAAAATAACTATAAGATCATTGCACTACTAAGAATTATAGAATAATATATAGAGTATAGACAAGTGGAGAAATATAACTTAGAATAGATTATAAAAGATGCATAAGGATAACAAAATGTGTGAGCAGGAAGGTGATAAAGTAAAGGAATGTAAAAAGTAAGATAATTGAGGATGTAAAAAGTAATGTAAAATAAATGAAAAATACAGAAATAGTTACAAATGTAAAACTGACGAGACATACAATTATGGAAAACTATTAATATAGGTAATGATTTAAAATTTATGAAATTACGTATAGAGAAATTTATGAAAATACGTAGAGAGAAGAAGTAGTGTTATTAATGACTGCCCCCCAGAAAAATTGTACCCTTCGTTACGATCTTTCAGTCAACCATTTTCCTCTTTATCACTGTAAACTTATAACTGTAAACTGTAAACTTTATAATAGTTTGCGTTAAAATCTTGTCTACATCAAGATTTATCGTAATGTTTCAAAAAAATGTTTTTGTGTAAAGGAGAAGATGGCTTTAAGCCATGCTAAGAAGCGATATTTAGCGTTTTAGTTAAATTAAAACTAGATTATATAATTAAAACATGGAATTGGGAAGTTCGGAAAATAAAACAGGTTTTTCTTTTCTTTAAAATATCAAATAGAGTACTGCAGTTAAAATTCCAGGTACTAGTTAATTAATATTTTAAATTGCACTTAGTAACTGAAAATTTTAATTTTAATCACGTGTGAATATTCGTATAAAATAGTTCCGAAACGTAAAATCAAAGCCAATTATTTCTATTCCAACGACCATCATCTTCGGCATTGACAACCAAAAAGACAGTTTACCCAAAGAATATCCCCGCCTCTATTTTCTCCCTCCTCCATCAAAACGCCGGAAGGAAGATGAAGAGGGCATTGTGACAGGAGTAGGCCAAAGAGGAGACCTTTGTGGCCACTGTAACCGGATTCCCTGGGCCGTGATTTGGAAATTGTGATTGTATCTTATGGCAGAGGGGGATCAAAGGAAGGCCCGCAGATATTGGAGGAATCGCCGCCTTTTGTGGAGAGCCAGCCAATCAGCTCCCTCGTTTGATAAAGGTTTGCATAAAACCGAAGAAGGTCCCATCTCAATGGATCAAAAGCTAATATAGCCACTCTTCCTTCATCATATTACCGCAAATCCTTCTCCCCCCCCACACAATCTCCTCTCGTCCTTATATACAGTTAAAGGCTCTTCATGTCGAGTTTTAATACGCTTTAAAACTTGTATTTTTTTCTCCTCTCTATAGCTCTCTTTCTCAGTCGCTTTATACTTCTAACAACGAATGTCGTTCAATAGGAAGAGAAAAAAAAAGAAGGGAAATATAAACTCGACCCATTCAATGATAAATCCTTTTCAGTCAAGGTTCAATGGCTAATCAAATGTCATGTTATTGGTAAAGTTAATATACTGATAGTAATATCTGTGGAAGAAAGTGGTCCGGGTAGAGGTCACAATGAATTTCTCGTAGGATTGGAGAAAAACTTTATTGATTAGCCAACGTTTCGACCTACTTTGTAGGTCTTCTTTAGGGCTATATGCAAAATGCAGACAATTAAGAATAAAAAATGGGTACAAATATATTAAAACATAGTAAATATAAATAAACAAAAGTAAGGTGAAAAGACTTTATATAAGAGTAAAGAATATTCTTTACACTTATATAAAGTCTTATTACCTATCAATATTAATACTGTATTTTCTAAAATATTTTTTATTTTTATTTAAAATTATATATATATAATTTATATAATTACATAATATATTATTTGTATGATTTGGTTTCTAGATTTTTATAATTTTACAATTTTTATTTCTTACTTTTTTACTACCTATGCAAAATGCAGACAATTAAGAATAAAAAATGGGTACAAATATATTAAAACATAGTAAATATAAATAAACAAAAGTAAGGTGAAAAGACTTTATATAAGAGTAAAGAATATTCTTTACACTTATATAAAGTCTTATTACCTATCAATATTAATACTGTATTTTCTAAAATATTTTTTATTTTTATTTAAAATTATATATATATAATTTATATAATTACATAATATATTATTTGTATGATTTGGTTTCTAGATTTTTATAATTTTACAATTTTTATTTCTTACTTTTTTACTACCTATGCAAAATGCAGACAATTAAGAATAAAAAATGGGTACAAATATATTAAAACATAGTAAATATAAATAAACAAAAGTAAGGTGAAAAGACTTTATATAAGAGTAAAGAATATTCTTTACACTTATATAAAGTCTTATTACCTATCAATATTAATACTGTATTTTCTAAAATATTTTTTATTTTTATTTAAAATTATATATATATAATTTATATAATTACATAATATATTATTTGTATGATTTGGTTTCTAGATTTTTATAATTTTACAATTTTTATTTCTTACTTTTTTACTACCTATGCAAAATGCAGACAATTAAGAATAAAAAATGGGTACAAATATATTAAAACATAGTAAATATAAATAAACAAAAGTAAGGTGAAAAGACTTTATATAAGAGTAAAGAATATTCTTTACACTTATATAAAGTCTTATTACCTATCAATATTAATACTGTATTTTCTAAAATATTTTTTATTTTTATTTAAAATTATATATATATAATTTATATAATTACATAATATATTATTTGTATGATTTGGTTTCTAGATTTTTATAATTTTACAATTTTTATTTCGTAATTCTTATCATTTTCAACATTTACCCATATCATTTTTATCATTTCACATTCCTATTTTATATTCAGTTTTTATTTTTTAATGTTATTACCTTATTTTTTTACTTTTCAACACTTTCTGTTTTATTTTTATTTTATTCTTCATTATTTAGTTTACTACCTTTTTGGCACTTCGTTGTTTATAGTATACACTCATACATTTTAACCTTCATATTTACCTTACTGTGCATCTTTATCATTTTTATTACCTGTATTAACCTTACTTTTCTTTATTTATATTTACTATGTTCTACTATATTTATACCAATTTTATTATTAATTGTCTGTATTTTGCATACAGCCCTGAAGAAAACCTACAAATTAGGTCGAAACGTTGGCTAATCAATAAAGTTTTTCTCCAATTCTAAGAGAAATTCATTGTGACCTCTACCCGGACCACTTTCTTCCACATATATTAACAAGGTTAACAATTATCATTCAATAACAGTAATATCAGTAGAAGATTTAAAATAATCGTAATGTTTGCTAGATTTTGTATTACCCAAATCACTTATACAATCCTTGTACGAGCAGGTGATTTGGCCAATATAAACCTCATCCTCCAGGTTTTTCCTTGACTAAGGTACTCAATTTTTTCTATGTGAGTGATTCTGCAGTGTCATTTGTAGCTGTTAACAGAAGAAATATTTTGCCTGCCTCTGCCGATCTCGAACCTAATTACTACTTGCTCAGTACTTCACTCCCTACGTACTTCTTCAACGCAAAAATTGCAGGAACACGGGGATACAGGATCGGTGAAGAGAATGGATTTGTCTGGCCCTGTTACGAGCCAGGTAAGCTCAGTTGGTTTGCCCACGTGCAGTTGGAATTAGTCCAGTACAGTTAAAGTCTCGCCTTCGATTCGATTACATGGAATCGACTTGGTGTTTGTATGGACAATTTTCGCACGAGGAATATTCCTTAGACGTCTCGCTCGCCCTGCCGAAGTGAGGACAACTGACGTATCGACAATTTCGAACGACCAGCCGTCGAAAATCTACGTCGAGTCAGATAAGGAAGATTTTTTTCTTGTTTTTAAATTACTTCAACTGGCCTAATTTTAGTTTAATAAAAGGTTTCCATCAAGTGACATGCCATCTGGGGATTTGAAATTATTTTCCCCACATAAATTTCGGGGCTCTTATACGAGCTCATATATCCTTAATTAGGAGAAAAACCTGCCGTATGATCGTGGCCTCAGATAAATTACCTCTGTGTATAGCCACTGCCTTAGAAACAGTACAGTCTCTAACATGTAACGTGTAAGCTTAGGGCTTTCGTTGGCTGTAGAGATAGTTTATTTTTTTTAATACAGGAATAAAATATCCGAAAACGGCTATCATCTGAAGCCTTGAGTGGCCAGTCTGTATCTCTATTATATATTGAATTCAAGACTCTTCATGAGTCTGCCAAAACTCTTCCGGTTTTTGATTAATTATGAATAGTAATTCTACATATACCGATTAATAATATTTATTGTAGAAGTGTATTATTTACCCTATATTTTAATGTTATTGCAACCATATATTAAAAAAAAACTTGTGACACTACTTGTGTTGAGTACGTCGTAGAGACTTTACTGTTTCTAGGACAACGGCTAACGGAGGTGATAAGTTCGTAATCATACTCAGAGGTACTTACTCTAAAGAGGCTGAATGAAAGGATACCCAAACATCTGTTTAAATAAATTACCTTCCACAACAGGATTTGAACCGGGAACCTTTGATATTGACTCAACTCAGCGTATTGAATACTTAATTATCCAGAATAATGAAGATATTATAGACTATTCCGCCTACGATAGGGATTGGTGGCGCAACATCATGCGATAACTCCCCCCACCACGAGCTAGATATTTACATTATCTATATGGTGATAAGAGGGCTATATATTTAGCAGGTCCGTGCGCTACACCAGAGGGCGCTGATTGGGGATAAAAAGCGTCATCGGGAGATTAACAGGCTAATGGCTGATTGGTCGGCGGACACCCGCTGAATGGAGCACTGACTGATAGGGTGCGCTAGTTGCACATGATTGCAGCGCTCGTAATAATCGCCTCCGACGATCGCCATTATTCGAGCAGGCCATAATGTTATCTCGTCCGTGCTGTAAATGTGTGAGTGTGTGTGTGCCGCGGGAGGTAATTGGATGGGTGACCTATTCCCACTTACGGATAATTAGTTGCCCCCTGCACTTTTATCTCCGTTCATTCATTAGTCAGTTTAATTACGCGGAAGTATTACTGGAAAATTACCTGAGAGATAATTTATTATTCTAATTCTTTAATTACTGGAAAATAAAGTTGGCCGAAATTAGGCTTGATTTAGAGAGGAATTCGAATATTCTGTAAAAAACTTAAGCAATTATGGCGTCTGACAACTGTCCTTTTCATCTCTACCATATCTTTTTCTGTGTTACCTCTTGTTTTTAAGTTCATTGCAGGTTATGGTTCATGTTTAAGTTCATTGCAGGTTAAGGTTCATTTTTAAGTTCATTGCAAAGTGAAGAACGTCTGGAGCTGCTCTTTTCAAAGTCCTCAAGCCATTTTTAGCAAGGAGGTGGCTATTTTTAGCTTTTTATGATACATGAATACCCTTCTGGTCATTCAGCTTGGATCATTCTATGTAGTTGTCCATTCGAAATATCGCACGATACAAATCGCTAAGGAGACCGAACCTTGCTTGAGAGATATATCACTTGTGATGTATGAGATATTTCACACACGAGTATGACGTATACACGCTTAATTAAATTGATTAGAAATCGAGCATATTTTCTTTAAGTCTGAATACTGAATTTGTGATAATTATCATTGAGCATGGGAGTAAAAATAATTTTATTGTAACATGAAGAAGCTACAAATTAATTTTTTCAAGGATAATTTTCATGGAGAGTTAGTCTAAAAAGATTTTCAGTCTAAAAAAGCTGTCTAGTTACTGCAGATAGCAAACTGTGGACATTTAAAAATATTACATAAATATAGAAAGGCACTTTCTTATATGAACTAGCGAGCTAGATTTATTTACTATGGACATCATAACCAAATGCTAATATGGAAATAAATTTGTGACTAATCTCTTTACTTACTTTGATTTGACCATACCATCTCCTCTCTAATCTCTATTTTTTTTCATCTATTATATATTTTGGAGCTGTTTTATATAGATATAAGAAAGGATGGTAGAACAAGAAAGTTACATTGCTGATAACACCGCAATGATTTCACAACTTAGGGGTTAGGAACCCACAAGTATACCTTACGTCATCAATTATCATATAATCTATTATAATTATTTAGTATTTATAGGAGGTATTTAGCAGATATAATATACGAGGTGGTAAATAAGAGTTCTAATCATTCTCTCTCTCTCTCTCTCTCTCTCTCTCTCTCTATATATATATATATATATATATATATATATATATATATATGTTATATGTGTGTGTGTGTGTGTGTGTGTGTGTGTGTATATATACACTCACACACAAAATTTTAACAGAATTGCTGATCTGTCACCATACGCAAGGTCTGGTTCAATCACCTTATACAGATTCACCCTAACCGTTTCAGTCACAGTCTCGTAGAAATATGTGGGGGGAATCCTAATGCACCCTCCAAGACATCCTTGGACGGAAAATGGATGGTCTTCAGAGGAAAGCTGACTCGGGATGAAAAATTGTTTTGGAATTTCCTCAACCATCAAATTATTTCGGCGTGAAATTCACTAATGCTCGGTTATAAAATACATACTGACAAAAATACAAAACAGGTATCGGAAATTTTTATTTAATATTAACTTCCTACTACAAACTCTTTTGTAGTAGGAACTTAATATTATTTCCTGAAAATCTGTTCTACGATAATGAAAGGCATTACTGTTTGATATAAATTGTAGGCAGCATAACCTGACATGGTCCAAATAGTTGAGGTAAATGACACCCCAAGCGCGCTGATGTCAACCATCGTCCAAAGAGACAAGTACCAAAAATAATTCTCTTGTAGTGTAAATATTAAATCATTTTTTCTATTATGTCTATAAAAATGATTAAAAAAATTTTATACGGCGGGCTATTTCAAGATGTTGATCTGAAATTGAAGTGGGTAAAAAAAAAGGTTCTGTAGCACTGGAATAAAAAATAGGTGAAGCAAGGAGGTGATTCAGATGTAAACAAGTGAAATGGGCATATAGAACTTTATACTGGCTGAGTGATCCCCAAGAACTTCTCTAGACCCACAGGGATTAATAGAATAAATAAAAATCGAACTTGCAACTTAGTGGCTCAGTGGTAGAACGCAAAGTTGCAGCGTTGAAGGTACTGGGTTAAAATCCCGCTCACTGGCAGAAAATTATTTAACCTGCTAACGGACAGAGATGGATCTTATGGGAACTAGGAACCGACAGGTGCTCACCCGGCCTTTGCAAAGTGGGTACCCAAAATGAGGGGGAAATCTGGGGGTCGGACGAGATCTAAGATGAATAACCTCCATGCATAACCGTTGTCCAAGAAAAAGTACAGTCTCTACCACGTACTGAACCCAAGATCCTCCACGGGTTGTTATGCTACATTTTTAAAAAAAATTACTACCGCAAATGTATTTATTTATAAAATTCTCATAAAACAGACTCAATTTTATTGCAATAATTAAGAGTACGATAGATTAGAGATAGGACCACATTTCGGGTCAATAATTGTATTGCATATAAATGCGTTCTGATGGTAGCATTATCAAGTGATGGAATCTATTTATTGCTATCTGCATTTATAGGATCCCTATGCAAATTTATGAATGCAAATTCCTGACTCAGGCCTTTAGTGTTTGTGTTAGTTGCTGGGTGCCTGAGGCCGCACTTGTACCGCGCCGACTTATCCAAGACCAATATTGGCCGTCTGGATTACGGCAAAGGAAACCACAACTTGCACTTGAGAAAGATTTTACTGAATTATCTACATGGAAGAGTACGAAACACGAGAATATTTAGGTACACATTGAATAAATAAATAAGCGATACGGTATACCTGTTTGGGATACCTAATTTAGCCACAGTTTACTTGTTACCAGGGGCTTTTCTCTTAGACCTTTTGGATACTTGGAAAGAGTGGAACTAGGTATAGTCAAGGGTACCTGTTGAAAACATGGTAAAGATATTGAACCAAAACATCCTCATATCAAAAACAAAACACTGCTTTATTAAAAAAAAATGAAGATACACATAACAACTAACAATGATTATAATGGAACTAATAACTAAAAAAAAGGAGTGAAAAATTCTTAGCTACGCCGTCCTTCGGAAGGGACGTTAAAAGGGGGTCTCGAGCCTGTACGGTGTCAGGTACTCTTTAAAAATCCCTATCCTAATTAAACCATGTAGGCAAAATTTATATAAGGAAGAAATAGTTGGGGGTACAGTCAATAAAAACACCTTAATAAGTGTAACTTATTTATTGTGTGCCGACGTTTCGGCCTACAATGTAGGCCATCTTCAGGGCTAAGAGAGAGAAACAAACAGAAATATATAAAAACGTTGCAGTAACAAGAATATAAAGTGGTACAAGTGTGAAAATTAAAATAGTGAATAGATATGATAATTAAAGATAATGAATATAAAAGTGGTTACAGAATATAATAAAATTAAAATAGTGATAGATAAAAATAAAATTATAGATGATGATCAGAAATTCAAATAGTGACAGATATAATAATTAAAGAATACGAATATAAAATACAGAAAATAAATGTCCAGAAAGGATAAAATGTAAGCATAATATAAAGGGAAAGAAAAATGAGGAGGTAAACGGAAAGATACAAAATGAGAAGATTAAAATATAGAAAAAGGGGGGGTTGAGTATGAAGGATTTAGAAAAAACTAGTTTAATTATAGATATGGATATGACACCAGACATCTAGAGGTTACATAGGTAAAATGTAATAATACAAGCATGTATAGAAAGAAAAGATTGATAAATTTCAAAAATTATGCTATTTCATCATATCTAGTCACTATTTTAATTTCCACACTTGTACCACTTTACTACATTAGTTGTCGCTATATTCTTGTTACTGCAACGTTTTTTTAATATGTTTTTCTGTTGGTTTCTCTCTCTTAGCCCTGAAGATGGCCTACATTGTAGGCCGAAACGTCGGCACACAATAAATAAGTTACACTTATTAAGGTGTTTTTATTCACTGCACCCCCAACTATTTCTTCCTTATATTAGAAGTTACAGTCAACCAATTCTTCTCTAACATAATAGGCGAAATTTAGATCTCCCAATTTAGCATCGTCCGATTAGCCATAGCAGCAAAAAGTGACGTTAAATGATCAAATAACAACAACAATAACTACAATATAATAAAAGAAAGGGTGGGGTATTTAGGTACAGTGCAGTGTTACTGTGGTGTCCCAGGTTCGAAACTGGATTAGGCAGAAAAGTTATTTATTCTGTTGTTAAAAAATAACAGTTTTTTTGTCTTATCGAAATACAGACACTTTCTACACTAAAATTCTCTCAAGTCCTTATCAGATATTGATATT
Organism: Arma custos; assembly: GCA_037127475.1. Lineage (NCBI taxonomy): Eukaryota > Metazoa > Arthropoda > Insecta > Hemiptera > Pentatomidae > Arma > Arma custos. Next base: position 5,555,856 of record CM073763.1, read on the forward strand.
CTAAACACTTAGAAATAGAGGCTGAGCAGGTAAAATAAAGTTACAACAATACTTAATGGTAGCAAGGGTTTAGCAGATTATAACAAAGCAACAAGACGTACTTACAGATTTGTATTCACTCCTAGGGTATGCCCTAGGAGTGAATACCCTAGGGCCCCCCTAGGGTGAATACCCGTTATGTTAACATTACAATGCACCTTTGTAATGTAAACATATTCCCTGTAAATGCTGTTTAAGACTTATTCATACATATTATACTAGCGATCCGCCCCTGCTTTGCACGGTTAAGATATATAATGCCAGGATGTTTTGTCTGTCTAAAGTATTTTATTACGTAGTTATTATAAGCATAAAAAAAAATATATATATATTTCTTTATATACGAATTTATTTTCATTCGTTGTAAATTTTTGCGATAACCCATAAGATACTCATTTAAATTAAATGGTGTACAATGTTCTAATTTTTTTTTAAACACTTTGTTGAAACATTATAATCTGTCACTTGTGAGCAATGAGCAATGGTACTATGTAGCTTACAATCATTCCATAAAAAACAATGATATAAACAAACTAAAATAACTAAAAGTATAAATAAATGTATACTTGCAGTAATAAACATAAATTAATGCGAAAATGGTAATAAAATAAAGTAAAAAAAAAATATATAATGTGCACATTCATACCCTATTTGCAATTTGCCTGGGGTCCCCGAACTGAGCTTCTTCCTCATGAATGAGGGCAAAGCAGGAGTCCGGGAGGCCCCTGCCCCCTTTCCAAGCCACGTCACTGGCATTAAACGCCAATGGAAGCTGGTTAAGGGCGCATGGCAAACACACACAGGTCGTGAGTGGAGAATCTAGCCAGTGCCAGTACTCCAAATAACATTATTATATCAGGTCTCGAGGCCATTGCCGGTTTAGGCGGTGGGGTGGGTTATATGGATGTGTGGAACTGGATAATGACTGAGCCAGGGGGTTGGGATGACAAGCAATAAGTTGATAAGGATTAATACTGTACTCGTCTAAATAGATTTCCAAATACCGCATTGTACGTTATCAATTTTTTAGAAGACAAATAGGTATAGTAATGATAGATAGATGCTATCACGGACTTTTTTGTAGATCTATAAATATGAATATACCGCCATGCATTGTTTTGTTAAATGACAAAGGGATTGGGCAGTATCATCGATGAAACTTCCCAGGCGGCTATACATTTTCTTACACTCCATCAATTATCGTTATATTCCAACCAGAAAACCTTAACGATTTATATACCAAAACTTTTCTTGTGTATCACTCTATTTATTGGTGAAAACTGCATGAAAATCTTTGCAGTAATTATTGAGTTTACCGCGAACAAATGCGGCTGAGGACTTTGTTTTATAATATGTATAGATCTACCGGCAATGACTTCATATAGGCTGAGTGAGCCAGAGGAGGCTCTACGAATCCCGCAGGATTCATAAAATGCTGGAAAAAGATTAAATAATTTGAGGATTCGAAGCCGGAACTGTTGAGGACTAACAGCACAGCAGATCAGCACTCTGCACACTGAGCTTCACCGGTCTGTAATTATTTAAAATCTACCGAAATATTTACCAACACATTTAACATTTGTTTCAGAGTGATATAGTCGGACCTTGATAAGTGGACTCTTGGTGACAGGATTTCAATTCCTCTTAAGAGGTATTCCACTTAAACAAGGTTTCACATATCCAGGTCATTAAGGTTGCATGTACCACTAAAAGAGGTGTTCTCAAACAAGCTTCTCAATACAATTTGGTGCATCATTTTTGGTGGCCTCTGTGATTTCTTCTTGGTCGGGATTGTCCAAATTTTTGTCAGATTTTTCTAGGATTTCTTCATCACTCGCTTCTCCTGCTGTTATAAGTTTGCCATCTAAGTGAACATACTGTTTAAACGTTGGAAGCTTCTCATTAGCATCCCCTAACACTTTTTACCAATCCCGTGGCTTAAGTCCGATAGTATCTGTTTCCGATTTTATTTGCACATCATCATCAGCAGTTTTTTAAAGTGTAAACATTTGCTAAATGTTTACTCTTTACGTACCAATCAAAACAAAACAAACCCATATATAATTCACGTTTTCTTAGTACGTAGTAATGTAAATTCCACTCATAGAGGTAAATAAAAAAAATGTGTTATTTACAGAAGCAATTTCCACATAAATTGATTCCACTTATAGAAGTGAATACATCCCAGTTAAAGAGTTTATTTAAGGGGAAAATCAACAAGTTTTGTACCATTTATAAAGGTATTCCGCTTATACAGGTACCACTTATCCAGTTTCAACTGTATTAAGTATAGTAGAAATAGACACGGGGAAAATCCCATAGTACCCTCAAAACTTGAGAGCTGTGAGGGTTTAGCAGATCTAAACAATAACCAAAACCGGTCGCACTTACTTTCTGGTCATATACCAGTAATAGATTTATATTAGAAGGCTCTAAATCCATCTTTTTTTCAGACGTTTCCTAGGATTATGAAAAGTGAGAATTTCTAAGAAAACGAAAAAAGAGAAAAGAAAAAAAAATTAGCTTTCCTTTACTAAACATCGGGAGAAAAAAATGAATAACTGTTACTGATACTTTAAACTCAAAATAAATATGAAGATCTATTTGAGAATTTATTTTTCCCTCAATCCGTAACATTTCAGCCTTCATATAATTTATACTGTGCCGTATTTCGGCAGGTTTTCTTTTAATTTAACTTAGATGCAATTTTTCCTAGCTTTAAACCCCCACTTATTTTAATTGGAACTGCTAGCGCCCTTAGTTTCTTGTTCTCCCGCACTTAAGGCAGTTGGACCTTTTTAAAAGACGTAGTCTAATTTGAGCCGTGGTGATGATGAGAGCTTCAGTTACAAGGATGCTTCAAGCGGTAGCCACATACCTACATTTATCTATTTTATCTGTATGAAGATTTGTACAGGTATTTTTTATTCCTTTTTGTTCCTTTTACACCATTACCTTTTCTCCTATATTATTATTAAAAGCCTGATACTTTTCATCACACACGTGAACTTGGTAGAGAAACCACTCAGTCGGCTACCAGAAAATGTACACCTTCCGTTTTTTACCATCTACCATTTAGATTATAGAAGATACAGATATTCAGGTGAGCTGATCTTTTTCTTACCCTTTTTCCTTTCAGTTTATTGCTTTGTAATTAATTTTCAGCCTAAATTTATTTCTTTTATTACAACATTTCTATGGTCCTCCATTCTATGCGACGAAACTCCAATTAAGTATATTAAATTCAATTGGAAACGTAAACTCGACAGAGAAAATTTAAATGATCGCGTACTTAAATTTATTTTTTTTCTCTTACATATACTGTTAGTTGATAATTGTTAAAAAAAATTATTATCGGTTAAAGGTTATTGGATTTTTGTTTATTATTTTATTTATGTTTAAATTTCGTGGAATTTAAACCCCTTTGATGAAAAATAGGACGATATTAGTTACCGCCGCCGCTGCTAGAGGCGCTGCAACCCCTCGCTCCAGACATATCGACCCACCCCTGCATCAATAATGCACTTTCACTGTCTGGAAGGGACTAGCCCAACGTATCACCTCTAGCCTCTTGTACTTATTAAGGATCGTAGTACGCCATCTTTAGGTCGAACTGTGTATATACATATATATATATATATATATATATATATATATATATATATATACTAGCTTTTGCCCGCGGCTTCGCTCGCATAGAATTTGGACTACCGCATAAATTTTCTTGACAGTGCTTTTTAACAATAATTTAAAATAATAAATAATTTAATTATTTAAATAATTTAATTTTTTTCACTATAGGTTACTCGTACAAAATTTCAGATGTCTAACTTCAAAACTGACGGATTCCATTCAACCTTTGAACCCTTATTATAATAAGGGTGGAATTATCCAAACTTTTTTTTAAATCATACAAAGGACCTATCTGCAAATTTCAAGATGCTAAATTCCTGATTTTCCTTTGATTATGTATGTGTAATTACTATAATGGATATTCCACAGTACCTCTAAAACTGTCGGGGGTGGGGAAGGGAGCGTGCCCCCATGCATCCCCCTAAATCCGCGCTTGCTATAGCCCATGTGTTATTCTGATGTATAACCTGTAAAGTTTCATCCAAATCCGTTCAGTAGTTTTTGCGTGAAAGAGAGACAAACATACAAACTTTCACATTTATAATATTAGTAAGAGATATATATATATATATATATATATATATATATATATATATATATATATATATATATATATAGAGAGAGAGAGAGAGAGAGAGAGAGAGAAATCTAATTAAAAAGTCCATGATACCTTATGTATAGTTGCCATTACCCTTGTTGTTAAAGTTGCTAAATAAGTAAAATAGAGCCAAAAACTCAAAAGAAACACTATTATTTATTATAATGCAATTGGGAAAAACCACAATGCAAAGCCTTATGTTTCAAAAAATACACCTACTTACCAGTCGACGTTTCGCCTATTCAGGCATTATCAAGACACCAAAATCAAAAGCGGGTTATGTGAATCGCATCTCGAAGAAAAAGGTGCAATACATCCCAACGATCAACAGCCCAAAACGGATAACCTTCCCAGCTGGTTGCGTATTACTTTCGTTCAGTTGTATGTTGAACGTCTTGGTGGAGGGGTGCTGTCTCATGTTTGGACTGTTGATCGTTGGGATGTATTACACCTTTTTCTTCGAGATGCGATTCACATAACCCGCTTTTGATTTTGGTATCTTGATAATGCCTGAATAGGCGAAACGTCGACTGGTAAGTAGGTGTATTTTTTGAAACATAAGGCTTTGCATTGTGGTTTTTCCCAATTGCATTATAAGTTGCTAAATAAGTCTACTTCGATATTTCATATAAGAAAGTCTCTTTGTGTATCTAGGTTATATCGTTCAGCATCATCATCACACGGCGCTATGGTCCATGGAGGACCTTGGCCTCCTCGACAATTTCCTCCACTTTGACCGTTCATCCACGATTCACTTCATGTACTTACCTCCTATGAGTCGAAGGTCTCCTTTCACATCGTATACCATCGCAGTGTATGTGAGTGCAGTGTATATCGTTCAGTGTCACAGTCATTACTTTCTTACAAGTCGTCTATAGTTTGTTGAATGCAGTACAATTACCTATATTTTCTAGACTGAAAACTTCTTTAGACTAACCTTGCAAATGTCAATAGCATTGTCTTGAGTCTATCAAGAATCCTTTTATCTAAAGTCTAGAATATCTTTAAGTCCAACGTTTTGGGGCCAAATTTCTTATCTTCATTACGCTGTTCTGGCGGAGGTATTTAAGGTATTACTATGCCTTTGTGTATACTCTTCGTTTTTCCAAGAAATGGTAAAAGTTTTCCCTCATCCTGCTAGGCCAAATCTAGATGTTAATCCTTTTAATTTGTTACAAATACTGTCACTAGCAGAAAGATGGATGAAATTGTTTGCAGTGTCCGGCTTAGGTCTTTAAGGTCTCTCTCTATCTTAGCAAACTCGTAACCGCAGTGTTCCTGGTTCGAATCCCTGCCGAGTGGATTATAATCTATTTCGAGGACTCACAGCGCCCTCACACTGGTTTGAAAGGTAGGTAATATTTACTAATATACCGGTCCTGTTTTTCTGAACTGAAGTAGGAAGCAGCATTCAAAAGAAAAAACATTCTTAATTTCGTTTTAAATCTGATTAAATTATTGTACCAAAAGAAAAAAATAGAAACAAAAGTTCTTCGGAACTTTCTCGTTTCTTGAAGTAGAGCGAGTTCAGACTGTTCAGGAATAAGGTCCTGTACAAAGAGGAAGAAATTGAAAAGATGTCGAATAAAATCAGAAAGAGAAGAATTAAATTCTTGGGACACATAATTAGTATGGATGATAGCAGACTTACAAAACGAATCTTTGCTGACATATACAAGAGAAAAAATTTCAAGGAATTAAAAAAGATATGATAGAAATTGTCCTTAGTTATGATATGGTACAGAACAGAAAACCAGAAAGGTGGATGTGGAACTTTTAGGGTTTCCAGGAGATGGAGAAGAGAATAGGAACCAGGATCTGGAAAGAGGAGAGAAGGGAAGAGCGGAGTGAAAGGATGAAGGATTGCTGGAGGAGGAAATGGTGATGAAGTGTGGCAATGGATGCATAATGAAGAAGAAAAGATACAGAACAATTGCTCCGTGTATTTTTTTAAAATTTGACAATTAGACGAGTATATAAATAAACAATGGATATATTTGTAAATAAAAATAAAAATACGATCCTATAGTATGAAGTATGAGTACTTTTGAATATTGAAACGTAAAGGAACAAAATTAATTTAAAAAAAATATTGTATACATGAAGGTTATTTTCTTGGAAAATTTAATAAAAATAAATCATAAAAATTCTAGATACCTACAGCAGAAATATTTTCATTTCAATGTCCTTTTTAACCTGGATGCTACCTTTTTAATTAAATCCAACGTCACGTTTTGAATCTTCAAATTTAATTATAAAATACTTAACCTAATATATATATGAAAGCTATATATATATATATATATATATATATATATATATATATATTTGAGATAACAACATGGTAAATTGATATTTCTTTTTGTACTACAAAATATAAATTTTAGTTAATTGGATAGATTTAATAAATTACTCCATCAAAGGTAGGCAAGCCTTTACAAGCGGTTTGCTTTGTGTACTCAGCCTCTCTGTATGCAATGTGTACATTCCTTTGTACGGAAAGTTGAGCCAATTCGAGTTTGAACCACTTGTAACAACCGAATTCAATATTGTTTAATTCTAGGTCCAATTGTCTGTCCATGTTAACTGTTAGCTTAGAAGGGACTGATTAATCAATGAATAAAAAAATCTCAATTTTACAAAACAAATCAAAAATTAAAAAATGAACTTTGAAATATTTGTGAGTGAGAAACCATTTTTAAGTGCTAGCTTAAAATTTATTACACTATGATTTATAATAATATTGGATGAATTTCCGTTTTAAGAAACAGGAAATAAAAAAAAAAAGGAAACATTCATTCGAATTGTGCCAGAACATCCCATAGGATATCTGTATTCTATGTAAAAGGAACCACAAGGATACAGGCTGAAAACCAACAAAGAAATTTATTGTGAAATCCGTGACTTGGAAACAGAAAGGGGGGTAAGAAGGCTCACATTCATGTTAACATGAAGAGGAAGAATGTGGAGAGACTAAACAGAAAAATTTTCACCAAAATTATAGATTACAAATTCAACCAAGGATACACAGAACTTGAATGAAGAATCACAGCAGCAAGGGATTACACAAGATTTATTAGAAAACAGAACATAATACCATAAATTCCTCAAAAATGCGGTACTTGTGGCAGACATAACATAAACAATATTCCGTCCAAGACCTGGGAATGAAGAAAAACCTTCAGTGAAATCATGAGGCAACGATAGTTGAAAGAAAGATGGGCCAAGAAGAAAAAACAAAAAAAAAGCTGCACCATAGTCGTTAGTCCTTCAGGGCTGTTTCGCGTCAAATGAATAATAAGTCAATAAAATAGAGCCAAAAACTCACAAAGAAACACTAATATTTATTATAATGCAATTGGAAAAACCCCAATGCAAAGCCTTCTGTTTCAAAATTCTCCAGTAAAACACACACTTACCGGTCGACGTTTCGCCTATTCAGGCATTAGCAAGGCACCAAAAAAGAGATCAGCTGATTCTATAACCTTCCCAGCGGTTTGCGGATGACCTTCCTTTCAGTTGTATGTTGAAAGTCTTGGTGGTGGGGTGCTGTCTCATGTTTGGAGCCTGTTTGGGCTGTTGATTGTGGGATGTAGTGCACCTTCTTCCAGATGTGATTTATATAACCTTTCTTTGTGCCTTGATAATGCCTGAATAGGCGAAACGTCGACCGGTAAGTGTGGAGAATTTCGATACAGAAGGCTTTGCATTGGGGTTTTTCCAATTGCACTATACATGAATAATAATAAGTGAATGAATGAATGAATTAATAAAGCCTTTATTACAAAAAATTAACTGGAAAATAATAAAAATTAAAATAATTTTACTACAGATACTATATACAATTTTTTGCTTGTTAATTTATGTAGGCCTTCCCCTTGGGGAGTGATGGTCTAACTTCCCTGGAGACCAATTCCTACTGGGAAGTGGAATAATAAGTATATGTATTTTAGGTATATATGCATACATAAACATAATATATAATATATACATAATTTATTCCACTACAATCCAAGTAAGGTTCTAGGGTCAGTACATTTGATTCAAGGGAACAGCTGTGCAGGGAGGTGATTTTTCCGAGATCACGCTCTATCACCAGATTTTTCCCCAAGATTTATAGAGCCTATGTGAGCACAAGGACGGTCTGTATATTCCACAGTATCCACCTATGGATCTGAATAGCTGGATTTGAATCCTGGTTCTTCTGCACAGCAACTCAGTATATATTTTTACTTTTTATATATTGTATATATATATATGTAATTGAAAAATAAATGTTTCTGGAGTAACTTTAAGGGATTTGTATATTTTGGAGTTTTTTTTTTAACATTTTCTTTAATATTTCATAAATAGTTTTACAGTATTGTTTCTATAATTGCTTCGAGAATAACCCGATTTTTTTTTTTTAATTTTACAATTTAGTACTTGGAACATATTATTTGTCTATTTGTAAAATTAAAAATTGAAAAAAAAACTGTAATAGTTTTAAAAATAAAATATTGGCTAAGCATACAAATTATTTTAGGAGAACGTAAACAATTATTTCTAGTTGTTTTATTTATAATTATCCTAAGATTATATATTTTTCCACTGATATATTGCCTTATGATTTATTTTTTATTTTTGATTTCGGATTCCGAGTATCTTAAAACATAAAACTACTTATAGAAAAGTTAATTTTTTAGTAATTTTGTCTTTGTTGATTATAGAGATTTTTTATTTAAAATAATTGTTACGGTCGCCGGCAGGAAGACGGAAGCAAAGGGATTAGCGGCTTAAATACGCCGGCGGGAGAAGTTGAAATAGGATTAGGACCGTTCTAGATCGTCTCCTTTTGTCGGAAAAGGATTAAGAAGATTCCAGAATTGTCTGGCCCCTACGTGTTCTAGAATGTTCCGCCTTGCCTATTTAAATACTTCCCTCACCTCGAGCCAGTCAGTCTTAGCCTGAGAGTAGACCACGCAAGATCTGTGATGAGTGTCAGTGTTGAACCGGCCCGTGTAATAAGTGTATCAGTGAACTGTAACAGTCTCGCGAGTGTAATAAACTGTTTCTGTTTGTTACTGTGTGTCAGTTTGTGATACTTGGAGAATCTTACGATCGGTGGACTAGTGAACTGTAAGTGTTAACTATTAGTTATAAATTGTAGTGTAATTTTATAATATTCATAGAAACTATTGTAACTAGTTAAGCTATCTAGAATTAGTAATATCTTATATTATTGTAATAATTAAATAGGAGTTAGGCCTAGATTATAATCTTTGGAATATTGTCATTATAAATTTATATTAGTTTAATGATTTAATTGTTAATAATTTACTTGTATCCTTTTTATCACTTTTGTTAATAAATATTAGTATCTTTAATTAAGGAATTGTTTAATTCATTTTTAATACCCAGTAGCCCGTAACATAATGAACAAATATTTTTGTATGATTTGAATCATTTTCTTCATCTCTTCCTAAAGCCTTCCTAAGCTTAAGCACTCATCTATCTTCCAGTGACTGTTATAATTATTAATGTGTGCAATATAAATAAGAGAAAAAAATAATAAAACCAGATGAATGAATGCATAAAAGGAAGATAATAAGAGCGTGGGAGGCAAAGCAATGACGAGACATGTCGATTTACAATAGCTCCTTTGAATTTAAAGAAGGGTGTAGGCGTATGAGGACGTCCTAATCTTCTGAAGCCTGTATTGAAATTAAATTTATTTATAACTAGGATAAATCTTGTACATCATAATTCCAAAAAGACTATTTTATAGGGTTGGCAACTAAGTCATTGCCGATTTCAAATAAGAAGGCAAATTCAGAATTTTTGTTTAAAAATATAACTTTATTCAATTAGATATTGCCCGTTCTTGTCGATGACCTTTTTCCATCGTTCTGGCAGCGTAAACATTCCCCGTTCGTAAAATGTCTGGTCTTTGCTATTAAAAAACTGAATTAGGTGTGATCTGACATCATCCGCGTTGTTAAAAATTTTACCATTTAAAGAGTTTTGCATGGAACGAAACAAATGGTAATCCGAAGGCGCAAGGTCAGGGCTATGTGGTGGGTGTGACAAAACATCCCAACCCAGTTCCAATAATTTTGGCCGAGTAACCAAAGATGTGTGGGGCCTTGCGTTATCATGATGGAAAACAACACCCTTCGGATTTGATAATACCGGCCGCTTTTCTTCAATTGCATCCTTCAGTTTGTCGAGTTGTTCAACATACACATTTGAATTTATCGTTTGGTTCTGCGGCATGAGTTCAAAATAAAAAATTCCTTTGTGATCCCACCAGACTGACAGCATAATCTTTTTTTGGTGAATATCTGCTTTTGATGCTGTTTGGGCTGGTTGATCTTGCTTCACCCACGATCTCTTGCGAGTAACATTGTTATAAACTATCCACTTTTCGTCGCCAGTAACTAGGTTCTTCAGAAATGGATCATTTTCATTGCGTTTCAGTAGCGAATCACATATGCTAATCCGTTGCGTCAAATGAATTTCCTTTAGCTGGTGAGGGATCCATAAATCAAGTTTCTTGACATAACCAAGGGTTTTTAATTTTTTTTCAATGCATGTATGCGACACATTGAGCTTCTCTGCAATGTCTCGTGTTGTGCTGTGACGATCTGAATCGATAATGGCCTTGATATGGGTTTCATCCACTTCAACTGGGCGGCCAGATCGTTGTGTATTTTTCAGTGAAAAATCACCGGAACGAAATCTTTCAAACCAATTTCGACACTGCCTTTCTTTTAAGGCTTTATCTCCATATACGGCACATAACTTCTTTTGTGCTTGCGATGCGTTCTTGCCTTTTCGGAAGTAATACAATAAAATGTGTCGGAAGTGCACGTCCTGTTCTTCCATTTTTAAATTGGGATAAAAACAAAACTAAAGACCTAATCAAAAAATTTTTTTTACTAATTAAACGTAGAAGTCCATACAGTAAGAAAAAAATATAGGTTAGATGCTCTGGCCACGTTAACAAAACAAAAGAAAGTGTAGAGTGAATCTATCGACAAAAACGGCAATGACTTAGTTGCCAACCCTATAGTAACATTGTCTATTTTTACAATGTTAGTTCATAAATTACATTTTGATGACGAAATATGTTTCACTACTTCATTAAAAATAGCTGTGCTGTACTTTATTAACACTTCTCCAGGCTATACATATATATACATATATATATATATATATATATATATAGAGAGAGAGAGAGAGAGAGAGAGAGAGAGAGAGACCTTACATAAATGTTAAGTCCGTGGAAAAATTCCAACGATAAGCCCTTAAGTCTCTAAACTAAAATAGAAATTGAAAATATCTGTCCAATATTTCGCATATTCAGCCATCCTCAGGGTAGAAAGGGAATAACAGCAAAACTAAACATGAATAATGCACCCAAGAAACATCCCACCACCTCGAAGGCTCAAATGCAACTAATCAATCATAAGGCTGGTTGCTCGACCCAAGCTGGATAAGGTTAGATAAAAACAGCTGATGTACAGAAATTGAAAATTCAATATACACTCACCAAACTTCACAACAGGGAAAAAACAAAATACATAATAGTAATAAACAATACAAAAACATAAGACAAAAGACCAAATGAAAAAATGAAAGTAAAAGTAAAAAAGAAAAATAACATTATCAAGAAACCAGTGGACTTATGGCTATTCCATAAAATATATTAATATTGAACAGGGAAAGGCAAAATATTAATATTTTTTTTATTACTACATATTATGTATTTTGTTTGGTGAGTGTATATTGAATTTTCAATTTCTGAAGTATTTATCAGCTGTTTTTATCTAACCTTATCCAGTGGAGTAACCTTCCTTATAATTCATTAGTTGCATTTGAGCCTTGGAGGTGGTGGGATGTTTCTTGGGTGCATTATTCATGTTTTGTTTTGCTGTTATTCTCTTTCTGCCCTGAGGATGCCTGAATAGTCGAAATATTGGACAGATATTTTCAATATCTGTTTTAGTTTGGAGACTTGAGGTCTTTTCGTTGGAATTTTTCCACGGTCTTGACATATCACCTAACCTCACAGGTAAACCACTAATGACAGCATTGATAGACAGATATGTATTAATGTATTTTCACGATTTAAATTCTATCTTAATGAACGTACATGAGGCCGCCTGTAAACTTTTCAATGAATACAACCTCGGCGCCTCTTAATTCCTCGAACTCTCCAAAGACCCTTCGATGTTTGTGGTGATGGATATTTGTATAGTAAATACCCATATTTGTTTATATTAACCATTAAGGAGCTACTATCTTCATGTTTTTATTTATAGTTAGGCATTAATTTCTTTATATAATTTAAATATACTTTATTATTTAATGTATTAATAATAATTAATATTAATGTTTACTTTTTTATCCTTTCTGTACATTTATTTCCTGTATTTTATATTCGTTATCTTTTATTATTATATCTGTCACTATTTTAATTTCTGTTCATTATCTTTAATTTTATTATATCTGTGACCATTTTAATTTTATTATATTCTGTCACTATTTTAATATTCGTTATCTTTAATTATCATATCTGTCACTATTTTAATTTTCTACATTTAATGTCACTATATTCTTGTTACTGTAACGTTTTTATATATTTTTTGTTCTGTTTGTTTCTCTCTCATAGCCCTGAAGATGGCCTACATTGTAGGTTGAAACGTCGGCACTAATTAAATATAAGTCTGGTACTTATTTTGTTTTTTTTTGTCTGCACCCCCCCCCCCAACTATCTCCGTTCTCCATTTTATTATTTAATATCTAAATTAATGAGTTATACGGTATTTGTTAATATGATAATAGCCGAGGACTGACACCCCCTCCTTAATAGAAGACACTAAGCTGGTTAAGATGAGGATAACCGGGTTTGGGATGTGTAACCCAATCAGTTCTCCCAGTTAGCTACCTCCCGCCCTTACTTGGTCCTTCAACTTATAAGGATCTTCCTTGTATAATAAATAAAAAATAAATAAATAAAATGGTAGCTATTCCGCAGGTTGTGGCTTCGAGTTTAGTTACAACCTTTGTTAACTATTTATTCGTTTCATTTTAATATTATCGAAAAATACAAGTTATCATGAGCTTTAATATGGAAAAGAAGAATGTAATTATGGTTGATGAGTTGATATCGGTAATCATTTCATCAAGAAGTTTTAACTAACATTTCGAAGTATAGATGATGTACTTTTAATGAAACGTTCATTTCTAGACATTAGAAAAATATTAAAAGGAAAATGAATGAAAGTGAAAAAATGTGCCTCGACTCGAAGCGACGACCTGCGGAACATATACCAATAAGATTGCTCAAAGATTTAGTACACCAAGTTCATGAAATATAAACATTTTTATTTAAAATATTTACCCTAATTTTCTATGTATTTTTCCCCACGTTCTGCATACCATCTGCATTCATGAAAAATTAAAATTAATTACGACAATACTACTAAAAATATAGTAGGAGAGATAAAGCTAGTGGTTATGTAGTGATAATTGGAGTCGCTTTTAAAAGGCCTCTAACTCAAGTCAGCTATTCCAGGCTGATTTAGGACTTCACCGCCTACTCCATTATATTGTCCCAGTTTTCCTTTTCACTATCAATTTACTGGTTTTAGTGAGCCCCATTAAGGAGAATATTAAAATACAGTTTGCTGATTAAATTCCCTACCCAGGAATGTTTAATGGTTATTGGTTAAAAGAAATTAACTATAATAATGATACTATGGTTTCCTTGAACGCTGATCATACTATATACATAATAACTAAAGTTATTAAATAAATAAATAAAGTTACTAAGCAAATAACTTTACAAGCTTATCTCAATATTCACAACACTACACTTTAATTAATATATATTAATAATTAATATATAGTTTCTTCGTCCTCACCCAACAGTGCCAAATCGTCAGAAAACCCAAGCACGGATATTTTAATTTATAAGTAAGCAGTTTTTTATTATTATTTTTTCAATGCATATTATGCAATACCTTACCTATTATTACAAATTATAGTCTGTTGGCAGCTGGAGATGGATCATACAGGATCTAGGACCATCCTGGGGCTCATTCAGCCTCTGAAAGTGGGTACCCAAAGTAAGGGGGAAAATTTGGTGGTTGAGCGTGACCTATGACAAATCGCCTCCCTGCACAACCGTTGTCCATGAAACAGTACTGTCTCTACCATGTACTGAACACCAGACTCTTCACGGGTTGTAGTGGTACATTTTTTTTTTCACTATGCATATTATACGACTATTTACTTAATTTTCATTAAAATATTTATCTTTTTTTTTTTTAAATGGCTTTAAAGACTTTATTATCAAAGTCCTATTTTGCCAGTTATGTTACGTATTTACTTTGTGCACTGTTAAGTTAGTTGCCAACAGCAGGCGGTTTTTCCCAGATGGTTACCGACTGTTTTTCCCAGGCGGTCACCCATCCAAGTGCTAACCACGCCCGACGTTGCTTAACTTCGGTGATCTGACGGGAACCGGTGTGTTCAACGTGGTATGGCCGTTGGCAATATTTATTTTATTTTATAGTACTGTAAAATATTTTATTAACTAGACAAATCTATAGAATATTCGTCATGCAGGGCTTTTTATTGGTAAGATATTACTTTTTGTCAATTTTTCAGGGTATATTATTTATTTATACCACTACTTACTCAATTTTCATTCAAATATCTGTGGCACCTGTGCATAGTGGGCTAAGTCGAATTTTGTCAATTTCAAGCTATCTACTTAGAATCGTATTTTTTTTCTCTTTCCTTTTTTCTAACACGCTAAGTGTTCCGTCCCTTGCAATGAAGGGTATTCCTTTGTGAATCGTGGGCTGATACTCCAATCTTGAACTTGAAATAAGTTCAGAAAAATTACGATTCTAAGTAGATAGCTTGAAATTCACAAAATTCGACTTAGCCCACTATGCACAGGTGCCACGGATATATCAACGTGGTTTCTTTTTTTCATTCGCAATTACTCCGAGCCCGTTTTCCTTATTGGCTTCCATAGTTATAATGAATATATAATTCTATTAAATACATTATATTGGAACAATTACAATAATATTACAAAATAATTCTTTTCTTATTACAAATTCCTCTTTCAAATTTTATTATTCCTCAAGGTAGTATCCTTGGCCCAATCCTTTATACAGTTTATACAGCTGACATCCCAACTCATCCTAATACTATCCTTACCACATATGCTGATGATACATATGTATTATCAGTCAACACCAATCCAGTTATTGCATCCCAAAGCCTCCAATCCCATATCACTGATCTTGAAGAATGGTGTCAAAACTGGAGAATTAAAATAAATTCTCAAAAATCGCATCAAATCACTTTTACCTTACATCGTAAACCCATGACTTCCTGCCCTACAGTATCCTTTAATAATATCCCTCTGGTGCCTGTAGAACAGATCCGATACTTAGGGTTGCACCTTGACAAACGATTAACCTGAAATCCTCATACAAGACTGAAAAGACGAGAAACCGCTCGACGTTTCAGACTACTTCAATACTTACTAGACAAACGCTCTAAGCTCCCAATTAACTACAAAAGACTCATCTACATGACCATCATACGACCTATTTGGACTTACGGAGTAGAGCTTTGGGGCTCCACTGAGCCATCGAATTCCTCTCGTATCCAATCCTTACAGTCCAAGATCCTTCGTAAAATCCTCAGTGCTCCTTATTTTGTTAAGAATAAACTCATCCACAACGACCTTAATGTCCCTTTTGTTGCTGATTTGGCCCGAACCCGGTATCTATCCTTTCATAACAAACTTCATTACCACTCAAACCCTCCAGTTTCAAACCTAGCTTCCTCTTCAATTCCCGATAATCCTCCGAGGCGTCTGAAAAGAAGATGGCCACGAGACCTCCTTACTTGAACTTTGATTTGAGTACTACCAGGTGGTAGTTTCTCTACATTTCATTATCATGTCATTATATATCACTTAGCCTATTTACTTGTTGTATTATTGTAATACAGTTGTAGATATCAATAAATAAATTAAAAAAATTATTATTCTTCTAGATGTTCCTGCTTCTGAAATCAGCCATATTTAGAATTCTAAATTAATTTTTGTTTCATATTTTTATTATATATTACTTGTCAATTCATGAACCAATGAGGAATGTATTGTACCCGTAAATTTATGATATGGTGTGTTGTTTATGAGGATTTATGTTGTATAAAGGATCTGTAATGGTTAAGTTCTGTAGTTAGGAATACATCAATCCATAATGAAAGCATCAGAAAAAAGGATGAATAATTAGAAATGAAAAAAATGCAATATGGTAATATGTGGATGCTATACGATACTATAAGATTGATCACGAACGAATGCCGTTCCTTCACAAACCAAGAAACAAAAAAACCTCTACCACGTACTAATCCCAAGACACTTCGTGGGTTGTAGAGATACAGGTCCCCTCTCCCGATTTAATGTAATAGTTTCGCAGATAAGAGTTAACACCTTTTGGATATCAATATGTTATATATTGTTATAATGTGTATGGCATGTTAAATGCTGATAGTTTAGTGTTTTATATTTGTTGCCCCTCCGTTGTAAACCTGTCTTCCTGTGTCGTTTAATAACATCCCACTGATTCCTGTAGGACAGGTCCGGTACTTAGGACAAACGCTTAACTTGGAATCCTCATACTGGACTGAAACGACAAGAAACAGCTCGCCGTTTCAGGCTACTTCAACATTTACTAGATAAACGCTCTGAGCTCCCAATTAACTACAAAAGACTCATCTACATGACCATCATACGACCTATTTGGACTTACGGAGTAGAGCTTTGGGGCTCCACTAAGCCATCTAATTCTTCTCGTATTCAATCCTTAAAATCCCAAATCCTTCGTAAAGTCCACAATGCTCCTTACTTTGTTACGAACAATGTAATCCATAATGACCTTAATGTCCCGTTTGTCGCTGATTTGGCCCGAATCCGATATCAATCTGTTCATGAAAAACTTCATTTCCACTAAAACCCGCTAGTTTCAAACCTCGCAACTTCTTCAATTCCTTATAATCCTCCGAGGCGTCTGAAAAGAAGATGGCCTCGTGACCTAATCTAATCTAATCTAAGCTGAACATTTTATTTGAGTACTACCACTAGGTAGTTTATCTACTTGCCTTTGTCTATGGACAAGATTTATCTTCCATTGTATTTACCTGATGTATTCTGTATACAGTTGTAAATTTCAATAAATATATTTAAAAAATATACATATGTTGTACGAAGGGGTTTGTATTTATCACGACTAACTCATAATATGTACAGCTAGGTGAATTAGTCGCACGCTAGCTGGTTAGATTGGAGACAGACAGATTGGTCAGGTAGCAGCTATCAATTACATCGAAGGAGAGTCCTATTTCTCTGGTCCTCCCAGAGCACACTCCTGATACTAATGCTTGCTTCTCGAGTAGCAGGTCCTCCCGAATCTTGCTCGAGTTCTGTTTCAACCTTATTGTCTTGTCCTGTTTGTATCAACATAGATGCATTAACTGATGCGAATGTATCAACATAGATATATCTTGCATTAACTGCGGTGAATGTATAAATATAGATACATTTTAGAATAATTAATGTGAATGTATCAAATATAGATACATTGTTACAGTATACTCGTACATCAAGTGTAATATTGACACATTATAACTATAAATTCGGTGGTTCTTTCCTTTATTGACTATTTTCTGTTATTATAATAAAATAAAACAAAAAAGTAATTTCTATTACTTACTATTCTGTTTTACTTTTATCCTCGCCATGAAGCTGTCCTAAAAATTTGGCACGAAGTCTTAAACTTATTTCGTATAAAATTTATTGACTGTACCCTCCGACGATTTCAAATATTCCTAAATACTATTTCATCCTATTTATTTATTTTGTGATGACATTAATAATTATTGAATATAATTCATCATCATCACTGGCTCTACAACCCAGCACGGGTCCTGGCCGCATCAAGGATACAATGATGCTGCCTGCATCACTTTCGACTTCATCTGACCATCTAAGCCGCGGACGCCCGCGTTTTCTTCTTCCATCAACGGACCCAAACAGCAGTCTTTTCAGGATAGCTTTGTCCTCCATTCTGGCCACATGTCCAGCCCATCTCGGCCTAGCTATTCTTTTGTGCTTCACCACGTCAGGCTCCTGCACGAAAGATACAGCTCTGCATTTTGTCTGAGTCTAAATTGATCGCCAACTCTTACAGCTCCAAACATTCTTCTTAATATTTTTCTTTCGAAGCGCAGTAAACTGTTGGCATCTGCCCTGGACAGAGGCCAGGTTTCCGATCCATAAGTTTAAACAAGCCTGATGATTGTTTTGACCTTGGCTCTTCTTGATATATTCGTAAAATGTTTGCCATCCCAAAATAACATCTATTAGCGGCCAACATTCTTCTTTGAACTTCTGGGCTGGTTGAGCTATCTGCTTTGACCAGAGAACCGAGGCAGAAAAAAACTGTCAACACTTTCGAATGTGTAGGCACCAAACGTGATGGTGGGATCCCATTGTCTTAAAGGGTTAGCCACCTTTATTAGCCATTTAATGTAATTGCTCAAACTTATTATTTGTTTTAGTGTCCATAAAAATAAAGAAATTAAGTATATAAAAGCATCAGGTAAGAAAAATAACAGATATTTAGTTTAAAAAGGAGCTACTTTTCACTTTGTTATCAAGTGATGCTGTGTTGGAAATATTATACATGCTTATCTGTACATGAACAGATAAATTTATAATTTCTCTTAGCATAAAGATTCGAAGAAATCAGACATTTCATACACGACAATAGTATATATCTCAATACCTATCATAAGATAATAATTATAGTCTAAGCAAGCTCAATGATGATTCAAATCAGAAAAAAATATATACTTTTATATTCAATATAAACTACGCAAAAAAAGATTGAGATGCCATTAATTTTGTTGTATTTACTTAGTCTAACATTTGAATATTATTTTTACTATAAAAAACATTAATATTTATTAGAACTTATATTCCATTAAATGTTAATTTAGTTATTAAGTATATAATAAAATAAATAAATAAATTAGCAATATCCCTATACATTTTTGCGCTGTTATATTCAAATATTTATATTGTTGCTGTCAAAGATAAAAAACCGCTTCATTTAATAGCGTGGAATTATTTGAAGTATTATTTCTAGTTGAATAAGCTCATTGATGACAACACAAAAGGAAGGGCACGATAAAGCTCTCTTGTGCAACTCTTTTGAACGCTAAGCCGGCTTGGAGCGGGTGCCATCTCCATTTGGAATTCGTTCCACGGCAGATGGATCGCGCGGAATGAGACAACGGATGTCATGCGAGAGGGCAAAGATATGTATTCAACACAAGCTATTAAATGGAATACACATAACAAAAAATGTGTATAATTATAAATAACCTCAAAACAAAACAAGTGCAATTAAATTTGTGGATAAAAATCAGCAATGCTTTCTAAAATGTTTCTTAGTAAAAAAACATTCTTTCTCATAACTTCTTCTCCATATGAATTCGCATAAATATGAATCCAACATATTTCTACTCGTTCCACATTCTTTTTTGTTTCTTTGTTTGACTGAAGCCCAAAGTGAATCCACCCTGTGGATATGAGCACCTGTGTATAAGTCAACGAAATCTTATGAATGGTTAACAACGTAATGTTTATACGTCATGCCTTCAATTAGCATTATTCCCTTATAGGCCTTCCATAAACCAGAATATATTGTTTTACCAGGTCGTATTGCAGCTTTTATGCAAGAAGTCAGCAATTCAGCTGTTCTACATGGGACTTAACATAGGAACCACTCCCTAGTTTCCCTGCATAAGCCTCCGAACATCCATCGCTGTGGGTATATCCTCCCCACATTATATTTCCTTTTGGAGAAGCAGGACTCATCGATTTTAATACTAAGGCCTTCTCCTGCAATCATTATAGGCTTTGTTAATATTTCATTTGCACATACTTATCAATACATGCTAAATTTCTCAAGCATATGGAGTTATTTCATGTAAGTAATCATAATTACCGAAGAAGTAATCTGCATGTGTTTTCCGAAACAGAACCGGCATTGTATGTGAGGTTTAGTAATGAGCAGCCAAAGAAGCTCACAACTTTTAGTGACCCAAAGGCTCGATGCCGACACCACTAGTCGATGCCTATGAACTTGGGTCACAAACTTCTGAACCAAACACGAATCCATAAAATAACCTTTAGCGCAATCATCCCAGATGCGTCTTGGTCTATCACTCAGATGGGGGATACACATGATAAACGCTCTATGCTCCCAAATTGATTAATATAATTAATCATTAATTTAATGATTAATAATCATTTTTAACTATAATAAGACCTCTTCGGCCGTACGAAGTAGAACCTTGTTACTCCACTAAGCCATCGAATTCCTCCCATATCCATACCTTCAACAGTCTATAATATTTCTAAAAATCGGCAATGCTCGTTACGAATAAAGTCATCCATAACGCCCACTTTGTTACTGATTTGGCCCGAATCCGATATCAATCCATTCATGGCAAACTTAATTCCCACTCAAACCCACTAGTTTCAAACCAAGGCAAGCGCTTCAATTCCTGATAATCCTCTGTGTTTTTTATTTTTCCATTTCCATTCTAACATGCATATTTTTTTTTTTAATTTAAGGAACAATTAAACAGACTCATAGAAAACGACATAGTAGATGCCAAAGGACACAAGGGAGTGACTAAAAAGAAGGTGGTTGAGAGAACTTATCAAAAGAATGTTAAAATAAGCCACGGGAGGCTACAGCTGGGTTCTGTTCTTCTTCTCATGTCATTTTGTTATAATTTTTAGACTATTAGAAAAAATGGAAGAATTACTGACAATTTTTTTCACTTATTACGCTTTTATTTTTTATACATGTTATGTATTATTTTATGTAACGTGCTGTTATGCTTTGTTTATGTAATGTTTCTTATTTATGATTTTTTTCTCAGCTTAGTTAGTAGGGGGGCCTCTACCTTTTTTTTATTCATTTGTTTTATTTATTTATTTTAGGTTTTTATTCTATGCTTTTCTTGACCAGAACTGAAATTATTTTTTACACCTCTATTATTCTTAAGGGACTTGGTCCCTGAATAAAATTATTTCTCTATTCTATTATATGTCTCTTTTAATTAAAATGAGTGTTTGCTTATTTTATTAATATTTTTCCAGTTATACATCATCTTTATCCATATTTTAGGTCGGTTGAATAATCGACGAAGGAGAAAAGTGCATCGAACTATGGAAGGGCATAGCGCTGATCCAGTTCATTGACCGGTTTCCATTAAGTCAAAAAGATACCAATCAGACAATGATTGACCTTGCTCGTTAGGAGTCATCCGGGATAAAAGAGTGGTACTGCCGAAGAGATAAACCATTCAACTCCGGAAGAGGATAAAAGGAAAACCAGTGGCTAAGGTTGAAAAAGTCGACTGCAACTCTAACCCCTTTTAGTAGGGCACTGATTAAAAGGCCCCCCTCTATATTTTTTTTGTGAAAGGGGGGCCTCTACCTTTTTTTTTTTTATTCAGAAAATATTTTGCCAGCTAATTTTTAAAAGGGCCAAAGGCAGGAGGTACAGGAGGTTCCGATAATGAAGAACCATTTGATTGCAAAGGGTCCCTGATTCAACGCTAACCCGAAGCACGGTGCTGACTGTATCAACAAACGGATTAAACCAATTTTTGGAAGGTTTCAAAAAGGCTCTTGAGAACGTAATGAACATTGTACAATATCCACTCGAAGCTTTGACAAAAAACACACAAATTTTTATTTATTTTTTAATTATAAGGAAATCGAACATTTCTTTAGTTAATCTTTTTCGCTTTATTCTCACAAAATTTGATTAGAAGGCAGTTCACATTTTTTTTATTGTATCAGAAATTGATTCTACTTGTAATGTTTGTCATTTGGAATTAATTTTACCCTGATTATTTTGTGCCTAAATTTTTTCTTTCACTCTTTTATAAATTTGTATTAAATCCTTCGTTACACAGGCTTGATTTTTGTTTTTATAAACTCAATACTTTTTTTTTAAATAATTTATTCAATGAAATTTACAACTATATTGTACTAATGCAAAAAGTAAATAGAATGATTGGTACATATTAGCGTGAAAGGCAAGTAGAGAAACTACCCAGTGGTAGTACTCAAATAACAAGTTCAACTTAGAAGGTCACCAGACCATCTTCTTTTCAGACGCCTCGGAGGATTATCAGGAATTGAAGAGGTTGCTAGGTTTGAAACTAGTGGGTTTGAATGGAAATAAAGTTTTTTTCATTAAAATTAAGGTCATTAAGGATTACTTTGTTCGTAAGGAACATTGAGGATTTTACGGAGGATAAACTCAAAAATAAAAGAAGGAGAAATAGATTTAAAATTTCATTATTAAGCTCAAATAGTTATTAAATATGCTATTTTACTTGACAATTGTTTTACTTAAACGGTCAACATTTTTTAAAATTTTTCTTATCAGTCTGAAATTTTTTAAATATGCGTAGACGTAAGTTATTTTTTCTTCATTTGTGTGATAACACTAAGGTTTTTATAATAAAGATTATAGAATAGAAGAAAAACCTTGAGTGAACTGCGCCGATACTTCCTGCAGATGACGGACTTAGTGTTTGGGGGCCGTAGTTGAGTGCGATTCCTTGCAGCAGGCGATGCAATGTGGGTCATGTTGCAGTCCTCTTGCACCTGGCTCTGCACCTGCCTATTGTTGCACCTCTACCGGTACAAATTGTACCCACGGGTTCGGCATTTGGTGACCTAGCAACCTGTAATTATAGCCCTACTGACCTAGATAAGGGTATAATGGGTGGAAAAAATATATCCTAGCTATCATATAGTGTAAAATTAGTGTGGAATAGTTAATAATGGGTCATATATGAAAGTAATTTTTAAGGACGCTAATTTCAAAATGTTTTGAGATGTGCATCTGTGACGGATATTATTGAGATAGCCTGCATTCTAGCACTTATATTAAAACAATTGAACGGACAGTTTATGTCCCACCGAATATTATTCTAAATAAATTTATAAAAATAATCAATCTAGCTTGCAATTTTTATAAGTCAATACAAGAAGATCAGAAATAAATTCAATTTTAAACAACTTAAAATACCTAGAATAAATATCTGTAATATAGAACAGTTAGGCTGATCGGTTCTCCGGAAGCATTATTTCACTTTACTAGAAATGATGTCAAGAAAGTTACTTGAAAATGAGATGAATGTAGTATTTAGTATATAAATGTAGAATTATCAATTTATATAGGGTATAATTACCGCTGTAAATAACTGTTGACAAGACTTTTATTTAGTCTGTTAGTGGCCGCAGGCCATGGGACATAGGACCGATGTTGGGCTGACCTAGCCTCTATAAAGTGGGTACCCAAAATAAGGTGGAAAATCTGTCGGTTGATCATTTACCTGTACAACCGCTGTCCAAAAAACAGGACGGCCTCTACCATGTACTGAACCCCAAACCATTCATGGGTTGTAGTGGCACAGAAAAAAAAAATATAAAAACTATCGTTACTTTCGAATACAAAATCGATATTTTAAGTATCGATAAACATAATCACTTGTTCGGACATCTTCCGATATCTGATATTTCTTTATCTTATTTAATATGTACCTATATGTTCTTTGACTGTTGGCATTTTTAAGTCTGCGCAGAGTTATGCTGCTTACCTACCAAGGTGTGTTGAGAGATGTCCTAAAATTTTTGGCCTGGAATATTTATAGCATTTGAATGAGTTTTTTTTATTTTATTTCTTTTGCGATTCATATAACTTTTAGTGAATTAAATTAAATCACAAATTAATCGGAATATAAAATTGCTACGTTTATTGCATGATGTTACTAATGCGGTAATATATTTTTAACCAAATTATTATATTAAGATTTTTTTTCGTTCAACTCTTGCCGGGCCAATCTTTTTTTTTTCAATCTTCTAGATATCAAAAACATTTTTTACATCGCTTTCCAGCCGTTAATGTTTCATGTTTTTAATATTTAATGTTCAATGTTTCTATCCGCCGTTTGAGACTACAGCAACACTTACTAGACAAACGCTCTAAGATCCCAATTAACTACAAAAGACTCATCTACATGACCATCATAGGACCTATTTGGACTTACGGAGTAGAGCTTTGGGGCTCCACTAAGCCATCGAATTCCTCTCGTATCCAATCCTTACAATCCAAAATCCTTAATGGTCCTTACTTTTTTACGAATAGTGTCATCCATAATGACCTTTATGCCCCATTTGTTACTGGTTTGGCCCGAACCCGATATCAATCATTTCATGACAAACTTTATTCCCACTTAAATCCCACTTCAAACCTAGCCACCTCACTTCACGATGGTCCTCCGAGGTGTCTAAAAAGAAAATGGGCTCGTAATCTTGAATTTGTTATTTGAGTATTACCACTGGGTAGTTTGTCAACTTATCTTTATTCATGCTATAATGTATAATTGCAACCATTATAATTACTCGTTGTGTTTTTATAATAAAGTTGTAAATATCAATAAATAAATAAAAAATGTTTCTATTAATTACTTTTTTATGAAGTCATGTAAGTACCTAGATGAATCTGTTTGGTATTTAATTAGACTTATTCTATGCGACGCGAAACGTTTAGTTATTCCTATCAGGTGGACATCACTCGTTCCGCGAACTGTTGGTTTCAGACGCAAAGGACCCCCTGCCAAAAGGACCAGGTGATTACTGGCCCAAAGGGACTGCTAAAGCTAACCAGGACTATAGAGCCATTCCAGGACTTCACCAGGATGTTATCAAGCTTGCTATGGCTTCATCAGGAGGATTTTCCTCAAACTCTCTCTCCCTCATTAATTTTGTTATTAATAATTATGTAGTATGTACATTTATTTATATATTAATTTTTATTTCGCTTCCTCCAAGATTTTATTTACTATATAATACAAATTTACAATAAATACCTGAAAATGCTTCTATATAAACCAAAAGCCTTCTGTTACCTTTCGGTGTTTTAAGGCGTTACAATGGGCTGAGTCCGCTGAAGTTGGTTTAATATTTATATATTAATTTTTATTTATAGGGTTTGAATGTGTACATTTTTTTATTTATCTAGACTTTATATTATCATCATTTTTGCATTTATTTCCTTTTATTACTGCATTTATATATTTTTCCATATGTATATATTTTATTACATTCACTTATTTAATTTTGTTTATATCATTTTTGTTTTGTTATGGAATGGCTGTAGCCACTTAGCACCATTACTTATTGCCCACAAGTGGCGGATTGTAATGTTTTTAAATAAAGTGTTTAAAATAAAAAAAATATTTGTTATATACATAGACAAGCAAAGGGAGCTGTTTTGTTTCTCTTAGGAACAGAACAAAAAGAAATGCTATATAAGAAAACCAGAAGCATAGTAAAGTAAAAGTATAAAATATTACAGTATAATAGGATGAAACTATAAATACAATCTATTTATTTATTTAAACACCCTTCCTTACGGCAACACGGGTATAATTTTTTATTTGTTGATTTTTACCACTGTATTACAATAATTCAACAAGTAAATAGGCTAAGTGATACATAATGACACGAGATAATGACAAGTAGAGAAACTACCCGCTGGTAGTACTCAAATCACAAGTTCAACTAAGGAGGTCACTTGGCCATCTTCTTTTCAGTCACCTCGGAGGATCATCGCTAATCGAAGAGGAAGCTAGGTTTGAAACTGGAAGGTTTGAGTGGAAATGAAGATTGATATCGGATTTGGGCCAAATCAGCAACAAACGGGACATTAAGGTCATTGTGGATTACTTTGTTCGTAACAAAGTAAGGAGCATTGAGGAATTTACGAAGGATTTTGGATTTTAAGGAGTCAGATTTTTTTTTTTCTAAGGCAACTGGTTCCCCACCGAAAAGAAAAGTCTTCAGTTTCTTCTCCTTTTATGTTACTGTTTTCAGAATCAAAATAAATACACTGTTTTAGGACAATGGCTGTGAAGAGATTTTTATTAAAGTGTGCCCTACAAAATATATAACTGCTTAAATAAATATTTCCCTTTTAATTTAATTTTAAATTCGCCTAATCTATCCTTTTTAATTACTTTTACTACGGTAAATGTCATATAAATTAATGTTAGAGTTAGATCTGGTTTCTCAACGTATTTACCTCAACGTCCAAACGATCAATTTACATGTTAATTAAATTCCCAGTAAACCTGGGGGGGGTGGGTCAGAAATGGAGAGTTTAAATGTTCCCTCTTTTCTTCTTATGATTCTTTTAAATAAATCGCTAATTGAAATAATTATATTTTTATAAATTATATTAAATAAGAGAAGATCTCCTAAATTTTTGTTATGATTGTTATTTTTTTTTGGGGGGGGGTTCATTTATTTACTTTATTATTATTTTAACTTATCAAAAATGTTGAAAACACAAAGAAATATCTCTATTTTTCTTAAATATGATGTGATATTTATTCGGTGTTACCTAGCAACTGGTTAATGAACCACTCAATTTTTATATTTTTGACATACTTGATCAATTAAATTATTAATATTTTTTTAAATTTTCAAATCTTAAAGCCTTGAAGACGTTACACAAAATGAAGCACTGTTAAATTCAAATGGAAAAAATGCAATGCATCGATTTAAAAAATGAAAGAAGCTAGATGTCATTCCTATGTTTCGATTTGAGATATTGAGAGAATGAAAATGCTGTATAATAAGATATTTTTCTATGAATATAACTTATTTGTATAAAAAAAAAAAATGCAAAGTAATTATTTCATTCAATAAAAAATACTCGATATCTGAAAAAAATGCAAAGTGGTTACTAATATATACTAAAACGCGAAGTACTTACTGTAGTAAATTCAATTGAACAGTTGTATCAATTGTAAATCGAGGGCTGTTCCACCGTTGGAAGAACAGAGTATAACTCCCTAGTGGAACAAAAAGCTAAGTTCACTAATCGGTTTCGCAAATTCTTATCATTAATATATTTATTCCTGTCATCATTTTTAAAATATGTTATATTTTATTTTTTAAAATTGTTTAGCCAAAAAATATAATAAAATATGTGTGCATCTAAATTTTATTAAAAATTACAGCAGACGAAAGAAAATCTGTTTTCGATGAATTGGAACGTTTTATAAATTTAATATAATTTTATTTCAATTTCATTATTGCTCATTATTAGCCATAAAAACATATTAGTTCATATTTTTTGTATGGTATTTATTACTAAAACAAATAAAATTAAAACCATAAATTTATATCGAAATATCTGTTATTAATCTATCTTTCTTAAAAATTCCTTATTACTAAAAACATATATTTCTTTTTTCTTTTCGACATTGACCCAGTCTACCTCCGATGCTGCTCACTTCTTTCTGACTCTGGATGTTGTTACAGTTAAGGTCTGTTGAATGATTCCTCTCGTTTTATCATCCAATCCAAATCCCTTCAGAATTTGACTAAGAACCGAACTATTATTAGAGTCACAGGCGTTCTCAAAGGCTATGAATGTCTAAAAACATATTTTATTATTTTTTATATAAATATCCTTTTGTATGCATCCAGTACATTTTTGTGTATCACAACAGTTACCCATTAATACCAAATATAATGTTGTTTTATTTCTTTTATTTCAGTTTATTATTTTTTATTGTATTAGTGGCTACTAAAAAAAAAAATACATTTCCTACATATTACATTCAACAAACGTGGACGCTCCTTTCATAAAATATAATAATACTCAGTACATAAAATATTATTCCCCACAAAAATTTAACAAGTGTAAATATTACAACTGCAACTATCCATTTTAAAATAGTATTTTATCTTAGGAATCATATTCTTATTTCTTTTAAGCATGATTGTGCAATATTTTATGAATTTTGAATACATTTTTTATGATCGAATTATGTTGTTAATTAAAGCATTTTGACATGAACCAACGCTTATCAGTGTATCTTATTCTATATAATATACAACGATTTCTTGATACAATCAGTTCGCAACACAGACGTACATCACGAGCTTACCGAAAATATCAGAATGAACTTGTGCACACTTAGGCTTCTAAATTTCTCTGTAAAAATAATATGGGTAAAGGGTCACTCTGGTATCGAGGGCAATGAGATAGCGGATAAATTAGCAAAAGAGGCAGCACAAAGTGATATGTCTCCTTCTTTTCAAAAAACACCAATTTCGTTCATAAAATTCAAAAATAGGGGAGAACCAATTATGAGGTGGAATGAACGGTGGACTATTTCAAATAAGTCTCCTAGTTTGCATAGGTTCATTCCAAAACTAACAAACAATAACTACAAATTAATAAAATCCACTAACTACAAACTAACTCAGGTTTTAACTGAACATGGACATACCAAATCATACTTACACAGATATCACATAACCAACGATAGTACTTGCTCAATAGACAAAGAAGAACAGACATTTAAACATATAATATATGACTGCCAATTGTATGAAGGACAAAGATCAAAATTAATTATCTCCACAATATTAAGAGGGAAAGTTTGGCCAGTTGCTGAACATGACCTATACAATCACTTTCGACCCGAACTCACTAAATTTATTTATAGTATTGATTTTGAAAAGTTGACATCCATATAAGAAACTCCCTGTACTATACTAGGTAAAAAAAAGATAATCATTTTGTAAGTATTGTAATTTTAATTTAAAAAAAAAAATGTTAATTGTTAAATTTATAGTTGTTAAATTCGTTAATTTTATTAATTATGTTAAGTTGTAACAGCATATAATAATGTTTTTTGCATATATTTTAGAATTGTCAAACTGTAGTTAACTATTTGTAAAATGAATTTATAAGGCACGTATTATACTCACGTATGGAATGTGCTAACAAATAAACGGTCCTTTCAAAGGGTTACTTTGAAATGAAAAAAACAAAAAAAAAAAAAATACAACGATTTCACAGAAATATGACCTTTTCGGCATGTATTTTTTTGAAAAATCTTGAAACTCCGTGATGGAGTTTTGGGGACCGCCATGTGCAGTTTGAGATAATGAAGACATTAGGATGGAAAAGGCTGTATTTTATCTATCGGTATGGGCATATATAAAAGCGGCCAGTGGCCAATAAACATTAAGCTTATAAATATATGCGCCAATAAACATATGCTCTGAATTACCTTGCTATCACTGGATATATATTAGCGCCTTTACGTTTAGTGTAATCACCTATCTAGGACTAGTAAATCTAGCTGCCTATGAAATACTTATCTGTACTGAAAAGGTATTTGGTTGATATGCCAACATCAATTCGTCATAAATATGTAGTACCATTTACGTATTAACATCAAACACTTGTCAATTCTATCTTTACACTAGTGTATTATTGTATATACTTCACTAAAAGATCATTTTTTCACTGTAACGAGGTGACTATGAGACCGACAATGTCTCGAATGAAATATAAATGTACTGATATACTTACAAAGTTCAATCTAGGAGTTTCTTTAATTCTATAATTAAACTTTCTATAATGCTTTAAATAACCATAAACTATTTAATAAGGTCTAAAAGAAACCAGAAAAAAAAAATCGCTTTACATTAGCAACATGATCCGAAATGTCCTTTTTCCTCAATCCACTCCGTACCAGGAAATTGTATCGATAAAATAAAACATTCCTTTATTCTATTCACAAGCATCATTAATGTGCTGATAACAAAAGGAGCATTTGTTTATATTTTTATTACAAAATATCAACTCACAAAATTATTTAGTTTTTTTTTTAAAATAATTGTTAAATATTGGTTGTTATTTCCTTAATTTATTAGTGAAGTACATTTTCCTCTAAATAAAATGGACCAATATTTGGTGTATATATACATATTTTATTTATATTTATGCAAATTTATATAAATCAATAAATTTAAATGGATGGATGGACTTAAACTTTTAAAGCACTAATTAGAAAGAAAAATAAATTGACTGATTATTATTTTTTATTTTGTAGACTTCAGTTGTAAGTTTTAATTTAAATTCGATAAAAAAGCGGATTTTAAAGTTAAATATCGATTGTGTTGTTGAAAGTACTTTATCCCCTCATTCCATTTTCGATAGATTAGTAAAATTCTATAACTATTTTTAATATTTGTTAATGTTATTTGTCTTTTTGTTTCCTGATAAAGCAAAAGCAAACCCAGAATTGGATTAACAGGGATTCTATTTTATATAAACTGGTTGAAACAACTGTATCATATTGTAATAATACAAATTCAACAGTGATTCCTATTGAAAAATTATTACAAAAAGTGTAATATACACACATACAAAAAATTGATTAAGTTCATTATTTTTCAGGAAGAAGAACTCTTCTGCTGCATTAAAATAAAAAAGTAAATTTTAATATTTTTAAACTAGATTTATTCACTGATATTTGAAAAAAATAAAGATTTATATTTTAAATAATAAATGAATAAAATTAATTTAAATTTAATTTTTTTATTTTAATTTTTGTTTTCAGTAATACAACTGGGTGCTTTCTCTACTTAACTTAATGCGTGCTATTTGCGTATGATTTATTATATTTAATTATTGTTAAAATATTGTTGTTAATTTCAATAAATATTTTTACAAAAATTAATAGCTATTCATATTTAGGTTATGGATTTTGTAGTTAGATTGGATGGCCTATAAGGTTATGGATTTTATTCTATAGATCAATTCATACTCTAGCATTTGTGTAGACAGTAGCTTCAGATGCTCAAGTTCAACTGAGTCGCAAAGAGGCCAAAGATCAAAGAGCCACCAGGTGGGCGATCTGGGGCAGGCTTTTAATGAAAAAGTTTCAATTTGTTTTCTTTCGGCTTGTTTTTTTTAATTATTAATTGATTTAATGTTGATCATTTTTTTTTTAACATCAATATTATGATTACTGCATTACCTTTCTTTAGAATATGACCAATTTACAGCCCTAAATTTGGATATTTATTTTTTAAAAACAAATACAATTTTATTTATTTCATGGAATACAATAGTAACAGTATATGCTAGTTCATTATGATTGATTTGTTAAGTAGAACATAAAAGCATTTTAGGTTTTACTACAAAAATAATACATATTTTGATTATTAATTTATCCATTTATCACCCAACATTTTGTTATATTTAATTAATATTTGCATAACCTTCAGTAACATTAATGACAAAAAAAATAAAATATTTTCAGTCCATATTTATATTGGTGAGAATCCGCTATTAATTCAACGTTTTGTTTAATTTGGTGAACTTATCGGTTGGTTTATACAATGGTCCCTAATACTTATTCACTAAACAGACAAGGATATATTGGTTTTAATATTTTCTAAAGGTGATTTTTTAAACTTATTCAATAAAAAATTAGAATAGAACAAATAATAAATCTGATGCAAAGTAAGTATATAAGTAAGGTAATAAATGTATTTATTTTATTTATTGAAAATGTAACAAATTATAAATGCTAATCTATAAAGTTTTACATTTTACGAAACCTGTACCACTAGAACCCGTGAAATGACGGGTCTACGGTTCAGTACAAAGTAGAGACTACTGTTTCATGGACAACGGTTCTCCACGGAGGTGACGTCCCAGGTCACGCTCAACCGCCAGATTTTCCCTCCTTATTCTGGGTATCCTATTTTAAAAATATTTTATAGAGGCTGAGTGATCACCAGGAGGGTCCTAGATCCCATATCATCCATCTCCGGCTACAAACAGACTAAATAAAAGTACTGCCTTGCAGCGGGATTTTAACCAGGATTTCCAGGATGGAAACTCAATGCTCTGAGCCACTCCACTCCTATATTTTCTGTTGACAAGAAATTTATTTTCGTTAATAATAAATGAACAAATTTTTAAATGCAGCGGTACCGGTTAAGCGGGGCTATACAGTATTTCCAAAATTTATATTCCCAAAAAGTAATCAGATGATTTATTAATAATAAATAGTTATTATTATTAAAATATTTCATAATTGATATCATAAAGTAATGCATAATATTTTACAATTATAAAGAAAAATTGTATAACATTGTATAATTGATATAATGTTATTTTATAGTTATTATTTTATATATTTAATAAATCCAAAATAAATGTTTCCGTATTCAATATTATTTTTGAAGCAATTTACATCGATGTGTAAATTATATATACACAGAGGTTTTTTCTTTAACTTCTAAAAATATGAGTTTCAATATTCAGCCCATTCATACGTTTTAAATAAATCTTTTTATTTAATAAAAAAGAATATAAATCTTTTTCTTCTGAGTTAAATAGATATACGGCATTATTTTAAAACAATTAGTCAATTAGTTAATAAATGAAGAAAAAAATAGTTTATAAATAAATACAAATAGATTAAATATATAAAAGAAAGTACAAGAACTATACATTTTAATTTCCGTTGTATATCCTGAAAAAATTAAGTAAGTTGGTTAACTCACGATATTTTATTTAAGGCTAAAATATATATATATATATATATATATATATATATATATATATATATATATATATATATATATATATATATATATATTTCTAACTTTGTTCTTAAATTTCTAAAAAATTTGAATTTTATAATCTACCCTTTCATATCTTATAAATAAAACTTTTTGTTCATCTGTGTTATTAACATGTGAAGCATTATTTTTAAATAATTATTTGATTGATTTATAAATTATAAAAAAAAATAAGTATTTTGTATATATAATTAAATACAAATATACTGAATATATAAGAGAATACACGAGAACAAATACATTTTTACTTCCGTTTTCACTCTCCGCCTTTTCCTTTCAGGAAAATTGGCCGTATTGGCGGAGGCGAGAGATAAAACTCCTTCAAGACGGCGGCTAGGCGGTGACGCTGGGCGTGGAGGTGTTGCGGGCTTAGCCTACCTCGGGCGTGCGCAGGCGCTAGAGGCGGGGCGACACGCCTCCAGGCCCCGGAAGCCGGGGGCGACTCGCCCGCCGTCCTTCGGCCGCACAAAATGTCCGCCCCCGGGTTGCGCATGTCCTTTACAAATCCCATCTCGATACCATTTTCATACGTTTCGATGGGCACATACCAATGCTACGGCATCTCCTCGCTCCGTATTTAATTCGTTATTTAGTACAATAAACCACATTGCATTCGGTTAAGTTTCTACTCGAGACCGGTTTTTTGACAAGGTATAGTAAAAGAAATGTCTTATTCATTTTTTTCTGTTAACTTCCCTGAAAGTTTCCATAAAATCATTAAAAAAAAACCTTCCTAAATTTCTGTATTGGATGTGTAGTTGTCTTATGAAGTGTAGAAGTAATGTTGTTGATATTCCTCTTTACCCGAAGAAGCTGCTTTAAACCTCTATATATAAGAGAAAAAAATCTCTCTTCAATTCCCCAATACTTAAAAAAACGCCATGGACCCCATATCACTTACATTTATATTTAAAATTCTTTTCTACATCTAAATATTCAATCCAAATCTCTCGAGAAATAAATAATTATAATTTACAATAATAATAGTATTCTGAACATTAAAATTTTAAAAAACATATAATTAAATAAGAATTTAAATAATAATAAAGCTAGTAATTAATAAAATATTTATAATCCTTTTTCTTCGTATATAATTCAATCAACATCTGTCAAGAAATAAATAATGATTTACAATATAAGTCGAATCATTAATATTCCAAACTATACAAGAATCAACACTTAAAAAAATTATTAATATAAATTTTGTATTATATATTTCTTTAAAATAATTATTTCTTCAAGTTAAAATGTCTAAAAATTATAATATTGTAACTATAATAATATTTGACAATAAAATATCAAAAATAGTAGATAAAAAGCGAAGGTATTATATATATGATGATTCGGTGATTGTTATTTTTAGTTAGCTCGGACTAGGGTTGGACCCAAGAAGGTGTAATCCCCCTTTAGTTCATATCCCCGAAGCGTATTTTACTTTAAATTTATTTATTTTTCTAAAAATCGTTTAATTAGAGACAACATTTCTAAGAGAAACAAAATAAAATTTAAATACCGTCTAAGTTTTCCTCATGAATTAAAAATCATAATTTCTCCCCCTCCATAAAAAAAATATTAAATCGAAAAAATATATCGATTTTAAATATGACGTCTTACGATAAAAAAGGTCTATATAAATAAATACCTGTCTTAGTGTGCAATGCTGTAAATGCTATTGCATGATCTGTCCTGCATTTTTTTGTAAATGCAAATTTTCATGTCTGTTGTCAGTAGTTTTCTTAGATTAGTTGCTAGAGTTGTCCAAGTTGCAAATTATGAGTAGATGAGGAAGCGAAAAATCGAAAATGCGGTCGTCGAAACTATACGAAGTCCTTAAAAAAGAATAAAATAAATAAAAATTTATCAACCTGACTCATAAAATTTTTTCTTCGAAACGTCTGCTGAAGCGTTTTTATGATTTTTTATATCGATAAAAGTTAATTTTAAAGGGCTCTTAGAGGATTTTAAAGGGTTCTCAGAGGATTTTATAGTGTTTTTAGAGAATTTTTTATAGGTATTATGAGTTTCTAAATTTTTTATAAACTTGATATTAGTATATTTTTCTTCGAAACGTATGTTTAAGGGTTTTTATGATTTTTGATATTGGCTTTATTGTACATAAATGGTTAATTTTAGAGAGTACTATGAGGTATGAGTTTTTATTTTTTTATATTAGTTTTTTTTTGCTCTGAGGAAATGGTTGGTTTTTATTTTTATAAAAATAGAAAGCACTTTTTTATTTATAAAAAGGATTTTTAGTAAGCTTTAACTATATAAGGAGAGTGTTGTAGTAAATTTTTCGATATATAATTAGGCGGGATTTGCTATTATGAATATCTTTAGTGGTTTAGGTTTGAATAGGTGTTTTAATTGATAATTTAACGTGTAAGACATAAAAATATCGCGAATCATACGCGGTGATATTGCGAACCCATAAGATGCGGACTTAGCCGTGAGTAGAGGAGCGACTATTAATAGCGAGTGAGAGGGACAGCGGTGCGTGAGTGGCGGAGGGGATAGGAGAGGGGGAGAGGGTGGAAGGGAGGGGATCGGGGAGGGGGGAGGGTGCGTGCCGTGCGTGCCCCAGTCGGTCATAGAAAGCGAAAGGGAGCGGACCACTCCACTCCGCTCAGCTCCACCTTCGTCTTCAGTCTTATCGTAACTTTTAGTTCTTTTATCCTCGGCGCGCGTCGAGGCTGAGTGCACCGACATGTGTTCATTATCGGAAAAGAAATAAAAAATATATATAATTATTTAGATATATATTAGAAATTAAAAAAAAAAACGAATTAAACAATTGTTATATATTTACTATGTATAAATTGAAATACCTGTACAAGTACAAATAATCAAATTCTTTCACCGCGTTGTCAAAAACAATTTACAAAAATAGCTTTTCTAACTTTAATGACCGGCACTTCAATCCAGAAAAAGTACAAATTGCACCCGATCCAGGACTTAGATGTGACGGATAAGATGGCGCCACGACGGAACAACCTGAACGAGGTGGGCCTAGAGGCGGAGCCGGAGGCGGTGGCTAGGTGCTGCGTCCCGAGTGACTGCCTCAGGGGCGGGGCGCTCATTCCCCTCGACGACCTGAGGGACGCGGTCCGGGTCACCTGCAACAACGACTCCTGCCAGGCGAGGTACATGCACAGGGAATGCTTCGACTCCTGGGAGCAGAGCGTACTCACCTACCTCAAGTCCTGCGGCAGGGCGAGGTCCTGGTCCGAGAGGCAGAGGCACCAGAACCTATGGACCAAGAAGGGATACGACTTGGCCTTCAAGGCGTGCGGGTGTCGTTGCGGACGTGGACACCTCAAGAAGGACCTGGACTGGAGCCCACCGCCTCCCGGGTTTGGTGCTAGGGAAGACGAGATCGCCAAGAAGAAGAAGAAGAGGAACAAGAACCGCGGGCTTCAGCAGCAGAACGGTGGCGGGCAGATCGTGAGCCCCATAGACCCCAGGATCAGGACGGGCAGCCTGTCTTCTTCGACGGAGTCTTCCTCACCACCGGCTTCCGCATCCTCGATCTCCCCCGTCCACTCCGGAGTCGCCCTGAAGAGGCTGAGCAAGACCAAGATCGAGTTCTTCTCAGACAGGTACCCACTTTATTGCATTGCTTGGTAGAGTTGAAGTCGCCGGGCCGCTGCCCCAGAGAGCTTGCCTTCCGCTTCCACTGACCTAGCTTCTCCTGTCTCCTGCATTCTGCTTTTTAGTCGCTTTATTTTATCAATCTTTTTTACTTTCTATCTTTATATTTAATTTTTTTTATTACATTTAATTTTATTTATTTTTAACGCTGTGTTAATAAACTAATCTCCAGGCTGAATCTTTTTTATTTAATAATTGCTTTAAAATTAAACTTTAAAGAACCCAATACATACAAAAATCGAAAATTCCCATTTATTTCAAACATTTGTGTGCCTAACTCTTATTAAAAAACACATAAAAGTGCCTTTAATGAAAGAAAAAAATGTAGGATTTTTTATTTGCTTCGTAATATTGGCCGTTTTAGATTAATTTGTTTTATAAATACATATACATTTTAATAAAAAAGGGTCGATTGAGTATAACGGTACTTTAAATAAACGTAATACGTACACAAATCTAAATTTTTTTATTGTTTCATGCTTTTGTTCGCCTAATTGTTAATACAAACATATCATAAATATATTTTTGTTATATGCTTCGTGAAAACATTGTCAGTTTTCTATTAATTTTATTATCATGTATATATTTCAATCTTAAGAAAAGAAGGATAGATGGGTATAATTTAAAATAACTAAACATTTTAAAAAGGCACACTCCTTCCACGCAATTAAAAATACTTGCTGATTTTATCTGTAAACTAAAAGTTTATTTTAAGTGTTCGACAGAAATGGTTATTCCTTCGAATATCAAGACCAAATGATTTAAGACGTGCTAACTTGGCAATGAAAACAAAAATCGTTCATTTATTCACGAAACAATATTTTTTCTAATTATTTATAATTGCTTGTAGATTTATAAATTTTCATCTGTGTTAAACATTTGATTTCATTGCATTTTTATTTTGTGAATTTATGTATAGGAGATGATTTATTAAAACAGAATTTACTTTTATTTTTTAAATATTAATATACCAAAAAGATTCTTCAAAGTTTTCACCATTAATCCTGTACACTCCGTATTTTCTTTATTAAATTTAAGTACTAAAATGTTATAAAAAAATGAAAGATATTCTTGAAATATGTAATATATTCTAAAATATCATCTATTATAGATAAAAGATAAGATCTTATCATAAGATAATAATACACGATTTTTCATACCCTGAAGCAAGAAGGATCCTTGATATCTAAAATATAACTATAACATTATGTATTCTGTGTAGAAGTTTTACGAAAAACTGTAAAGTACAAACTGATTTTTTTATGGGTATAGTTGAATATACGAATTTAAATTATTA
Source organism: Arma custos (assembly GCA_037127475.1). Taxonomy (NCBI): domain Eukaryota; kingdom Metazoa; phylum Arthropoda; class Insecta; order Hemiptera; family Pentatomidae; genus Arma; species Arma custos. The sequence goes on from CM073763.1 coordinate 5,593,731, forward strand.
AAGATAGTAATTCTTACTCAGTTTAAAACAATATTTTTCGCTGCAACTCCAATAAATATCTTCCAGAAATTTGCTGTCATTTCCAATTCAATTTTACTTCGTTTTACCGCATTGAAGTTACTCATCATTCCAAGTTGTGATCGAAACTGAAGCGAAGGATAGCAAGACAAAGCAGGAAGGTAAATTTGTATTGAAAAATAAATACCAAAACCAAACGTTTTTCTTTTCCAGGTAAAATCATCGACTTTGATATATATATATATATATATATATATATATATATATATATATATATATATATATATATATATATATATTATTTTTGGAGTAAATGTTAAGTTATTTTTTAAAATTTAGAGGAAATTTTTTGAGTAATTTTAAAAAGAAAAAAGTATTTTCCACCGTTTTAAATGATTTTTCTATTGTTTAAATTTATAATTGAACCTTTGTAAATAAGAAATGTAAGGTTTAAATTAACTAGTAATGTTTCAAAGAAAGGTAAATGTAATAATTTAAATTATATAAGTAAAGTTTAGCTCGCTATATTGCTTCTCATTTGGTTACTGTTTCAAGTTTATTTCGAGAAAAAAAAGATCTTACTTTTCGTTTATTTATTGTATTTCTTGTTTTATTTTTATTTTCAAAATTCCTCCACAACATTGTTTAAACAATAAAGAATTATGAAAAAAAAATATATATAAAAATAAATAATTTGTATTATCTGAATATTTCTAAATATTCAAAATATAATCTTTAAGTGAACTCTTCAATTTTCAAATTTAAATATTGATAAAATTTTGAATTACTTTATTCATTATTTATTCATAATTATTACGCCGTTTTAAGAATATTCATTATCTGTTTTTTATAAAACTGGTAAATCTAATTTAGACGGTTTTTTTATATAAAAATATACATATTTTCATCTAAAGGTAAGTTAATCATATCGAATTAATTATTTATTTACAGATTTATCTGAATATTAGGGAGAGGAGTTGCTCAGTTATCATGCCGTAAATCCTGGTTCAAATTCCGCTGCATGCAAGACTTTTATTAAGTCTGTTTGCAGCCGGAGATGGATCATGTAGGATGTAGGACCCTCCTATGGCTCACCCAGCCTCTGTAAAATGCTATACCCAAAATTGTTATTTGTGCTCCAGATTCTAAATAGCAACTGTAAAAATAAGATATTGTAACTATGTTCGGTTTTATTGATGAAATTAAATAACATTAAGCAAGAAAATATTAATGACTATGTTAAAATAAAATCACTATTAAAAATAATTAAATAAATCGGAAAATTGGTGTACCTTAATAAAAGTTTTATTAATTTAAACTTCATTTCCTTCAGATTATTTACTTAGGATTATTTAGAGAGTGGATTAATGCGCAAAATACCAGAGTTTTTACTGCATTTGTAGAGATTAGTGTATGTAAAATTAGTCTCTTACTTTATGCATGTATTTTTGCAACTTTTATGTAGTTTTTGCCATTTTTTTCTTATTTTTTAAGACATTATTTAAGATTGATCTCAATAGGAAAAGTATTCATGTACTTTATTAAATTTTATTATTTCACAGTAATCTTCTCTTCAATTTTCAGAGGTTATCATTGTTTTAATTTTATCTTAAAAAAATATTCCATTTTAAAGAGGAAACTATTTTGATATTAAAAACAAATAAAATATAATGATCAATTTAATTATATTTTTAAATTAATTTTTTTTTCAGTTAACTAATTCAACATTTCTTAACATTAATATATATTTATAAAAGAAATTATTTCAATAGTAAAGTATTGTATTAAAAAAAATCCTTTTATTGTTGATACGCACAAAGTTTTTTATTATATCCTTTTTAAAGTTTTTTATTATATTGGCTTATGTTATTACACCCGATCCAAGTTCAGGGCTTGTTCTGCATTAAATTCTGGAAAAAAATATAGTATTTCTTTATTTAGATAGAATTTTATTTATTATATTTTATTTTTTAATATTTATATATTGTTATTTATGTTATTATAAATATTATTTTTATTTCACAACAAAGATGATATTTATAACAATTGAATCCCTTTCGTTCAAATATACAGATTACATAAGAACATTTCTATTTCTAATAATTGAATAATTCCTACATTTTCAAATTTTTTTGTCAATTTTAACTATTTTTCACCTGAATCAGACATTTTCTTTTACAGGTTTACTGCATTTGCAAATTATATATGCTTTAGTATAATTTCAAACAATGGTTTAAAATCTATAATGAAAAATAGGTAAATTATTTAAACAAAGTTAATTCTTGAAATAATAATAGGATATATATTTCATGAACTTTTTCTTTTTGTCAAACATTTAATAATCTCTTTGTATTAAAAAATTTAAATTTATATCAATAAAAATATAGGGGTGAAGATATTGAATTTACCAAAATTAATTGAATATATTTTTTACTTTTCTAACTTATTGATATACTTAAGTATGGGGTTCTAACTATAAATTAAATTTAACAAAGGCTACTTTATACAAATGCTTACAATAATCTTTCTAAATTATACATAATGGTAGTAATTTCCATTTAATTTGTTTAAAAAAAGATTTAGGCTTCAGAATATAGTAGGTTTTTACAAATAAAGTGAGAAAATCATTTTGTTTTTAGGAGCTTAAACTGAAAATGGATTGTTTGTTAGTAGGATTATGTGCCAATGGGCCTGTGCGGTTCTGAGCTTATTGTTTGGGGATTTTCAGGTCGAGCCCCAGCACTGTATGGGATGTTCAAGTCTTTGCCTATAAATTGTTATGAATATAAATTAAATACAAAAAGTAATGGAAAAATAATTGTTTGTTTGTTCATTGAACGTCACTTTATGCTGCTTTGGCTAATCGGACGATGCTACAGTGGGAGCTCTAAATTTTGCCTATCCAGGTTTAATTAGGATAGGGATTTTTAACGAGTACCTGACATCGTACAGGCTCGGGACCCCCGTTTATCGTCCCTTCCGAAGGACTGCGTAACTAAGGATTTTTTACTCCCTTAAAAAAATCCTAGGGCCACCTGCCGGGCTACGAACCCGCGATCTTGGGTTTAGTAGTTTAGGAAAAATAATTATTTTTAAATCAAAATTAAATATTCATATAATCAAATAAAAAAAAAATAAAAAAAACATTTTCATTTTAATTTCAAGGACTCTATGACACATGGAGTTAATTATAAACATGTTTCATATTTATGCATTTGCTTATCAATTGCATAAATTACATAACGTTTATTGATTTGTTTATCAAGCTTATTATATGAATAATTAAAACTTTCATTTTAAACATTCATGTCATAAATTAAAAGAATACATATCATCGCTTTCCTCATATAGTTAATACCCAATATTTCTATATATTTACATTTTTAAAGATTTTTTTCGCTTATAAGTAGAAGTGAATAATTATTTTCCATAAATTTTTATCAAGTTTATCTAACTATTTACTTTATTTGAGGGCTAAATCAATCAAATATAGATTTTGACATTAAAAGAAGCTCACTCACTTTATTATTTAAAAACTGCCACCTCTTTCGTTCCAATTTGATGCAATTGAACGCTTTTTTTATAGTTAAACATATTTTTGAGAAATGCATTTAAGATATAACTAGACCCAAATTTATCGAAGGCAATTGATGAGAACGAAGCATTAGTATTTCAAGTTTTTAAAAGCACATCGCCTACTTAATTTCAAATTATATCTAAATTTTGGTCTGAATGCGCGTGTGTTTTATGTATAGTACATAATAAACGTTTTATATAGCGAACCATATTCGTTGATGATCTAAGTGTACAACTTTCAATACAAACAAAAATATTGCACTAATTTATATCAATCAATTACTAATCTCTAAATAATTTGTTTATTTTTACAATCTTACTTTAAATTCTGTGTTCATGTTTATATTTTGAGGTATTTTTCAGTGTCATTTTCAAACAAAAATTAACATTTTATAACCTCTATTCAAAAATACCGTGTAGTCCTTATCTAAAATTATTAATTCGTCTTATTTAAATTGTTAATAGATTCTCTTTTATTGTTACTTCAATTGTTTATGATACTAAAATCGTTATTCAATTATTAGTGAAGTTTATTTTGAAAAGCAAAAGTAAAGACTTGTAAAATATTATAACTTACTGCAGTAATATCTAATTTTGTTGATAATAATGAAGAATCATGTAACTATTATACATGATAATTTTTATAGATATATACTGTTGTTCATAGAATCTAAATTTTAACCTCTTATTGTTTATTCAAATAGCTAAATTGAAATTAAATGATATCCTATTTTAATACCTGATTCAAGGATAAAAATAGACTTTAAATTCATATAAACGATTCTTTCTCGTTTGAAAATAGATGGAATGCCTACATTACGTGCAGCTATTCACAGCTATTTTTAAACCTTAAATAGCCAATGATTCTAATAACTGTTTTTATTTGTTTTTAACAACTGCTTTGTTTATATATTTTTTCATTGTTTAGATCCAACTTTATATCTTTATAACATGCATCTATTTTATAGCTGAGATAGTATTTATAAAATTGCAAAACAGGCTAAAAATAAAATAATTCCAATAGTCAAGGCTAAAACTAATTATAAATAGTTATGTCTATTTTTTATGTTTTCCCTCTCTTTGCTCAATTAAACATATAATTTTTTTATCTAGGCCAATATATAATTCATTTTTTTATTTTATTAACTTTTATTTCTTCCCTTTATATATTAAATTGATTATATCCCTTTATAAGTTGATATTAACAACTATCACTTTCACACCATATTTAGGATCTGACTTATAGTGCATTAAGCATTATATATATATATATATATATATATATATATATATATATATATATATATATTATGTTAACATATATCAATCTGGAAATAGTTGAATGACACTTAATCATTACGAATTTTGACTTATTTTGGTTAATTTATATGAAACAATAGCGATTATTAGATTATAAATAATCTGTAATACATTATAAAACATAAGGTATACAATAAAAATTACTAAAATTTGTTGAAAAATTTAAATATTGGATTGCTATCAAAAATAATTTTTACAAATGCTAAAAAAAATTTTTATATAATAATTTAAAAGGTAAAATGTTTATAAATATATTCTATTAAGTATAAACAGTAATTTATAGAAAAAATTTAATGTAGTTAAATAAAGTGAGAGTAAAACTTTATTAGCCTATAATATACTACTATATTTTATTACAATTTAGAATTTTATTATTAGAATTTAGAAAAAAAAATTATATTCCATCTCATAATGTTTTTCATTTTTAAGAATTATTATTTACTTGAAGTATTATTTATTTGTAATACAGTTTTAAGTTGTAATAAAAAAAAAGATATATATATTATTTCTTAAATATTTAGGAGGCAATGGTAACAATGTATAAGTTAGAGGGAAGGCAACTTAAACATATCTTATATTTGTGCCTACGTTTCGGCCCATCTTTTATATTTCGCTGTTATGTTATACTAATTTCAAAATATCATTATTATTTATTAAATAAAATCGTTGTTTACGATATAATTGACAGTCGTTAAGTATAAGTGGTAATTCCAAGTTTGTTCATCTTGATCTTATAGTCTGTTTGTAAGATGTTATACCATTTAAAATGGTAGTTATAAATATAAAATTACCATTGGATCGCTGGGACCATTAGCGACGACTGCTGTTGTGTTTCTTGGATCAACTTTGTGAGTTTCTGGTACATCAGAGTCCTCTGTAGTTCATTATCATTTTTGAAAGGTTAGCACGTTTCAATGTCCAAATTGTTTCATACTACTTGATGCTTCTTGCATTCAAATTGGTGCTTTAAGGTAATTTGTGAATTATTACAGCTTTGGTAGGTTGCTAAAAGTAGGTGGAGATGTTGAATATAATTTCACCGTACTTATTTTTTATGATTCCTGGTGTAGAGTTCTTCGAAATTGGTAATAGTTTTTCGCAATTTCCAATAGGAGGAATTGTCCATGGTGGTGAATACCCAATCGCCAGGGGCTCAACGCCCGCTTGTACGGAAATTTTTAAGTGAATGAGATAAGCTGCAACTCGGTGACAAAGTTCTTCTCTATTTGGAATACTATTTATATTATTTGGGTTTTCACTGATTGGTTATACACAGATAAACTTACGCAGAGTATCGTTGTAACATTGGCCAGGAGTTTCCTTCTATGGTTTAAGGACAATTCTCCAGCTTCACTAAGTAATGAAGACGCTGGGCTTGTTCTGAATGCTCCAATCGCTATTCTTAAGCAGGTATTCTGTATCGAATCGAGCTTTTTTAACAGGCAAGCATAATCAAGCTTATACCTTATTAGAGTTCTATATGCTGTCAACAATATTTTTCTAACTTCTTGATGCTTTAATAAAATTTGAAAGTTTTAAACTGAGATTCGTTCTTCTTCACCTAATTGAATATAGAATTACGTAAACTGAATTCGATGTTCTTCTTTACAATATATATTCTTCACTATTGTTATATTGATATAATGATGTATCAATTCTAACAAGGACTATTAAACATTAGTTCAAAGTTTTCTTACCATAATATTTCCTATACAAAACATTATATTTATTGTATATGTAGTAGATGCATGTTCTCGATTGTTCGTTCGATTGATCGTTTTCCTGATCGATTAGGTATTAAATCTATTATCTATACTTGGTTCCAAAGAGCGTTATTTTCTAATGCTAAGGAGATTACATAAACATGCCTAGGAGACAAACATGTTCTATATTTATCTCGCTATTGTTAGACTTGCCAGCTCTGATAACAGCATGTTTCAACGATCCATTACTCGCCTTTTTTGCATGTTAATGTCTTAATATTTTTAAAAATAAAAACTTGTTCTCTGTTTCGTAAGGTACTATTCACTTGATAATTTATATATCTGAATTGTTTGACATAAAAGACATGTGGGTGTTAAAACGTATAATAATAATAAAGTGTTTATTTATTCTGGAACAAGTCCCTTTAGAATACAGGTATTCATTTGTAAGCTATTATGTCTTAGAGTGTAAATTAATTACATTTAATTAATTATCACAAATAATTTAACAAGTGAAAAAGAATTTTTAAAAAATGCGAATTACCTCCAATAACAATGTTTTTAAAAACAGATTAGATGAAGAGAAAGAAAAAAAAAAAGAAAAAAGATAACAATAATTATATAAGAAAAACAATTGATAGCTAAATATACATCAAATACATGCCAAGCAAAAAATAAAAAAATAATGAAGAAAAATTCAAACTTACACTTATTATTAAAAAATATCTAACTAGATGAGTGAACAGCCACATTAGAGAAAAATATGCATACACACACACACACACACACATATATATATATATATATAAGGGATATGAGTGTATATATACATATATATACACACACATACATACATGTGGGGTTTATATCCCACACACTCGTATATACACACATATATTCACACACATATGTACACATATAAAACACATCATTCATTCATCGAATGAGAGAATTTTAACTCAAAACTGATTCCAATTTTTTGGGAATTGTAGGGATATTAAGTGATGGAATATACGGGATTTGAAAGTTGGAAGATTATTGGAGCAACGAATGGAAGAAGAATAGTGTCTATCAGCTCTCTATTGTTTAATTGTTTTATGATGTATTATTTTATGGGCGTAGCCTAGGAACAGTTCGAGGAAATATTTTTTCTTTTATCTTTTATCTCGATCGGTTATATTACAAATATTTTTAAAAATTGGCAAATCACAAAACCAAAGTTCCCGACTTCTTTAAGCCCTTTATCCCTCTTTACAACATAATGGTGTAAGAATTATAACAATCACTCACTATACATTATCACTTATACATAACCTTCCTACGAACCAACACAACTCCTGGTATCGTAAATAGACAGTATCCTAAATCCTTAAAGGTAAAACATTTTATAAATAGAATATAAGATCAAGAATACAAATTTGACGTTACAATCTAAACTTTTCGACTGTCAATTATTTGGTAATATTAACAACGATTTTATTTAATAAATTTTAAAGATATTTTAAATTAGTATAACATAACGATATATTATAACAGTCACATATAAAATATGGGCCGAAATGTGGGACCAAAATATGTAAATTTGAGTTGCCTACCAGATTTAATAAATACTATAAATTTTTTAAAATTTATTTATTGAAGCTTACAATAGTATTAAATATTATTATAAAATGTTTAAAAAATAATATAAAAATGTTTCATTTATATTTCACAATAATAAGTTTGGGGCGACCTGTGGTCTAGTGGTTAGCATAACAAACTAATAAGCCCAATATCGCGGGTTCGTAGCCCGGCAGGTGAAACTAGGATTTTTTAAAGAGAGTAAAAAGTCCTTGGTTATGCCGTCCCTAGGAAGGGACGTTAAACGGAGGGCTCGACCCTGTACGATTTTAAGAACTCGTTAAAAATTAAACCTGGTTAGGCAAAATTTAGAGCTCCCAATGTAGCATCGTCTGATTAGCCATAGCTCCATAAAGTGACGTTAAATGAACAATAATAAATTTCATTTGATATTTGTTCACTGCGCAGGTATTATCTGTTATTATCGACTGCAGACGATGTTAATTGTAAACAAGATGTATGAGAATTTTAAATGTGGTCAGAAATAGTTTACCTTCTCGAATTAAATTTCCATCCGTTTGACTGATCATTAGGATGCAGGAGTTCGACTTTATCAAGGCTAGTTTGAACGCTTCTTGAATTAATTTCGTATTGTTCTCTATGTGAGCAATATATATTAGAGAAAACATATTGCAAAGAATATAATTAACATATTAATGTCTATAAGTCCTAATGATTAATATACCTTTTTCAAACATCGATATATTTACTATGAATCGCCTTTGTAAAATGAAACGCATCCATCAACTCTATAAAAAAAAATATATAATTAAAAATATATAATTAAAAAATAATTACACAGCCCGTATAGGATTCTTCTCAAACATCATTTATGTTTTATGAAAAAATAGAAACATAGTTATTATTATATGTATATATATAAAAATATATATATATATATATATATATATATATATATATATATATATATATATATATTTATATAACGTATGAGATGTAGGTTGGAGGATTGAGTTACAGATGATCTTATAGATTTTTCACAGGACAGTAATTTGGGGAAGGAGATTTATAGACAGTAGTTTGGTATCGGAATTGAACCCTTTGATTTGCCAAGATTTTATTATTTATTATTTTTAAAAAAGTAAGTCGGCTACAAATGTATAAAACAATTCATTTTTTTTTTTTAAATCGAAAAATGTACCTACTTTCAGGTAATTATTAGATGATTAATAAAAAAAAACTTAAGTCTTCCAGGTCCAAATTATAATACTTTATGAGGAATAGAATTTGTCAGGGGCTACAGCCGATGATAACACAAAAATAAGCAGAACTTATTTTTTAATTGTGCTAAAGTTTCGGCCTACGGGGTAAGCCATCTTAAGGGCAAATATAATGGCAAATAAATAATAAAATGGGTGTGGTGACTTGTCAAACTAGCACTTGTCACCTCAACATATTATATTTTGTACTGATTGATAATTGTTGACCTTGATAATATATGTGGAAGAAAGTGGTCCGGGAATGAATGAGTTGTGTTCCAAGCTAGTGAGGACCTAACCCCCCCCCCCCAGCCTCCTCCCCCCACAGCCCTGAAGAAGACATACAAATTAGGTCGAAACGTTGGCTAATCAATAAATTTTTTCTCCAATTCTAAGAGAAATTCATTGTGACCTCTACCCGAACCACTTTCATCCATATATAATATTTTGTGGTTGATTTTCTTAAAAATGGATTACCTTTACAATTATTTCATACAAGCTTTATAAACTACATTATTTTTGAGTGATGCGCAATAAAATTTTAATTATAAACAATAATAATTTTTTTTATAAATGATTGTCTACTAAGTGAATTTATAGATTTTTTTAAGGTTTAAAAATGAAATTCTTCCGTATCAAATAAATTAATCATGTACTACTTTATATTTTTAAATTACCATTGTGATATCAAATAAGGTTTTAGAGACTTCCAGATTAATACATTACATCGATTGGTATTTTTAAATATTTTACCTAAAAATTTATATCGAAAGAACACTTGACAATACTTCCAACATTCCAAATAAAAGGTTCTCGAACAAAAAAAGGGAATATAAAATTTTGTCGAACGAAGCAAAACACGTTTGGAACATGTTTATGTTTGTCCCGAAATCCTTGGGTCAACAGTCCATAGCTGCTAACTACTAACAAATATCTCGTGTTTTCTTTTCGACTGGTCTAAAGGTTCCGAGCCTACAAATAATATTTCGGGTGTTTGTTCTGTTGTTTCATAACACGCTGTGGTTTCACCACTGGGTTTAGTCTTATACAATTACGTACTGCGAGAATGTTAGTTCCGAAAAAATGATGAGCTCAATGGAGATTTTAGGGAGTTATACAACGGGGAATTGCAAGCATGCACTCATTTAATAAAATGGAAACGATAAAAAGTTGAGGGTATATAAATCTACTTTCTCCCCATATTAACATACTCTTCGGAATCTCGGACTACCAAACATAAAAAGAGGATCCAGGCTTCAGAATGAAGATAGAGGGGAATACAACACGAGACCGAATTCACAATTCGATCATTAGATCAAGCCTCAGAGTTGTGGAGCCTGCGGAAAAAGTCATTGAAGAAAAGAGTCTTAGATGGTTTGGACATGTTTTAAGAATGGAAAACAAACGGTTGGCCAAGATGACATACGGTGCTAAGGTTGAAGGAAGAATGTCCAGAGGTAGACCCCGACATAGAATAGAATAGAATAGAAAAATAATTTTATTCTGGGACCAGGTTCCTTTAGAATAACAGAGATGAACATATTTAAGTAAATATTTATCTGGCCAAAGGCCTGCATCTGAATAAAACAATATTTACAGAATATCTTGAAAGTAAATAACTAAACAGGTTTGTTTTGGTAGATCGGAAAATGTAATGAAAAAATGAAATAAAAAAACCGACCAAATTTACAATAAAAAGAACTAGGCTTATGAAAAAAAAACACAGTGAATATATAATATCTAGTAACAAAAAAAATGATATTATGAGTGAGGAATATTTACAGTAGTTCATCAATCGATCAAGTTGAATATATCTATAAATTATTTATTGATTATAAAGCATCTGATTGGGAATTTAGAAGATGTAGGAAAAGTTTGGATTTAAATGAGGTTATAGAAGACGCATGACGGATATCGAGTGGGAGTGAGTTCCAAAGAGAGATAGAACGGGCGAGAAAGGAACGCTCAAAAGTTTTGGTTCTGTGGGAACGGATATAAAAATCGGAAGGGCGAGGTCTTGTGCCTTGGGATTGGATAGAGGATTTGAATTGTAGGAGACTATAGATGTAAGATGGATGTTGTGAGTTGATAGTTTGATATAAGTAAGAACCAAGGACATACCTGGGAAGATGATATTAAGGAAAGCTTCACAAAGAGAAGTCTGCAATGGAACAGAAGAAGAGAAATGGTAGAGGATCGTACTGTGTGGTCCGGGCTGTACAGAAAGAAACCTGTCAAAGTATGAGCCGAAGATAAAATTATAGGTTAATAAAGGCTGACTGCTAAACGTCAAATTGGTTGACGGAAGCGTAGATGGGAGGATTACTGCAACAATTATCTTACAAATATGTGTTAAATAATGCAGATACAATTTTCATCGGAAATAAAATCCGGTAAATCCTGTTCAGAAACAAGCAGTGCTAAAGTGAAATTTAAAAATTAAGTTACCATTTCTAGGTGAGGAAGTTAGCTAGCAGTGTATAGAGAGTGGTGAGTTGTTGAGCTGAAAGTTTCGGGTTCAAATCCGGCTATCGTAGAAAATGTATTTAATCTGTCAACAGTCACAGCTGGAGCTTTGAGATCTAATGACCCTCCTGGGGCTCACTTAGTATTTATGAAGTGAATAATCTTAATTAGCGGAAAATCTGGTAGTCTCTTTTCCATACTAAAGCTCCGAATAACATGTATTTTTCGGAAAATAGTAAAAGGTATACGAATGAAAAGTTATTATTCAACTCGAAGTGACAACGTGCCTAATAATTACTTTAATTTAAACCAGTGATATTAGTTTTTATCAAAATATTATTAGAAAAAGTTTTTGGTGGTAATGTCACCTGTGGTCTAGTGGTTAGCGTAACAAACTACTAAACCCAAGATCGCGGGTTCGGCAGGTGGTCCTAGGATTTTTTTAAGGGAGTAAAAAATCCTTAGTTACGCCGTCCTTCGGAAGGGGACGTTAAACGGGGATCCCAAGCCTGTACGATGTCAGGTACTCGTTAAAAATCCCTATCCTAATTAAACCTGGATAGGCAAAATTTAGAGCTCCCACTGTGGCATCGTCCGATTAGCCATAGCAGCATAAAGTGACGTTAAATGAACAAACAAACAGTTTTTTGTGGTAGTTCTGTTTTTCAAAGTGTTAACTATTCCTGTTTAATTATATTATCTCATCCTTTCTTTATCATCTCTACGCCATTTCCCGGGAAAGGCCTGATTAAAAACATATTTTGTATGTCGAGCGATTAGCAGACTTCCTGTGTATTCATTGCCAAGGCCACTCCGGCTGGCATTGAGGATATTCTTATCCCCTGCTCCTGCCCATTTCGTAACTTTATCTTAGTCAAATAGGCTTTTATCTAATGTTGACTTTCCGAATTATATTATAAATATTTCTAGATACTGGGTAATTATAAGAAAATAAACAGAGAAGCGTAAAAAAATAACTTAGACAAGAAAATAATGATAAATTATATTTTAAACACCAAAATTCTGAACTACACTTATTTCAATTATTCTCTTGTTTAAAGCACATTTTTAATAGAGTTTCCAAGGAAACGTATAGATTTTAATCTACATTAGGGGGGACCCGTAGTCTAGTGGTTAGCATAACCAACTACTAAGCACAACATCGGTGGTTCGAAGCCCTGCAGGTCGCTCTAGGATTTTTAAAGGGAGTAAAAAATCCTTGGTTATGCCGTCCTTCGTAAGGGGCGTTAAATGGGGGTTCCAAGCCTATGCGATATCAGGTACTCGTTAATAATCCCTATCCTAATTAAACCTGGATAGGCAAAATTTAGATGTAGCATCGTCCGATTTGCTGTAGCAGCATAAAGTGACGTTAAATGAACAAACAGATCATTTACGTTTGTTTCATCCCTCACTTGCTGTTACCTTATAAGATTGTATACTTATATATCAATATATATATGTACAGGTATATCAATTTAATTATACACCTAAATAACTACATTTTTTTTATTCTAAGTATTTTTTATTTATTTTAGAAATATTGTTCCTTTTTCTTTTGTTTAAAATTAACTACTGCGGATATTTAATCATTTCTTATGGTTATTATAATCATATACGATAATATTATATACTATGCGATATGATAAATTAGACGAAATAAAGAAAAAAATTAAATCACTAAAATAGAGCCAAAAACTCAAACAGAAACACTATTATTTTTATAATGCAATTGAGAAAAACCACATCGCAAAGCCTTATGTATCAAAAATACACCCACTTACCAGTCGACGTTTCGCCTATTCAGGCATTATCAAGACACTCGTTGAAGTTGTATGTTGAACGTCTTGGTGGTGGGGTACTGTCTCATGTTTGGAGCCTGTTTGGGCTGTTGATCGTTTGGGATGTATTGCACCTTTTTCTTCGAGATGTGATTCACATAACCCCTTTTTTGTTTTTGGTGTTTTGATAAAGCCTGAATAGGCGAAACGTCGACTGGTAAGTGGGTGTATTTTTGAAACATAAGGCCTTGCATTGTGGTTTTTCCCAATTGCATTATAAGAAAAAAATTAAATTTACATTTAAGGAAAATATATCGAAAGTTGAGTATTTCCGATAAAGATAAGACTATTCTGTAATAAAAATTATTAGGGAATTTCACATTGATGTGACTAGATATATCAAAATGTTTAGAGACGATTAAAAATCTGCAAAATAATAAGAAGAACTGGAAAACAAATTCTTTTATGGAAAAACAAAAAGTTCAATCAGTTATTGATGTTTTAAGTTGTTATTAGCATCAGTTGCAATAATATTTAACGAATTTTAAGAAAAATAAGAATGACATAGGGTCCTCACATTAAGATGGAACGACAATCACTAAATCACAAACTCAATTTAATGTATTCCATATTCAGGAAAAACTCAAAATTAGACTTAAAATGGAAATTAAATACGATACTTACTTACTAAAACCAGTTTGGACATATGCATTACAAATTTACCGAATCGCTAAACAGACTCACGGAAAACGACTTCAAACTTTTCAGTCAAAAGTACTTAGACTTATCACCAATCATGTTAATAACAAAACTCTGCATACTGACTTAAAAATGCCAATGGTTAACGAACACATACGAACATACTACAAACGCATTCAAGAAAAACTATACGGACACCCAAAACCATTGCTACAACAAATGGCCACGACTCTCATGCCTGAGAACATTAGGAGGAGATTAAAAAGAACGTGGATGAGGGATCTATTACTATATCAAATTGAATCTCATTCCATTGTATATTATTTTACTGTCAGCCAAACTGCTGATTGTCATTGTTATATTTGACAGGTGTGAATAAATATATAAAGAGAAGGAAAAGAAAAATATAATTATAATAAAATAAAATATAATAATTAATAATCAATGGAATTCTAACTTTTAAACTTTTAAACTTTTAACTTTTTTAAAGTTGATTGAATTAAATTTTATAAGTCATACACTGGCCACTAGGTGTCGCTAGTATCGAACAAGTTGCTGATGCGAAAGTTTATTCCCCACCAAAAGTCGCTAAACGCGGCTAAATTTTACTAATTTTTGTCAATATGTGTATTTATATATATTATATATTATATATATATATATATATATATATATATATATATATATATATATATATATATATATATATTTATATATTTATAAACCCTCTGTTGGCACTACGAGTGCAGATACCCCACACTCTCTCACGCCCTCCTACCACAGGTATTTGCTGGAGCCACCCAACTCTGTTGACAGATAAAATAACAGATCCAGAACCTTCTGATGTTTGCTATATCATCAGATCTGGGGGGGGGGGATACACAACATCGATCTACTGACAGTCAAAATATTAGGGAATCAGGAGTGTTATGTGATAAGAGGATTTTTTTTTTCTATCAAAAATATCTCCTTGTTTAGTCTAAACTCTAGAGCTTCCTTGATTCAGTTTATATGTACGTTTCCTTATCGTGCCGTTTATTATCTCAGAGTATTCAGTTAGGTACTAAGAAAAATGAGTTAATCAGAGTTACCTACAATTCCCATAAACAATAATCACTTCATATCAAATACATACATTCAATAAAATCTAATCTCCAACTCTTCACATACACTCAAGCCAATCTATTGGAATATAGATTTATATCTTATACTTAAAAGTTAGTTACATCTAGTAATTTTAATTTCCATCCCCTATATTTTCACAACAATGCCTTTTAAACCTTGGTGGAATATATACAGTGCATACAATAGACATTCCAACACTACCCTTATAATATATTCTGATGATACATGTGTAGATTGATCAATTTATTAGTTAGTAAACTCTTCAATCCTTTGTATTTAAAAGAAATATAGTAAATTGAGAATTAAAACGAATTTTAATAAGTCCCTTCAAATTATTTTACCCATCGTCATAAACTTACGACTTGTTACCGTAATATATTAGTCCACCTCTTTCCTTGGAACGCAATTGTAACCTGAGGCTTCATTTCGACGAATGCTTTACTTGGAATCAACTAATCATTTGCCAAAATATTCCCTAAGTTCACAGATTAATAATGTATCTGTCACAGCCAGTCTCAATAACGGATAAAAAATACATTTATATTTGTACCAGTCCGTGGATCTGAAATAGTGAAGTCTATCTAGAACAAAAATATCCGAAGGATAAAGTATAATTTAGAAAAAATGACATGTACGAAAATGACTTTACCCTCGAAACTGTTTAGTTTTTTTTTATTGAGTGTATTTCGGAACTAGAGTAAATTGTCCGCATTTGTCAGGATTCATAAAAAAAAAATCTGACAATCGAAAAAATTGTGCCACTCGCAGGTGACAAATACCAACCCTATCTTTAAATATTACTCTCCGAAATAACACAAGGATGAAAAAGACAAAGAAACTATCTCAAGTTTCGTCTAGTTTTATTTTTACCCATCGAAAAAATCTTTGCATCTGAATATACGTTGTGTTTCGGGGGTATATACGTTAGGTTTCTGTATATAGTTATGTTTAAGGTATGTATTTCATACAAGTTCCTTAAGTTATATCTATGCACATTATATGCATATACATGTACAGATAGCAATTAATACATGTCAGTGTGTACTGAGAGCTCACTCAAACAAATCACCAGTCTTCACGTCCATGGCCCTAGAAACAGTTTATCCTTGCCAAGTACTGAAGCCATCGTGGTTTTACTAGTACAAGATTTTTTTTTTTAAATTAGCTTATAATGTCTTGAATAGATATTTTAGATTAGATAGTTTTTGCTAAGCTTACTACATTTCAAAAGCCATATAAATAACCCTTTATTGGTTTAATAAAAATTCGTATTTAAGTATTAATTTAAAATTAACTTAATGAATAGTTTATTTATCACAATACATATGGATACATGGATAGCAGTGGGTCTATTAAACTTAATAGAATTTAAAAGAAAACTAACTTAGTTTGATATTAATGTGATGCAAGAGCAAGATTTTTTAAAATAAAGTTTATACATAGTAAAATATTACTTTTCGTGTAATTTCACTACTCATTGCTCAAATTTTATAACTGTAATCTACATGTATTCTGTAGTCCAGATTGTATTTTTTTTTTAATTTAGTCTAAGCAGGAAAAAAAATCTAGAATTTATCTCAGCATTTAAAACTGTGTTTCAACTAGAAATTCTATAATATTTTCATCAGTTAAACTAATTTTTTCGATCGATTTTTATTATTTATATATATTTTTTTTTTAAATACATTTTTTTATTTTTTAAAGAGAAAAGATAGGCCCTCGACCGGGATTTGAACCCGGAACCTTTGTTTCACCGTGACATCGCTCTGCCAATTGAGCTAACTTTTCTCTTTAAAAAATAAAAATATTTATAACTCATAAAAAATGACCAATAATTATAAAAAATATAAACAATAATATGACGTAAGTCAATAAGATCCTAAATCTTTATTTTAAACGAAAAATGGTGAAAACATCCTTTGACTTCCTTTCAGCAGAACCATAAATAATTTGCTAAAAATTAATCCTGAACATTTTCCATATCTTTCTTTGTCTTCAAGTCTCCCACTCGAAAACTGGACACTCGCCGTTGAACAGTGCACTCAAATATACTGCCTTCACCCGAGACTTATTTCATATTTCGAGCCCCTTTTTGGCCGAGTTTGAACTCAAACAAATTTATACGAAAATCAAATTTTGAAATCATAATAATGACTGAATTATTTCAAGTAGCAAAATGTTAAAGTGGTAAATAAACATTTTTCTTTAAAAGAAGATTTTAAGATAAAAGAAGTATTTACATTTATAAAAGTCAAAACAGCAACAAACATAAATAGTTTACTTTTTTTTTTAAAGAGAAAAGATAGGCCCTCGACCGGGATTTGAACCCGGAACCTTTGTCTCACCGTGACATCGCTCTGCCAATTGAGCTATCCAAGGCACTTCTCGGTCGAGGATAAAGCTTCTCTCTTTTAGATCCTAAAGCCCCAGTGTGCTCCCGCAATTTTTGCGATGAATACACTAGAACGAAGTTCTTTGAACATTAATTTTAATTTAGGATCCTATTGACTTACGTCATATTATTATTTATTTATTATTATAAAATTAATGTTCAAAGAACTTCGTTCTAGTGTATTCATCGCAAAAATTGCGGGAGCACACTGGGGCTTTAGGATCTAAAAGAGAGAAGCTTTGTCCTCGACCGAGAAGTGCCTTGGATAGCTCAATTGGCAGAGCGATGTCACGGTGAGACAAAGGTTCCGGGTTCAAATTCCGGTCGAGGGCCTATCTTTTCTCTTAAAAAAATAAAAAGATTTTTATTATTCCACGTTATATTTAAAATAAAAAAGGTATATATAGACAAAATATGATAGTTAAATTACATTAACTCGTGTATATTTGGGGAATAGTTGAAGAGAAAAGATTTGGCTTGGCCGGTATTCGAACCCGGATCGTCTGCATCTCCCGTGCAGTCCTCTAAACCACTGAGCTACCAGGGGTCGTGTCCAAGTCAGACAAATCCGTTCTCTTCACCGATCCTATAAAAATAATCACCATCAAAATAACAAATAATAAAAATAAAGTAGAAATAGTTCTAAGAATAGGAAGTGAAGTGTCTCCGTTACGGTCCGTCTTTACACTAAAATTATTTCTTCACTAAATTTTTTTCATATATAATACAGAGAAAAATATATACCTATACGATATCATCTCTAGCTATCTTTAGAATATCCTTCCAATAGACCAAAGGTTCGAAACCGATTAGCTTGATATTCCCAACGGTACCGGATAGAAAACAGTATCGGTTACTCAAAGATTTGGTCCAGAGATATCGACTAAAACCAACCTTCCATAAACTGCTAGGTCTTCCACTTCTTTACGAGACTGTTGGTCTTTAAGAGGAAGATATCTCACACAAATAGCCACGTTTGTTTATTATATACACTTCGTTGGATTACCAAAATAAATACTCAAGACAAGAGGAGTTTATTCCTACTTTATTCTTATCGCCTTCTGTATTTATAACCAACTGATTCGAAGGCCGTTATATTTATTTTATAAACTTATAAAAATAATCATTCTTGTTTTTATTTCAATACAAATAAAAGGTACATCGAACTCGAAGGATGAATGTCGATAACAGCATTCGCTGTTAAAAACTATTCGGGCACGACCGCCAAAACACAATCACTTAAAAAAAATCCTCGTAAAATTAAAAAAAAAAACTGTACATTTACTGATTCGTTCAATCTTTTTTTACCCCTTAACTTTAGCCGCTACAATGTTCTAATGAGTTAATATTTAACTACTTTCTTATTTGAAATGCATAGCTACTTTGAATAATAGCTAACAATTTCAGTTAGATTAGAGAAAGTGAACTTCTTTTTGGGATGTAATTTCAATACATATTAAAGAAATATTTGGCCTTATTTAGGTTAAAATAAGAAAAGCCATTTAGCATTAATTAGAGATATTGAGTATTTCATCAACCCTCCAATGGTACGGTAGGGTCCTCAAATACACCAACTTTTTATTTAAGGTTTTAGGTGCTATGGTATCAGTGCGTCTCTACTCATCTATAAAAACATAATTCTAATAATGTAACATGACTTTATTATTCATAAAAATACATTTTCAAATCAAACTTTTCATTAAAATGCAACATAACTTCTAGTAAATGAAAAATGTCCAATAAAACATAGGCAGTAAAATTGGGTAACTTTCACAGTAAACAAATAAAAATAAAACTTACATTAAATTTTCTAAGCAAAATGTAGTCGAAAACCAGTCTCATGAATAATAAAATGAATAAAACATTCTCAATTATCATAGCAAGATATGCAATAGTCAACAGCTTTCAGATGACTCGAACAAATAGATTTTTTTGCATGTATTACAAAAAAAAATTTATCTGCACTACGAGGGCAAATATTGCATCTTCTGGTCTTCTGAGGTGGTTCAGAATGAGGGACAAATATCAACCAGAAACTTCTGTTCAAGGTTCATGTGTTTCTTATTGATAGCATTTTAAATTAAGGGTGTTTGTTACTGGTTTATTACCTGATGGAAATTTATAGTCGAATTAATAGTAATGGATAAGAGAATTACTAAATAAAGGAATATCTATTACAAAACGCGCTGGATTTCATGAATGGTGGCGTTTTCGTCAACCCCAAAAATGAATTTTCGCGGAATTCGGGTAACAAAGACAATTGACTCACATTGTGTAGCGAAACCTTTCGACTGACAGGACAGGTACTCAAAGTCTTGACCCTTGGAAATTATAATTTTTTTTTCAATTTTAGATTTGTTTTAGAAACATTAATAAAGAAATCCCACCTAATGAGCTTATTCTAATTATTGGTTTTATATATTAAGTGTTTTGCATTAAATCAAATAAATTAAAAAAAATTATGGTCGTTTTACAAATAAATAAAATAATTTATAGTTTATGACAATAATGTCTTAACCTTATTTTAGTGCACTATTTGTGTAGAAATAACAGTACTAAAGTCGAAATAAGATGTACCAAGTTTTTTTATTTAATGCATCGATTCCAATTAAATTAATTTATAGTGCTATATTTATTGTAACGACATGAAGAAGCTAAGAGTGGTTTTGTGATTTGCCAATTTAAAAAAATGTTTATAATTTAACTGATCAAGACAAAATACTAAACAGAAAATAGTTCCTGGATCAGTTGTTAGGCGACGCCGATGAAATTTTATATCTCTAAAAATGTTTTCGTATTTTATGTGTACATATATGTATGTATATATATATATATATATATATATATATATATATATATATATATATATATATATATAATATAGCTTCGAAGGGCGTGGCACTGTTGAGACATGGCACTAGCGCAGTGTTATTGCGTATGCGCATATAATGGCAGTAGAGGCGCAGCGGAAGCCGAATTCTGGACGGCATTGAAGGTCATCTCTTGAAGGGCAGCAGATGCCATGAGTACCCCGCCTCTTCGGTCGACCAGGAAGTCCTGGGGAGTACGCTAATCGAGGAGGACGTGGAAGTGGTAAGGCAGGTGGAGTTACTGCGTAGTACGTTGTATTATACGGGGAGAAAAATATTTCTGAATTAGTTAACCTAGATAAATTCACCTTGTATTTTACCATATTTTGGCAAAAAAAACATCCGATGTAGATGCAATGATAAAGTCTTTATTTTAAACGAAAAATGGTGAAAACATCCTTTGACTTCCTTTTAGCAGAACCATAAATAATTTGCTAAAAATTAATCCTGAACATTTTCCTTATCTTTCTTTGTCTTCAAGTCTCCCACTCGAAAACTGGATACTCGCCGTTGAACAGTGCACTCAAATATACTGCCTTCACCCGAGACTTAGTTAATATTTCGAGCCCCTTTTTGGCCGAGTTTGAACTCAAACAAATTTATACGAAAATCAAATTTTGAAATCATAATAATGACTGAATTATTTCAAGTAGCAAAATGTTAAAGTGGTAAATAAACATTTTTCTTTAAAAGAAGATTTTAAGATAAAAGAAGTATTTACATTTATAAAAGTCAAAACAGCAACAAACATAAATAGTTTACTTTTTTTTTTAAAGAGAAAAGATAGGCCCTCGACCGGGATTTGAACCCGGAACCTTTGTCTCACCGTGACATCGCTCTGCCAATTGAGCTATCCAAGGCACTTCTCGGTCGAGGATAAAGCTTCTCTCTTTTAGATCCTAAAGCCCCAGTGTGCTCCCGCAATTTTTGCGATGAATACACTAGAACGAAGTTCTTTGAACATTAATTTTAATTTAGGATCCTATTGACTTACGTCATATTATTATTTATTTATTATTATAAAATTAATGTTCAAAGAACTTCGTTCTAGTGTATTCATCGCAAAAATTGCGGGAGCACACTGGGGCTTTAGGATCTAAAAGAGAGAAGCTTTGTCCTCGACCGAGAAGTGCCTTGGATAGCTCAATTGGCAGAGCGATGTCACGGTGAGACAAAGGTTCCGGGTTCAAATTCCGGTCGAGGGCCTATCTTTTCTCTTAAAAAAATAAAAAGATTTTTATTATTCCACGTTATATTTAAAATAAAAAAGGTATATATAGACAAAATATGATAGTTAAATTACATTAACTCGTGTATATTTGGGGAATAGTTGAAGAGAAAAGATTTGGCTTGGCCGGTATTCGAACCCGGATCGTCTGCATCTCCCGTGCAGTCCTCTAAACCACTGAGCTACCAGGGGTCGTGTCCAAGTCAGACAAATCCGTTCTCTTCACCGATCCTATAAAAATAATCACCATCAAAATAACAAATAATAAAAATAAAGTAGAAATAGTTCTAAGAATAGGAAGTGAAGTGTCTCCGTTACGGTCCGTCTTTACACTAAAATTATTTCTTCACTAAATTTTTTTCATATATAATACAGAGAAAAATATATACCTATACGATATCATCTCTAGCTATCTTTAGAATATCCTTCCAATAGACCAAAGGTTCGAAACCGATTAGCTTGATATTCCCAACGGTACCGGATAGAAAACAGTATCGGTTACTCAAAGATTTGGTCCAGAGATATCGACTAAAACCAACCTTCCATAAACTGCTAGGTCTTCCACTTCTTTACGAGACTGTTGGTCTTTAAGAGGAAGATATCTCACACAAATAGCCACGTTTGTTTATTATATACACTTCGTTGGATTACCAAAATAAATACTCAAGACAAGAGGAGTTTATTCCTACTTTATTCTTATCGCCTTCTGTATTTATAACCAACTGATTCGAAGGCCGTTATATTTATTTTATAAACTTATAAAAATAATCATTCTTGTTTTTATTTCAATACAAATAAAAGGTACATCGAACTCGAAGGATGAATGTCGATAACAGCATTCGCTGTTAAAAACTATTCGGGCACGACCGCCAAAACACAATCACTTAAAAAAAATCCTCGTAAAATTAAAAAAAAAAACTGTACATTTACTGATTCGTTCAATCTTTTTTTACCCCTTAACTTTAGCCGCTACAATGTTCTAATGAGTTAATATTTAACTACTTTCTTATTTGAAATGCATAGCTACTTTGAATAATAGCTAACAATTTCAGTTAGATTAGAGAAAGTGAACTTCTTTTTGGGATGTAATTTCAATACATATTAAAGAAATATTTGGCCTTATTTAGGTTAAAATAAGAAAAGCCATTTAGCATTAATTAGAGATATTGAGTATTTCATCAACCCTCCAATGGTACGGTAGGGTCCTCAAATACACCAACTTTTTATTTAAGGTTTTAGGTGCTATGGTATCAGTGCGTCTCTACTCATCTATAAAAACATAATTCTAATAATGTAACATGACTTTATTATTCATAAAAATACATTTTCAAATCAAACTTTTCATTAAAATGCAACATAACTTCTAGTAAATGAAAAATGTCCAATAAAACATAGGCAGTAAAATTGGGTAACTTTCACAGTAAACAAATAAAAATAAAACTTACATTAAATTTTCTAAGCAAAATGTAGTCGAAAACCAGTCTCATGAATAATAAAATGAATAAAACATTCTCAATTATCATAGCAAGATATGCAATAGTCAACAGCTTTCAGATGACTCGAACAAATAGATTTTTTTGCATGTATTACAAAAAAAAATTTATCTGCACTACGAGGGCAAATATTGCATCTTCTGGTCTTCTGAGGTGGTTCAGAATGAGGGACAAATATCAACCAGAAACTTCTGTTCAAGGTTCATGTGTTTCTTATTGATAGCATTTTAAATTAAGGGTGTTTGTTACTGGTTTATTACCTGATGGAAATTTATAGTCGAATTAATAGTAATGGATAAGAGAATTACTAAATAAAGGAATATCTATTACAAAACGCGCTGGATTTCATGAATGGTGGCGTTTTCGTCAACCCCAAAAATGAATTTTCGCGGAATTCGGGTAACAAAGACAATTGACTCACATTGTGTAGCGAAACCTTTCGACTGACAGGACAGGTACTCAAAGTCTTGACCCTTGGAAATTATAATTTTTTTTTCAATTTTAGATTTGTTTTAGAAACATTAATAAAGAAATCCCACCTAATGAGCTTATTCTAATTATTGGTTTTATATATTAAGTGTTTTGCATTAAATCAAATAAATTAAAAAAAATTATGGTCGTTTTACAAATAAATAAAATAATTTATAGTTTATGACAATAATGTCTTAACCTTATTTTAGTGCACTATTTGTGTAGAAATAACAGTACTAAAGTCGAAATAAGATGTACCAAGTTTTTTTATTTAATGCATCGATTCCAATTAAATTAATTTATAGTGCTATATTTATTGTAACGACATGAAGAAGCTAAGAGTGGTTTTGTGATTTGCCAATTTAAAAAAATGTTTATAATTTAACTGATCAAGACAAAATACTAAACAGAAAATAGTTCCTGGATCAGTTGTTAGGCGACGCCGATGAAATTTTATATCTCTAAAAATGTTTTCGTATTTTATGTGTACATATATGTATGTATATATATATATATATATATATATATATATATATATATATATATATATATATAATATAGCTTCGAAGGGCGTGGCACTGTTGAGACATGGCACTAGCGCAGTGTTATTGCGTATGCGCATATAATGGCAGTAGAGGCGCAGCGGAAGCCGAATTCTGGACGGCATTGAAGGTCATCTCTTGAAGGGCAGCAGATGCCATGAGTACCCCGCCTCTTCGGTCGACCAGGAAGTCCTGGGGAGTACGCTAATCGAGGAGGACGTGGAAGTGGTAAGGCAGGTGGAGTTACTGCGTAGTACGTTGTATTATACGGGGAGAAAAATATTTCTGAATTAGTTAACCTAGATAAATTCACCTTGTATTTTACCATATTTTGGCAAAAAAAACATCCGATGTAGATGCAATGATAACGTCTTTATTTTAAACGAAAAATGGTGAAAACATCCTTTGACTTCCTTTTAGCAGAACCGTAAATAATTTGCTAAAAATTAATCCTGAACATTTTCCATATCTTTCTTTGTCTTCAAGTCCCCCACTCGAAAACTGGATACTCGCCGTTGAACAGTGCATTCAAATATACTGCCTTCACCCGAGACTTAATATGTCGGGCCCCTTTCTGGCCGAGTTTGAACTCAAACAAAATTATAAGAAAATCAAATTTTGAAATCATAATAATGACTGAATTATTTCAAGTAGCAAAATGTTACAGTGGTAAATAAACGTTTTTCTTTAAAAGAAGATTTTAAGATAAAAGAAGTATTTACATTTATAAAAGTCAAAACAGCAACAAACATAAATAGTTCACGTATGAGAGGAAAATAGTTGACTAGATGATAAAATGGAGAACGGAGATAGTTGGGGGGGTGCAGTAAAAAAACACCAAATAACACTAGACTTATATTTAGTAAGTGCCGACGTTTCGAACTACAGTGTAGGCCATCTTCAGGGCTATGAGAGAGAAACAAATATTTATATATTTTTTATTCTGTTTGTTTCTCTCTCACAGCCCTGAAGATGGCCTACATGGTAGGCCGAAACGTCGGCACTTACTAAATATAAGTCTAGTACTTATTTGGTGTTTTTTTTTACTGCACCCCCCAACTATCTCCGTTCTCCATAAATAGTTTACCATCTGGAGGGGTATTTAAAAAAAAACAACAACATAAAATCCTGCATTATATAAACAATTAACATAATCACATGAAAGCTAATTCAGTTTTCTACAATCAGCTATGTCACAGCAGCACTATATTGAACTATATATTCTCCTCTTCTTAAAGACATTTTTTTTTTAGCTTTCTTGAAATATATTAAAACTGTCTACAGAACTTTAAAAAAATAATAGGACTAATGTTTGTATTTTTTCATGCAACTAGTCTGCACTTAAATGGTATGGAAAATCGAGGACATATTTTATTAATATGATCGATTGGCTGATGGCAAAGTTAGACAGCGTAATTTAGTGGTGGAAACATAATTTTTTTCAGCAGTTTATCATTTTTTATATTTAATTTAATGAGAAAAACACAGATAATAAATATTACGATATTTCTTTTTACATTTTTCGATAATAAATCTATCCTAGACTTCCTCCGAAAGGAGATAAGGTAAAAATTTCGATTATTTATTGTTTCCTGGATTCTTATTAAAAGAGAAGATGATTAAGAAATATGTAAACATGCATTTCCAGCCATGACATCAACGACAGAACAAATCTTATTAAAACGTAAAATGTCAAATCATAAACATGTCATGTTCTAATCAGAATTATGTTCCTACATAGATGTTGGCTGAGCTGTCATCCTTATCTCTCGACCAGTGTGAACTGGCGCTATGAAAGGAACTCTTGTTGAACCAAACCCGGACTAAAATTAGAACTGATAATATATCTGGATTTTTTAGGGATAATTTATGTAAAAAAAAATATTTATTTTATATACATCAAACAAAACTTAAATTTTTTTAGATGATATGAAGTAATGTTCTATAAATATCCGACTACAACGTAGAACCGTGTGTTTAGTCTCCTTTTAGGAAATATTTAGAAATGCAAGGAATTTCTTTTGAGCGAATGCCATAACAAAATTTTATGTTTGAAATAATATGGAGCTTGAAAAAAATCAAACGATTTTATTTAGATTTGAGTGGAAAATAGTTGACTGTATAATTCTAATGATGGATTGAATTGGTCAGCAGAACTTATTTTTTGATTGTGCCAAAGATTCGGCATTTGGTGTAGGCCATCTTCAGGGCAGCCAAATAGCGGGTGCCTGGGCTGTGGTGACATGTCAACAGAGTTGAATACATACACATACACATTTATATAAATAAAATGTATGTTTTTATTATTTATTCTAACTGAACTGAAGGTCCTGAGCCTGCCCTGTTTAGGCAAGGCAACATATTAACCTCTGCTACCTGCGGGGTCCTTTGCCACTCTTTACCCTTTGGGGTCCTTTTCACTTAACAGTCTTAATTTAGTTCATTATCGATTTTCTCTGGATTCTCACTCTCCAGACCGTCATCTAACTCTGTTGCTGTTCCGCTATACACTGCTTCAGAGTAAATTTATTTTTTCTACAGGGTTCCGGGTTCAAATCCTTCTGTGACAGATATATTATTTGATCTGTTAAGAACCAAGTATGTACCTTGGGGGAGATCAACTAGGGATCACCCAGCCTTTATAAATTGTATACTCTTATTCAGTTCAGCATGCTCTTGCACAAATCTCCTCACTGTACAAACATTTTCTTAGAATCATTTGAGTCTCTATCATGTACTGAACTTAAGATAATCTTCATGAGTTGTAATGGTACAGGTTTTTCTAATAAGTGAATTGTAATAGTTATTCTGAAGTTAAAAAAACGGTGGACGACTAGTAAGAAATATATATATATATATATATATATATATATATATATATATATATATATATATATATATATATATGTTTATTGATATATTAACAGATATAATAAGGGTATAAAAGATATATAAAAGAGACATTCTTATGAACTAACTGTATGACTTATTGCTACCGACTATCATTATAAGTATTTACAGATTTATTTGAATATTATGTTGTATATTAGGGAGCGGAGTGGCTCAGTGATAGAGCACTGAGTTGCCATGCCGGAAATTTTGATGGATCAAATAGGATCTAGGACCCTCCTGGGGCTCACCCAGCCTCTATAAAATGTTATAAAAATAGGGTACCCAAAATAAGGGGGGAATCTGGCGGTTGAGCGTGACCTAGGACAAGTCATCTCCCTGCAGAACCGTTGTTTATAAAACAATACAGTCTCTACCCTGTACTGAACCCCAGACCCTTCACGGGTTGTAGTGGTTCAGGTTTTTTTTTTTTATAAAATAAAGACGTATCAACTATGGATTGACATGTATAACTTAGCGACTGCTCTAGAACTTACTTATTGACTTCTCTCTTTACATATTATAGTCTAGCGATAGCATCTCCTCTCAGTTCTCTCTCTCACTCTCTCTCTTTCTCTGTTTGCTATCCTAATCTCTATATCATAGAGCTTGTACGTATATATGTAAAAGAATGGGGAAAACAAGGAAGTTTAGAAAGCTGACAGCTCGGAAGCATTGATGAGACTTCATTGTTACATAACTATTTTATTAAAAAATTTGCTTAAAGTCATTGGCTGGTAATTCTGGAAATAGTGCAATGCCTACCATGTACTTAATCACGGCACTTCATGGCTTGTAGTGCTGAAATTTTTATTGTATTACATTTACATAAGAAGAAACTTCTGTTCTGATATTATACACTGTAGATCTGTTAACCTGATATATTATTTATTAGCTTCAGATATATCAAGTAGATTTTTTTTTTCAAAAGCGTAGAGAAGATTAAGTACCCGAAAGGTTTCAGCAATCCGTCCCCCCCCCCCATTCGACCCGAGCAGTTCCAAATTTCTAAGCGATGACCCAACTACGTGATTCGGGCGGTCGCCAGACAACCTTTCGCAAGAGCCAGTTTCGGCTTCGTGTTTTGTAACTTGCCCACGCACTTCTAACGCACTCATATTCAAACAGATAGGCCTTTGGAACTGGATTGAGAAATTTCAAATTGTAATCAGCAAGATGTGGAACAGCTGAATGAGAATCCATTTATCCACGTGTCCACGACGAATGCCCTAAAAGAATAATGTATTCACAGAAGATGGTAATAATATATCAGGGTAAGAGGTCTACAGCGTATAACATCAGGACGGGAGTCTCGCCTTATTCAACAGTGGTGGATCTAATGCAATAATGTTTTATTATTAAATCAAAAATAATAAAATAAAAGAACAATAATAATTTTATGAGAGGAAAATACCTCCTCTTTTTTATTTCCCTTTATATTACTTTTACTTTTCTATCCTTTCTGTAAATTCATTTTCTGTATTTTATTTTATATTCGTTATCTTTAATTATTATGTCTGTCACTATTTTAATTTCTGTTCATTTTCTTTAATTTTATTAAATCTGTCTTTATCTTAATTTTATTATATCTGTCACTATTTTAATTTCTTTTCATTATCTTTAATTTTATTAAATCTGTCTATATCTTAATTTTATTATGTTCTGTCACTTTTTTAATATTCGTTATCTTTAATTTTCATATCTGTCACTATTTTAATTTTCTACATTACTTGTCACCATATTATTGTTACTTTACATTTTTTTATATTTTTTGTTCTGTTTGTTTCTCTCTCATAGCCCTGAAGATGACCTACACTGTAGGTCGAAACGTCGGCACATAATTATAAGTCTAGTACTTATTCAGTGTTTTTTTTTTTTTTACTGCACCCCCCAACTATCTCCTTTCTACAAATAAT